>OX421492.1:22263460-22873460 GCA_949126835.1 Anisus vortex | reverse complement strand
TGTATCATAATTAACAACTATCCATCCGGCACCATTGCCAAACTCAAGCGAGCATTCAAACACGTGTGAATGTCTGTGTGTTTGTGTAAACCCTGTCTGCTGTGTAGTCTTGTTGTGGCTTCTGCATCGCGTTCCTATAAACAACCAAACAACCACAAAGAAATCAACAATGATCTGAAACTGTCAAAATAATGTTGACATTTTAAATCCCTTCTCTCTTTGCGAGGATTACAATTAGATCTAAAGATATATTCATTTTTAATCCCGGCTGTCGATAATATTTTATTTCAATACAATAGCTGCTTTTATTCTATATAGTATAATGTGGTGAGCTTATTAACATACTAATACAATAAAAAGGGTTTATCTATATTAATGTAATGGCAGTTGAGTGAAAACATCTTGAAGGGTTAGAGTTTCGCATCCTCAACAAGTGTAAGCCTTTTAACTACTTCTATTCTGAGCGTTTCGATTCGCGCAAAGGATAAAAGACCCGCGCTTTCACTTCCCAAGAAGACCCAGTGTATGTGTTTAAAAATCGCTAATGACTTACCCCCCATCCCAACAAACTACTTGCTCTGCAGGTACGCCAGGCTTGCAAACGTCAGTGGTATAGGTGGCGTCAGCATCGGCTGATCCACAGCTCCAGCCTCAGGAGGATGAGTCGCTCCCTCAGCATTTTCACCTCCTTCACGGAGGTGCCTCACACGAGCACCTCTCAGGTAAACACTTCCTTGATATCCAAAGACATGTAGGTGGTCCAGGTCTGCTGAATTGGCAAGCCTTTACGATGTCCGTGACTGTTCGTAATAAAGAATTATAATCATCATATGTTATAATTGTACATGGTCATTATTTTTTTTAATTGGAAAGTTATAGAAAAAGAAATATTTTGAGAAAAGATAAATGAATTGAATAAAATTTATATTCGTTGTTCAAGTAAAATTTTAATTGAAAACTAGGAATTGAATTAAGTACAAATAAAAATAAGTACAAAATTTAATGTTTCTTCATATCATTCTTTTTATATATATATATATAAATATTTAATGTAATTGACTTTCGAAATGTTTTTTTTTTTATCAATAAATGGCCACAAAGCCATTAAAACAATCTATCAAAATTGTTGTTTTTTTTCCATCCCACTGATAAATCTTACTTTTTGAATCGTAACCGTAAAAGAAAAACTCTGTTACAATAGGTAAGGGGGAGAAGAGGGGAGAAAATCTGTCATCTATAAATAACCCGCAGCAGTAATATTACAGCATTATTTCCCTTGTCGTCTTTGAAATATTTATTATTTGTTTCGCATAGTCTTGAATGTTGTTGTTATTATTTCGTTTATAGAATGCTGTTGTGTGTAATTTTATTTGCATGCTCCATCTTTTTCAACATATGAGTGTATGTGTGTATGGGTGAGTTCGTTGGTTCCTAATAGCCTTCTTGTTGTTAAAAAAAAAAAAATTTAATGACAGGGGTTGCTTTTAAACAAATATCATTATCTTCCAGTGAAGTTATAACGTTAAATCGAAATATATTATACTTGAGAATTCGGAACATATATACGTTCGGGTGCATATTTCTAAGCAAGGAGCCCTA
Organism: Anisus vortex; assembly: GCA_949126835.1. Lineage (NCBI taxonomy): Eukaryota > Metazoa > Mollusca > Gastropoda > Planorbidae > Anisus > Anisus vortex. Next base: position 22,871,861 of record OX421492.1, on the reverse strand, counting down.
GGTTAATGTCTTTTTTTTTTAGATTTATGATAAGGGAAAAAATGGAAGGAATTATTTTTTAAAAAAAGGGGGGGGGGGGGCAAAGTCCTAGTGTTGTAAGATTATATACACAATTTCCAGTCGTCCCTGCCCCCCCCCCCCCCCCCCCCCCCATTTCATGCTGACGCTCATGTTTCTGGAGCAGATAATTTAACAGTTGATTCAGAATACCTGTTTGACATGATCAGGTGTGATCTTCAAGCATAGACAAATGTAAGAAGACTGTAAGAATGCAAAATGTGGGAATAATTTAAGTTAACAGTTTGGAATACAGTGACATAGTACGTATATTATATATCGAGCTTAGAATAAATTAGTTTTTTTTTAAATTCCAAACATAGGCTGAACATTTATTGTACTGAAACACACAGCTGATTATGTCATGAGTTACCAGTACATGGTTTTAAACTTTTTTTGTTCACTTAATGATTTATCATAATATTGTATTTAATTTCAAAGCTTATTTAAAATTTTGTTATATATAATATAATTTTATAATCAAGTCAAGTATTTATGCCACTGTTGGAATTCTCAAATAAATTGTCAAAACTACGCCCTTACTTTTTAAATCTCAACACGCATGTCCGGAAATCATATTAAGCCAAGCCCTCCCTCTCCCCCAAACATTATAAAGGTCAACTCCCACGCGAGCAATAATTTAAATAATAGCAGCGCTAATGAGTGTAGTGTAATAAAATGATATAAATAGTTTTGTTGAATTTCTTTTAACGAAGCTCAAGGTCTTTTATTGTTCTTGTGTTGTTTTTTCCAATCAGAAAAGTCAACCTTCACTCAACGTGTCAAACGGAGAGCCCAGCGAGGTGGACGGTACACACTCCAGATTCTCTGTTATCTTCAAGGCCAGGACCAGTCGCAGACAGAGCAGCCGGGACATGGGATCCATAGTCAGCCCAAGGTCAATAACCGAGGTGCCTGACCTGCCGGACATCGTCACGTGCAGAACGGACCTGATGTGCGAAGAGAAAATTTAGGGTGGAAAAAGACAAAGAATGAGTGGAACCAGAAAGTGGGAACCGATCGTGGAAATGGGATGTAAACGATCCCCCTTTTGGGTAAATGGGTAATAAAAAAAAATGAAAGTAGAACTTACGATAAGACACAACATTGCTATAGACTGAAACTCAAACATTCTCGCAGTGTCATTTTATTAACTACTTTCGAGACGAATTCTCATTGGTTATTAACACCCATTGTAATATAACCTGCTGGTTGTGATTATATACAAACATATCAAATGTAACTAAGGGCAGTAATCCATGCAATGACACTGCAAACATTGACAATGAAACTTTGAACAAAAAAAATATTTCAAAGGAACAAATGGGTATGGAGGTGGGGATAAATATGGGTGCGTATCACATGCAAGCATGAAATGTATTATTTGGTTTATTTCGCTGAACTTATATAGAAAAACAAACTAACGGGATGATATTAGCTGAACAGTAGAACATAATATGTTTATACAATGGGAAATTAGTATACAATTAACACAAGAGCATTTTTTACATGAACCAAAAAAAAACATGTATTTTTGTGAACACTAGAAGACCACATTCTATCTGCAACATTTGAAACGAAATATCTTATATTGAGAACTTCTTCTTCATAATACTGTGGAGACCCCTTTAGAACCGAGGAAAAAAAAGTCCACAATTTGAATACACAAACATAACAAACAACAATTATATACAGATAAAAGAGTGTTACTTTAGGTTTTTTGACCAGCACTCAAGTGACGATTTGAAAGCCGGAACTGTAGGGGCAGTGATGGTGGCCTGGTCCAGGGTGTTCCACAGCCTAATGGCTGACGGAAAAAGAGAATATTTGTTGACGTCGGTTCGTGCATGTGGGACACGATTAGAAAAGTTCTCCGACTGACCAAAAAAACAAAAACACACCATTGTGTGTTTTTCAGAACTATGAAAGTAATGTTGCGCCAGGCCATAAACTTAAGTTGATACATTATGTTGAACAAGCTGCTGACTCTGTGTGTCGATGATTTTAAAACGTGGCACCACAAATAAAAGACATGTCAGGATTTTAAAGAAATTACTGACCATAATAAATGGAGACATTTTTATTCTAAGCTCTATTACCAGCACTCTAAATCATTAAGGCCAGTGGGGACATAAATAAAAGCATACCGACAGTTTTAGAGTTTTCGAACGTTCATTATATTGCACAGATATTGTAAGGCGATTATGGGCATGAACCTTATTCGACCATTTTAAATTTAGTGCGTGTATCCTTTGTGTACGGGTAAATTGATGTCAAACTGTTTTTCTTTTTCTTTACCTGGTGATGTATTTTTAAGGGGCAGGTGAGCAGGCATTAAATCATTGATCACGTGAGTCAATGCACTGATATCTGGAAAAGTATTGTTTTAATAAAACAACTACGATCTTGTCTCTTTGTTGTAATAGAAAGACATAAATCACTACAACATTATATAAAACTGTGGTGATATTTGTGCTGTTATAGAGTGTTGGTGTATTTTTTTAAATGTACATAATGATTATTTTTGCGGAGTTTGTTTCGTCCCTGTAAACTAATCGTCACTCTCGTTGTATGTAGCTGTACCCAACAACACGTTAAGATTTGGCCCGACTCCCATTAAACATTGCCAACACAAGACTACCAGACATTATTCCATGATTAGATTCGTGATCGACATTTGCCAACAACAAGCTACCTTACATTTTTCCAGAACATGGCTCTCAATACACCTTGCTAACTCAAGACTACCATACATTATTCCTTGATTACATTCGTGATTAGATTCAATGACTAGGTTTCCGATCCCATTTTGCCAACACAAGGATCCCATACGTTTTTCCGTACCAGATTATCGATCCTCTTGGCAAAACAAAATTAATTTACGTTTTCCACGATTAGATTCTATATCCCATTAGCCAACACGAGGCTGCCTTACGTTTTTCCATGACGAGTTTCCAGGTCCCCTTTTGTCAACAAGACTACAATACGTAGAACTAGGCCTCCAATGAACATTTGACAACTTAAGACTACAATACATAGAACTAGGCCTCCAATGAACATTTGACAACTTAAGACTACAATACATAGAACTAGGCCTCCAATGAACATTTGACAACTTAAGACTACAATACATAGAACTAGGCCTCCAATGAACATTTGACAACTTAAGACTACAATACATAGAACTAGGCCTCCAATGAACATTTGACAACTTAAGACTACAATACATAGAACTAGGCCTCCAATGAACATTTGACAACTTAAGACTACAATACATAGAACTAGGCCTCCAATGAACATTTGACAACACAAGACTACAATACATAGAACTAGGCCTCCAATGAACATTTGACAACTTAAGACTACAATACATAGAACTAGGCCTCCAATGAACATTTGACAACACAAGACTACAATACATAGAACTAGGCCTCCAATGAACATTTGACAACTTAAGACTACAATACATAGAACTAGGCCTCCAATGAACATTTGACAACACAAGACTACAATACATAGAACTAGGCCTCCAATGAACATTTGACAACTTAAGACTACAATACATAGAACTAGGCCTCCAATGAACATTTGACAACACAAGACTACAATACATAGAACTAGGCCTCCAATGAACATTTGACAACACAAGACTACAATACATAGAACTAGGCCTCCAATGAACATTTGACAACTTAAGACTACCATTCATTGTTTCCAGGACAACGCTCCAAAAACACCTTGTCAAATCAGAGCTAAATGCGTCTTGCCAGTACATGGCTTCCCAAAATTCTTGCCAAGAAATGACTACCTTATCGTTTTACAACTACGGTCCTTTTTTTTTAAAGTCTATGCTTCAATAGTCAAGAATCCTCTAGCTTCTTCAAACCTTAAGTTACAACGGAGAAAAACATTACCAATATTTTGTAGAAAGTCATATCTAATGTAAATTATGCTCTGTTCCCCCTTAAGAATTCGTAAGAAATATGAAAGAAATACTGCATCTGTTATCACTCTGATTCGTAAAAATTCCCCGAGGGAGAAAAAAAAATTAACTAGATGAAAACCCCCAAAAATTACTTTCGACGCATGCATAGATTAAACAGGGTTGTTAAACCCTTCCCGTACCGACCTACTTCTATCTATGCTGCCTTCAGTTCCGCTATATACGCGCCCGGGACTGTAAGGGTTAATATTTGTAGTAGGCCTGTGTTTTTACTCCACATTTTGTTTCCCTTATAAATTGTTTGCTCAATTTCTTTGTCAGTTTGTTTGGATGTTGTTTGATTAAAGAGGACTGCATACTGGGTTGATGCCGAACATAGTTTTGGCTCACTACCAATAAGCAGTACAAAGAGAACCATAATCATAATGCTTATGTGTACATAATAGCGTACAGTACATTTATTTACCACATATTTATGAAATGCATGAATGTGCGTCACTCTGCTGTGTCTGTATGTGGCTACCTGCGTGTTTGTGTGTGTGTTTGTTTTTGTGTGTGTGTTTTGGTGTGATGGCAGTTATAGATATCTTTTTCTATAACTGTGAAATGAGTGAAAGCTTAGATGCACTTTGTATTATGATATCTACATACCGGTTATTATAAGATTACATAGGCCTAATATTGTATAATATAAATTTTTTTATTGTTATATCATGAAGTATCTTCCAGAGAGAAAGAAAGAAAGCAAATAGTGTGAATGTATTTATTCAAATAAAGCACTCCATGTTATGTTATACGTATACAATTTGGTCTTATACTGTATACATTTAATGTCCAAGTTTGCATAAATTATTTCATCGCACTATTAATTTCACTTTTTTTAAAACATTTAGTTGAACTAAAACAAACAACAGTAGACCTTCAAATATAATAACGTTTTGTTTTGACTAAATTATTACCTTCTCATTAAAGATTCTTGTTTTTAAACATTGCGTTTTTTTTTATCTTTTCGCATATCGACTCTTTCTTTTGAACTCGAACTTTAAATCAAACATCCTCTTATTTGAGAAAATCAAATTATGATTATGATATTTTAGGCAGTAAGAAGGCAAATCAATCGATAAAAGTTGAGTGTTACTGATTTTAAAAAACGCCACGTTATAATTTCGGTTAGAAGAAGTTAATTAACTGTTGCGTCTGTGAAAAGTACAAATTTGTTGTTGATTAACTGAACATTCCATTATTTCATCATCGTCGAATTTGACACATTTTGTATTCAATGGCTCTTTGTCATAATTTTGTGTTAAAAGTTTTTATAGAAATAGACGCGTCTGTCAGAAATGATATAAATCTTGCCCGAAGAAGTGTATTTATAGGCTGAAAAGACAACTCTGATAGGGTATCAACTTTATACTCTAACGCTTACAATTATTTTTTAAATCTAGACACCTAGGTAGCAAAATATAAGCACCGTATGGTTCATAAATAACATGTACTTCCCGGTGAAACAACATGGAAAGGGCGGATGGTGGAGGCAAGTTGGGGGAAATGGGGAGGGGGTAACACTTGTTTATGTATTGAGTAACTCTGTAACTGTATCTACAACGTCATCCCTGAAGCCTTGGCAGTTTTCCTCTAGTCCTAGAACAACCACTAAAATTGGTATAATACTTCTAATAATAGTACTTAATTGGTCTGCAGGGTTAGGAGGGGCAAAACTCATCCATTCTTGTGGACACCGAAAAGAACAAATAATAATAAGTTCCTTATCTGCAGTCAGAGTTCCTCTTTCTCTAAACATGTGCCAGAATTTAAAAAGGAACATTAGACCTTCAAGCAGGTCAACAAAACATCTCCTTTAGACCACACCCATTTCACGGGCACTTTGTAATTAACAACGTTACGACCCTTTAACTCATAATATTATGTAATGGTGTATCAAGCCTACCGTATGGATTTAGTACAATCAATTTTTGACCAGTGGATTTTGTATACATTTTTTGTAACATTAATGTAAGATTGAATTCCTTATTTGTATATGTAAATAACCAGTGTGTATATATAAAATGTAATTTCTCAGGCAGTGGTATGATATTTGTGAAGACATAATGATAATAATATGTGTGTAATGTGTGAGCGCATGACAAATTATTTTTCCAATGTGAAAAAAATGTATAACTTTTATATTTTGTTTATTTTATTTGATCTCAAAATGTCTTAATGTGATATTATCTGCACAATTTGATTTGTTTTCAAAATGTAATGAGAACTTAATTCATAAACAGCATTGAAATAATCTGGTGATTTTGTTTTTCTATAAATATTTTTTACTATGGTCTTGTATTGTTAATAGTCGTTGTTTTTTTGTTATGCTACTCTTTATTGTTGATCTTTTGCGTTTTTGTTTTCTCGGGGAGGGTCTATTATCAATAGTTTCTCTCTAAGATAAAGCTAAGTATCAATAAAGTTAAAGAGAGTAAACGAACCTCTTTTCTTAAATATGATTCGAAAACACACCAAAAAAAAAAAAAGCAAACAATATTTTTTTTTTTTTTTTTTTTTAAATTTCAAACCCAAAAGTTTCAAGCATTTATTAGACAATGGATTGAATCTAGAACATGGACAGTCGACTTAATTCAATTGTTTCTGAATACAGGACGAGGCAGTGAAAATATTATATACACTGTTAGGGTTCAGCTTAGTTTTAATCAACTTTACATGACATATTTCCAGACTCGCCTACAAAGATCTCCATTTTTTCCGCACGTTGCGTTGTTGGCGCATCAGAATAATGAATTTTACATGGAGCGCCGTGGTGCAGTGTTAGAGCGTTCGGTAAACAAGCCTAGGCTGGGGTATTTCCCTGTGAATCCCTAATTTTCTCAAGCTCTTACGGGACGGAGATCCCTGCCCCCTATCCCCTTCCCACCTATATTTCCTGGGGAAAGTAACGTCAAGTCATCGAGGCACCGTGCTAGTTAGTAGTCTATACCGCGGGAAATAAAACTGAAAATGGTCCGGGGGGTAGGAGAGTAATTTTTTCAACAGTTTCGATATTGGAATTTCCTTTTCATCAGAGACTAAGTTAAGTTAATTGGATTGTCATATCTTTTAGATACAAGATCAGAAGAGTAGGTTTTTTTTTAGATTCAAAGCATGCCAGAATATCCTATTAACGACACGTCGATTTCTTTCTTAACATTGATCCTTTCAATAGCTGATCTAGGACAACGTCCATAACGCTGTGCTTGTCAATAATTTACAGCGCCTATAATGGAGCTGGGTGGCTTCCCGGTGATCATGAAATAATCCGTGTATGTAGACCTACTTTAGTAGTAGAGAACAAAAAAAAAGATGTACATGCAAACAATGTTGATGTCTACGAGAGGTGTGTACCTCACTTTTAGACTTTCATTCAAAGGCTTGCCCACTCAACTTTAAAGATATCTTACAATATTATTATTTCAACAATCGCACTAGACGAATTCTATAACCCGACCTAGACCTAGACCTAGACCTAGACCTAGACCTAGACCTAGACGTCGACTCAATGGCAGTGGAAGGGGTGGGAGGCCTGGGGCATATATAGTGTAAAGTGGAGGGGTGGGGGCAAAAAGTGCAAAGTGGGGCAGCGGCGTAGCTAGGGGAGGGGGAGCGGGGTCCATATTCGAAAGTCCCCCTGGGCCCCTACTTGAGGGGAGGGGGGGCCTCCAAAGGAGTCCGAATATTTTTTTTCTCAAGTCAAAATGCAGGGGCCCCTAAAGAGGCCAAGCCCCCCGGGCCTCCAAATCCCTAGCAACGTTACTGAAGTGGGGTAATGCCTGGAATTGTAAGTTAAATCAAAATTATTTTTTAAACTATACAAATCCAAAAAAGAGCTGCAAAAGGCTCATTAGAAGCTCATACTTGCAATTATTGACAAGAAAGGGTCAATAAAATACATGTCAAGAGAAGTAGAAGACACAGAAAATGTCTTCTAAAAAAGAAACCATAATTTCGAAAAAGTAAATAACTTTAACTATTTAGGCTTTACAATCACTGAAAGTAGCCTAATGACATTTTAGCAGAAATAAAAGAAAGAATAGCAGCAGGCAATAAAACCTACTACAGTAGCTACAACAGGATTAAAAATAAAAACAGCTCAAGAAAAAACAAAAATAGTAATTACAAAATGATAATAATTCCACTGGTGACTTATGGCAGTGAGACCTGGACATTTACAAAAAGCGCAGAGAATATATTAAATACCTGGGAAAGAAAAGTCCTTAGAAAATGTTTGGACAAAAGATGATAATGGGTGGAGAATGTGCACCAAAAGAGAGGTCTGTGAACAATATGAAGACCCTACAGTGGCGTAGCTAGGGGAGGCAGGGGAGAAAATATGTCTCCGGGCGCCACGTTAGGGGATGCCAAAATGAGTATTAAAACTAATTATTTAATTATTTTTTTTATGTAAACTAATGTATCCCATGTTTGCAAGATTGAATTTTGGAGCTCCACAAATATCTTCATTACAAACCAGTTGGCAGGCATGATTTTGGCGCCCCCATTGAGCATTAAGGGGTGCCATTCTACTCATAAACAAATGACATATCCACAATGTAGGATTACTGATGGCGTTTTTTTTTTAAACAAAGATCAGTTCGGGTTCAAATAGTTTTCTTCATATACTGAAAGTGGCATTTGGTTTTAAGAATTATACAAGTTGGATAATTTCGAGTTGAATATAGGATTTTACGTGAGTGCAAAGAAGATAGAATAATACTTCACATAAGTTGAAAAGAGAAAGACAGATAACAACTATTCGTCTCGTTGAATAGGCCTATAATATGTATCTTTCTCTCACTTCCACCAATATAAAACAGTATCTCCCATCCTTTTCTCAGACGCTATATTTGATGTTAGTGAAACAAAGACAAGGGACCCCCACTTCTAATTGGGCATTGCAGCTCAAGGTAACATCATTCGTCAACTGTGACAACCACAGCTTAAATTTAGCATTAACACTCAGCTAAACAGGATCCAGTTATTATCACATTTTTTTGAACAGTTGAAAGTATATATTTGTTTTTCTCTCGTTCAACAACTCATTGGGGAGAATTAAAAAGAATTGTGCCATTCACAATGAAGAGGGAATCTGAAACACGCTGGAGTGCACGATCAGAAGCTGTTAAAACTATTTATGAAGGACTAGATGAACTAGTAGCCTAGGGCTGTTGGAAAAAATTATCAGAAGATGCAACTATGACGCCTGACACCAGAAGTGATGCAGAAACTTTGCTGGCAGGTATATTAAACTTTAACTTCCTATTTTTGTTACATTTCTGGAACATCATACTTGGGAAAATTAATCTTGTCCAAAAACGGTTGCAGGGTCCTACAATAAATTTCAAGGAAACAGCATCTGATCTTGAATCGCTGGAGTAAGAACTTGTCACCATCGTGATAATTTGAGCCAGGTTGCTGTAGACAATGGAAAAACAAGATGCACAACTTGGGGAATCGAGGTTGACAGAAGGATTAGACGACATCGGAGGATGCCTGGAAAATTAGCAAGAGATGCAGGACTTTATGCAGAAGAAAAAATTGCACGTGTTATGAATAGGGATGTTAAACGAAAACCGGAATACCGTGTTGGTTGGAAGGTAGGCCTAAGCTTAATCATTACTTCAAGTAGCACAGCCTTTTTTTTTTGGTTCTGATGGAAATTAATATTTTTAATAAATAATGTTGGATTCGCACAAAACCATTCTTGAAATGCCTTCCTAAAACGATTTAGTCCTAGATAGTGTGTTTCTTTTTTCCAAATACCAACTATGGCTTGCGATAAAAACATCAAACCAATAAGCTACAGTTACAATCCTTTGTGTGGGAAAATTTTGAAAAAACGACGTCTTTAACCTCGTTGTAAACTACGTTACCAACAGATAAGCCGGAGTGGTGGCAGTACTACTGGATTGTGTACGCATCTGGGACTAAGCATCCTGGATTAACATCGTCATATGCTTCTTAATATTATGGTCATGCAACGATAATCAGAAATTTAATTATTACTGTTAAAAGCTAATAATATCGGTTTTAATCAATTAACGCAGATTTTTTTAGTTCTAAAGAATTTTATGGTAAAGTGTACAAAATCATATTGTATTCACACAAATCAACCCCTCGAATGCCCTGCAAACACTTAGACGTCTAATCAAATTTGAACTACCTACAAAACTACGCACATAATTTGGCTATTCCGGTCAGTGACTATTGTGAAGTGTAACATTGCGCAAGGGATAGGCGGGGGGGGGGGGGGGGGGGAACGAAATCCAGATTTTGTAGGTAAGACATTGTAGTTAAGTGGAATAGATAGGTAGTACTCATACAATATGGGTAGTTAATGTACTGTTTAAAGTTTTAAAACATACATAACATTTCTTCACTCATAGAATATTTATATAATTTTCAACTATTTTTATCATTTTAAAAGTATAATTGTAAGCAGACACTTGTTTATTTTAATAAAGGAAAAATATAAATCATTTAGAAATACACAAATAAAAATATGTTAATTATGTCCCTTTAATAAAAGTTACCACATTAAAATTTTATTTTATAGGGATGCCGGGGGTACAAAACAAGTTATGTTTTGTAATAAAACATAGGCTATATTGTTTATTAATTATTATTTCCGTATATAAATCTAGCATAATGATATTTATTTCAGCTAGTAATTAAAAGAATAAAATTAGTTTACGTTAAACAGTTGTAAATATATAGCCTAATTATTTTAGTCGACTTAAGGAGGTTTTATAAAACATTAATAACTCCAACAATTACATAATATAATGCTAGTTTATAAGCATCTTATATATCGGCTGGCGTTCTGAAGGTCCCGAGTTCGAATCCTGGTGCAGGTTAGGACTCAGTCCCTGATTCTACCCAGCTCTGATGGGTGGCCTAACTGATCTTAGCTGGGGTAAAGTAAAGGCGGCTGTGCATAGTGCTGGCCGCACAATCACCTAGTGTAGCCTACCTTAAAAAAGGGAAGTAGTTAAAATGATTTGAAATTGACAAGATCTGTCGAGTATCAATACAAATTCATTTCATGGTCTAAGACCTAAGAGCTCAAGTTCTGTTTGACAAAAATTCAACTAAATTGCAATGTGTTGCTATGTCATTCAGAAACATCGGCCTTAAACAGTCAATTCTATAAGGTAAGGAACAATGTGTGTAACAGCAGATCTCTATGTTCCATATCACTTTCCTGTAGAAGAGACTTGAATTAAATGTAAATCAATAAAAGATGAGAAGCCTTAAAAATCTACTATTTTTACAATAGATCCAATCACAGATTGCGAGTCCAATGATGAGATCTTTGAATACAAACGTTCGTGAACTTTAACACTCGACGTAAACGTGATTTTCATAATGTAGTTTGCATTGAAAATCTCATTCTGGGGGGTCTTCATGGCATGCCACTGAAAATCGCTCTGCGTGCCAAGTCTGGCAGGCGTGTCTTAGGTTGCCGACTGCTGGGCTATATTATATGTAGGCCTAGTAGTCCATGCCTATCTCAGACTAAGCTTATCTGCCTATAAAAACTATCTTCATATTCATTTCATTTGCTTTTATCGGCTATGCTAACTCTTAAATGCTTTTAATTGAAACAAAAAATCAAGTTTATGTATTAAATTTACTAGCTTTAATTAAATAAATTGTCATGAAACTCTTTTGTATAAAATAAAAGTATTATTAAGATAATAAACAAATCATTATCTTAAAAAATGACTCCGTCTTTGAATTAAGCGAATTATTTTTTTAACGTATAATATCAACAATATCTACTTCCGAAATTTGCAGTGAAAAAAAGTATGTTATTGTTTAAAAACTCCAGCGTTTTTGGCCCTCAATTACAAACCTTAATATTTAAAACAATACAATAAATCTATAAAATGAACAAAGAGACAACTCAAGCAGATTTGATCTTTCAGTCGATAAATTTAGTTCAAAAATTGAGGCACGATGTAGGACAAGTTTTCAAAGATCTCGCAGACGGCATCAGTGAGTATATTGAAGAACCTGCAGAAAAAGATGAACATGACACTACAGGCAACAAAGATGCTTCAAAAGATAAAACGGCATCACAAGAACAAAAGGAGTCAACTGGAGCAAGCCATGAAAAATCAGAAGAGCATCACGAGAAACACAGAGCAATTTTGAAGACATTAAAAAAATCTCTAGAAATAATAAGTCATGATTTCAGGTAGGACTACTACTACTACTACTACTACTACTACTACTAACTACTACAGTCTTACTACACTACTAGTACTAGTAGTAATAGCTACTACTACACTACTACTATTACTAGTATTACTCTAGTCTAAGTCTCTAAGACTAGGCCTAGGTGTTCAACTGTTAAATTCAATTCAGTGATTTGAGTGATTATGTAGGCCTATTCTGTATGCTAATATTTTTTTTAGATATTTATATAATCATATGGCAGGTTTCACAATAAGGATTTCAGGAGTTCCCATTTTTTAAGTGTTTTTTTTTTAAATAATGTTAAGCTATAGTATAATATTATATGTCATTTTAAAGCCTAAAAGCCCAGAAATCCAAATATGACACTTATAAAGTCAGCTGATATTTCAATATTTTATAATTAATCATTTAAAAATCGGGAAATTCCCTCTATCAAAAAGTTCCTGGGGCTACAAAATGAGTTAGACTAAACATCATAAAAATAGCATTAAAACACGCAATATTGTTGAAATTGATACTTTTATGACAAATAAACTCACAAAACTTAAATATATCAGTGTTTGTGTTGTGTTTTATTATTATTTTTACAATAAAATGTGATTTTGCACTCAGGCGTCATTAAGTCTAGAACTACCGAAGTCGCCGCCATTTTGAAAAAAACGTGGCTTACTTGGACGTAAACAAAGCGTGTGAGTTAAAAGCGAAAAAAAGGATTTTTTACGTTTAAACCACAATAGTTTGCGTAATTTAGTTTAAAACTATAAATAATAGTATTTTGTTGCCGTAGATAGTACACAAATAGTCGGAAATCGAAAAAAAAATGTGTAAATAGTGTTTTAAAAAATACTTTTTCGACATCGATCAAATGTTTCAAAAAGCATGCGTTACCCACCGAATGGAGTTAAAAAAATATAAAAATCCTCTTTTTACGAACTCAAAAAGTGCATCAAATGGCATTTCTAAGCTATCCGATCGGATTTACATGCTAAAATACGCACGTGTGCATTAAAATTGACCGTTATCTCAAATCTTGTTTTGACAGCGAACGTTATATTTCTTAGTCAGAAGCCTTTTTTGTACCAATCAATTTTCATTTATTTACTTATAAAATGAATTCTTCGGCTAAATATTTAAAACAAACTTTGTTTTTATGAAAAGAAATATATTTCTGGTTAAAATTAAAAGAGTTTTAGGAAATTACATAGATAAATCTTATTTTATATCTAGTTTTAGACTTAGTCTCGGCGGCGGAAAAAAACCACTGATAGGCCGTAAAAATTAGGGCTTTTTAAAACACGTTTTTTTTTAAAGATACACATTCTTTTGTGCTTCTAATGGTGGCCTAGGCAAAATTAATATGTTTATGAATGTTAAACATTAAAAAAACTTTATATTTCGGCTTTATTTATTCCTGGTAAGTGATTTTCAAATGTATACAAAAAATCAGGAAATGGGATCGGTGGATTATGTAACGTTTGAGGGTGAATAAATTAATATAAACAACACAATAACATAATTAAAACATACAATTCTGATGCAGCTGATACTTTATGGACATATAAACACATACAAGTAAAAAAAACAGCATTTTGTATCAACAATTTTTATTTTTTAAATAAACAATAAATCTCCATCATTTGGTGGCCATTTTGTGAAACCTGCCATATATAAATATAGGTATAGGCTAAGACTAAGAGTCTGAGTCTCCTCTCACCATTTTTATTTGTTTAAATGTTTGCCTGAGTTGAGCAAACAAGGAAAACCAGTAATATAGCATTATTTAATACATTAATAAAGATGCAAGACTAAACTCAGACCATGGATGTGCATAGGACGCAATAATCTTCTTTGTAGAAGGAGTGTCTGTAATATATATGATACTAGCAGGTATGTGCCCGGTCGTCCGAACCGGCTAAAAGTACAACTACAAAGTTTATATTTCAAATACAACACGAATTTAAATGTGAAGGAATTTTTTATTTATCCGCTACAAAGTTAATTACCCATTAAAACATTGTCTTAACAATTTAAACATTTCCCACTCCAAATTAGGACACAAATTAAATAGCAATAGCAGCTATGTGCCCGGGTCTCCGAACCTGCTTAAAGTTATGTTTACATACACTCTAACTACTCAAGCAGTTATAATGAGATTGCCCGCAACAACTACAAAGTTTATGTTTCGTATACGACACGAATTTAAACGTGAAGAAATTTTTTATTTGCCCGCTACAAAGTAAATTACCCTTTAAAACATTTACCCATTATAACAATTTAAAAATTGACCGCTACAAATTACGACACAAATTAAAACGTGAATATATTTTGTTCTATTCTTACATAAAGTACATTAGCAAACATTGAAACACACTTAACATGAAAATGCCAAATTTGATGACGTCATAAAAAAAAAGCCATCCAACTTTTCCTGCGCAACCTCGCCACACCTTTTTTTTCATTAATTTTTTGCGCAATCGATTGAATAATGATAAAAAGTTGGACCGGCATTTTCAACGTGAAACCTAATTTGTGTCTTTATTACTTTTTTTTTTACCAAGCTGACCACTGCGGTCATTTAAAAACATGTACAACTTTGAAAGTGTTCACCGCAATGAAACATTATTGTCATACTTAAACGTTGTAAAGTAGACTACAAAAAACTCAACAGCATTTTCTATCAAATATATTACTACTGCCGGCCACAGTCTGCTAATTTTACAGTGACATAGTATTTCTATAATTGTAAAGTAATCTTTTTTTAAATCACTTCTTAATAAAATTCTGTATTTCCTTTTCTATGTGATGTCTCAACTGAGAATCCCATTAATTTGACAATTATCATTGCCTTGCAGTGATTTGGAAAAAACTGGAGCAAATATTGGTCCAGTTCAAATGTTCTCCAATATTGACAATCTGAGTCTAGATCCTGTTGATAAAAACACAGTTACACATTCACAACTCTTGCAATCTTACAAATGGACCAACAAGGTATTTTTTTAAAAATAAAAATCACTTTTGTAATTTTATTTTTAAGCACGGTAAAAAATTAATAATAGGCTATTTAAATATATTTTCAATTTTTATTTAATGAAATAAAAATTAAAAATAAATAAAATAAAAATATTTGATAAATATTTTGCCTCAAACAAACTTATTGGGTTTGTAACCAAAAATTAATCAGTAAATAAATTCCACTGTATGTGTATTAGCATTTAGATATAATATAACTAAAATTAATAATTCCCACCCTCGATTTTTGTTCATGTAGTATGAGAAGGCCATAAAAACTAATATTTGTACACAATCATGTTTGTAGTGTTTTTAGATTTTGATAATTTATTTGAGGTCCAATCCTTTTTCAAAATCCTTAATGTGTCACTGTGTTACATTAATTTCAATTTAGTTTGATTCTTGCAGATGCATGAACTTGCAGATCAGGCAGTTTCTATTTTGAGTCAAAATACACTCAAGCGTACACAGTCTCCAAAGTTCACTTATGCCAAAAAACAGAAAGGAAACATGTTATCTGCCTGGGTTGCCCCTCAATCGTAAGAATATTACTCTAATCTATTGCTTTTGCTTAAACTATTTCTCCATCAAAAAATGGTGATATCCGCAATGGCGGAACTTTAATAAAATGTTTTTGTGTAAAAGAAAAAATGGCAAAATGTTAAGAGGTGAAAAGTTAATTACTTGACAGTGTGACTTAAAATGTTAGTGCATGCATAGTTTTATAGTCTTTACCTTAAAATTGAGATTTTAATAAGTTTTCATTAACTGAACATTTTTAAGTCTTGTTGTCTTGGTATTCATTAAAAGAAAATGTTGATTACAGTATAACAAAAGAATTTTCTTTAAAGATCTTTCAGTGCTTACAAATTGTACTATACTTGTGTTTTTTGACATTTCAGTACAGTTGATCAGTGTTTATCTGTTTTAAATCAAGATCATCCTGGCTCTATCTTTACATGGTCACGGCCTCTAGGAAGTTGTGCTGCTTTGCAGGTTTGAGATTCTTTAAATAAGTTTATTGTTATACTCTTTAAAAAAATGTAAACTTTTTAATTGTTCCGTCTCAGAATATAAGTGAATAAATTACGTTTAATTTATATATTGTCATTTTACTTATATAGTGTCTATTTGACTACCATTTTACTTATATAGTGTCTATTTGACTACCATTTTACTTATATAGTGTCTATTTGACTACCATTTTATTTATATAGTGTCTATTTGACTACCATTTTACTTCTATAGTGTCTATTTGACTACCATTTTACTTCTATAGTGTCTATTTGACTACCATTTTACTTATATAGTGTCTATTTGACTACCATTTTACTTCTATAGTGTCTATTTGACTACCATTTTACTTATATAGTGTCTATTTGACTACCATTTTACTTCTATAGTGTCTATTTGACTACCATTTTACTTATATAGTGTCTATTTGACTACCATTTTACTTCTATAGTGTCTATTTGACTACCATTTTACTTCTATAGTGTCTATTTGACTACCATTTTACTTCTATAGTGTCTATTTGACTACCATTTTACTTATATAGTGTCTATTTGACTACCATTTTACTTCTATAGTGTCTATTTGACTACCATTTTACTTTTATAGTGTCTATTTGACTACCATTTTACTTATATAGTGTCTATTTGACTACCATTTTACTTCTATAGTGTCTATTTGACTACCATTTTACTTATATAGTGTCTATTTGACTACCATTAGCCAGTATACAGTGCATTGCTTTCCTGGCTCTAACTATACTGACTGGCAAATAATTATTTTGCACTGTAGAATCTTGTGACGCTTTAAAGGACGCCACCACATTTTGGGTTTGGGGAAAAAAATTATTTTAAAAGCCAATAACTGCTCAGTGTGTTGTCTAAAATTAGAGTCACTATAAGGACGACAGAGTGTGAGACAGAAACTGTGAGACAGATTTCCTCTCTCTTCCTCTATATTTTATTTGATGTTCTCATTATTTTATGCATCATGACATTTTACTTAGTTATTATATAACATTTAACCATATTGAATTTTTTCAATTTGTGAAATATTGTATTGTATTAAAACCATTGGGAGTCAATGCATGTTGCTAATTCGTTCAACTTAATTTTCTTTTCATAGATTGACATAGGAAAGACATTAAAAGCAGTTGTTGTGTTGCGTGGCTTGACCATTGAGTGGGTGAAAGTGAAAGGGTTTGATGAGTCATTCAAAACAGATGATGGGCAGGTAAAGAAAAAGTTTTTTTTACTTTTGACTCATTTTTATTACTTTTTCTCTTGTGATATTTTTTTTTTTTAATGTGATGTACAGTTTCTTTACGGGGCACGGTGACTGAGCAGCAGCGTGTTTGGTTGGCGAGCCTAAGGTTCTGAGTTCAAATCCTAGTGAAGACTAGGATTTGTTTCCGGGACTGACTGGTGTCCCTGAGTCTACCCAACTCTGATGGGTACCTGACATTAGTTAAGTTAAAGTAAAGGCTATTGTGCTGGACACACAATCCCTCTAGTATGACATGGCCACAGAAACTGGTGAATGCTGCTTTGCCGGCCCTATGATCAATTTGGTCTGATGGGTACTTTACATTTACAGTTTCTATCACATACATTGTATTTTTTTTTTGTTTCCTTATCCTCTGCTAAAAGAACCTCGTATAATGTATTTCTTGTAACTTTGTGAATCTGGAATCATTATAAATTAGTGCAATGAGCTAAATGATAAAGAAACAGCAGGTCTAATTATTTCAATTTGCAAAAGAGAATTAGTTTTATCCTATGATTGGTTCATTGTGTAAACCCACAAATGTTGAGATTTTTTTTGTATCATCTATTTTTCCAAAATTAATAAACATTTATTATAATTATATACAATTCCAACTATACTATGAGATATTTAAAAACTCAGTTTTGTAATTGTTTGTATATTTTTAGTAGAAAACTTGAAATTAAAGCCAACAAGCATACTCTGACATTATTTTTTTTTGTGCTCAATTTAGAAATCACTCTTGACAAAGAATCACATTTTTGCTCAACAAGAAATTTAAAGAAAAATACACAAGAAATAAAAATGTGTTTTCTTACAAACTATAACAAGGGAAACTTGCGTACCAGTAGATAAAGTTTCAAAATAAAAGGGTGGATATACAAAAAGACAACAGTCTCAGCAAATGTATTGACAAGTCTTAATTAGGCGTGACCTTTTCAAATGGAAGAGATCGCAACTTCCGGTTCAATTTTTAAATTAGTAAACAAAAAAAGCATGCCTTTGCTGGTGCTTGACAATTGATTTTCACCTCGACAGCCAGTTCTAGTCTTTTAGAATTATACAAAGGATACAATATTAGTTATGAGGAATCCGTTTTTAGCATCAAAAGTGAGTATGTGATAATTAATACGCAACTGTTTTAGTCGCGTAAAGTTAAATTTAGCTTTGTTTACAAAATAAATTAGTCAAGAGTTGCGTTTCTTGGTTATTCAAAAACACAATGCATAAAAACAAATAAAGAAAATTCTTTTCCATTAAACAATAAGTTTCATATTATAAAAAGGTGAAATTTCACTTCTGACTTTCACATTCCATCGTTTTCTTTTGGCAACATTTTTTGGAAATGACATAAAATTTAATCTCCTACATTTTTTGGTACAATAAGTATCACATTTTCTTTAATTAAATGATCGAATAAGACCAGAAATGTCTTTTTTTTGTGACCTTTTATACATGCATATTTGTTAAGACTTGTCAATACATATGATAACTTTTACAGGGTTCTGAGAAGCATATCGTCAGGTGAGAATAACAAGGTTCTAACTGCGATTTTGGGAAAAAATGACTTATGGGCCCTGTGATAATTTTAAACGACCTTTCTATAATCTGACAAAAGTTGGAATCATTTAGTTCTTTCCTTTTCTCACAAAGTCCAATGTAACATAGTTCTAACTTTAAATTGCCTTAAAGATTTCAAAATTTAAAACTCAAATATCTCCGTTTCACCAAAATGCTTGTTAGAACCTTGTTATTCTCACCTGACGATATGTATTTGAATGTTCATGCACTATTACAATATCAATATACCAGTATTTCTAAACCCTAATGCAGGTTTCAGTGAAATAAAATGTACATCTCATAATATGCGTGTTTATATTTTTAGATTGATATTTGGTCAACTTCGAGATATCAAGTATTTCAAAAGGTATTTCTCCACAACTTTGAGTTTATTTTATTTTGTATGCGTCATTTAAAAAATGGTTTTGTTAAAAGTGAATTATGAATGATTTTATATCTTGAATGAAAATAATTTAGTTTAATGTCAAAAAACCTTTTACTATTTTTACTATATTTATTATTACTATTAATACTAGTATTAGTTTTACATTCAAAATTGCTATATAAACAACTAAGCTAATCAATAAAAAAAAATTTAGTTATATATTTTAATAACATAGGTTGTGAATGTGTTTTTGTTTTAGCTGACACATCATGCTGAAGCAGCATCATTACATTTTTATGCCCCAGGCAAGCCAGATTTAGCCATCAAGTCATTTATAGTATGTTGAAACTTTTTTAATGCTTTCTTTTTTTTTTAATTCTTGTAAAAATATAATTTATACAGCTCACCTGTTACCTGTATTTGACTGCATCTGGTATTGATTTATTATATTGTGTGGTAGTTTTTATTTTCTAAATGTCTTTAACACTTGATTTTCCTGTACATTAACTGTTCTTTCTACTCTATTTTTTTTGCTATAGATGTGGCTTCATGGGTTCTCTAACCTGTTCTCAGCACCGTGTCAAAAATGTGGAAAATATTTACAAAATAACATGCCCCCTACATGGAGAGATTACCGTAACAGAAAACCTTTTCATGATGTCTGTAGAATGTAATAAACAAAATGTCTTTGTTGAAAAAATAATGAATTGTTTCTTTATTAGGCTGGGTAAATAGACACTTTTTTTTCATGACTATCTAAATCTGACATTATGAAGTCAATTACAATTACAGAGTGGTTAAAAGTTATAGAAAAAAAAGTGAACATTAAAATAAATTCTAAGTTAATGAAATGGACAATAAGGTGCATACTATAATTGCCTAAAAAAACGGACGAGCCTTCCGGCTCTGATGTTAAGGGGAGGGGAGGTACACTAAGATGCTGTCCGCGCCAGCCAGTCCGTGGAGTGCCGATAAGGTATGCCGCATTACATAGGGTGCTGTCTCAGCAGTGACAAGCACTACACTACTTCTCCCCACGTGCGTAATTCCCCTCGGGTTCTTTAACGTGGTGGCTCGCTTATATACCTGCACTGTAGCGGACAGTGCTGAATCGGACTATTGTTGCTTGGTCATTTTTGTGGAGATGTTGTCACACACCTCGACCCTTGTCAGACTCGGCCCAAATTGTGTACCATTGCAAAGTCTCCCACTCGTAAATAGTTCTTCTGACACTCTTGATTGAGCCGGGCTTGCCGAGGGCATGTTCCAGGCACACTCTGGGCTAAAGAGTCTGCTATCTCGTTTCCAGGGACGCCTGCATGTCCCGGTATCCACTGGAGAGTAGGCCTAACATTCACCATATATCTGATCTTATGAAGTTTTACAGACGTTCCTTCTAGATAGAAGATTATTACGTCCACTAGGCCCAAAACTCCTGCAGGGCGACAGGGATCCGTCGGTGGCAGGGCTAGAACCCGCGACCTGCCAGTTGGTTTTTGGTTGACAGTCCGGTGAACTAACCGCTGGACCAGCAGGCTTCACCCAAAGATCAAAGTGGAAATAGTATTGCACAGCACGAATCTTGTCTTCACTGGTAGCATTTTCATCAGTAAACACATTGACCACATAGGAGTGTAGCCTACATTTGCAGGGCCGGTAGCAAACCTCACAGCCGGGCTGCTGAGTTTTCCAACAGCGGCACTTAACAAGCTCAGTTGGACCTCCGGTAGATAAAGAAATATGTGGAGGCGCTAAACTCCCATCCTTAGAACATGCGGGGTGTTCGATCCCTCTGCCGAGGCTAACCGCGTGATGCATAAAGAACTGCATTGAGATCCGTCTTCTACCATCCCACAATCTTCCTGAGAGGCGATTCGAGTTTTTCGCCAGCCGCTTATACCGCTCGAACGCAGTGATAACACGGTCAGTTTCTGTGCGTGCACAATGAGGTGCGTAGGCCAGGAGTAGGCCTATACGTCGTGATTTTCACTGCCGCCTTTGGAGCTGTTCTGAATTTCCCACGGAATAGTGTTTATGTGTTGAATTTGTGCAGAGATCAGCGCCTTTAATTAATGCAGTATTAGAAGCATAGACTTGTAGGCCTACCGGAGGCTATCATCGATCTGGGACCTTAGGCTTACCGCTACTAGCTATTAAAGGTTCCTCAACGACTCGCTTTTGCACCCCAGCTCATTTTTTACAATGTTAAGCTTTAACAAAAAGCTTTCTTTTAAACTCCCACATAGACCTGCTTCTGTTCACTTTTCAGTCATTGGCATTAGAATGGATCATTAGACAGATGATTAAGCTTAGGCCTATGCTGATGACTTGCGTGCTCCTTTATTTAGTTGCTTAGAAGGGTATATAGGACGGTATAGGCTACCATATATTTATTTAGTAGCCGTTTTTGTCTTCTTATTATTTCTAAACTTTTAGCTGGATCAATTCAAACTTCATTATTATTTCTGTGACTAACTGATGCAGATCTAGGCTATAGGCCTATATTGTGCTATTTGAAAGAACCTAACTCCTCTGCGGCAGTAGCCTAATATTTTGTGTTCAATGAAGTGCCCTTGATGCAGAGTGCAGAGCAGCAGAGATTGACTTTTTTTATTCGAAGGACGTATGATCAACCTTAGCCTATATAATATTATGTAACCTACAAAGGAATTCAACAGTAAATAACAGCTGCTGAACAAATAAAACAATTATTTATTCTTTCTTTAAAAATAAGGGCCTACCAATGGCCTACCATATCAACGCAAAGAAAAAAGTGACTGCAGAAATGTATAGGCTATCTTAATAGGATTAATAGGCCTACCATATGCCTAAATCTGGGCAGATGATATATTATCAGTCGAATAAAGTTGAGTAGTCCATTAATTATTCCCAATTTACAAGAGTAACACCATTAAAATTAGTCAAATCACTAAATCTAGAAACACTAGACTCTATACTGAACTGAATAAAAAAAATTTTAAAAAGGAAACCATATAGAGTAAACGTACCCCATATTGTACACTAAGGGACATTATCAAAAAACCTCCCCATAAAAATCCTCCGAAATAAAACCAGTTATATTTCAATGGTTATTATTATTGAGTGGCATCCCCTAGAGCATATTATACTGTCTCTAGCTCTTACTTTTACTGTTTTACCGTTTTTCTAATATAATAAAAATAATGTACAGAATGCACCCCTTATTGTACACTTTTTATAGTGGTACCTCTTATTGTACACTATGGCACCTCATATTGTACAGTACAAAAGTCCACCTTAAATCAAACATGTTGATAGCTGCTTCTAGATGTCCAATAAGACTAGAAGCACCTATAATATATGAAAGTGTTTGATTTGCACACTGAATATGAAACCATCTATTACATTCACATCCAACCCAATCACTACAGTCATCATCTTTCTCTCCATCACACCAGTAACACCTATTGTTCATGTCTATGTCCATGTCACTGTCGAGTCTTTGTCCACACACTTTGTTGATGTTAAGCTTACATTGTCTTCACTTTCTGAAGACAAGCAAATCTTCTTTATTTTTGCTTTCCTATTCCCCTTTTTGTTTTGTAAAGTCTGCCTTTTCCTTTCCTTCTCCCCATTCCCCTTAGCCTATATTAATTTCTTGTAGATGCCCCCCCCCCCCCACGTTCATAGAGTACCGGTACATAATTACAGAGTACATATTTACTAAGAAAAGTCATATGCTCACAAAGAAATACCACATGTTCAATAACAGGTTCTTACATTTTATATTGTACACTGTTCAATAGGTCTTTTCTATACTAATAACTGAACTGTTCAATATGAGGTACACCCACACGAAAAGGGCACCCCATATTGAACACTATTGTACACCACATGTTTATTAATAGAAAGGGAAAAGGCCTGCTTATAATTTATCCTGACTTCCCATTGGTCACTAAAAACATGGTTTTGCTAAAAATAGCATCTTACATCAATTACCTTAGCCTTAGCAATAGACAGCTTCCCCCTTAAAGAAAAATAAAATGGCGGACGACTTTACAATTTTCCCTCGATTCAACGATGTTTTAGGTACTTAGAGCTTCAAATATGGCCTTTCAGTTCAAAACAAATGTCCAAAACGAAAGTAAATATGTCAAAAGACATGCGCTACTGACGATTTCTGCCCGATGGCAACTATATTTTTATGTAGAAAGCCAAACATTGCCGAGTGTACAATATGGGGTGATGTTCAATAAGGGGTACGTTCACTCTATACTAAAATCTTTATTATAATGTGACTATAATTTGTAGGCCTACTGATCTATAGATCAGTGCTTATAAACGAATCAGTGACCTGTTTTGTCACGTGATAGTCATATGACATATATGATTGTCAAAAGTTTATAAATACCGGTCAGCTGTGCTTTTAATCTGTACATTTTAGTCAGAATCTAGTCTAGACTAGACTATATTAAAATGGCTTTAATTGGAATTTTAGCACTGTGTTTTACTTTAATTATACTTTCTAACGCTCATTATATAACCTCAAATGGAGAGAAAATAAAAGATGTCGGTGTAAGTGTAACACCAAAAACACAAGGACAGCCTTGGCCAATGCCCCAGTCTTACAAGCCGAGTAATGTTGTAATTAATTTAGATGTGATAAACTTCCAATTTATTAACATTGGAGCAAACTGTGACTTCCTAACTGATGCATACAAGAGATATGCGAAAATAATATTTCAAATGAATTCGGCAGCAAGGTAAACTATTGGAGTGCCTTATATCAGTTATATTATATGATATGTTATATCTGATATCTTATCTTATCTTATAATAATCTTATACTTATACACTTATTCTTATAGTAGAAGAGTCTTAGAGTTAGAGTCTGTTAGAGTCTAGAGACTAGACTTATACATTACAGACGCTCCTTCTATAAAGAAGATTATTGCGTCCTACGCTCATCCGTGGTCCGAGTCTAGTCTAGTCTTGCATTTTTATTGATGTTTTAAATGATGTTAAGTTACTGGTTTTCCTGGTTTGTTCAGGCAACCCATTCCATGCCTGAATATAAACATACGGCATACGAATATTTCTTTATTAGGAAGTCAATAATATAATTAGGATTATAATGATTAAGGCTACATTATAGGCCTTATAGTACTATTACTATATATTAACTATATAATATAATATAGGCCTAGTATGTTGCTATACGACATACAAGTGGGCGGTCAGAGACTCGAGAAAGTCTCCTCTTTCAAATATCTGGGATCCATAATATCTGATGTAGGATCCAAGCCGGAAATTCTTGCAAGAATAGCCCAAACAACTGCTGCACTTTGCAAGCTAAAAAACATCTGGCGAAGCAAGACAATCTCACTTTACTCAAAGATTCGACTGATGCGCTCCCTGGCGATGGAAGTTTTTATGTACGGCTGTGAAACATGGACACTTACAGTGGATCTCCAGAAAAGAATCAGAGCCATGGAAATGAGATGCCTACGTAAAATTTTAAACATCTCCTACAAAGATCGCGTTACAAATGAGGCTGTCCATGAGCGAATCACCTCATGAGGATCTACTCAGTGCCATTAAATCCAGAAAACTCCGATGGTATGGGCATGTGGCAAGATCCGAAGGCCTGACGAAAACCATCCTGCAGGGCACAGTGCGAGGTGGAAGAAAGATAGGCAGGCAGAAGAGACGATGGGATGATGACATCAAGGAGTGGACCGGCTTGTCTCCTGCAGACTCCCAGAGGGCGGCGCAGGACCGAGACAAATGACATAAAATTATCCAACTGTCAAAAAATGGTGCCCCAACGGCCCTCGCTCGGGTTATGGGATAGAAGAAGAAGAAGAAGATGTTGCTATATATCTAGGCTATATTAAATTATTGTAGTTTGTTGGCCTAGTTGTTCAGTTGTAGCTGTAATTTTAATGTTAATTAAACCGACCTTTTAAAGTGTCACTTATATTATCTATATTTTCTATATAAATAGCCACTATACTGCCCCCAGTCCTATCTTATCTTATACTTTACAGACGCTCCTACTATAGAGAAGATTATTGCGTCCTACGCTCATCCGTGGTCAGGCAACCCATTCCATGCCCAAATGCCATTCGGGAAGAAAGCGTACTTATATGCATTTGTTCTCGCATAGGGGACAAGGAAAGTGTTTTTGTCTTTATGTTTATCTAATCTAAGTTTGCAGCAGGTTATTATTGGGTTGTATTTCTAAATTAGAGTTTAATTTTTAATGCCTTGTGTATTATTACTACTTTATACTCTTTGCCCTTCTGTCCTCTAGTGTTTCTAGATTTAGTGATTTGGCTAATGGTGTTACTCTTGTTAATTGGGAATAGCATTTTAGTTTTATATTCTTATTACATTTGTAAAAGTTCCTTTTTATGAATCCTAAGGTTTTGTTTGATTTTTTAATTACTTCATCAATATGAGGGTTCCAAGATAACTTATCATTTATTATTACTCCCAGATACTTAGCATTGTCTGTTTGAGTTAGTTCTTTACCATGAATATAGTAGTTTGTTATTATTTGTTTCTTTTTCTTGGATACCCTTAATAGTTGGCATTTTTCTGGGTGAAAAGACATATTATACTCCAGTTTGATTCCCATTTTTGTAGTTCGATTCATACTGTTAGAACATATTTGTCTAGGCCTATATCCTATATTATACTATATAAAGCCCAATGCTAGTAACACCAATATAGTTAGGCCTACTATTTAGGCCTATATATTATATTATATAGTTGTTTTGGTAACTTATATAGAAATATAATATAGCAAATATAATTTTACAAATCTGACCCTGAAAATATATATAGTGTAGGCTATAATGCTATAATTTAGACCAGTTTTACTTAGGGCCTACAAGTTACAAGCATTGCCAGCAAAATTATTCAAAATATTAGAACATAGCCCCTACCATAGGCCTATAAATTATAAATAATTATAATATATATTAATATATATGATTATAATATCTATAGTATATTCTATAATTGTAGTAGTAGGCCATATATATATGGTCAATCAATAGACCCTGTGCCCACTTCAACAATAAAAAAATAGGCTTCATGAAAAACAGATCATATGAATATGTTTAATAGGCCTAGATGATTTATATCCAAAGATCTCAAAAGATTACATTTTTAGGCTAGATGATAATACTCGCAAATAGATGCACTAATTAAAGCTATAGCTGCTACTGGATTTTCAAAAGCATTGATAAAGTAATAGCTAGGTCGCTATATATATAGTTGACTGAAAAACAATTTTTTAGCATCTCTGGTCCCTATAGCAGTTAAAGGATTCAAGATTTTCTGATAATAATTAGGCTAATGGCTCAAACATATTTTGCTCATCTGGTCTTTGTGAGATACGCCATATTTGAGTCGTGTATAAAAAATGATACAAAAATACTTGCCTGTCTAGACTTCTTTGATGATTTTTTCTCTCACCTCCTCTGCCAAAATGCTATTGGAAGGATGGAGGGGATTTGAGTGTGGAGGACATGGATTCATTAGTAGCAAATTAGTTTAAATACAACCCTGATACTCTATATACTGTAGGCCTAGCCTATGGTCTATTGTCCATTTTGAAAAAGTATCTTAAAACCGCAAATATTCATTTTGGTCTAAAATTTAACAACTTTTATGTTAGCTTTTTATTTTTGTTTTCCTTTTTCTAGTTTTGTTTCACTTTTTTCTTCTTCTTCAGAATTAGCCTTCTATTGCCCTCCTGTTGTGCACTTCTTCTCTGCCCCCCCCCCCACCTGTTGCTTTATTGCCCCCCCCCAGTTACCCTTTTTCCCATCCTCCCTACCTCCCCCAACCAGTGCCGTTACTAGGGATTTGGGGGCCCGTAGGGGGGGGGCTTGACCTCTTTAGGGGCCCCTGCATTTTGACATTCGGCATTATGACATAAGAAAAAAACAATTCAGACACTCCTTTGGGGGGCCCCCTCAAGTAGGGGCCCGGGGGGGACTTTCAAATTTGGACTCCCCCCTCCCCTAGCTACGCCACTGCCCCCAACCTTGAATATTGTCCCACCCCCATCTTGAAATCCTAGTTACACCAAATGTATACATAGGATATGAGCTTATATCCATGGAACCCTACTACTGGTAAAGGTATATAGACTGGTATATATGGAAAGCTTACCAATATTTTCTTTAAAGTCTATTAAAATAATATATTTTTTATCCTTACAGATCTTTACGCTTCAAACCTGAATATAGACACACTGATGCTCTCCTGAACACACTTAAAGTCAATTCTAAAACTGGGGGACATGGAGGACCTAGTTTTGACATGGATGAATCCTGTAAGCATAACTTTACAGCAACTATTTTCATTCATAAATGTAGCCAATTGTTAAACATATACACTATACAGTTTTAGCCTTGCAAATGCATAAAATTTCATTATATAGCAAATTACTCTATGTTTCTTCTTTAGACACTCTGTCCATTACACCAACTGGAGCCTTGCTAACTTCAAATGAAACTTGGGGTGCAATAAGAGGTTTAGAGACATTTAGTCAACTTATTTATCGCCTTAACACAGGAGAGGTTGGTATCTGATTTAGTTTACCACTTAAAAACTTGGTATATAATATATGTAAGTCTATAACTTAATATTTTTTATAACATCTCTGTACCGACATACAGCAGACTGTTTTAATTTAGTTTATTTAGTCACAATATTAAAAGCTTTCA
Organism: Anisus vortex; assembly: GCA_949126835.1. Classification (NCBI taxonomy): domain Eukaryota; kingdom Metazoa; phylum Mollusca; class Gastropoda; family Planorbidae; genus Anisus; species Anisus vortex. The sequence goes on along the minus strand of OX421492.1, from coordinate 22,843,651 downwards.
CTAAATTATGTGAATCTTTCTGCCTTAGTGGTCAGTAGTCTATACAGATGCCTCTCTTTTTAATTTAAATTTAGTAAGTAGCATCCAACTATGCACAGTACCCAAGACATTATTTTTACTTTAAAAAACTTCATAATAATTGCACATCTCATTGTAGTCACCTTCCTTTTATCCATACTAAATGTGTGAAAAAAGACTTGAAGAATTACAAATATAACTTTAAAGTTATAATTTTGTAAGTTTTAAAAGAGTATACCAGTAAATAGAAGTAGAATTAATTGTTAGTTTTATTTAAACAAGTTTTTTAAACATTTAATTTGAGCTTTGATTGATTGTTGAATGTTGTCTAATAGAGAAAAATTAATGTACAAAAATAATCAGCATTGATTTAACCTGTGCCACTACTAAAGAACTAACTGCAACTATTATTACATTAGTTTCATAAAAGAACTGTTTGGAAACAAATGTGTTTTGTGAGGATTCAATTACATTTAACAACTTACAAATTTATTTACCACAGTATAATTTTTATATTTAACAAGCTACATTGCCCGCGTTGCCCAGGTGAAAATAGAACAGGACTGTAGGCTATAAGGTGCAGATAAAAAATGTATAAACTACAATTAAAAGAAAGCTATAAATCTAATATTTAAATTATTATTTTTTGACTGAAGACTTTTAGGAAAGTTATTTAAAATAAATATTGTAATCGGGTAAAAAAAATAGGGCAAGTATTTTTATTTAACAAAAATCTAAATTGTCCGTAGATTTATATTGTCTTTTGTTTTTAAAGGTTTGAAAAAAAAATTGTTGAAAAAATAGGAAAGTCTAACTGGAGAATCGAACCCGGGTAGCCCGCATTGAAGTCCGCTACGTTAACCACTGAGCTAGCGAAGACACTTACCGGTGTGTAAAATTATTAGACAGTATATAGGTCTAGTCCTAAATAGGTCAGTGACACAAACTCAAGTTTTTTCAAATTGACCACTGGGGTTCCTTGGGGACACAAACACAATCTTTTTATATATATAGATATTAACAATCTTTGAACATCTAAACATTTTATTCTAAACAGTTTGTGGTAAATGCTACTGAAATCATTGACTTCCCAAGATTCAAACACAGAGGAGTTCTACTGGATTCATCTAGACATTTCTTAAGGAAAGAATACATCTATCAAAATATTGTATGTAATTTCTGGCCAATAATAGCAATATATATTTCTTGATAATTTCTTAAGGATAGAATACCGTAGATCTATCAAAATATTATAAAACATTTCTGGACTATAATAGCAATATATAATTTTTTTAAGGAAAAATTTTAATTTCTTTTACTTGTGTTTAATTTGTTTCAAGGAAGCCATGGCCCAAAATAAGATCAATGTGTTCCACTGGCATATTGTTGATGATCAATCATTTCCTTATTACAGTTCATCATTTCCTGATCTTAGTGGAAAGGTACATTAGAGCAATTATTTTCTTTATTTTAATAGCATTTTTTATGCAAATGGCTCAAACATTTTGAAACTGACAATTCTTACTAGATAAAAATATAATTTTTCTAAACTGAAAATGTATTCGAAAATTGTTTTTTTAATTTTCTATCATTTTCCCTATCTTTTTCTGTCACCTACAATACAGCTTTACATCTTTTTTATAAATCTGAATCAATGTTACATTTTTTCATCAAAATAAACAAATTGTTAAAATAATTGTTATATTGCAGCACATTTTTAGCCTCTCATTACCAACTAAATAATTTTTACTGCCGTTTTGACTGTCACGATTTTAGATCTATTCACCAAGACATAATGTCATCTTTTAACAATTTAAATTTAATTCTAGATGAAAGTCAGGAAGGTTTCAGTGTAGATGTTGTGACGTCACTGTTTAAACAAGTAAACATATCCAAAGCGTCAGGACCAGACAGAATAAGTGGGCGACTAGTAAAGCTTTGTGCGGAACAGCTGTCCTTTATTTTTTGCTACATTTTTAATCAATCTTGGGAAAACCATACTATTCCTATTATCTGGAAAACCTCAGAGATTGTGCCCGTACCAAAGAAAGAAAAAGTCCTTTGCAACAATGACCTACGTCCTGTCACTTTAACATCTATTATCATGAAATGTTTTGAGAAAATTATTCTCAGACGTATACTAAATAAGGTGCACAAAAGCCTTGATCCCTACCAATTTGCTTACAAAAAAGGCAGAAGCGCAGAGGATGCTATAGCATTAATGTTAGATAGACTGTACCACCATCTGGATACGCCGAAGAATTACGCTCGAATACTCTTCGTTGACTTTTCATCTGCATTCAATACCATCCAACCACACCTTATGATACAGAAACTATCTGCTTTAAATGTCAGTCAACGCATCCAAGCCTGGATCATGCAATTTCTGATAAACCGCCCTCAATTTGTCAGAGTAGAGGGATGTACCTCACAAATAAGAGAAATAAGCACTGGAGCGCCTCAAGGGTGTGTCCTCTCTCCCGTTCTATACACAATTTACACCAATGACATTCAAAGTTCAGCAATCGATACAGTATCTGTAATCAAATATGCCGATGATACAGCCATTGTCGGCCTTGTTTCCAGTGACGACAGTCTCTATCACAGTACGACCTCAGATTTCTACAAATGGTGCGAAGAGAACTACCTGATATTGAACATCACAAAAACGAAAGAAATGATTGTAGACTTCCGGAAAGAAAAACGCAAGCTGACTGATTTGCACATAAACAACCAAATAATAGATCAAGTCTCGCAATATAAATATCTTGGCGTCACAATTACTGACAAACTGACTTGGTCTGACCACTGCCAAATCCTTTGTAAGAAAATGCACCAACTGTCTTAATAAACTAAAAATATTTCACATAGAGAAAACCATTATGAATCTATTTTACTCGGCGACTGTTGGTAGCATCATAACCTTTGCAATCCCCTGCTGGTATGGTAATACCACCACATTGAACAAACATCGGATAGACCGCCTAATAAACAAAGCCTCTCGTACTACACAGACAGAATTACCATCTCTTGCGGATATTTTCAGTTCAAGGTGCCTGTCTATGATTGATAAAATCCTCCAAGATCATGCACACCCGCTTCATGATAGCTACATAATATCTAGTCGAAGTGGTCGGCTTCTTTCTATAAGGGCAAGAACAGAGAGATTTAAGAACTCTTTTGTTCCACTGTCAGTAAGACTCTTTCAAAAGAATCACCATTCAGCCAGGAAATATGATGGCTCAATAGCTGACTCCTAAATAATAGGCCTACTTTTTTTCTTGTATGATAAATGGTATGATAGTGTGCGTGAATGTCTATTGTGTTTGAGTACAAATGGTTCTTTAATATTGTTTTAGGTATGCTGAAAAAACGGAATTTATGTAATCAAGTCAATTTTCCATTCATTTGGATCAATAAAGCAATCTTATCTTATCTTATCTTAACCTTTAATCATTCCACTTTTATTACTGTAGGGTGCATATGATTCCAGAACACATGTTTACACACCTGAAGATGTAAATGATATCATCCAGTTTGCCAAATATCGTGGAATTCGAGTAATGGTGGAATTTGACTCTCCTGGTAAGCAAATTCATCTTTTGCAGCTCCAAAAAAATTTTTTGCATGTTATCCAAACACATAAAACCTTAGTCATTATTGTTTAAAACGTAATTCCATTGAAATAATTTAGGAGATGTGAAACTTAGGTCACTTTTAATACAAGTACCAACTGATGTGAAAAATATCAAAACAAATTTGAAATGTAATTGTTTGTGTGAAAAAAAAAAATCTTAGGATAATGGATAACTGTGATATCTTTACAATTAAAAAACAAATTTAGAAATTTAAAGATATTTATTTGTAACATATTTTTCTTTAGGCCACACATTGTCATGGGGCAGTGGACAACCAGGACTGCTTACAGAATGCTATAGTGGTGGTCAATTCAATGGCAACTATGGGCCAATCAATCCAGCCTTAAACACAACATTCCCATTTCTTAAACAGTTTTTTGCTGAGGTTGCCCAAGTTTTCCCTGACCACTATATCTTTCTTGGAGGAGATGAAGTAGATTTTAGTTGCTGGTAAGCATATCTTAGAATTTATTATAACGTTTATTAAAAATAAAAAAACCTCTATGATTTAAATAAGGACAAAATTACAATAAAATGTTATAAATAAAATACCTTTTTTCAACTTCACTATTTCGTCTTGGAAGAGATGTAATAAATATTACTTGCTGGTAAAGATTTTGAATGCTTAAGGTAAACTATTTTGTTTAGTTTTACTTTAATTATAATGATTAAATCCTAAGATTTGTATTTAATCTCTAAAGGAAAACCAATCCGACTATCACAGCTTTCATGCAAAAGATGGGCTACGGAACTGATTATTCCAAGCTAGAAGAATATTACATGCAACAGTAAGCTATGGTACATTTCTAAATAAAGATATTAATCTACGTTGCAGAGAGATTTCTCCTTTTCTTTTTCCTCTTTGGATTTTCTTACTAAATACTGCTAACTTTACCATTGAAGCTTACAATATAGCTTGAACCCAATCCATTTCATTTTTTTTTCTTCAAAAATGTAGTTGTTATTATGTTGACATATATCAACTTCTCTAACTAAAATTGGAATCATTTTTTTAATGAAATATTTCCAAGTAGTATTCAAGTTTGGAGTACTAAGGTTACAGCCAATTTAATAGTAAAATATGTACTTTTTATGTTAAATAATTACTCTTACTTTACTTTCAGACTTCTTACTATAATATCTTCCCTTCAAAAGGGCTACATGATTTGGCAAGAAGTGATTGACAATGGTGCAAAGGTATTATTAAACATTTAATTAATATGTCATTTGTTTATAAGAACAAAAAAGCTCAGATCGTTACTAAGGCAGGAAAAGTATCTTAATTACTTATTGAATTTTTGAGACAAATGTTTCATTCATTATTATACAAAATTGAGAATTTCTTTATTCTATTTAGAGGTGAAATGTTGTTTTTTTTAATTCATAAATATATCATATATAAAGTAATCTGCATATTCTATTGATAGATTATTCTTTTCTAATCCAAAATATTTGTTCATATTTTAAAGCTTAGCTGCAGAGGCTTAGAATCCTTGCACATAATTTACATTTTATGTTTCCTATAGGTTGCTCCTGACACTGTAGTTAATGTTTGGAAAGGTGGATGGGAAAATGAAATGGCCAAAGTAACTGCCATGGGACTGAATACTCTTTTATCTAATTGTTGGTATCTTGACTACATCAGCTATGGCAGTGATTGGCAGAGATACTACCAGTGTGATCCACACAAATTTAATGGTTAAACATTTTTTTTTGTTGTATTTATCAATGTGTTTTTAAAATGTGATTTTTTTTTAATAATATACTAATACCCACGCTGGGTTTGTAAATTAGTATGATTTTCAATAGTTTTTTTTTTTGAGCTAGAAATATGTGTACAAGACTTTTTGACAATTATGAAAGCATATGAAAAAAATATTGAAAAAAAGTAGTGAAAATGTATTCCATCTATATTTCAGGTACAGATGTTCAAAAAAGTTTGGTCCTAGGTGGCGAAGCTGCACTGTGGGGTGAATTTGTTGATGACACTAATATCACACCAAGACTCTGGTACAGATTCTTTTTGATTTCTCAATAACACTGACAAATCTAGGCTCTCAAATCTAGCTTTGAAATCATATATGTGCATACGTGTATTCATATGAGCCATAATTGCATTACTTTTGCTAAATTATAATTTGACTTGCAGGCCTCGTGCATCAGCAGTGGCAGAAAGACTTTGGAGCCCAGCAATGTCAGAAAATGTTGATTTGAAAGCTGTTGAAAATAGAATGGCTGAGCATAGATGTCGTATGGTTAGGTAACTATTTCATGTACTAAGGGACAGTGTGGTGAAGCTGTAGAAACAGTGCCTTTATTATCAAAAAGTCATGGTTTGATATTTAGTCATACAAGGTTGTTTCCTTTCCTGGTGAAACATTATGAACAAGCCTACACCAATGCATAAACTTGGTTAAGGTAACTTTCATGCAGGGCTCTGAGCTAGACACAGTCCTTTTGGTTCACATGATCCTAACCCTTCCTGTACTTACCTACTTTTCTGTGATGTATACCTTCAGTCCCGGCCATTATTTTACTAATTATTCCCTATTACTATTATTGTTTCAGAATGGCTGAGACATCAATAGGGTTCTGAAATTATTTTTTTACTTTTTTTGTTGGTAAAAATTGATAATGTAGAGAGTAAATTGCCAGAAACATAATAACTTACCTGGTTAGAATAATTTAACTCATAAAATAATTGTATTCATTTGTAATATTAATTCATAAGAAAAAGTTTTATCAACACGTACGTCCATAATAACAAAAGGTAATTCGGTAGCGTCCATTAGGACGAATTTCACAAAAAAAAACTCAGTAATTGGTCAGTTTTTATAATTTAAAAAGTGAAATAAAATTCAACTTTTCAACTATCGAATAAATATTATGCCCGAGACTATGGTGAAAGGTGAAATCCTTTATTTTGTTCTTTAAATAGACACCCTTCCTTGGGGAATATATATGCGACTGGGTTCCATGAGATTTCGTATTTTGATGACAATATATGCGTCTGGCTCAGAGAAAAAGAAGTAGGTCGAGGAATATATATGCAACCGGGATTGTAAGGGTTAAAATATATTTAATTTGTTTGTTCGCTTCTATAAAGCATATTTTTTTCTGAGCCTATTATATTTAAAAGTTGAAATTGATTATAATTTGTATATTTCTTATTGTTTTCTTAGCATTCAAAATGCATTTCATGCTATTTCATTATAATAAACTTATTAGAAAAATCTGTTTTCTAAAATGTAGTTGAAACATAAATTTTACTCTAACCATTTTCTGATCATCGCAATTAATTTAACTTATATTTCCAATATTCTCTTTTTCAGAAGGGGAATCCCTGCTGAAGAGCCATCAGGACCTGGATTTTGTGACTTAGAATATTAATACATTTGTTACTTTTTGTTATTGATAAATTACAAAATACCTACCTATAGTTGTGCTGTACTTATGTCTTCTGTCTACTTTCTGGTTTAGATGAAATAAATGACTCGAGTGATTTGATGAAGTATTTAAACAATTTGATAATTGAACTGTTAGGTAAAAATTTTGAGAAACATTTCTGTGACCTACAGTTTTTTTTTACATTGAACCTTAGTACAACATTCAAAGGCACATTTGCATACCTTAAGATAGTCTTTGGTGCAGAAACTACAATAAATGTAATTCTTGAAGCTTTTATAAACTGGGAGGAATGTACCTTCAGGAATGTCTGGCTTGTCTAAGCTAACACAAACAATCTCAAAAAGAGAATTAAATATACATAAATAGCTTTGACATGCATTGTGGAAACTATTCACATATAATAAAAATTATTTCCAATATGTAAATCTTTATTATACAACATGTTAAGTATAATCAAATATTTCTAATACATCCAGCTACAAAAATATATATGTGTATGACAGTTGACTTTTTAAGATTACTCAATACATGTTTTTTTAAATTGTTTTAGTGTAATTGTTAATAATCTTACCTGGCTACAAAATGTTTTTAATTATTATTTTAATTAAGGACTTATGGATTTCATGACTAAAAGTTTTTTTTATTCTAATAACTAAAACACAATTCATTTTTCTGTGCCAAACATTCCATGCAACATTTTGTTCCTAGAACATTTTTGTAACTTGTTTTGTTCTCAAAATAAGCTGGTGAAAAAATGTGCAAAACCTTTCATCATAAATTTGATAAATATTTTTGTATTAAATTACTAATAAATATATATGACTTTGTTTGATTTTTATTGATGCCAATTTAAAATTTTATTTTGAAAATACCATCTGCTAAACTGTAGTTTTTAAGTATCACTTTGTTGTTTTTTTAAACATATTTTCTATTATTTAAAAAATCAGCTATAGACACTAAAAATGTGTTAGAAAAGTTAGGCGTTTAAGCAATGAAATATACACAAAAATTGTTAGTATTGGCTAAATTTTGCTAAAGAAGTTTTAATTTTCTTCCCGTACATAATTCTTAATTACAAAAATCGAGTTGTTTAAAATAGCATATGTATTCCTGAGGACCATAAATTCTTAATATTCTGAAGATTGTGTATCTTTTAGGTAGACTTATTGGTTGTCTTTAAACAGTTGTCATTTTGAGTTTAAGCTGTGACTATTCAGTTATGATGCATTGATTGTGGCCCTGGTAAGCATTAAATTTCACGTTTCATTATTAAAATTTGAAAATAATATAAGCTGTGAACGGTCAAAGCAAGAGGTATCGACCTTTGTTTACTTAACACTGCACGTTTCATTATTTGAATGTAGACCATAGGTTCTCAACGGGGGCGATATCGCCCCCCAGGGGGCGATGAGAAGCCTTAGGGGGGCGATAACATTCCCGGGGGCGATTGGGGGGCGATGAAGGGCAAATGGGCGGTAAAAACGTACCTGCTATAATTTCAACACCTCAGCTATTTGAATCGATTAGTTTTTGGATGAAATATGATGTAAACGCAAGTGCTGCTAAATATCTGATATCCCCCAACAGTAGGCATACATATTATTGAACAAATAAGAATCGCAATAAATTTTCGATGAAGTAGGGGTTAGTATTTGGCAAATATGGTATGCGGCCGTCTCGTCTAATGGTTGATTCACCGGACTGTCGCCTTAACATCTTCTAATATTACTCTTTTGATCTGTTTGTATTACCGAGATGTCCTTTAATACGTTTGAATCTTTTGTAAAGAGGTCACCACAATAGCTGTGCGGTATAGATACGTAGTAATCTTACAAACTAGGTAGTTATTGTAATGTTTCAAAATATTCATATGTATTCTTTAGTCATATAATATTTATACAATTTTCAAATAATTTTTACAGTTCTATCATATCATTTTAAAGTTATAAATGCAAGACATTTAGTTTTTTTAAAAAAGAAAAAAAAAATTTAAATATTACCTCAAATAAAATGGGTTAGTTATCTCCCTTTAATTAACAAATGTTTCCGCTAAAATTAAGTTGGGGGGGGCGGTGAGCGGGAAAAAAATGTAAAAGGGGGCGGTGAGCCGAAAAAGGTTGAGAACCTATGATGTAGACTAAGACTGGTCACTGGTTATTAATTATCTCCCTTAAATTGTTTACAGTCAAGACACCAGAAAAAAGATTTCAATGTTTCACTATAATTGTTATAAACCTGGAATGAGAATTCGTAATTCAGTAAAGTGTCTGCTTTTTGGTGAATTTATAATTAATGGCAAGGCTTTGTTTTTATATCGATATCCACGTACAATAAGAAAGCAAAAAGAGGTAAATAAAAAAAATCCTTCCTTAGCCTATTATGTTTATCAGTTTCGAAACGAGAACCCTGCATCAAATAAGTTTTATCGATAACAAATCATTTTGAATTAAGTTGAAGGTCGTTTTTATAGCTGATATGATAATGAACTGATCACACCATGCTTAAAGTTGGTATCTTTATGGGGAAAAAATCCAAGGTAACTACACTTTTAATCACAAACTGAATCCTTTGTGAGCTATTTACAGACGCTATTTCTAAGCTTATACCGTTATTCCAAAAGTTTTATCTAAGCTTATTCCTGACTGAGATTGCCCCCTTAGAGTCCGGTTGGTTGGCAAATGCAAAGCCATACGTGTTGAGCAGGCAATAATTGAAAAATATATCTTAGCTCCAACCTTTGCCCGAAGCTAGCCCTTCGCTAGCCACCAATATGACGGTTGCATGTTAGTTCCACGTGCTCCCTCCGTCGCACGTAACAAAGTAACATAAATGTGACCCCCAGAGACTTCGGGGCCTGCCTCGTATTCCTGCACTGTAGTCTGGATGAGCGTCGGCACTTCAGTACCCATGGGCCTCAAAGAATACACCGGCGGGCGAACGCATGGAGGACAGCTCCCGCAGCGGGTCCGAGACCCATTGCACTGCCGAGAGGCCACGGGGTCTCGGTGGGGAGGAAGCAATGGACGCTGCAACCCCGTCTCGAGAACCACCCGGGGCCTGGATGTCTGTACCTATAGTATAGGATTTGTGCTACCGGGTGACAGTGCAGGTATACAGGCGTGCCACCACGATAATGATCCTTATGGGAACCACAGTGGGCAACCTAGCTACGGAATCCTCACTGTTACACGGCACAATTTGGCGTGTCGTGGAGTGGCTCCAGCCCAGACAGAGCTGAGCTCAAACCTAACGTTACGCCCTGGACAAAAGAGGCGTTTGGGCTCGTCCGGTTTTTTTAAGAGACTTTATAACTCGGAGTAGCGCCGGCCGATCAGATTTCGTCACACGGGGATGCCCTTGTCCAGATCAAACATATCCTGTCAAGGCCGTATTTGAGCTTAGACATATAGGAAGTGGCTTCCTGACATCGTATCACGCTAATCCAAGCTTTTAGAAAACGTACAAAATTTGTAACAGGCAAAATCTATCTATAATTATTCTCAAGAATTAAATATAAAAAAATAGGCCTAACACAAAACCGATACAGTAGGTTAGTCAAAACAATGACGCAGCATATTCAAAAACATGTCTATGGAAATAAGCCACAGCCGTACAAAAAATTAGAAAAACCTAAAAGGTATAGAATATTAACATTAAAATAAATGCGTAATAAAATAATCAAGATTGTTTAAGGTGAATGCAATGGTGAATTTTAATGTGAATGCAAAAAAAAAGGTATAAATCTGTTAATAATATATGGCTGTCAGCAAAGAACGTCATTCAAGCTGTCTCAAAGCTGTGGATATGTTGATAGACTGACTGAAACTGATCAAGATGGATGTTCGGTTGTTGGTTTATAAAGATTATAGGCTACACAAGCTGCCGTGATACAACTTTCACGGGGAATATTTAGAATAGAGAAGTTGGAAACATGGGCGAAAACTCTTATAGTCAAATATTATAATGGTTGTCTATCTTTTCCTCTTCAGTGTCTTATCTTATCTTATAAGTTTACAGACGTTCCTTCTAGAAAGAAGATTATCACGTCCACTAGGCCCAAAACTCCTGCAGAACGACAGGGATCCGTCGGTGGCAGGGCTAGAACCCGCGACCTGTCAGTATGTTTTTGGTTGACAGTCCGGCGAACTAACCGCTGGACCAGCCGGCTAACCCAGTTAACAGTTGTCCACTTCAAGAGCGAACTAACCGCTGGACCAGCCGGCTAACCCAGTTAACAGTTGTCTACTTCAAGATAATGATTGATAGCTAGGCTACTGTTAACTGTATGACTTTAACATCTTTCAAAGATAAAGACACAGAATAATATACTATCTAGATATATATTCTGTTATACAGAATTTTATAAGAAGAAAGAGCAGGATCACGTGACTATCATATGACTTGAGAGTAATTTTAGTGATTATAAACTTTACATGCTACTTTACTTGAGAGACTATAAGTAAGGTGTAGGCCTAAGTGATAAATGCAGAAGACGTGTTATGAATAAAGTATAAAAAATGATTCGTAAAGTCGCAACTGCCTTGATTTTTACTGTTATAGGATTGTGTGAAGCACATTATAGAACTACCGGGAACGAAATAGACAATGCTGGAGTTCGAGCAACGTTGAAAACAAAAGGGCAACCATGGCCGATGCCCCAGTCTTATCAACCTACTGATGTAGCTTTAACTATCGATGCTGCTGATTTTCAATTTATTAACATTGGTGTCAATTGTGATTTTCTAACAGATGCTTTCAAAAGATATTCAAAAATTATATTTGAATCAAAATCAACTTCACGGCAAACAAGGTAAACATAAAAAGTGCACCTACCTAAAACTAAAACTAAAAGGTCTAATTATAATATTAGTAATAAATATTAGTGTAGCTAGTACTAATCAAATTATAAATAGGCCCTACATAGCATTTATCCGGAATCTAATGATTCTAATGCCAATGCATATTGGTTGTATAATATAGGCCTAGATGTCTTGTAAAATACTTTAAAACTGAATAGGTCTAGCCTACATTTCTGGAAAAAAAAAATCAAAGAAAAGGGAAGTAACTTAATAATTCATGGATATTTTGTTAGTGATTATTGTCATTGTAGAAACTTCATGGTTAAAGTGCCTTCTAACTCTAAGCCATAAAATAATTCATTTCCAACAAGGCTAGATAAATAGAATTGAAAAATAAAACAGCTTCATTAAAACATGTAACTAAATAGATCGATGATAAGATTAGCCTTTACCTTATATTTCTTTAAATATTTTTAGGTTAGATCTAGTACATTTAAAAATCAATATCTTATATACAAATTATATTTTTTTATTTTATTTTAGGCCTTTACACTTCAAACCTGAATATAGAAATAAAAAATCTCTCCGGAACATGCTAAAGGCACTAAAGGTAGATTCTAAAACTGGGGGACAAGGAGGACCAAGTTATGACATGGATGAATCATGTTAGGAATGTTTTAAGTAGCCTTTGCTTCTTTGATTTACTTAAAATGTTCACATATATTTGTCAATAAAATAAAAATCAGTATAATTATATATAAATATATAACTATATATATATTTGTTTTATATCTCCTAAAGACACACTGTCTATTACACCTTTTGGAGCTGTATTAAGTTCAAATGAAACTTGGGGTGCTATTAGAGGCTTAGAGACATTTAGTCAACTTATTTATCGCCTAGATACTGGAGAGGTTAGTACCTATTTAAATTTTATTCTATCAAAATACAAAAAAGATCAAATCATATGTAATTGATTCTAGCCTATTCATGTTGCCCAAGATAATTATATAAATTTTAGATAATTTTTTCTTGCTTGAAACTATTTTTTAAATTGAAATTGATATTGTTATCTTTCAATTTGATTATCTTTGTTAATCTACAACATTAAAAAAATAACTCAAACTATTTTTAAATAATGCTGGCCAAAGTTACCTCATAAAAAAGAAAAAATATTTTGTTTTTTATTTTTTATTTACTGGCATTGATCCTATGAAATAAACCTTTAAAAATTCCTGTAAATTAAAAACTCATTATCATGAATTGTTTTCTAAATAGTAGACTAAAAGCCATCCCAGTTTATGGTCGTTAAAGATACTAATTTTAAAACATTTTTAAAAAAACAGTTTGTCATAAATGCTAGTGATATCAGTGACTACCCAAGATTCAAACACAGAGGTGTACTTTTGGATACATCACGACATTTTCTAAAGAAAGAATACATCTTACTAAATCTTGTATGTACAATCTAATTTTGTGGGTTGTCGCAGTTTCTTACTTAATTATAAATAATTATAATTTTAAATTAATCAAACTTAATTTGACTTATATTTTTGTGTTTTTTTTTTAAGGAAGCCATGGCACAAAATAAATTCAATGTGTTTCACTGGCATATTGTTGATGATCCATCATTTCCTTATTACAGTTCATCATTTCCTGATCTTAGTGGAAAGGTATGTAAATGTAAAATGATAGTAATTTAAGTTGCCCACTCAGACCTAATTGATCTTTATGATAGGACCAGTGAAGCAGCATTCGCAAGTTTCTTTGTCCATGGCTTACTAGTTGATTGTCCTGGGCAGAACAATGCCCAACTGCCTTTACTTTACCACAGCTAATGTCAAGTACCCAGCACAGTTGGGTAGACTTGGTGACACCCTCCAGACCCAGGAAAAAATCCTAGCCTTCACCAAGAATTGAACACAAGACTTTCAGTTGGCCAGCTAAGCACGCTACTGCTAGGCCACCATGCCTCAAGTAAAATGAGAACCAATAATACATTTTCCGAAGAGTCTGATACGTTTTTTAAACTTTAGTTGGCAATAAAAGAACTTTGGAGTGAGAAGAGAAAATTGGGTTTGATAGAGCATGACTTTGCCATTTTGAAAAGTTTCAGTTTCACAATCACATTGCATGCTGTGGCTAAAGAAAATGATATTCTCAGCAGTCCAAACTGGAATAAAAGGGCTGATCTACTTGTAACCTCTGCTTTAATAGAGTCAGGGACCAAATTGGACTGAAAGAGATATTTTACTAACATATATATATTACCTAAAGAATAAAGAAGAAATGAAATTATTTTTTATAGAACTTATTTTACTTCTGAAGTTATTTTTTATATGTAAAAAATGTAATTCAATGCCAAACAGACAGTTTTTTCCCAGATGCTTGTTTGTTTTTTTACATGTTGGTTGTAAATGATTTTTTGCCCATTAGTTCAATGGTTGCTATAAATAAAATTAGCAACCTTTTTTTCACTTTTAACTGTATCAGATTAAGTTTTAGATAAAATTGATATTTAATGATATTAAAGACATCAATTTGATTATTGAACAAAATACTTTAAATTGAGTTTGCATTAAATAATAGGCTTGAAAAAAATAAAGGTCTATGTTTTTAGGATAATATTCATTTGGCATAAATGTTACATTGTTAAAGATTTAGTATTTCGGCTTGTTCCAATTTTAAGAATTTTTTTTCTTTAATATTGAGTAGTGTAGCTTTATAGTCAATGAATATTTTTTTAGCTCCAAACATTTTCCAAACTTTAGAATATATTGCTAATCTTTAGAAATGACAATATTTAGTTTGTAAAATAATTTAGTTAAACACAATTATTTTATAGGGTGCATATGATTCCAGAACACATGTTTACACACCTGAAGATGTAAATGATATTATCCAGTTTGCCAAATATCGTGGAATTCGAGTAATGGTGGAATTCGACTCTCCTGGCAAGTTGTGTTATTTGTTAATTTCTTTGTTTAATATTAATTAAAGATGTTTCTTATCAACAAAATAATGTTAAATATCTAATAATTGTAGCAAGACAGAAAAAAGTACTTACAAAAATGTGTTTTTTTATAATCTGAAAAATATTACTGCTATTGGGTTTTCTAAGATATCTATCTATATATACTGGTATATATTATATTCTTAGTTTGGAGGCTATAATTAAGTATTCGTTAAAAATATTTCTTTATGATATAGATCTAGAACTCAGCTTTATGTAAAAGTAAAGAACCATTATTCAAACCTAGTTGCACTAGTTTCTTTATCCACTTTATTCAAGTTTTTAGGACTACCTATCTATTGCAAATTATATCTACATTAAAATTGTTTATGACTTTATTGTAAAAAAATATATGCTATAAAATTTCATCAATTGTACAGTTTTATTAAAATCCAGGCCATACATTGTCATGGGGCAGTGGACAACCAGGACTGCTTACAGAATGCTATAGTGGTGGTAAATTCAATGGCTACTATGGGCCAATCAATCCAGCTTTAAACACAACATTCCCATTTCTTAAACAGTTTTTTGCTGAGGTTGCCCAAGTTTTCCCTGACCACTATATCTTTCTTGGAGGAGATGAAGTAGATTTCAGTTGCTGGTAATCATATTTAAGGGCATTTAATGAGTAAAAAAAAACTCTTTGATTAATTAGAACATGATTACCATATAGTAGGCCCTATAATGAATAAAATTGTATACTAATATTCAAAATATTCAAAATTCTTTTTTAGGAGAAGCAATCCTACTATCACAGCTTTCATGCAAAAGATGGGATATGGAGCTGATTATTCCAAGCTAGAAGAATATTACATGCAACAGTAGGAAATGTCTGTTTTAATCTCTAATTTTTTGTTACTAGTACAAATATGATTGATTATTTTGACTTTCCATTTAGTATAGTTTATCTGTATGGTAATAATGGTATAGATCAGCTAGGTTAATTTTAAGGTCTATTATCTCAAATCACTCCACCAAGAACCTAAGCTGACATAGTGATATGGCAAAATGACAACTCTCCAGTGTAAAAAAAAAATACCCTGCTACAAAACACTAGCATATATAAATCTAGTCTATTAAAAAAATGTTTTGAGAACATTTAGTAATAACTACTTTTTTTTCAATCAAATTGTCTCAACCCAATTGATTCTGTATCACTTCTTTCCAGGTTGCTTGATATAATATCTTCTCTAAACAAAGGCTACATGATCTGGCAGGAGGTTGTTGATAATGGTGCTAAGGTATCTCAATGTTTTAAATCACCATAAAATGTAGAGATAAAATGTTTTTAGTTCAAGGCAAAAGTTACACAAAGGCAAACAATTTTTTTTCATAAGTACATATGCATTGGAAAGCCTTATCAATATCATTTTAATGAGCCACAATCTAGTTATCCTTTATATAATTATTCTGCAGGTGTAAATTATAGAGATTAATTAATTATTGCAGTTGCTTCCCTTGTATTAAGAATGCAGTAATGTTATTGTGGTCCGGCGAGGGAGCTGTGGCCTCTGAATAAAAGTGTTATGTTTAAAATGTATCTAAGTTAGCTTTAAGGACCCCCCCCCCAAATGGGGCATGGTGGCTGGCGTGCCAAAGGTCCTGGGTTCAAATCCTGGTGCAGGCTAGTATTTTTGGTCCTGGCCCTGAGTCTACCCAGCTCTGATGGATACCTGACCTTAGTTGGGGCAAAGTAAAGGTGGCTGCGCATAGTGCTGGCCACACAATCAGTTAGTTTGCTGTGGACCTATGGATCAACTTGGTCTAACAGGTACTTTTACTTATTTTTTTTAAGAACCCACAACAAAAATATTAATGTACCAGCATTACACAACATTACACAAGGGAGCATATTCTAAATTGAGCATTTGTCTACTAACTATTAGTAGTACTATTTTTAAAAAAAAGTTTTTCACAGAAGATCAAATCAATTTTTAGTATTTAGCCAGATAAAAATAATAGTTTATTAATATATAGTGTGTTTTTTTTTCAAGCTATATGTCATTGATATAAATTTAATAAACCTACCGGTAATCATTTTTTAAAAATATGATATTTTACCAAATTTCTTTTTTTTTTTTATCAAGCCATGATAAAGTTATAAAGTGTATGCTTATTAGTATAATTTCAAAATCAAATCTTTTAAAAAATATTAGGCCTAGTCATTTTAATTATGAATACACAAGTTGATGGAAAGATTGAAATATTAGTTGTTTCAAAAACATAAAAAGATCTGCTTAAAATGCTTAAAAGCATAATTCTTCATGTTTTTCTTCTTTCTCTTCTTTTTCATGTAGGTTGCTTCTGATACTATTGTCAATGTATGGAAAAATGATGGCTATGAAAATGAAATGGCCAAAGTAACTGCCATGGGACTCAAAACCCTTCTGTCAGCATGTTGGTATCTCAACCATATCAGCTATGGTGCTGATTGGCTGAAATATTACCTGTGTGACCCTCAAGACTTTAATGGTTAATTGAATTTCATAATTTTTCTAATTCCTTTCTTTTATCTTTTGATAGCCTTTTTATCTTCACCTACTACATGCATAAATGTGTATTTTGGGGAGTAAAAGGCTATACTGTGCAGAATAAAAATAGATTTTACTTAACCTTAACTTTAAATGCCAATGTATCGTACGTTACAGGTACAGAAGTACAAAAAAGCTTAGTTCTAGGTGGAGAGACAGCCATGTGGGGAGAATATGTTGATGATACTAATGTTATTCCAAGACTTTGGTAAGAGATTACAGAAAAAGTCTTTCTCTTGCTATTGCATATTATTGATATCTTGATGATTATTTGGACCATATCTTTTTTTTAAGCACTTAATTTTGTATTTTCACCACAGGCCTCGAGCAGCTGCAGTAGCAGAAAGGCTGTGGAGTCCAATGACATCAAATAATTTTGACTTACAAGCTGTAGAAAATCGAATTGCTGAGCACAGATGTCGTATGGTCAGGTAAACTCAAACTGGAATAGACCAGTGTTTCTCAAACTGAGATACCCGGTCCTCTAGAACAGATTACTTATTCAAAATAAATGTCCACTAATAATAATAGACAACAAAAATAGATAAAGCCTTAACAATATTTTTCAACATTAATTTGATTTTCTCCACTGACTTAAGTTATCTGACCATGATTGTATTTCTGAAAGTCTGTATTGAGGGAGACAAAATTACACAACACAGACATACAGTATATTATGTGGAGTATTAGTAGTTTTCATTCCATTTGAAACCAACAATATGTGTAAGAATGCTTTCTTCATGCAAGACTAGAAAGACCATGGATGAGCATAGAACGCAATAATCTTCTTTATAGAAGGAGCATCTGTTATATATAAGATACGATTTTCAATCAAAACAAAATCATGATTACCATAAATGCAACAAATGACAAATGAGAGTTAACCTTGCAAAACAAATCCAAACTTAGATAAACTGGTTCAGACAAATCAGATACCGGTACATCCATCCATTGAAATTTGAATTGAAATTTTATAACTAAAATGTTTAATTTTGTAAAATTATTATAAAAGCAATAACAAAAAAATTGTGTTAGAATAGATCTTGTGAACATTTCTAATGTTAGAAATAAAATTATTCTCCTTGCCCTTGGTTAGGCTATCTAACATTTTTTTTTTTTGGGGGGGGGGGGGGAAATAATGAATAGCTTGCCAAGTCTACTGAGTGGTACCAATTACTATGCAGTGGCTTTAAAAATTAATTAACTTATCTTGACTATTCACTTTTGCACTTGTATTCCCCAAAAATCTTATGAAATTTTTTTTTACATATCTTTCCAGAATAAAATATAGATAGGCAAAATATCTTTTTTTATTCTTATTTTAAACTTAGCACGTTAGCTTTTTTTATTATCATACTAATCTTGAAAAAATGTTTCAGGAGAGGTTTCCCTGCAGAGGAACTGTTAGGTCCTGGATTCTGTGATGTGGAATACTGAGTGTGATATTGAACTGCTATCATTTGGATAATATAATTCTAATGTAATTTTCTAAACTTGTGTGCATCTTCATCAGAACTTGTTTCCTATTGTTGTCGTCTAACTTCTTTGTATTTGAAATTTTTATTAAATTTTAATATTTATAATATGTATGAATTGAATTTTTTTGCAAATGTCAATTGTCATTAAGTGTACATGTGATGCTGCCCCACAAACCAGTATGGAAGTTGGCAAAAGTAATTTTTCAATAAATGCAAAATAATGTGAAAAAAGGGTCGTTTTTGAGATAGTGATTGATTTTTACTTTTGGATGCTTTATCTATAACTATATCTGTAAAATTTAAAAAAAAAATTTTTTTTAGAAATTTCTTTAAAATGTTTTTTTATGCAGCTTTGTTTAAAATCAATCAAAGGTCCAATAAAGATACAATTATCTAAAAGTCATAATTTAAAGTAGTTAAGACTTGAATAGCTTGTGTATTGACGCGGATGGCAGAGGTGTTCAAGGCGACCATTGGAGGAAAATTTACTCCACTGACCGCCCTCTGTGAAACAGAGACGGACATAGACCTAGTCACTGATGCATTCAATATTACAATAATTGAAGCAGCACAAGAAGTATTTGGTAAGAAGCAATCAATCCAAAAACCATGGTTCTCCACTGATATCCTAGAGCTATGTGATGAAAGAAGAAAACTCAAAAGTGTAAAGAGTACTGCAGAAGGAGCACCCAAGTACAGGGCAATCAATAAAAAGATAAGAAAAGATATGATGAAGGCACAAGAAGAATGGATAGAACGGCAGTGCGCAGACATTGATGAAAATGTACAACAGAACAATTAAAAAATGGCTTATAAATTGTCAAAGACCTGACATCCGCCAGGCAGAGTCGTGTCTCAACGATACAGGACAAAGCAGCAAAATGTTTCACTGATGAACAGGAAATACTCAAAAGTTGGACTGAATACTGTTTCGAACTGTGCAATGAAGACCCAAAAGGTGAGACATCAGTACTTGACTGCCCTATGTCAACTAACACAGACAAACATCCTATTATCCGTGAAGAAGTGGAGCTGGCTGTACAAACATTGAAAAAAGGGAAATCAGCTGGAGCAGACAATGTGCCAGGCGAACTGATTTAGGCAGGAGGTGAAATTGTAATAAACATCCTAACCAACATGTGCAGCAGGATATGGCAGACAGCAGAATGGCCAACCCCCTGGACTCAGTCGCTGGTTATCACGCTCCCAAAAAAGGGTAACTTACAGATGTGTCAGAATTACCGTACAATCAGCCTGATTAGCCATCCCAGTAAAGTCGTGCTCATGATTATATTAAACAGATTGAAACCACAAGCAGAATAAATAATTGCAGAAGAGCAGAGGTTCAAATATCTAGGGGCCATAATATCCGACGAAGGCTCAAAGCCAGAAATTCTTGCCAGAATGGCCCAGACAATCGCAGCGCTGAGCAAACTTAAACACGTCTGGCAAAGCAAGAAATTCTCTCTCAGATCAAAGATTCGACTTTTGCGCTCTCTGGCGACGTCGGTCTTCTTGTATGGATGCGAGGCTTGGACACTCACTGCAGACCTCCAAAGAAGAATCAGTGCGCTAGAGATGAGATGTTACCGCAAGATATTGAACATCTCCTATACAGAGCATATCACAAACTAAGTGGTCCGCAATAAAATAGCTGCTGTCATCGGCCCATACGAGGACCTTCTCACCTCAATTAAGAAGAAAAAACTGAGATGGTATGGACACGTAGCAAGATTTGGAGGTCTTTCAAAGACTATAATGCAGGGCACAGTCCAGGGAGGAAGAAAAAGAGGCAGGCAAAAGAAGAGATGGGAAGACAACATCAAGTAGTAGACCGGCCTATCATTCATCGACTCCCAAAGGGCATCACAGGACCGGAACAAATGGCAAGAGATTGTTAACAGTCAACGATGGTGCCCCAACGACCCACCCACGGGTTAAGGGATAGGTGAAGGTGAAGAACTAATTTTGGGATTTTAGAGATTTTTTCACCAATTTATAGATAAATGAATTCGTTTTCATTAAACACCTAAATATATAATAATATATATATAGGCTGTATATATCAATATGTCATTAATCTACATTATAAAAAGAGTTACACAAATTGAGTGCTATCGGTGATCAGAGTAATGCAGGCCAGTCTTATGTAGCACATAATAAACAACACTCAACCTGCAATAATGTCTACCTCACGGGAGTTTAGGGGGCTTATTTATATACTATCCTCCCCCCCCCCCCCTCTGCATAATATAAAAAATAATAATAGGTTTTGTACTTTATTTATTTATTTTGCATTTGTAGATAACTTTTGCTCACAGTCAAATCAAAATAAATGTTATATATGTCAGGTTAATTACTGTTTCACTCAAAGATTGTAAGCATTGTGTAGTTCATTAAGACATATTTAGCCTGATCAAACTGAGTAGGTCTACTTGACTTGGGTTTGATTTTCAGTTGAGGGAGAAGGACTGTTCAAATTTAGACTATTTCGATGTTCTCGCAAATTTTTATTACGTAATTATAGAGACAAAAAATGAGAATTGTCCCCCTCCTGTGACCCCCCTCCCCTTTCACAATCACAATAGCCACATCTACAACGAAGTGGGTTCTTTTTTCACTTCGAAATTTGTTAGCAGCATATTTTGATATCATTTTTTTTAATAGACTAGAGTTTTACCGAATCAGTTCGTCGCCTATACTTATCATCCTAACAATTATTCGAGAACTAACATAATAACATAATTAATTGTATGTGAATAAAAGGGAAATAATTGGTGAAAAATGTTTGTAAGGAGAGTTATGGTCCATTCACAAAATGTGTGAGTTCAGTCAGTTCACTTGTTGGCTGTGGAAAGGATGTAACGATGTAACCACGTGGTGATGAAACCAATTATTATGACAAAGCATTATTTTTCAGTAGATCACAATAGAATAATAAACTATCCCTACATCTTGCCCTTCCAAACCTCAACCAAATTTGTTCCCACATGACAACGGATTAGCGTAGGACGCAATCATCTTCATTAAAGAAGAAGCGTCTGTAACATAATAGCAGTATTATTTAGCTTCATAGTTAAGCTTAGTCCTTTTTTTTTTTACTCTATCTATATTAAGGCTACAGGTTATAATTTGTCAACAAGAAATTAGTCATATCGAAAAAAAAAAGCGTTGGCGTTGGAATGGTTAGGCCCTACGTGCTTAGAAAGGATGAGAAAGAAACATCAGTATTATAGGCCTAGTCATTTTATGACAGCTCTCCATTGGACTCCAGAAAAGAAAAAAAGCGAGCAACAAGGCGAAGAACAGTATAACAGGAACTGAAAACAGCGGTTATTCATATGGTACGATTATGCCTATATTATGTTCTCGCACGTGACAGAAAAATTGGAAAGACTGTGGTACTGTTTTCTAAACAATTTCATTTACTTTTACGAATCCGCAGAGTATCGAAGAAATGGAGGGTTTTGATTAAAAATGGATAGATCTATGTAAGCTCGCTATCTTATATTATGGGAAAATTAATATTTAATATATTTCACAAAATTTGTGTTCGGGGTGTGCTATTATATGTTGTAGGCTTAAACCTAACCCAATAGACTGCACTTTTAGTACTTTTATAGATATCTCTTTAACAGGACCTAACCTTTAGGCCTTCTCTTGTCAAGTTTAGGAGATTGACAAATTAGTAGGCATCCTAGATTTTATAATTATGGAAACCTAATTATTAAAAATAAAATGTTGCATAAAAATGAGTTAGCCAACATCTGTAACACTCTTGTTCTAGGCTACATCTGTAACAATCTTGTCCTACAGCTGTAACAATCTCGTCCTACATCTGTAACAATCTTTGCCTAAATCTGTAACACTCTTTGCCTACACCAGCTGTAATAATTTTGTTCTGCATTTGTAATAATTTATTGGCCTACGTCTGTAACAATCTTTGCCTACGTGTGTAACAATCTTTGCCGACATTTGTAACAATCTTTGCCTACATCTGTAACAATCTTTGTCTACTTCTGTAATATCTTTAACAATCTTTGTCTACAGCTGTAATAATCTTCTTCTCACCTCAATTAAGAAGAAAAAACTGAGATGGTATGGACACGTAGCGAGTTCTGGGGGTCTTTCAAAGACTTTAATGCATGGCACAGTCCAGTGAGGAAGAAAATGAGGCAGGCAAAGGAAGAGATGGGAAGACAACATCAAGGAGTGGACCGGCCTGTCGTTCATCGACTCCCGAAGGGCATCACAGGACCGGAACAAATGGCAAGAGATTGTTAATAGTCAACGATGATGCCCCAACGACCCACCCACGGGTTAAGGGATAGGTGAAGGTGAAGATAATAATCTTTTCTTACATCTGATCTTGTCCAAATATTTAATTGATCATGTTTATTGATATAATATTTAAAGTGTTTATACGGATATGCCCACCAACATCCTCCCAATGTTAAAAGTACAAACCCATCTACGTAATCCAAACAACACCTCAACGCGATTTTAAGGCCTCCTAAACGACCTACCGTGTGTCTAAAATCGGGTATGAGATCCGCAAGAAACTACAAAGAGGTTTTTTGTTTTTAAAGTAGCCAATAAAGAATATATACCTCGGTACCCCTTCCCTTTCACAACGGAAATATATTTGTACACTACCATAGGCATAGGTAGCCTAATTCTAAATTTAAGAGACATGACAGTATACAGATTAAAACTACCCTAGATTTTGTCCTCCATTGCATTATATTCTTTATCCATTGGCGATATTGGGGACTTCAAGAGTTTGTGCTAAGGAAATGGTTTTACTGTCGTTATACATTAGCCTATACATCCTTGTGGCACGGCGGCCGGCAGCGCGTTCGACTGGCGTACCGAAAGTCCTGGGTTCGAATTCTGGTGGAGGCTTTGATTTGTTCCTGGGACTTTAGGGTGTCCCTGAGTCTACCCAGCTCTGGTGGGTGCATGACTTTAGTTGGTCGAGTTAAGGCGGCTGTGTATTGATTATGCTGACCACCCAATCCCCTAGTATGCCGTAGCCACAAAAACTGTTGAACGCTCTTTAACCGGCCCTATAGATGAATTTGGTCCGACGAGATACCCTTTACTTCACTTATACTCGTGAAAATCTATTAGATCTAGGCTGTTTTGAAGATTGTTTTACCCAGTGTCTATTAAAATAAACGTAGAATTACAAAACAATTATAGACAAATCTATAATTAAATATCAAGAAAAATTATATAGCCTCTGACATAAAAAAAAACTTGTACTTTTCCTGGTGGAGGCGAGGATTTTGTCCTCGGTCAGGAGGGTGTCCCTGAGTCTACCCAGCTCTGATGGGTACCTGACCTTAGTTGGGGTAAAGTAATGGCAGCTGTGCATAGTGCTGGCCACACCCTCACCTAGTAAGCCGTGGCCACAGAAACTGGTGAACGCTGCTTCACCGGCCCTATGGATCAATTTGGTCCGACGGGATACTTTTTTTTTTACTCATACTAGACTTAAACTTCGGAAGGCATGCCAGCAATAAGCTTACATAGCTTAGGCTACATATATATAGGGGAGAGGTGGGTATTTCGTACCCCCTAAGGGAAAAATTAACAATAATAAAACTTACAGTAGAAAAAGGTTTATTTTTACGTTAAAACAATTATTGGTGACAAAAGAATGAAAATACATGATCTGAACGTTTTATTATGAAAACAAAGAGCACAATTAATAAAATTAAAAAAAGACAAGGTGGTACGAATTGCCATCACCAGCGTTCAATTTGTACCACTAGGGAGGGTAATAAGAACCAAAAGAAATTTACAAAAAATATTGTTTGTAAGGTTGACATTTATAAGTTGAAGTCTCTCTATATATATCTCATGTGTATTTAATAATTAATTGACAAGTATAATTATTCAGTGACCCACCTTGGAAGGCTGATTCAGAGCATACAGAATGTACCTATGCTCTACAGAAAAAAACATTAGATAATGTATTCCTAGATGTTCTCACTGTATCAGTACCCGGTACCATTGCAACACTTTATTTTTTTTTGGCCTCCAGACCTTTTGTCTTTTTTCTGGTGCAGTCTCGGTACTTCTCAACTAATTGTAACGTAATTAGTACCGGTACGTATTACCCTCCATAGCGAGGTACGATTTAGCCGACTCAGACGTAACCTTGTTTATTGCTTCTGTGTTTTTATCGGCAATAGAAAACAGACCTAAATGTATTTATGAATGAAGCAGACTGGATAGTCAGCACACTAAACAAATATAAATACGCTGTGTTTAACCAGACCTACGTCGTACGACTAGAGGCACTGGTAAAAAATAACATCAAGTAGTGTAAAAAAAAAATAAAGTGAGGCTACCATTTTATTTTCTTGTCCATGTCCACCATTATTCTATGGCAGTCAAAACTAATGTGCTGGCATGTGTTAACGGGCTTAAATATTAATTAAAATCAGTCAAACTAGGTAAAACGACATAGGTACGAATTACCCAGCGGTACGAATTACCCACCTCTCCACTATATATAGCCTATATAAGCGTATTGACAATAAATTTGAAATCGGAAAAAGCTATTATTATAGTTCGTGTTGTGTTTTTATTAACTTTTTAAAGGAAATGTAAACGAGGGGGGGGGGGGGGAGTGTGCAGATCTCGAGCTTATTGTTGTTATATTGGAAAAGGGCCCATCTTTTTTGTGGCACCTTGTGACATAAGCTTAGGCTCAATATTGGGGAGGTGGGAGGAATTATGGCGGGGCCGCGGGGGTGAACATTGGTGTAACTTACGCGAGGTCCTTTATGGACGACCCTTATAAAGTAATTTCTTTTTTTCTGTCCGTAACGCTCAGCGCTAGCGGGAAAACCCATTTTTTCGCGTCACACGTGCGTAGGCCTAGGCTGCAACAGTTAAAATGATATTAGGCCTATGCGCCGAAATCTTACACTGTTAATTTACATAATTTTGTTTTGTTGGAGAGATTTGTATATCTAGTAGCTCTGATTAAATAGGTCCTACGTTATGACTAAAAAAATACACTACTAGCATAAGACGTTACGTTTGCAAATTTTAACATCTATTAGGCATATGGACAAAATCTATTCTCACACCCACTCACTTTTTTCTCCGCCATTTTGATCTATGGTATAAGGGCAATAAGGGGGACACTTATCCATAAACTGTTAAGGCTAAGCCACACTACAATCAAAATCAGTGATTGGCTGTCATTCAATTCAAAAATCACGATGATTCTCTCCGTTTCTAATGTGGCATAGCGCGAATCAAGTCAGTTTCAGTAGTGATTGACGATGATTCACAGATTTAGAACATGTTCTAAAATTTGCAGTCACGATTCTTGATTTAAGCTGTGTCAGCCAATGGGAAGCGCTAAAATATCATGTGATAATTAACCTAGTTAAAAAAAGACAACAAAAATGGCTGCTACTAAATTGACAGTCGTTCTGAGCAACTTACAGAGATAACAATTATTTTTATTGAGATCTACGAAAGACATGAATGTATTTGAATATTAAATTATCTATCTATCGAAATGTCATCATGAAGAAAGCTGTCTAGTCAATTAGTGTTAGAATAAATGTCACTGAACAGACTGGGATCGAGTGCACCGGTAAGTACTAAGTAGGCCTATCTTTCGTTTTTTATTCGCTGTACTGTAAATGTAAACTTGTAGTGTAGGCTGTAACATAGCCATAGTAATTATTACTATTACTAGTTTATAATAATAATATTATAGTGTTATGAATATGATCATGTTGATGTAGCCTACTGCCTAGCTAGATGTACTAAAATAGGCTACTAATAATAGGCCTACGGCCTACACGTCCTAGTCCTAGAAGTAGTAGATAAGTAGAGCGAGACAAGTATCGTCATCCACTAATATTTCGCTATTGCTTCAGTAGTAAATAATAATTTGTAATTTACTGTTGGACCAGTATAGGCCTGTACCATGCTTTATGTTTTGAGTACTCTCACTGGTCTACACAATTAGTGAACTACTATGAGTAACAATGCAGTAAATATTAAATAATGAGTAGCCTAAAGCTGCTTATGATGAGTATTTCAGCACTGAGTCCCACTTAATTTATTTTAGTAGAATATATGCCAATTTATAGCTAAATATAGATGTACAGGTGCCATTTATTTTTCACATGGTTTTACTGTACTAAAGTACATGGTCTTGAATATGAATGGTCCACTACTGTATTGGTCTTGGACAACATATATTATTCTAGTTATAGTTTTTTTTTAAGGTAGGACAGTCCAGGAGAATGACTATAAAAATTATTGATGAAAAATATTTTAATTGTAGGTCAGATAGGTACAGACAGATTATATCATTATGCCTTGATTATTCTGGGAAAACAAACTAAAACCAAAAATGATCTACATAATAAAGAATAATTGCAATAAACATAAAATAAAATAAAAGCAAAAAACACATGTATACATTTCAACTGTTTTAATTTTTTTCAGATGGAAATATAAGAAAAAAATGCATGCTCTGAGAAATAACTACACCAGGGAGCTTCGCATTACTCGCAGCTATAAACAGAGTGGCTCTGGTACTACGGATGTTCGGGCAAGCAAGTGGCCATATTTTATTTCCATGAGTTTTATGCGAGGATTGGTCAACATCAGCACAGAGACTATTTCAAATATGGTAAATTAAAAAATAAAAATAAATACTAAACTAATAAACATTTTCAAAAAAATATAACTCAGTTGGTCATTGTAGCAAAGAACTAGCAAACATTTGAACCAGATTGTTATATGCTCAATAAACACTCTTATGATCTCATGGCTGTGCTTGCCTCCAATATAAATGTTGCCACTGAAAAGGCACTTGCCCTTCGTTCCAGAAGTACTCCTTCAGTTCTTTCCTCAATTCTCTGGCTTTATTAGTGCTGTTGTTGCCAGTGGAAAAGTTTAAAGTGTGGAAACTGCCATTTTGTGTTGTAGTCATCAGCTACATTTTCCCATTCATCAGCAGTTTTGGGAATCTAAAACAGAATAGTATTTCAATTTAATATGCTGTTTTCACTCATAATAATACATAATGTATTGTCTATAGCAGGCCCCTGCAAAGAGCCTTAATATTACTGATGAAGTTTTTTTTTACTGTTAATATACAATGTGCATGTATTGTCTGTTGCAGGCACCTGCTACAAGCAGTAATGCAGAGGATGCTGACACTGCCATGTCTCAGCAAAGCACTTCTTCATTTGACAGTCATGAGCCAAGCCAGCCAGCAGAAACAATTTCCTTACCACAAACAGCAACCTTTTTCAGACCAGCAGCAGCGACTCCTTCCAGACCATTCAAGAGAAAACCGACAGAAGATCCCCTGCATGCTTCCCTCTTTCAATTTATTGAAGATAGGCTTTTAAAGCAAGAGGATCCAACCTCCATTTGGGCGAAAAATGTGGGCTCAACATTGAATTTGATCCAAATTGAAAAGCGCTGCTTTTAGCTCGATTGGAGCTTGAGGAAGTTTGTCATAAATTCCTCAGAGAAGACTTAACCGAGTAAAGGGTGTTATGGTCAAGTTGGCAGTTACCATCATTTGACGTTTTGTTTTGAAAGACAAACTCGTTTATATTGAGTTTATTCTATTGTTCACATTGTAGCTACAGTTCTTTTTAGTATTCACTGAAACATGTTTGTAAGAGTTTTATGAGTGAGTGAAGTTTGTACCTAAAGAAATAGTATTAAAATATTTAATCTAATAAAGCAAGAAAAGTCTGATTATTGTATGAGTGAACAAGAGTTGACAAGGTAGAATATTTCTAGAATGAAAGATCAGTATGTTTTGGATTTTTGAGATGAAAGGTTGCTTTTTCCTAATAATGTATACTGAACTAATGTGTTAACTTAATTTTTATTCAATTATAAAAGAGTCGACTTAGAATAGTTGTTAAAGGAGCGGAATCGAATGTTCTAGTGATGATGAATATATGCAGGGCTTATGGAAGCTATATTCTATGAAGATTTTATAGTATCATGGACAATTTCTGTGTACTCATATTCTTTATCTTAAAATTACACCATCTTACACGCCTTCAGAATTAATAATAATACTGTAACAATTGTACCTGTTCTATTAATTATATTGAGTCTTTTCTATTGTTCATATTGTGTCTGTGCTATTAGTTGTTTAGTTAAATGTCTATTATATTGGTTATTTAGTGTCTGATATATTGGTTATAATGTGTCTGTTATATTTACACAAGGCAGTCATCTCATCTCAATCGGTGTATCCATTACACCAGAAGTAGCTGTGACCATGTGTAATCACTATTTTTAACAAATAAGTAAACTTGATGTAAATACTTTTTTATCTTCATTGAGTTGTCAACTTGTTGGTTAAAAAAATTAAAAATGAAATAAATGTTTGTATATTTTTGCTCTATTGTACTTTGTAGTTTTGTTGTTTTTATTTTCTTTTAGTTTTATATATGGTTTTCTTTGATAGACTGAAAAAATTGTAGTATTTATGCTTAGCATTCATATTGCTGAAACCAGATTTAATGAACATAAATATTTTGTATATAACAATGCAACTGAGTGCAGTTGTATATATTAAATAAAAGCAAACAAACAACAAGTTATTCTTCCACTTTCATCCACATTGTATTCATAGTGCTTATTGATGGTATTTAGTATAATTATCTAGTTAATATCTGAAGGAAAGAAGCAAAAGAAGCAAAGTTTGCAATTCTAGGTAATTGGTATATAGGTAATTAGTATAGAGGTATAGGTAAACTTAGACGTAGGGTAAGGGTTATAATCATTAATTTATTCCAATCATTTCAGTGCAGAAAGGAGGTGATGGGCACTGGGTTTTAATTTGAACTTATAAACAACTTGGTTTAAAAATTAAATTATATCACTTCTGGTTTTCAGTAAGAAAAATAAATGAATGAAAGATAAAAGAACCAACCTGAAGATAGGCGCAATCATGGCATGTTGTTCATCAAAATGATAAATGTCCATTCTCAAAAAATTAGAAAAAGAATTGGCGCGTCAAGAATAGTCACTCTTAACACTTTCCGTGATTCGTGATTCTCTCTGAATGTGCTTTTACGTGTGGCATGGCTGATTGTGAATCATAGTATTTTGATTCGCACCGAAACAAGATTCTAGTGATTCGGTGAAAAATGATTCTAGTCAAAGCGTGATTCTTGAGTATAGTGTGGCTTAGCCTTTAGTCTTTGGTAACAGTAACTAATCTATCTTAAAAAATAATATGTGTACAAAAGCTAAAGCCTCCCCCTATCTCATTCTTTTCCTCGTTAATAATATATTGACAAAAAAATTAACTACTCTCGCATTCTTTTCAACTTTATTTTGGCGGGTACAATATAATATAGCAATATATATATCAAATATTATAATATAATACAATAATAGCTCCCTTCATGGGGCTACTTTTGCTGACGATATCAAGTCACGTGATATCTGACGTCAACAATTATTATAATGTCGCTAATAGATTTCACTCAATACTTAAGATTATTTCCTTTGTTAGTACCAGAGTATGATCAATAAAAAATAATCTTAAACTCTTATTTAATTAGTCAGATGTCAATTATTAATATAACTGATTTTTTTTTGTTAGAATAGTTCGTCATGTCCGCGCAATGATATGTGAAGGCTATACATGTTTTGCTCTTATAAAATAGTCCTTTACAATTAACTTTTTAAAAAATTATATGAAGTATTTAAATGTATGCATTTATAAGTTAATCATTTTTCGTTATATTTTTTAAATATAATAACGCTGAAACATATTTTACATAGCTATTTTTCATATAATTTTTTTTTACCCTGCGTATAAATATCTTTGATTTGAACATACTAAAAATACCGGAGTAATTTCCATTGCCTAAAATAGATCAAGTGAAGTTACATCTTGGCCCTGCCTCTACATTTTACTGGACAGTAAAAATAGATAGGCTTGGATATTTATATTCTTCTCGTGGCTTTGTTTTGGTAAGAATAATTTGTTTATTATAACTTTGGAAGTGGCATAACTAATATTTAGTAACATTTAGTATTATCTTTAACAATGTTTTTTGAAAAGGTTAAAATCAACCTTGGAATCTTCAGCCGGATATAAGGTGGTGAAGAGCTCTACTATCGGTATAGCCAGTAATAAGCGTTAGGGAAATCTCCCAACCAAGAATCGAGGGCTATCTCAGTACCGTTAAACTTTTCAACATTATTTTGGAGTCATTCTATTTTAGATCGTGAATCAGAGCTATTGGCTAATTATATCCACTGAAGAAAAAGTAAATAAAATGAAATACATATCAATAGAATATTATTACCAATAATTATTTTAAATTATTTAAATTATTTTGGACCAGAAACGGGCGTATACGGATGATTTAACTTCAGTTTAACTTAAACTTTAAGTGAATTGTTGAATTCTAATGCAATATGAATATAATATACTATACTTTTAAAGTAAAATTTAAAATAGGGTTTTGTTACCACCAATCTTTAAAATATAATAATTAATGATAAATTGTCATAATATAAAAACATCACCACTAAGGCCTAGTCAGTCCTACTTTGTTGACAATTTTGAATTTTTTAAAATTTAAAATTTAATACAATTTACACTAAATAATTTCATGATAAACTTTTTAAACTAGTGTTACTGATACTGACTGTCATATTTATATTTGGCTATTTGAAAGTATTTGAATAGGCCAATGAGCAATGATGGCCCAATGCCCAATATTCAACATCTTGCAAATCTTGCTTTTAACTTTAGTTTAGGACGGTTTAGAGTTTAGGGGGACTAGAATCTAGTAGGCTATAAAATATATGTCTTTGGATAAAATAAAAATATTGAGGCCTAGGCCTAAACATGAAAATTCCATGATTGGGCCCATTTTATTATTAATTAGTCATTTTATAATCTAGCAAAAAGCCTTGAATTTGAATCAATACTTTAATATTGATCTTTAAAAATTGTTATATTTTTAAAAAAATCTAAGGAAAACAATTTGTATGCAAAATAATTGTTAAATTGTCATAGTATAGAACTTGTTCTCATTCAATGCGGCTAATTGATGGATTCTTATTATGAACCTATGTCTATGTTGTTGTTTTTTTCCAACCGGCTAATTTTGCTAATTTAGTAGGCCTACCGATTTTTTTTTTTTTCTGTTACAAAATTATTATTTTTAAATTTACTTCCTCCCCCTTTCCCTTTCTTGTGGCTTTGCCTCTGCCTACTTAGACTATAAACATCATATAACCCTGGATGGGCCTAATAAGTTGGAGTAAAAAGTACCATTTGGACCAGGGTTGTGGTCACTGTGGAGTTGAAGTCGGAGTCGGGGAACATTTTGGGTACCTACATCTACTAAATTTAGATTGGAATTTGTAAAAAAAAGCTAGTTTAAATGTTATAATTAATGACTTCGCTACTGTAAGAATAAAGACCAATATACAGTGCCTAACGTAACCGCAAAACGAACATTAAATGACCGTGAAGAAGTATGCTGTACATGTGCCTCACTATATGGCAATACATTTGCATATTAATACAGAGGAGTCGGGAGTCGGAAGTACAAAAAACTGAGGAGTCGGAGTAGGAACAATTATCTACCAACTCCACAGCCCTGCTTCGGACCAAACTGATCATAGGTCATAGGGCTGGTGAAGCAGCGTCCATCAGTATTGGTGGCCACGGCATACGAGGGTATGTGGGGCTAGCATAATGCCCAGCCGCCTTTACATTACCCCATCTAGTGTCAAGTACCTATCAGAACTGGGTAGATTCAGGGACAAATCCTGGGGAAAAAATCCTAGCCTCCGCCAGGATTTGAACCCAGGACCTTTGGATCGCCAGTAGAACGCGCTGCCGCTCAGCTACCAAGCCCCATACTGGTGATTTTGAGACATAATAAAATTTAATGGCTTACGTTATAATGCTAATCCAGCTTGGGTTTTTTAAAAATCTTTTCATAACCAATAAATTTTGTTAAAATGATTTCTTTTAACAGAAAGCTAATAATCTTTTTTCAAAACCGAAAATTACATTTAAGACTATTGTTTAACATTGCAAATTGTTTATGTTTTATACTATAGCCCATGTTGACTTCACCAATAAAAAAAAAATGCAGGAAAGCCAAAATAGTTCTTTTTAGGCCTATACTATATATAGTTGGAATTTGAAAACAAATATTTTTAGAGTCTAATTAGTGTTTGTAAAGAATTTAAATTTGGGGATTTTGTTTTTGTTTGAATCCACCTGGTTATTAAAAAAATATTTAGCCTACTTTAGAATCAGTAATACTGTAGTTTCACCACATTAAAAAAATTCGGTCCACATTCCAACAAAACGAATAAGTTGCTTTCCAAGCTGATTATTGCTTTCAAAATCGATAATCAGATTGCTTAACATCACTAGCCTAAATATAATGTAAATGTTGTTTAAATACAATTACAAATTATTTAGCCCATATTAAATATAAAAAAGTGATTTTAATAATTTAAAAAATAATAATTTCTTTTGCGTGATGGTATGTTTTTATTCTTTCTCTCCCCTTACCACATCTTGTCAAAAATTACTTACTTATGATGTCATATGAAGATCCAACCTTTTGTTGTTACAAAGTTGTTGCATAGTGTCAGATGTAGACTATATTTCATAGTCTGAATTCAGAGGTTGCATTTCTTTAGTTATAAAAACAGAATGATGTAAGTTAAATTGAAAGAAAGAGACATGGTTGCTATTGGGA
The DNA here is from genome assembly GCA_949126835.1 of Anisus vortex. Lineage (NCBI taxonomy): Eukaryota > Metazoa > Mollusca > Gastropoda > Planorbidae > Anisus > Anisus vortex. The sequence continues at coordinate 22,809,986 of OX421492.1, read as the reverse complement.
TTTGTGTAGCAAAAAAATAGGTCAGTAGACCTTTATGCATATATATCATAGTATTTCTACATCTTTACAACCACCGATGTCGGTGATAGTTGCAACATAATGACAGAGTAGTGCTTTTCTCTTAACTTTTCCAAAGTTGTGTTGAGTAAATAGTTTGCACCCTTACTCATACTTACTTATACATTTATGAAAGTATATTTGGTAAATAAATACCCTATATACCCCTGTATATCTCACACTTCTTTTACCAAAAATAAAAATTAAAAAATTAGGGGTGTTTCATTTTCCTTAGTTGTATGTAAGAGTTGAAAAAAAATCACAAATTATTGCTGGTCGTGAAAAGAACAGGATAAAAAGCCAGCACTCACCACTTATTATTTGTTTTTGTGCGCAGTCACATATGAAAATCATTATAAAAAACAGCGCATTTCAAAGGATTTCTTTTTGTGTCCATCCACCCGAAGAATAGGAACTCGAGTAGTGACTTACTTGCCTGCCAAGAACTTTCCTGTAGGCATTTATCTTCTAATGCTTTGTTAATTTCTCGATAAAAATAAATTAAAAGCAGACTTTTTAAAATATCATTTTTGCCTTATGAAACTATTTTTTTTAAGGACAGTTTCAAAATTAAGGTGAATATTTAATAACTTTAATGTTTAATAAATATGAATTTCTGAGAAATTTTATATTAAAAGACAGTGTCGCTTCCAAAATTATGGATGCGACCTATCTGCAAGTCAAGCATATAACATATAGCTTATATAAAAAAAATCCTTTTTTAAGGGTGCTATATATACCATAATTCCTACTTTTCAATATTAGAAAAATTTGAATGGATAATAAAAATATCTCTTTGAAAGATTTATATAACACCAAAACTGTTTGACAGAATTCTAAAGAAGGATCAGCCTTATAAAAATGTTATAACGTTGACATTAAGGGTTTAATTAATACATTTTAAAAACAGATTTAGTATTTAGGGATAACTTGATTTGAATCATTTTTATCATTCCAAAAGATGACTACTAAATATAACTTATTTTTTTCACACCAGATTGCTCTTAGGAAAAATTCAAGATGGGCAGAAAAAAGATTCAGATTGCACGCATCAACGATGAAAGAAACAGACAGGTAATATTTGTCTACAGTGTTATTTTTTTACAGATTTTCAAAATTACTGTGAGTTTATTTGTTTATATACTATATATTTGTCCTCTATAGGCTGTTTAACGATCAGGACAAAACTTAAATACATAAATCAAAAACATCCTCCAAAAGAAATTTTGATTATTTCGCATATAATCAATGATGTGTTGGTTTTATAAATTTGAAAAAATGTCCAACTATGCAAAAACATGGAACAAATGACCATTTCCTTTTATTTACAAAGTTGAATGCAGAGTCCTCTCAGATTTTTCCAATTCGCCTCTTATTCTGTTTTTTTTTACAAATAAAACATAGCAAAAACTCTGCTTTTTTTAAAGATAATGCACCCGCAATTTGGCTTGGCGAGTTTGTAGGTTGTACTTTAAAAAACTGCTTGCTTATGACGTAACGTCTATCTAATCATCCGACTTTGAATTGTCTACATGTGTTTTTTCTCTTATTAGAAGTTTACTTTATCCTTTTAAATAAAAGCAAGCAAATATTTTTAATGAACAGGTTTTCTATGCAAAAAAAACTGCAAAAACATTCCATTTATACAAAAAGAATCCTATTTCAATGAAATACACTTATAAATAAATAATTGCTGTAAAAACTAGAACTAATTAATCTGGGTAAACGAGGGACGAGTGCATCGAGTAATTTGTAGACCTATAGTCTAATAACAAGTGTTTACACTATTATCATCAAGGCTTCAAGGATGAACAAAGTTATCCTCATTTCTATAGTTATGATCTACATTAATTCCGATAAAATTTAATTTACCAGTAATTACACTTTTACGAACATGCTTTTAGTTGGGATATATAATCTAACATTAACATACAATAAGATAGAAAAAAGATCTTAAAACAAAAAATGTCAACAAATCCTAGTCATTTGTTTCTCTCCCATTTTGACGCATACAAACTAGTATTTAATATATTTTTAATATTACAACTTTGAAATTAATTTAACTACATTGGATACCAAAATCATTTTTAAAAAGTCAAACAACGTTTAAATGCTAACATTTTATTGTATTTTTTTTAAATGTTTGAAATACACTTATTTTATTTATTTCTTGATTTTTATCTTCTTTATTTTGTTAGGTAACATTTACAAAAAGAAAGTTTGGCCTGATGAAAAAGGCTTATGAACTGAGTGTTTTATGTGACTGTGAAATAGCCCTCATTATATTCACAAGTAACAATAAATTGTATCAGTATGCCAGCTCAGACATGGACAAAGTTCTTCTGAAATACACAGAGTATAATGATTCAGTTGTTAGTCAAACAAATAAGGACATTGTTGATGTAAGTAATCTAAATCATTAATAAATCCCATCTATTGGTTATGTCTCTTTTATTGTACATTTGCTAAAATGGCAAAGCTTGGTTTAAATTGATTTCAATGCAGTTCTTAATAAAAAAAACTATTGAAATATTTTTTGTTTTTGTTGTAATTGTTTTCAGATGCTTACAAAGAAGGAAAGTAAAGGTGGTGATATGGATGGTGAAGATGATGAATTCCCCCTTTCTCCACGCACAGATGAAAATTACCGTAAAATAGATGCAGATTTTGCAAGAGCAATGACGGATGGCACTGTTAAGGTAAGTTTTTAATAGTTTTAAGGTTAGCAAAGTGCTACAGCTCAATTATCATTTTTTTTACCAGGACTTATCTCCCATTGATGTTTCATTTCAAGAAAGACCTATAATACTTGGTCACATTATTGTTCCCCTTTAAAAAATTTTCCATTTGTATATTTTTATGTCTGATAGTTTTATAAGAAAAGCACAAATATCCTGACCTATTACAATTAGATAATTTGCAAAAATATCAATGCCGGTTATCAATTAATATAATTATAATTGTATAAAAATAATAATGTTTATCACTTTTGAACATAGTATTACTTTATATAAGCTTTGGTCAAGGATCATTTATGTCTTTTCATCTCTTTATTATATCATTAATTGCAACCATTTCTACTAAAGTGGCTTATCTATAAAATTATTTATTTGCCAATCATGTGACCCTCAATAGCACAAGATTTGTACCAAAATTCTTGGATTTTGACACAGCTCTCTGTATATCTATTTATTAACAATTGCAGTTTGTATTTTTCATTTATAGCAGCAGCAATTTTCTGTACCAGTCCAAGTGTCTACAAGCCAATATACAACTACTCCTGGAAGCATGGGTGGAGGATCTGTTATTGTCTTACATCCACCTCATGCCTCACACTCTGTGCCAAGTCCATCTGGTAGGCATTGTTTTCTTTCATACCTTAACCGTTAACTTCCCAGGGCTACAATATAAAACCCTCTATATTTTCCTGATGTAAGGCGAATAACTCTTACCCGCTTAATAATGGACCATAGTCAAATTAAATTATTCTAAATTAAATATGTATCAAGTAAATCAAAATAAAGTTTATGTATGTGTTTCTTTGTGTCTTTTGTGCAGAAAATAAATAAAAATAAAACTGAGAAAACAAGAACCGATTTAGGTGCGCGGCTAGTCCTAGCGATTTTGTATGGAGATTTTATTTAGGCCTACTAACAATTATTGTTGCATTTACACTGTTTTAATCACTAATGTGATATATCCTGAATAAGCTTTTTAGTTCTTTAATTATTCTTATTTTAAAAATATTAATATTATTAAGGTTATCTAAATTAGGCCTACATTTGGGCATACAAGTACTACAATATTAAAGAATCAAAAGAAATGGTAATTGTCCGTAAATTTTGTTTCTGTTTGGGCACAGAAATGACGTATTTGTACTCAATTTATATATTGTGAGATATATAAACACATAGGTCAATGTAGAAATCTGTCAGAGAATCAGTATGTATTGTGCTGATTAAAATCTTCTGAAACCATTGCTTGATGTGAACTCCTGATAAAGAGGGCAGGTTGTTTGAATGGCATGGTCTGTGTTTGCTGGAAGGAATCATCTCTGGTTCCAACAATTCAAGTTAAGCCTGCAACTGGGGGTCTGTTAATTTTTGTGGTCAGTAGATATTACTTTCTTTTCTCTGCTTCTGGCTGTTCAAGCCTAGAAAGATTATAAACACCAGCAGCTTGATTGAATGGGTCCCTAACTAACAGATGGTAATCCCCAGGATTCCATATGCAGTATGCCAATCTATATCTTTATCTTACTTCTAATTCAGTATAACTTTGCAATGTTTTGCAGCATATGACCTTTGACCTCTGTCTTTGGCTCTATGTTTCTAATTCCATAACCTATGATCAGCCAAAAACAACTGCAAGGCTGCAGTTTTTGTTTGTTTTAAGTATTCCATTCTAATTCTAGTTGATTGCTATTCCTAGTAAATTACTGTACCCTCATCTGCCCAGGTTTATGGCTTAAATATCTTCTTGTTGCAGTTATTTCCTAGCAAGTTTTTAACAAGTTATTGAACTGAGGATATTACTTGTCATCCTAAACCGGAAACCAGTTGTCAACAGCTGCTTATTAGTAATTTAAGTTTTTTTTTTCATATCCCACACCTGGTAACATACTTTTTGGGAGATGGCATCCACACAAGGAACCAAAAGCTTATTTGGCATATATACAAATTAGAAACACAAACCATTACATGCTTTTACATGTAAATTAGAGTCCAGTAAATAAATGTAATAAATTATAAATATCATTCTCTCTAGTTACCAGTCGAGTAAGTCCAGCCCCTGCAACTTCTTCATTGTTGGCTAGTAATCAAATGAACCAAACAAGTAGTTCACAGCCTGTGCCTATTGCCTTACACAATGTTGCAGATTTTACGGCTTCTGTGGTGGCCTCAGTTCCCAACCAGGCACTTACAGTGACAGCAGGAAAACGACCAGGCCTTAAAGTACTTATACCAGAAAGAGCACCTGCAATGAGTCAGGTATTAACTAATTAATAACTCTGTTTTTGTTTTTTTTAACTTAAGAACAAGTCAATTGATGAAGAATTATTGAGTCTCTTCCCACTCCCACTCTTCTCCACTTTTACCTAAGTACCGGTATATATAAATAAATTGGGATGTAGAGAATAGATAAATTGCTGCCAAGTTATGAATTTTTAAAGTTACTTTATGGCCTGTGTAACAGGGTTCTTTTGACACTGCATAAACAAAATGCAACGAATAACTCCAACATTATAAATGAACAAAGATCTCTTCAGAGGCAATGTTTGATTAAATCACATGAGTCAATAATAGTTACAATGAACAGCAAACAGCCACGTCTTCTCCCTAACAAAATCACATCTCTCAAGACTATCCCAGCTCAACTGTTCATCTCCAAGCAATATCAATCACATCCTACTCTCACGAAGACCACAGCTCAACTCTCTATCACATCTGTCCCACAGGATGATCACATATCAACTGCCTATCTTTAAAGTAATATTGTCTTCCTTGTTTACAAACATTTCATGTCATTCTCTCACTTCATGATTACATGTACTTTAGGTGCTTACTACATTGAACTGTCTAGTCTAAAGACTTTCATTTACGCACCAATCATCCATACAGACTGCCATGTATTTAACTTACATTTGGCTTTTATATTGTTGACAAATATTTTAAACGACTTAATTTTGTTACAGTCCCGGACAATTGGCACAGCATTAGATACTCCAAATGTTTCTATTCAAACACCAAACCAAGGAACTCAAGGGACTATACAAGCTATTTTAGCTGGAGGTAATTGGTTTAAAATTAAATGATAAATATATTTTTATAAATCATATTAAATGATGTGCTTAAGAAATAGTTTACAATACTTTAGAAAATGCTAAAACTTTATATTTTAAAATGTATTCAAGAAATAATGCATTTTTTTTAAAGTTCATTGTAGGGTTAGAAAAATTTCCAGATGAAATGTGTTCTTTTTGTATCCTTCTTACTGTAACAACTTTTTAAAACATTTTAAAGTTTAAACATGTTGATCTGTGCTAATAATGAAATTGGAAAATAAACTGTACTAGTTCTACAATATGTGAAAACTGACTTGCTAAAGGCTAGCATTGAGCTTTTATTGAGCCTATAACAAAATTAATTAAAAACTCCTTTATGTGCACAAGTATGTACTTTAGGAAATATTTTTTACCAAATTATGTTGATTAAACCATTTTACTAATTATTAATACAGTTTATAATTTGGAATGTTAATTTGTTTTGTAAGCATTTGCTGGATCACCAGTTATAAAAAGTATGGTACACATAAAACTTGACACTCTAAAAGTTAGCACTGAAAACTTTTGTGACATTTTTAACTAATTGTGTATAATGAAATATAATCACTTCACATCTTAATTTTTTGTGTAGACCTACTAAACAGTGCAGATATAGCAGGATTATCTCCATTAGTCTATCAGTTAAGTAGTCAAGGTCCAGGTCCTCTTACAGCAGCCTTACAAGCTTCAGGTGTTACTTTTACTCCAGGGTAATATATACATTTCTTCTCTCTTTTTCAAAATTACATTTTTTTTAATTACAATGTGAAAGTTTACAACTCTTTCAAATCATGCTGCCTGCAAATATTAAAAATAATTAAGAATATAGAGACTATACAAGTGCATTATTCTTGTCTTGACCAACATGGAAACTACTGCCAACACAAACAATATTTTTAAATCTAGATGCTTGTTTATTTCTCTTAAATTGTCTGGTTTTGGGTAATAGTATCTTGGCAGGTTTTTTTATATTTTTAAAGTTGAAATTTGTAGCACTGCCTTCGAGTACTAAGGACGCTCAATAATCTTTTAATTTTAAGGCCCAATACAAATTGGTGTTGGAAAAAAGCACATAATTTGTCAATTCTATTACAGTTATGTATAGCCAGTGCTTTTTTTGTAAAAAAAATAGGTGCCGCTACTCAGTGATGGATTGCCTAACATTCAAAGCAGTTTCGCATTTTATATTTTAATTCTTATTGCGTTCAATTTTTAAAATAATTCAATTTTAACAAATTGATAATATAATAAATTAATACTAAACTTTAAAATTCAAGAAACGTAATAATTGTTTCCCCACATTGAAAAAGGTGCCTGTACGCTGTACTGGTGCGTACCGTCACAAAAAAAACACTGTGTATAACTGTTAAAAGAGTTATCCTAACCATAAAAATGAACACGTTTCTCACTGTGATTTTTTTTTTAGAGGAATGGGAATGAGAAGAAATGAGAGTTTAAATTTTTTTTAATTCTCATTAAAAAAATTGTTTTTCTTAACCAAAGGTTTCTTACTGTATCAATTAACTGCTCTATTTACAGAGGGTCTGTGTCTATGTCATCAACACCAATAGCCATTTCACTGCATCAGAAAGGCAATCTTATTAAACAAGAACCTGGCTCCCCCATGAAAATAGAACAGTCTTCTGGAGACGGCCAATCATCTCATCAGCGGCGATCTGAAGAACCCAGCGAGAAAAGACCACGTCTAGATAATGATGGCTGATAGTAAATCAAAGTTTCACAGGTTTTTTTTAGAGTTTATTCTTTGTTGACGCTTGAGTTATTGTTTTAAAAAGCACTAACTATTATTATATTCATGTATTTTGTGATTTTTTTATGCAAAAAAAATATATATTATTACCATATGTTACAAAAAATAAATATAGTGTTAATATTTTCATAGGATACAAATCAAATCTTATTTTCATAATTTTGTTGTCAGATATTTTTTTTTAACACTTTGACTCCAAAGTGTTTACTCATAGTTCTACTAAACCTCATGTACACAAAACCTGCAGTGTTTTCAATTGTTAACATAAATAACTAAAGAAAATTAAACAAAAATACAGCTCTATATTCAATGTCCCATTTCTTTCAAACAAATATCCATATTGTCATTATTTCGATAATTAATTTCTCACTTTGAATTTCATCAGAAAAAAATGTAAATTTTTCTCATATTTTAGTGAATTTGTGTAAACCTCTTGAGTAAATTGTATAAATTTGATGTGTCAACATAGCCCCCCCCCCCCCCTCCTCTCTCTCCCCCCCCCCCCCCCTTCCCAAAAAAAAGTAAAATTTGCAGACCATTAATTTTACAAGGACTTATATTTTAACTAAAAATGTGTTGTTGTTTTTTCCCGAAATATTTTTACAAATATTAACTCATGGGTGGTCGAAAGTGGAAAAATACAAGCTAATTGTATTGGCATGGTTGAGTCAAAGTGTTAAACTCACTAGACTTTTATGATTGTTTTTACGTTTTTCAATATAATTCTTTAATATATTCCCTGTTTAAATGAAGTCTATTTAAAATTGTATTAATACACTGGGTTATTTTATATGTTTTAACAAAAAGTGGATAAGAAATTCACCTCTACATGAACAAAAAAAATACATCTTTAGCAAATGTTTAGCTTATGAAATGACAACACTGTGATATCTTGCCGGTGACGTCAGAGGACAGAGGAATAGTAAAAAACAAATTGGTCATCTGTTGAAATGCTTCTGCAATGACCATATTTCTAGGTGACATAAATGGGAACTTATGATCACTTTACATTCTATGTAAATGTTCCACCAATAAGCTAGTTTATTTAAAACATGTCTCATCTATAATATGGATAAAGAGTTTATAACAAGTACTTGATATTCAGCTGTAAGTGATGCAAACCACATTAGCTACATTTTTTTGTGTACAATTGTTGTCATTTCTCATGTAAATAGTGTTTTTGTTAATGATTATGCATACATTTGACTTTTGAATACATTGGCTTTAACTCCATGACTTTGTCATATGATATATAAAAAGAAAACACTGTTGGCTAAAGTACTACATTCTTATGGTTTCATTTTTTTAATTTGTGGTATCATCTCTGTCTTTGCAACATTGGATGCAACAACTTTTCTCAACATTTCTTATTAAAATGTATCTTAAAAAGTTGTTTTTATAAAGCCATACATTTTATGTTTAGTTATCTTATTTTAGTGAGAAAACAAAATTGATAATTATTTCTTGCCTTCTTACATGTGAATATTTGATTCTATGTATAACGGTACGATGTTTTTTTGATCCAAGAGAAATTGAAGCGTTATAATCTGATTTCATTACATTACATTTGTTGTTTTTGGAACATTTTATTATTCATTAAAATTAGTGAAACATCTATAGTACTTAAGATATAAGATGTTTGGGACATGACGGCTGAGCGACAGCACCTTCAGGCTGGTGTACCAAATATCCTGGGTTCAAATCCTGGTGAAGGCTAGGATCTCTTCTTGGGTCTGATGGGTTTACCCGAGTCTACCCAGCTCTGATGGGTACCTGACAATAGTTGTGGTAAAGTAAGGCCGCCGGGCATTGTGCTGGCCACACTATCCCCTAGAATGCCATAGTCACAGAAATTAGTTAACTCTGCTTCACCGGCCCTATGGATCAATTTGGTCCAACAGAATACCTTTTACTTACTTCTGATATGCTAAACATTGATAAAATACAAAAGCTCTACTTTAATACCATACTTGAATAGATTTACTCTGCGCATGCTTATTTCATTTATCAATTATTTTTCCTACCAGCTTTGTCATTTCCATTTTTTTTTCTCATTTTATTACTTTGTGGGTAATTTACATACAAGTTGAATTGCTTTTTTTTTTCTTCACACAAATATTTGCTTCAAATAGTTTTAATGAACAAATCTGTATGTGTTGTTATAATATAACTTACTGTGAATTCTTTTATAACAGAGTGTAGGCCATCTTTTCTAGCCAGACAATTCTTTTAGGAAATCCTGAATCTAAGGCTCAAAGGAACAATCATGCTAATAAATAGAATTGTGTTGTTGTTTTTTTGTTTGTTTGTTTGCAGACTTGGTCTTTAAAGAGCAACATGATTGAGATGTGTGAGAGGTAGATTGTTTTTTTTTCTACAGTCATTCCTACATTCATTTTTTTTCTTTTCAAGCTGTGTCATTGATCTTAAAAATCATGTACAGGAAGTGAATGTGAATGTTATCCCCCTAGTGATAATAAAAAAGAAAAAAAAAAGAACCAATAATATTCACCCTGGATGTCATTGATATGTATGTGCATTCTATACTTTGTTATGATCACAACTATTTTTAGTACCATAAGGTTAGGGTTTTATTGTTAGAAAGCCTAAGTAATTCAAGTGGGCTTTCAAAATTGTTTCTTTTTATTGTGTTTTTTTTTTAACAAAGAAACAAAAATGATTGCATTGTTATCATCTGGCAAAACATTTGATTTCTTCTGACTTATATATTTTCAATGACAAAAAGTTATGTTTTCCATTAGAAATGAATGAACTAAAGCCTTTGATATGTCATGTTCAAACTACACAATAATATGTAAATAGTGTGTTGCACTGGTGTGTAAATATTAGTTCAGGTAGTTTATAAATTCCTTGTAAATAGCCATTTACACACACACAAAACAAAAGCAGCAATATGTTTCTGTTCATATGTTGTTGTTTTTTTTTCTTTATTATTAATCTTTGCATTCAACTGCTGTGTCTTGTATTTGCATTTTTTGAATCAATGTCTATTACTATTATCAATATAATATATAAATATATATATATACAAATCTCTGTATACTGTTACATAATATTGACTCAAATATCAAATGTTCAACATATTAAAATAGTGTAGAATACAGCTACAAAAGACTTTTTGTATTTTTATATATAAACCTATTTATAGTTAAAATTTATGTTAAATACTGTATTATAAAGATAGACCAGTAATATTTATTTTGTTGTTTTGCCTATTACACAGGACATTATTATACAAGCATGAAAAAAGAAAGTATATCCATCATGCCAATTTCATTTTATAGGGCCAGTGAAGCAGTGTTCACAAGTTTCCATGGCCATTGCATACTAGGGAACTGTGTGACCAGCACAATGTCTAGCCAAATTTACTTTTCTCCTGACAAATGCCAGGTACCCATCAATACAAGCTTAGACCCAATGCACTGCTGAGAAATCATTTTTGAATATCAGTGATAATTGCAATTGCTGGTGACACAAAAATCTGTTCTTGACCAACCACCATTTTTTTTTTCATTGAAACAAATTTGACTCCAATGTTAATTCACTGTTGCCTTTTCAGTTTTCAGCTTTAGATGTCCAGTTCCTTCTATATTTAAGAAATATATAACCTTACTGGCATGCAATTGAAAGAAAGCAATAATTCTAAGGAATAGGAACTCTAATGACAACATGAAGTTCAGAGATTAAAATACTAGTACTAGTAAACAATAACAATCTGGGGGCGTCCCTAAACTTACAAGTTTAAACATCAGCCACAAAATGTTAAACTGTATGGTATAGGCATTGAGTTTGGCGAACAATCACTTTGAATGCTGTCATAATTTTGTTGGCATCTTCCCTATAAACTAGTATCTCTTATATATATGTTAAAGTTTAAAATTATCCCCTTGTTTTTCTTTGAAATATTTGTATATATATCAGTTATATCTATATATATAAAAAGACAGTGTTAAGCCCCGCGAGGATCCCCATTGGTCAATTTGAAAACACGTGTGTCACTGACCTATCTAGGCCTAGCCCAATATACCGTCTAATAATTTTTCACATCGGACATGTGTCTACGATAGCTCAGTGGTAAACGTAGTGGACTGCTATACGGGCGACCAGGGTTCGATTCTCCAGTTAGACTATACTTTTTTTTTTCGACAATTAATTTTTCTAACTTTTAAAAACAAAAGACATTGTAAATCTATAGGCAATATAGATTTTGTTAAATAAAAATATTTGACTATTTTTTTTACCCTATTACAATATTTATTTACTTTCCTAAAAGTATTCAGTAAGTGTAGTTTATAAATTTGTTATCTGCACCCCAGAAAGTCCTTTTTTTTTTCACCCGGGCAACGCCGGGCAATGTAGCTTGTATTTTTATAAAACATTTAAGTTATATTCTTCTGGGAAATGGGAGATAACCTATAACAGTTTTTTCACACTAGAGTTGCAATAATTATGATTACTGAAATAATTTTGAATCCCACCGTTTGAACATAAGATTTTAAAAAATTAATATTTAAATCTAAAAAAATGGTAATTGTTGGATGGTTCACTATCATTGTTGACTATATTTCAGAGTCTGAATTCCGAGGTTGCATTTCTTTAGTTATAAAAAAAACAACATTGATGTAAGTTAAATTGAAAAGGTTTGACAATATTTAGATGAGGGGTGAAGTGGGAGAATGAAACAAATAAAAGGACACTGTGTTACAGTTATAAGTAAAGAGCATTAGCCCTTTTAACTCTTGTTACTATGTATGTTTGTGCAGGTTTGTTTTAAAATTTAAAAAGATTTCAGAGAGCCAATAAAGCATGATGACCACTTAATGAAAAGTAACATTGTCAATGATTGTCAAAGAGTGTTAAGCTTAAAATGGGCTATGGGTTTGTCTTAATGCTGTCCGTACTTTTGTGGGTAAGTGTTTATAACAAACCATATTATTGGTTAGTAAATTAGATGGAAACTATCTTACCGTATTACATAATAAAAGTAACGAATTCGCGTCAAAACAATTTGATACATAGGGCCTGTGATGCAGCATTCACAAATCTTCGTGGCCACGGCTTACGAGAGGATTTCTATGAACAGACGCCTTTACTGGTCTCCAACTAATGTCAGGTACCCATCAGAGCTGGGTAGACTCAGGGAACAAATCATAGCCTTCGCCAAGATTCGAGCCCTGAACACTCGGGATGTCAGTTGAGCGCTCCCAGCTCGCCCCCCCGTGCTCCATACTATGGTCCGAAAACTTTTTTTCTATTTTCAGCAACGACTTAGCCGAGTGACCAAACGAATGACCAAACAATCTTGTTTCGTGTTATCAGCCATAAAACTGTGGCACTGCAGACAATAGCATTGTCCTGAACAATTTCTGCTACGACATCCCCCTTCTCATTTTTTTAAAACTAAAACTCTAGTTTTAAAAATTGACACAAAGGAGGAAACATGAAAGGATAAAAGACTTCATGGTGACCTCTGGTCAATGCTTATATTTTAAATATAAAAAAGGCTGTAACCCCCCCCCCCCCCCAATTATTTTTTTTAAATTAAAGATCAGAGAAATGTATTTTCAGTTCTTTAGAATCATATTTGGATATAGCTATTGTATTTAGTTGAATGCATCCATTGTGTATTTATAAGTTCTCTCTTCCATTTTCTCATGCCATCGCATGAAGCATCACGTGTTGGAAAATATGAATATAAAGAGACAAATACGCAGACAGTGAGCACCTTGACGTGCTAAAAATAGAATGTGTACTTTGATGTGTATGGGGGGGGGGAGGCCGGTTTTTTTATTTATTTCATTAAAGCCATCGTTGACATGTACGCGCTATTGACGTTCACAAAATGGGGTGGGTGGCGTGTAGGGGGGAAGGGAATTGTTGGGGCGCAGAGAAACATGGTGTAAATAATCTTATCCACAACATCTCATATTCCCCATGACGTCATGGGTTGCTAATTATCACTTCACGGCTGGAATCCCCGCGTCGCCATTGGTGACCTGACGTCAGTGCCGCTGCCATATCCTGGCTCTAAGGACAACGGCTTCTCAACACATCCTCCTCGTGGCCTCCCCTCCTTTCCCTCTTCCCCATCATAGCATCAATATCCGAGCGACCTGCTGAGGCTAGGAGTTGTGCGCGCGCGCGCACGTGTGTGTGTGTGTGTGTGTGTGAGAGGGAGAAAGAGCAGAAGAGGATGAGGAGGATGACGGGAGGCAAAAAAGAAACAGCATTTATTTATCCTCCAGATCTCTTGATCCGTGCCAGACGCCAAAAAGAGCGCGAATCAGAAAACACAATATAACAATAGAGCTCTGTACTTATGGAGAAAATAGGTTTAGACTAAACGTCGCCACATGGCGTGTGAGAGAGATCGAAAATAGGATATACAGAACACACGGTCAAAAGTTCAGAAATTATTTTGTCCATCACTTAACGTGGCTAAGGGTAGGCCTAGACTTCTATGTGTGTGTGTGTGTAGGGGAGGGGGCATGTAATGGACTTTCTGTGGGGCAGCAAATTTTGATTTTTGTTACATCGGGAAATTAATATGTGCAGGACTTTAATTTCACTATTAAGAAAAAGATGACTTTAAAAAAAAAAATCAAACTTCAAAGTGGAAGGTAAAATTTGACAAAGCATTGTCTGGAATTAACTTAGGCCTACTGCCTAGGATTGATATCAAAACTAAAAGGCTTGCAGAACCAAGAACCCGGGTAACCCAGCCTTTAAAAAAAAACGAGAACCGGCTCTGAAGAAGCCCCAAACGCTGTTAACGATTCCAATAGTCAAAATCTAGTGAGTTCCACAATTTTCAACCCTGTTTCATGAAATAAGTAAAATAAAAATGCACCAAAAAAAAAAACAACAACATAAACACAAACATGTTAGTTTTTCATCGAAGTTTAGTGAAGGGGAAACTACTCTTTTAATTAGCAAAATGTTTCTGTGGCTCGAAACTAGTAGGTCTACAAGGTTTTGAAATAAATCACTTTAAAGTGCTGTTGTTATTTTGGTACCGGTATGTAGACAGCACTGATTTGCGCCCTAATAAGGCAAATTGAAAATATAATGAATCGATAGATGCTTATTATCAGGCTATATAATTTTATTTAACTTTGTCCAACACTGTTAGAGACCTTGGCCTTTTTATTGATAATAAAATATCAATGGTTCCACATATCAGTGCTGTGGTTAAGGCTTGTTCGTCTCATCTACGTGCCCCGGGTCAGCTGCGACCTCAACTCAATAGAAGGACGGCCAATACCGTAGCAGTCTCTCTTATACCGTCAAGGTTCGATTACTGCAATTGCAATAGTTGCTTGTGGGGTTTGCCCCAGAACCAGCTGCAGAGATTACAGAGAGTGCAGAACACCGCCGCGCGCATTGTTTCGAGGGTGAGGAGGCAAGATCATATCTCCCCAACACTAAGAGATCTCCACTGGCTCCCGGTGATGAAGCGAATAGAGCACAAAATCATGTCCTTACGTACGGATGCATAAAGGGTATTGCACCTTCGTATCTTCGAGAGCTTATAACAAGGCATGAGCCATCTAGGGAACTGCGCTCTTCATCACAGTCCCTCCTGAAAACTCCCAGTTTGGATGGACACTAAGTTTTGCGAATTATAGTTTGAAATTAAAAGAAACCAATTCTGGCATATATACATGGCTGGTTTCATGAAAGACTAGGCCTATACTAAGACGGACAGCTTGCTTTGATATTTCTGCTATTTGATAACTTGAAACACTTAGTTTCGGAATTTCCAATCGCACCATCTCCTCTAGACTTCCGGTTTAGTAATTCGCTATTATCAACAGTTGTATAAGCGGAAGTCTTTAGGGAAGTTTATGAGTAATTAAAGACAGTGTTATTGGCTGCGTACGGAAAAAAAACAAGTGTTAAGCTCTAAAAATAGAGCAAGCGGCCCGTCTCATTATTGTCTTTTGTTTATGTATATTTTAATTATTTTTTTTTACATTTATTTATTTATTAAAGGATTTACACAAATAAATTGAACGCAAGTAAAAAGAAAACAAAATGAAATGGCGGTATTTAAAAATAAAGGTTAGGATTAGAAAAATTAAGGGTAGGCTTATAATTTTTTTTTTTAGATAAACACATTTCTTATTATTACAATTTGGTCTCATTTAACTTGTATGTGCCTTACTGTAAAAAAAATAATAATTTTGGAATAGATGGGAAAACAGCTTTTGATGGGTCACGACTACCAAAGCCGGAAGAGTTGATAGAGAAAAGGAAGAAGGGATTTTCAAGGAAGTTCTAACTTCTAACATGATGCTATACCCAACAGCACACTAGACTACCGGTATATTGATTCAATATTCGTCCAACATTTTTCAAAATTGGCAGAATATTGGGCCAATATTGGGCCAATGTACTATGACTTTAATATAAACAAAAACTTAACTTATTAGAATGAATTTATGGTATGCTATGCATATAATACATGCCCGTCCCAAAATACATAAGCTTACACAGAAACGGTAAATGGTGAAGAGGCGTAGCTGTGATATTTTATAAAATTAACGCCTTCGCCCCCAACCCGTTTAATCGCATTTTCTATTATATGTTATAATGTAACGGTGTAAGCATCATTCCGGCGCCCCCTTATCTTGACACCTGAAGACAAATTTAGGCTACCCACCCCTCTGCCTACCAAAAGCTACGCCCATGTGATGTTGCTACCACCATCCACGAGTGAAAGACTATGTTATTCCCGCTTCTTTTAAAAAAAAATAATTTTGTAAAGTTTAGAAAAAGTGGTTTATATAAGTCTATATAGTCTAGACAAATCAGGAAACAAACTGATAAAAACGGCCTACATTTAATTGATGTTTCTTTTTTAACATCTGGCATATAGACAATAAAGAAAAAAAGAGGTTTTCGAAGTTAAATGGTTAAACAAAACTTTAGAAGAAGAGAGAAGGGTAGATTAAGACGTCTGAACGCTGACCGAGCTTCCACCAAGGATAGGCATACGAAATAAAATAAAAAAAGAACAAACAATTTGATTTCAACAGAAAAGCGTATTCAATCCGCGTGTTGTTGGCAAAGCGTAGAAAGTTGGAAGACCACACCTTCCCCTCACACACACACACACAAACCAATGTGATGTCCAAGAACAACGGACAGGTGGAGTGTTTCCAAACTTTTTATTTTTTTATTTAATTATGCAGACGCCTTTAAGGACTTGCCTTGATGAATCTTTTTGCATTTGTTTGCTGTTTTTTTTTTCCTTTTAACCTTCAATTTTATAAATGCATCTGCGGTTATAGCTTTTGACTTTGAAATGGATAGTATTAATGGTAGCCTAATAAATTTGCGCAAAAAAGTTTTACCTTTGCATGACAAAATACTAAATATATATACTAGATATATTTCTTATAAAGATTTCGGCACTAAGGATATAAGCTAAACTACAAACGTTTGTACAATCAAACGCGTGTATCATCACAAACTGGTAGGCCTACTGGTAGGGCCTTAATTATACATTTAAAAAAAGATTTAATGCAGTAGGCTATATATGATGAAGGCAACTGTAGCAATAATCTTCTGTAGATGTCTATAGAAGTCGTCAAAGCGCGTATATAATATTATTAATATAGACCCTATAGATGTGTTCAACGAATATATAGCCTAGTTTCGCTTACATGCGTAATATTTAACTTTTTCTTTCTGTAACAGATATATATAATATAGGCCTAGATCTAGTTATATTTATTTAATTTATAATATTAATTAAACTATCTATAGCCTACCTATAACCTCTATCTAGTAGGCCTATACTATAATGACTAGGCCTATATAGGCCTAGGCCTACTATATAGATTAGTTCCCTATTGCGACACATAGAACTAGGCCTATTATCCTATGTCCTATGTCCTATATAATTATAGGCCTTAACACGTAGGTCTAGGCCACTCTAGGCTAATTACTAGAACTGACCTATTAAAAATATTTGAAATAAATATGTAACTGTGTGGGTTAATCTAACTGAAACAAGAGCTTTTGCGTTAGCCGTTAGCACTATACAATTTTAAAGTAGGCTTTATTTTTTTTATTTTGCAATAAATTAAATAGATAATTAATGGTTTAATTGCTTAATTAATTTTGTTAGTTTTTTTGTTTTTTTTCATTTTGGATTTTTGGTAAGCTCATGAAACGCTTTAGGCTTTAGGGAATTATTTTTCATGAACTACTATATGATTGCGCAGAATAATCTGCTTAATCAAACCTATTTTTCATCTCCATCGTCTTGCCTGGGATCGATGTTTACAAGATCGATAGCAGCAACAATGCCTCAGTTTCAGGCCAGACGAGTGTCTTAGTTCAGCAAATCTCGCTGCCTGTGCTCATGAACAAAACTAGGTCAGCAATGACGCAAATAGACGCAGTACGTAGTAACACAACTGCGTGTGCTTCCGCTCGGAAATTATGCTCGGTAAAAATTACTTTCTTCTGCTAAAATTGTTATTTAGATCACACTTTATTATACGAATACATGAATCTTATTCTTTAATACTATTTATTAGAAATAAAGAATTGGCAAATATTTGAGATAAATTTATCAAAACATTGCGGAGAGATTTGCCTGTTGGCTGTTATATCCAACTTATTTATACTTGAGTAGTCTATTTTCCTTTTCCGAAAATAGAACCAGTTGCAGATTTTCACCTCAAAGCGGCTCGCATGTCAGTAAAAATAGAAACTCTGGAGTTATTTTGGTTCAATTCATGGATTTATGCGGGTGAGACGATTTCTATTTTGGCTGCTATATTTGTATTAACTACATTTTGATAGTGAAGGGCAAGTGTAACTTGAAGTTCTCGTTTTGTCTTGAAAGATGCCGACACACAACATCTTTTTTTATTAAGTCTAAGTAACAGCAGTATGAAACTTGTCTTAGCGGACTCTTGAATTTATATAATATAGACTAGATCTAGGCCTACAAAAAAGTTTTGTTTTAAATTGACAAACTTACTAAAATTAATGTTGGTGTTGACATATTTCTAAGCTTCAGTATGGAATTACATGGAGAGTTGTTAAATTCTGTTGATGTTAGTTTTTGATTTGCTTGGTTATGGTTTGTTTTACATGGTAACATGTTAAACATGTTAGTTAGGCCCACAGATGGTTAGGCCTAATGATTACCTAATACTATACTAATGACTAATGAAGTTAATGTTTTCGTCGAATATCGTCAGGGTTATTAAAAGACTTTTTAAAATATAAAAATAATTTTTAAGCCCAAGCCAACTACCTGGGGTGGTAGATTCCAACATTATTTCGGGAATTTCATAAAAAATTTTGTTTAAATTGTCATACTTTTAATTTAAGAGTAGGTAGGCCCATGTTACAGGTAGGCCTATATATTCCTATAGCCTATGACTATGGCCTATAGCTATAGCCTATTTTATATTCATACTATATTTCTATTTTATTGATCATTATCATTAATCGAATTTTATTCATTTTGTTCCAGATATGTTTATATACCAGATCAAAAGATCAATGTACTAGTAAAAGTGATTGTAACGTAATTCCCTTCATCAAATTAAAAGAATTAACTTAGACCATATTGCTAAAAGAAAACTTGTGTGGCATTTATTTGTAACAATTCTTTTCTCTTTTGAAGGTAAGTGACTTTAAGTAGAACTCAGCCAATATTATATTACCACATCTTTTAGTTTTTGAGAGTCATTGACTCATTGTTTTAAAGTTTGTAAGCTCCTCCCCACATTTCGGGCTACACCAAAGTAAACTACAAGCAGTAAATTTGGGCCATTATTGGATGTCTGCCACTTATAATTGAAATATCTCTATGTTTATTTATTATTTTAAAATCAAACTGATTAAATGCAAATTTGACCTTAAAAAAATAACAAACTTTTGTTTCTGAACTTTAAAGCAGTGTAATTGATTAACTTTTAGATTAGTTAAATTATTATGACTGTTATTTTAGTTACTGTAAGGGTTAAACAAACTATCAAAGCATTTGTAATAAGTATAAAAAAATGGTTGTCCTTGCTCACTTTACTTTACTCACTTATATTATGAATGTTTTTTTCTTCTTAACTTGTGAAAAACAAAAAAACAAAAAATTGTGATCTATTGTAGGCCAACTGAGGCTACTGTGATATGTTTTTACCTTTTAATTTTGGTAACTTTTTTAACAGCATTATTATTTGGACTGCTTTAAGCAAAGCTCAAAAAAAATTCTAATGCTTAAAAAAAGGGCTTGATTATTTAAATACTTTAAAGTAAAAATGAAATCGCTATAATAAAAAAATAATTTTGAACAGCATTAAAAATTGTTGAATGCCAATAATATAAATATATATTAATCATGTTAGTTTTCAATTCTGCTTTCTTAGGAAGGATAAAAGGATTTAATTAAATGTAGTATAAATTCAAGAACACATTACTATTAGTAAAATCTGCCATGTTGAAATAATATTCAAAAAACAAAAACAAAGAAAAAGCAAATATTTCATTTGAACCCAAATTATCAAAACATTTGATTTAAATATTGTATGAACAATGTTGCAAAATTATTTTTGCTCATGTTATTTTGTTTATAGAGACAATTTTTCTTTACCGTATTTTTTCTTAATTCACATGATGATTGTTGTAAACTGGTTGACTCCTGGTTACTTTCATGCAAAAAAAAATTGATTGCTTTAATTTTGATTGTCAATTAGAATTCTAGCTGTGAAAGACTCCTTAATTAATTTTTTTATTATTCTTAAATATATTTATACTCCAAGTCTGTCATTCGTGGGATTTGATAGAGTGATTTGATAGAAATTTCTTTTGTCTTTAATAGATTAATGTGCTAGATTATGAAATATAAGATATTATTTTTTCTTTACCTGTCAATAAACCATTCACATGGGTGCCTGTTACAAAATTTAGTGGGGTTTTGTTTTCCTTAAAACATTGTTGCTAAATAAAAGTATTTTAATGTGATAAACAGGATGAAGCTATAAAAAGATATGCTCTCCCCTCCCCTTTCCAAGTCTTCTGAAATTAAAAATCAACTATTTATAATGCACTCAGGTAAAACAAGGGGCACAACTTTGAACAAGTTCTCTTTGAAGGAAGATAACTCTTTTTGTAATGCGTTTTTTTTTTTTAGCAGAACCCTCTGATATTTTTATCATATCTTAATTAATCTATTAAAGGCCACCATACAACTTCTATACTTGACCATATTTTTTTGCCAACTGGTTGCTACTTGGGAGCTAGGAAGAGCAACATCGTTGCCCTCGGAGATGTAGCTCTGCACTATTCCAATGTCTTAGGATCCAATGTACATTAATCTTGGGCATTATTTTTTTGATAGTTATATAGATCACCCTACTTGTTCTGTTTCCCGTTAGAAGATAGTTATAGTTAGGATTTTATGTAATGTGTAAGTGTTTATCTGGTCGTCTATAAAAAATGTGACTTGAGACATACAACATTTGAAACAACAGTGATACAACGGTTTTTCCCCCTTGTTTCACAAACCACCGGCTTAAAATGGTTTCTTTTTTATAAGTGGATCTATAGTCTATACGAATATAGGACTGTTAATAGGCCTACTAGTATTTTAATGTTCTCTAACATAAATAGCTGGCCTTGTTTCTGTTTAATACATTTTACGACAACCACTAAATTTATCTTTTTCTTTTTGTAACAAACTTTTTTGCTTCTTCATATTTCATATAATTGTAAATGTTTTTTTGTTGTTGTCAACTCCGGTGGTCATCTGACAATGAAAGACTGATGAATGTCGATTTAAGATATAACTATAAACATATTGTTAGTTTACCGTTTACCGTGTTTTTTTATATTTTTGTCTTTCATGTTTTCTTTTAGGACACGATTTTTCCTCTTTGCCATTTCTTATAATTATAGCACATTCATCGAAATTATATTAGGCCTATATGATTATGTGATCGACTAAAAAATTCCGAGTGGCTTGACCAGAAATAGCATGTTGATCACTGCACTGCTCATTTCGAAGTTCTGGTTTGACTTCCTTTTATTTCAACATATAAGCTTATTATAGCGTTGTTATTTCGAATTAAAATTCATTCATTCGGTAGGCTATTTTATATTTTAGAATATCAAGGGAGATTCTGGGCTGCTACTACTACTTATTATTGATTTCCATTCATCGCTGACTTCGTGCGCAGAGCAGAAATCAGTGTTAAATTGTTTGTATTGGTATGCAAATGTGTGTCTAATCAATTGGCGGGAACGCCGTTTTGGCTCGTCTAGATGTATCGGCACCGACTGGCTTGATAAATTTAGATGTGCCATGAAAGAAATGAATATCGATCGCAAGAGCCAATCAGCAAACACCGTGGCCAAACAATTATAGTTGAACTATTAGAAGGGCCTTCTGGGAAATCTTTATACTATATAGATCTACTTGGTGTTCACATCCTTTAACAAAGAAACTTCGTGACTTTCCTATGTCATCGAAAGGAGCATTTCGAAGATTGGCTTTGCATGGAAGCTGGGGTGGTAGTTTTATCACATAGGGAAAAATGAGTATCAGATCAAATCGGGTATATTGCTGCCAAAAGAATACATTTTAAAAACAATATTTCATAAATTACAATTAAAAACACAAATAAATTCTGATATTGCACTAAATTGAAAAAAAACCCAGAAAAACTAGATAAATATGCTTTGTATCAGCGGTCTTCAACCTATGAAACGCATGTCAGACTTGGCACGCATAGCAATTTTCAATGTCACTTGGAAGATCCCAAAAGGGCAATTCAAGTCTCATCAACAAGAAATTGATTGGTGAAGTAGGTGGATTGGCACTCTGAATAAATCATACTCTGACACACTGTTATTAAAAGATTGCCTACCCATGCTCTGTGGCCCATGCTTTGTGTTCGTTTGGATCCTATTTTATTGTTAAGAAAAATAAACAGTTTTGACAATATGGTAAATTTTCTTCTGGGTATATTTAATATACTAGTTTGTTTGCCAAATGTTTTATTTATTAACTTCTAGGGCCTCCTGTGGATTTGGAAGCATTTACATGTTTAATCCATTTGTGAAAAAAAACAACAAAACAAGCACTCATTGAGTCCGAAAACCGTGCATTATATTTTCCAGATCTTCTGCGCTGTCGAGTTAGTCTCGTCTAACCCACTGTATTAATCACATGTTGCACAAACTGACTCATAAATGATATGGGATACAGAGGCGCATTATCCATCTCCATGCCGCGCTATCTATCCAAATGCCGCAATGCCATCCTTATATTCCAGTGTACTTATCCTTTAGACAAACACATCTGTTTAGTGCGTTCAGACGACCAAGTAGACATGAAATTAAAGTTAATCAAGAAACTAAAAGGAATTATTGTAATATATATAATTTTTTTTTTTACATAGAACAGTCAATCAGCGTATAATATGAAGACATGAAAGGTTGGGAACATTCAATCAGCGTATAATATGAAGACATGAAAGGTTGGGAACATTCAATCAGCGTATAATATGAAGACATGAAAGGTTGGGGCGTCTCTCCTCTCACGTATTACTTATCAGTTTTAAAAAACCGTAAAAGTTCCACGATCAACCAAGAATGCAGTTGTCAGATAACGGGTCTTCGGGTTTGCTCATTAAAATATAGCAACCTAACAAATTTGGCGCCCATGTTATGGTACGATCAAGCTTATCAGTACGGTAGTCTAAAACTTGACTTCTTAATTTCTTCATTGAATGACTCACGAAGATTCTCTTGAACAGAAAAAAATATTGGTAGCGTATTAGAGACCGGAGTGCCTAAAAATGTATCTTTGCTGGCCCAAGTACTTGCGTGTTCCTTCCTATCTTGTACACAAACATAGGCCTATCTTAACTTAGCGCTACCGTACATAATATAATGAATGAGCTGTCACATAGTCACACACGCAAAGAGCCAGCTCTACACGGAAAATTAGGTTTATCTCTTCCGTCCTCCCGTATTAGGTGGGTAATTTTGTTACATTGTTTTCATTTAAAATAACATAAAACAACACAGTTTATTAAATGATAATAGGCCTAATTATATATAGGTCTATTAGGTTTCGTTAAAGTGTGTATTAATTAATTAGCATTTTGTTCAACAAATTCTTTGTGGTAAAAAGAACACAAATTTAAGCAATTTACACAAATTCAATTATAGTAGTGTTTTCACAGTAATATTTTGTACTGCCATGGACTATTTTATTTTCCAAACTAATCGTTAGAAATGGTCTTATTAACTCTCTCTCTCTTGCTCCCAATTATTTGTTGCGTTATGGAAATTATCCACTATAAGTTTGTCTTTGTCTTAGTTGACATCCACTAGACAGATGGATGTATACGGCATGTGTTGAGATCACGTGACCCGTGTTGGCTGTCACGGTCGTACTTTTGCACTCCATACAAAGATGGCATTCACCTGTGGTCTCAAGAAACGTGAACACCAGCATGGCGTGAAATCAAAACGACGGGAACAAATAATAAACGGCTGTTTGTGAAGCGTAAATTATGTCACTTGAAGGCATTTGCAATTCGCGGAAATAAAAGCATTTTTTTTTTGCTACTCGGAGATTTAAGATGTAAAAGTTTTTTTCTCAGCACCGTGGGTGTCTCACCCCCCCTCCCCTTCCAATCCCACCTTTCCACTATCTTTGAGATTTCTGTGCTCCCTGGTATGGTGAATGTCTTTAGAAAATATATCACTGGTAGGCAAGCACACTGAACTAAAGAATGCAGCTGCTGTTTTAGGACGGTAGATCGGACTAGATTTATGAAATCATACTAAACTTTACTTTTTTTTTCTCTTTGCGTTGGTTTTACGTGTGTTTTAGGGGTGGGGTGTGTGTGTGTGGGGGGGGGGGGGCTATATATGTTTGTGCAACAACAGTCAATCAAATCTTAACCATAAAATGTATTTATTCTTTTAAAAAGCTTTTATACTTTAAAAACAAAAGTAATTCCCATTGTAGTAATAATGACTTTGTTTGTGTACTCGGTTTGCGGTTGTTCTTTTGTAACATAATAATTCAAGTAGGATACATACATGATCACTGTCACTGTTAAATATACTAACAAACAAAAAGGAAGGACTACTTCTTCTTAAATCTTGTTACCCTTGCTTCAGGTGCTCGATATTTTTAATTGTTTGAGAACCCCCTGTTTTTAATCTGACATATTATATGGAAGGCATTGAGCTGTTCACGGTTCCAGAGTCCACCATTCACTGGAAACAAAAGCCCCGGTGTTAAATAAAGAACAGCAATCAAATATAGATCAGGGTTGGTGGAGTTTGTTTGTGTGGGAGAAGCCAGGACTCTTCGGCCTTGACTTGCCCCACAGCGTTCGGCTCGGTCGATACGGTCGATGGCATCGATACGAAAGCTGGATAGCCAAGAAAATACCGGTATCTGTCGCTGGTATCGAGGATTATTGTTTGTTGTCGATCCACTTAGTTCTCATTGTAATAATCACACCCTTCCGATCCAGTGGGCTGATTAATCAATAAAAGGACTGTGATTTAATTAAATGTTTCAAGTTCATTGTGTCGAGATTTTCAACAGAAATGATTCTATTAATAAACAAGATATTTTTTTATAGTGCATTTGGTGGACCGTGTGCTTACATATGTTTGTAGTTCTAATTTCGGAAGCATTTTAAGAAATTTCTAAGTAATCGGGTAAAATTAGCTTGTGTAAGGACTGGTGGTGGTTGGACTATAAACAATTTGAGAAACTCGAATGGCCTTTGTCGCTTAAACACCTAGTTACGTTGTTTACCAAATACTTGTCACGCTAAAAAACGTTTCAAGTGCGCATGCTTTTCTATTTCCTTCCATTTCCTTTAGACCAAATCAAAGAGTTGTTGTTCTTTCACAGTCGCAATATTCTAAATCTTAAATAACGGCATGTAAAAAAAAAAACTTAGTGGATTTCTATGGGCAACAAGTGTCACTTAAGTCCACAAAACTTTTTTTGGTATCATTCAGAAGCATTTTTTTTGGATAATATTGAAACTTTGTCTTAACTGTTCCGACTTTAAGAAAAAGAACAACAGGACAGCTCTATAGTTAGTCTCTTCTGGCTCTGCATAATTTATGTGACTGTCTTGTGTAGTTCACCAAGGGACGATTTAGTTTTCTTGTAGAAGCTGTAGACTTTGGTCACTTTTTGTAAATGGTATAATATCAGACTCTTGTTGTTTTGTTTAATATTTATTTAGATTCAAAGTTTTTATATTATATTGTCATTCCAGGTAATAACGTTGTTTGAGATTTTTTAGTCAACGATTAACGCAAGCCTGTCATTTAGATTATAAGTTTTGACCTTGATGAAATAGTAACAGTGTGTTCAGTTTGAAGTCTTCCATTGTTGGAATATGAAGGCAAACATTGTTTCACATTGCACGTTTACGTTGTTCAATGATTTCTTCTCCTTCAGTTAACCAGGCTATTGAGCTTGCAGTCTGTGCCAAACAAAAATTTGAATGGTATTTTTGTTTGCTGTTCTGTGTTGTTGTAAAAAGCAGGGGTCGGCAATTTTTGATAACAGTGTGCCAAAGTAGAATTTCGAATTCATTCAGCGTGCCATGAGCCTAAAATTTATACTGCTTTAGCACTCAGTTTCTTGTCGAAATAATACTAAAATTGCCATTTGTGGGTCTTGCGCGTGCCATTGTATCGTTATGCGTGTCAAGTCTGGCAGGCGTTCCGTAGGTTGCCGACACCTGGCATAGAGTGTTGGTAATGGTAGGTTGAGAAATGGGGTGGGGGCAATAATGCATGTATAAGACTGTTTACTTCGGGACATACAACTTGATTCGATGGTTTAGTAACATTACTTTACGTTCGAGGTCTCCGTTTTGATGATTTCTCTTTGATTGACACTGTTCACAGTAGCCAACTGATTTCTTTACCCCCCCCCCCACAACCTTCCACACACGCACACACACCATTCCCCAACTTCCACCATTCGACTGTAATGTGCTATTGAATGTTTATTCTGTGCTTTGTGTTTGTTGACCAACACTGCTGCAACGCTGGTCTGCAACATTCTAGCAAGACCTCAAATAACGTGTACGAAATGACCGGTCCATTCTCAGAGCAACCTGCTATTTCTTTGCCTGGATGTCCCGTTTGTCGTTGTTATTGTTTGTTTAGATGCTCTGTTCGTCTTTTAATGGAATCTGATCACTGAAACTGTACATTTTGCCGTAGCCCCCTCATTGTCTTTTTTACACAGAGCGATTCAGAGTACATTATATATTAAGTCGTGTACATTTTTTTGGAGAATAGCCTACCATTGCCCTACCATATAATACTGTCACGTGCGAAATCAGCTACTGACGTTAGATGATATTTTTAGTAATGTATTATTATATATTATTTTGATTCATATCCATCTTGGATCTCACAAGGTTGTATAAGAATTTATATTGATGTTATTGAATTAGTTTTGATGTTTATTTGACTCGTCGCGATATGAATCTTTTGTGTATAAAGTGATTTAGATAAACTGTACCTTAATATATAGGAAATCCACAATCCTGTTTGAAATTGAACACAATTTTATTCCAACAAGTTGAGATGATAAAATATAACAATACCACAGAATACATGTACCAGTATTATATAATGAAACTTAATCAGTTGAGATTCTTCTATAATGAGTTAAGCTGTAATCCTATCTTTAAGAAAGTGGTCAAAAACAGTCCTCACACATTAGCGCCCAAACTAGAACTAAACTAAACGGTATTCCACCCTCGTGCATATGACGTATTTTATCGCTATGACGTAGTGTCTAGACATATGCATGTTTTATTCCTAACACGGAAACATTTCGGGTTTAAGATTATTTCATTTTAACTTTAGTTAATAATAACAAAACCAATATAATATGGAAATAAATCTACTCGTAACACTCGCCCCCCCTTAAGACACAAAGGAATTACAGACAGCGTTAAGTATGGAATTCTTTGTAGAGTACCCATAAAATGAACCGAATTCCCAAACTATTCGTAAGATTTAATTGACTATTGGACAATCTTTTAAAGATTAAAATGAACCATATTTTACATATCCCCTTAATAACAAAGTCGCTATTATGGAATCCCTTATCACATTATCGTATCAATGATTATTAATTAAACATTTATTTATCAATTAATATTTACAATTATGATTATTGTGTGTACAACGTTGACCATAAAACTATTACCACCAATAACCAATTCCCACAGAATTGATATGAATTACCCAAATAAGTGGAACCGATTAATAATTGATAGATAATTCTTTAGAAAATTTAATTTATTTATAACCGATCACTGTATCATTAACTAATGATTTTCAGTTATTATATTATTATTATGATGTCTCAATTATGACATCAAGAATATTTAAAAAAAAAATGTTATAATCTCAGCTGATTTAGCTTTTACATAGCATAAAATAAGACATCCAAATTATAACATGACGACATAGAAAAAAACAATTTTCAAAACACATCAATAATCAATTGAACAAACACAAGTGTGGATGTATTCAAGTTAAATACCGGTGTGTGTGCAATTGCTGTATGCAATAGTTACCTTTTACCTTACAACGTATGATTGTTTCTAGTAGAATTTGAAGTTTTGTTCTGTAATGTTTCATATTGCAATATTTCAAAACATAGTTTATTTATTGTCATATTTACAATAATATAAATGTTAATCAATACAATGAATGACATAAAAGAAAAACATTTCATGAGAAACTGACTTTATCTTCTGGTTTACCAGTTACATGCGCGACAACGTCTCAGCGACCACATTTTGTTTACCTGGTAAATATAACACATTTAAATTATATGCTTGGAGGAATAAGCTCCAGCGAATAATTCTTTGGTTCTGTTTAACCCTGGAAAGGAAAACTAAAGGGTTATGATCAGTTAAAATATCAATTGGATATGGAGAACCATTGATATAAAAATCAAAATGTTTCAATGCCAGGATTAATCCTAAAAGTTCCTTTTCTATCACACTATAGTTTCTTTGATGCTTATCAAATTTTTGAGAGTAAAAACTAATCGGGTGTTCCAGTGAATCATCACCCTTTTGAGAAATGACCGCTCCCATCCCTGTATCACACGCGTCAACGGTAATTTTAAAGGGTTTATTGTAATTGGGTGTTACTAATACAGGTGCCTCAGAAAGAACATCTTTTAATTTATCAAAGGCCTGGTGGCATTCATTAGACCATTTGAAAGTGCAATTCTTCTTTAATAGATTTGTTAATGGACATGCAATGGTTGAGAAATTTTGACAGAACCGACGGTAGTACCCCGCCATCCCGAGAAAACTACGGAGTTGTTTACAGGTTTCAGGAACAGGGAACTCACGAATAGCCTTAACCTTTGCATTTAATGGTTTTACCAAACCATTTCCCACTATGTGACCTAGATACTCGATGGTTGCATGGCAGAACTGATTCTTAGTCAAGTTAATGGTGAGATTAGAATGAGTCAATTTCGTAAATAACAAATGTAGTTGATCTAAATGAGATTTAAAATCGTCACTAAAGACAACAATATCATCGAGGTATGCATGACATTTAGGAATGTCCTGAGTAATGGTATTTATTAACCGTTGAAAAGTAGAGGGTGCATTAACCATACCAAAGGGCATGACCTTAAATTTGTACAGTCCGTAAGGGGTTACAAACGATGATATCTCCTGAGCCCTCTCAGTCAGGGGAATCTGAAAATACGCCGTCAATAGGTCAATTTTCGTCACAAACTTAGCATTACTCACTTGATCTATTAGATCGTCGATTCTTGGTATTGGATAGGAATCAGTTTTTGTCACTTTGTTTACCTTACGGTAGTCCACACAAAACCTCATGGATCCATCGGCTTTAGGTACCAATACGCAAGGGGAAGACCAGTCACTACTACTAGGTGTAATAATGTCATTGTCAAGCATGTAGCGAACCTCTTTACGGATGCATTCTAACTGGATAGGATTTGACCTGTATGGATGTTGTTTAATAGCTTTAGTATTTTCATCTAAAATAACATCATGCTTAACTACACTAGTTCTACTAGGTACATCTCCAAATAAATGGATATTTTCATTAATTAGACCTTTGATAGCGGATTGTTCGCAATCGGGTAAATGTGCCAATTTTTCATTTAGGTTTTTCAGAGCCTTTGTATTTTGCAGTTTGCTTTCTGCCACTTCACGCTCAATTTCGGGTGAATTATTCCCGACTTTAATAACAGTGTTTACCGAGGCAACAACATTTTGTTCTTCTCTGGTAATGTATGGTTTCAACATATTGATATGGCACACTCGTTGCGATTTCCGTCTATCAGGGGTCTTTACAAGATAGTTAACCTCACTAAGCTTAGCCATAACCTCGTAGGGTCCTGTAAACTTGGCACTCAGGGGTTGACCGGACAGTGGCGTCAGCATGAGAACTTTATCACCAGGTTGGAAGATACGGGTTCTTGCGTTGACGTCATAATAGAACTTCATCTTGTCTTGTGCCTGCAAAAGATTAGATCTGACAACTTTTAATGCATTATACAGTCTATTTTTAAAATTTTCCACGTATCTCAGTAGACCAGTGTCTTCAGTGGATGACAACCATGTCTCTTGTAACAGCTTTAGTGGTCCACGAGCTGTGTGTCCGAATACCAGTTCAAAGGGACTGAAACCAAGAGATTCTTGTACAGCCTCTCTAGTTGCGAAGAGTGCGAAGGGAATACCACGATCCCAGTCGTCGTTATGCTCGAAACAGAAAGTACGGAGCATATTCTTCAATGTTTGGTGGTATCGTTCCAGTGCGCCCTGACTCTGTGGATGATATGCACTCGATACTGCATGACGAATACCCAGCCGTTCTAAGACTTGGCGAAATAACTTCGATGTGAAATTTGAACCTTGATCTGACTGCACGGTTTTCGGAAGACCATATCGGGTGAAGAATCCGATAAGTGCATCAGATATTTTGTCGGCATTTATGCTACGTAGAGGAATAGCCTCTGGAAATCTCGTTGCCGAACACATTATAGTGAACAGATACTGGTGGCCAGCCTTAGTTTTAGGCAACGGACCGACGCAGTCTATAATGATGTGACTGAAGGGTTCTGAGAATGCTGGTATGGGTCGTAGAGGAGCTACCGGAATGGTCTGATTCGGCTTGCCGACCATCTGGCAGACATGACATGATCTGCAAAACGATGTGACGTCACGACGTAGGCCAGGCCAGAAGAAATATGGAAGAATCCTATCGAAGGTTTTCTGAATCCCTAGGTGACCAGCATACGGTGAATCATGGGCCATATGTAGTATGTCCTTGCGGTAAACATTGGGTACCACGATTTGATGTACTTCGCTGCATGTTTCATCGTCGTTTTCTTTCCCTCTCCATTTCCTCATCAACAACTCGTCCCTCAGGTAATAACCTGCGGCCATTGTTTCTAATTCTCCTTCATTCTTTGCTTCCTCTTTTAGCTTCCCGATCTCTGGATCTTTGCCCTGAGCAAGAATGAGTAGTTGTCTAGGCGACAAATTATTTTGATCAGTATGACTTGAGTGACCACCCAGAACATCCGCCATGAAGGTTGCTTGTAAGTCAATCTCTGGTGTTGGTTCTGGTTTCTTTGTCGATTCATTAGTCATCTGCTGTTTCTCCATAGCTCTGGTGATAACGCATACTGAATTTTCAGTATTCCTACACTGAACAGAGTCTTTGGTTTCTTTAAGTACAGGATGTACCTGATTTTTGGCAATGTCACTTCCTAAAAGTAATGAAATGCCTCTGTAGGGAAATTTCTTCACTATCCCAACAATAACAGATCCAGTGAAGTAATTACTCTTCAACTGTATACGATGTAACGGTGCCGTAAGTGTTCCAGCCATAGTACTGATCAAGGCATACTGGCCTGTATGAGTCAATTTCGACGTTGGTACAGTATTCTTCAACAGTAGAGATATATCAGCACCGGAGTCACGTAGAATTTTAATCTTCCGTTCTCTAGCTTGATTATCTATAGGTGACACATAGCCCTCGCTAACATCCGATAGCATGCACTCGGGTAGTTCTCTGCCTACTGAGTTTCTTGCTACACTACTGCCTCCATAAGTAAACGTTTTATTTACTGATTGTTCATCTGTCACACTCCCTTTGGAGTTGAAACTAGAATGTTCAATAGCCTCGGTCTTCATTTCAAAGACTTTTTCCGACTTTGAGCAACTTGGACATGCGTGTTTCGCCATCTCCTCATGACTAACATCAGATGTCTTTCTTTCAGCTTTAATTCTTTTGTGGGCAGTTTTATTTATGTGAGTTTCAGTTTGTACGGCGATGTGTGATAAAACCACGTTGTTCTTGTTTTTAATGGGTCTTTTCTCTTTATGTAGACTCCAACAATTCTCTTTTATATGTCCATCTTTCTTACAGAATGTACAGGTAATTCTCTTTTGTACAAAACTTGAATTCTCTTGTTTATCGGCTTTTTGTTTACTTTTATCATCTGTCGATCTTAACTTCCTCTCTGTATTACTGTTTTGAGTCCTCAAACTTGTTCTGTCATTTTGAAAATAATGGCTATGCGGGTGAATAATGACGTATTCATCGGCTTTAACTGCTGCTTGTTCTGCTATTTCAATACCACGATCAGCCAAATGAACTTTTATATCAGTGCGAATCTTCTCAGTAAAATCCTCCATCAGTATGAGATTATATAGTTTTTCATAATCTTTATTCACATTCTTAGAACGTAACCATCGATCAAGATACTTTTTCTCTAATCTCAGGAAGTCAACATGTGAAACTTCTGGTTCCTTCTTGTACTCACGATATAACTTTCGATACTTTTCTGGAGTTAGAACATAACTCAATAGTACTCTGCTCTTTATTAGTTCATAATCATTGCATTCCTCTGGAGTCAAATTCAATACAACATCTAGAGCCTTGCCTTTTGTTAGAGCTGAACGTAAAAGTACGGCTTTCTTATCTTCAGGAAATTTATAATCGATCGAGTTTCTTTCGAAGACCATAAAGAACTCATCAATCTCTATGTTCTCCATGCTTGGGACATGCTTTTTAAACTTATATAGTTCTACATTATTTGTTTCCTGAATCGTATGAGTTGATGAACGAGACTTTGCCAATTCAATCCTTTCATTACTAGCGATTCTTTCTTTTTCCAATTCTTTCTCCTTCAATTGTAATTGTACTTCTATTCTTTTACCCTCTAATTGTACTTGAATTTCTAACTTCTTCATTTCTAACTGGAATTTCATGTCTGCACTTAGTTCATTTCCATTCATTTTAAATTCATGGTTATTTATGTCTGTTTTCAGGGTTTCTGATACATTGAGAACCACTGATTCTTCATTATTCATAGTATTTTCTTCAAGCATTGCACCATGTCTTTTCAAACATTCCTTAATATCTTGAATCAATTTACTCCTTACTGGTGTAACTTCAGTAATGTCTATTCCCAGAGAATTTGCCATCTCTTTTAACTGGGTTAGTGACATGCTATTTAACTGTTCTGACGTGATAGCAAAAATATTCAATTGCTCCAACGTAATATTAGCTTCCGCCATGTTTTATATTAATGACGTAAATAGAAGATAAAAAATTTCAACTTTACCTTTTATAAAGTCCTTTGAAATATTTTACACCACTGTTAATTTGTAGAAGATAAATTTTAAGGATGGTTGTGTACAAAGCTGACAACAGTATGTCCGAACACAGACAGTGCCTCCCACGTAGACAGAATTTGAATAAATATTTGTTGTAAATCGTTTTCACTAAAACAGTTGTATATTCTCAATTCTTATACATACAAACTTTAGATCCAGGACTTGAGCCCCCAATCTTTTGTCACGTGCGAAATCAGCTACTGACGTTAGATGATATTTTTAGTAATGTATTATTATATATTATTTTGATTCATATCCATCTTGGATCTCACAAGGTTGTATAAGAATTTATATTGATGTTATTGAATTAGTTTTGATGTTTATTTGACTCGTCGCGATATGAATCTTTTGTGTATAAAGTGATTTAGATAAACTGTACCTTAATATATAGGAAATCCACAATCCTGTTTGAAATTGAACACAATTTTATTCCAACAAGTTGAGATGATAAAATATAACAATACCACAGAATACATGTACCAGTATTATATAATGAAACTTAATCAGTTGAGATTCTTCTATAATGAGTTAAGCTGTAATCCTATCTTTAAGAAAGTGGTCAAAAACAGTCCTCACACATTAGCGCCCAAACTAGAACTAAACTAAACGGTATTCCACCCTCGTGCATATGACGTATTTTATCGCTATGACGTAGTGTCTAGACATATGCATGTTTTATTCCTAACACGGAAACATTTCGGGTTTAAGATTATTTCATTTTAACTTTAGTTAATAATAACAAAACCAATATAATATGGAAATAAATCTACTCGTAACAATACGACAAAGTATAACTTACTTACGTTATTAGATATGATCGAAAACGGACTACTTTTTGCTGGCTTCTATTCTGCAGTGCAGTTTGGTGGACTGGCTGATGGTGGACGAAGCATCGGCGACAGTATCGTTTATGATCTATTGACGTCACTAATCCTGTTAATCCGAGATTACTGTCCTTGTCGCGACCTAAAATATACACGACGACAACTTGATATGTATCTGGGACGAAACTGTTGAATTCCAGAACGGGTGGGAGGGGGGGGGGGAAGGATATGTGCTTCACAGTGCGTCAACTTCTAAACGACAGATTGACAGTGAAGGATATAATAGGATAAACGTAACATACAATGATTATTTGAGTTCAGATGCCGTAAACCGCCGAACGTAACAATGTGTGACCCCGCGCACGAATCTCGCTTCTCCACTTCTTCAATGTATCCGTCTTCATTTTACTGAAAAATTCATTAATATTTGAAACAACCAAAATGCCTGTGGCGTGATGTCTCTTTTAACTTCCAGAACCACACAAAGGGATGTTTTTTTTCTGTGTGGGGAAGGGGGAAGGGGGTTACAGGTAAATCGATATTTAGGTCCTTGTGTATTTTTTGTTTTTGGCATTATCTTGTAGAATGATTTCTGACCTCCCCCCCCTACCCCCAATGGGGTAAGTCATAGTTGATGTTCTCTGTCATTAAGATTATAATTAATTTACAAAAAAAAAAACTGCAACAAATAAATCATTTTCTGCACTGTGGCAGTATTTTATTTACCACAGAACAATATTGAGTTGCGTGACCTTCATTATTACTTTTAAAAAGAATAAATACAAAATGTATATGGCACGCTGTCCCCTCTCCTCCCTACCCCTCCTAGCATTCCCAAACACCCCAAGCTGCTCACACTACACCCCCCCCCCTAATTTTCTGTCGTCTTGTATTTTGTTTTGTAATTTTTGGTTTGAGCGTTTCTCACATCCCACGTCCAACATTATTGGTTGTTTTTTTGTTTTTGTGCGGCGCGTGCTATTTATTTCTTTGTGTTTGCGTCACTGTCGGCCTTGATTACAGCAACAAGTACCGTCGTGGGGGGAGTGTGTCCTCCTCCCTTCCCGCTCGCGACAATGCCGGTGACGCAGGAGCAAGAGAATTCTGGCATTTTGAACTCTCCAGTCTTTTATTTCCATCCGCAAGTCCACGTGTTTTTTGTTTTTTTTTATAACGGAGTTTCAGGGAAAGGGCTGCGTGCGTGTGATATATGTGTGTGTGGGGGGGGGGGGGGGTGGGGTGGGGGCAAAGAAATAGAGCAGTAGGAAGAAAACACGTTCGATATAAAAGAAATCTCAGACTCTGGAAATAATGTGTGTATGTGTGTGTGTGTGATAACAACTTTCCTATTTTCTATCAAACAGAAATGCTCGTTGTGTTGATAATTATTATTGGGATGATCAGGTTTGGCCCTGGCACAATGCATGTGTCTCCGATGATTACCCCCCCCCCCTCCCCTTGCCTTTTCTATGTTGTTGTTTCAAAAGGTTATAGTGGAGATTATAAATAGAAGTCAAGTCAGTGATTAAACAGCAATATCTGCCTTGGCGCTTAATCGTGTGGTTGGCTGTCCAGGCTTCTGTAGTGGTAGAGATATTCAGAACTGGATGGTGAGCAAAATTAATGTCTGTTTGCTTTCCGCTACTGCTGGTGATGTTGGCTACTTCTGTATCCATGGGCTACAAAGACTGGCGAAGTGTGTTAACCGCTGATACGTTCACATTAAGAATACACCGGCAGGCGAACGCATTGGGGGACAGCCACTGCTGCGACTACGGGTGTCCCTCTCCCATTGCACTAGGGGAAAGTCTGTGGCCCCGCCAATGGGGAGGAGGTAATGAGCGCAGCGGTCTTGTCTCAAAATCTGCCCTGGTGCCTGGATGACCATACCTATAGTATTGGATTTGTGCTACCGGGCGACATGGCAGGTATATGGGCGAGCCACCACGATAAATGATCCGAGGGGAATTCCGCAGTTTGATTTTAAGCTGGGCTGCTTAAACCGTACCCTATGTTACACGGTAAAACAAGCGTTCGGCATGCCTTTGGGTGGCTGGCGCCCGGATAGAACCTTGGCGTACCCCCTTCCTAGTTCGCCCCTGAATATCGTTAAGCCCTGGACTAAAGAGTCGGAAGGCTAGTCCGTTTTTTTTTTAAAAAGACATTTTAAATTAGGCGATGTTGGTACTCACCTTAGATGCCGATGACCTATTTGAACGCATTGTGTTTACCGAAAAATTGAAAAAAAGGCGGGAAGCGGGGGGGGGGAGGCACACGCCAGGTATGGTTTATACTAAAGGTCATGGTTGAGCTGATGGATTCCTGACACTATCGGTGTAGTTCTGGAAGCATTGATGCTAAGCTCCACTAGTAGGAATGGTCCTTAGAACAAAAATATCGCTTGTATAAAGAGAAAACGTGCCTCTCTCTATATTTCGACCAACTAGAAAAAGTACTTTTGGTATTTCGTTTGAAAAACAACAACAAACAACTCGGCACAAACTTTTGGATCTAATGTTACAATGCTCGCTCTGTTTGTTACCTTGATAAACAACGAATTAAATCATTGGCTCATTCAAGAACAAAACAAACGTCATTGGTCTCAAATTTTCTCTTTAACTTGTAGCCGCAGCCGCACGCCCACGTTGTAATGCTCGTTTATAGATAGCACTCTCATTTCCCATGAAGCCATAGTATGTGTTTTGTCTGACTATTAGCCATACTGTTTTCTCTTGTGGTGATGAAATTGTCTACTGTACTTTTCAAATAGAAACACATACACACAAAGAGGAAGCAAAAGATTAAAGTTTATACTAAAAGTGTAAAAGATAATACAGATTAAAGGGTTTCAAGCGATGGGATCGGGGTCGGGGAGGAGGGGTCTCGGGGATGGGAGCCCCGGAAAAAAAAAAGTCAAATGTAATGCATGTTTCAAGTTCAGATAGCTGCCACCAAATAGGTAATTCCCTACTTTGCATTCTCCTCCAACTCAGAACTTTGGCGGTCTCCCATGGGGAGCCTCTCTTGGACCAAATAAAATTGGTTATTGGTTCCGACTTTTCCAGCGTACTAACTAAGCTACTGTCCGTAGCCGACTGACACATCACAGTTAGACCGAAACCACACACATAAATCGTTCGAATTCTGCTAAACGTCGATTCACATTGATTCCCACAAAAACCTAGTATTTAAATTTTCTTTTTTTTTTGTGTTATCTCGCACTTCTTGGCCCGCTCCCACCCCCCCATCACAACCGCCCCCATTTTGATTTCTCCAAGTCCTCCATTACCCCCCCCCCCCCCCACACACACACACTCATCGTCCGGCTCCTTTTGTTTTAAGGCGGCAAAGATTAAAACTCTCGAAACAACAAAAAACCACAACAGCAAGAAAGAAACAATCGAATTCTTCTCATCTCCATCATTTTTTTTACTCTCTGTGATGGTCTAAGCAGAAAATCCCTTCTGCTGTTATTGTTATCTCCCTTCCTGTCCAATGCTTGTACAATTGTTGTGTAGAGGGGGTGTGTGTTTTTTTTTTCTTCTTTCCTTTCTCTTCTTTCTTCCTTTTCTTCTTCTTCCTTTGGAGTTGTCTGCTCTTGGGTAAAAGCAAACACCGTGGATTGCTTGTTCTAAATCGCGGCTGTGTGCTGTGTCCACACAAGCTCAAGGGCGGACACTTCCCACAGGCTCCCTACCCCTGCCCCCCCCCCCCCTCCCACACTTTATACCTCATTACTTAATATCACTATAATCCGTAAAGTGTTGCATTATACAGAAACTTTGTCAAGAAGCAATAAAACAACAACAACACTTAGCATGTTTATTGTATAGACAATTTATGAGAAAATCTTACAAGCTGAGGATAATAGACCTACATTTAGTAGCCATATTAGTGGAATTGAAAACAACTTTTTTTTTCAGTTCAATATCTGTATTTATTGTTTGGGTCTGTTGAAATTTTGTTGTATTTTTGCCCTTCTTTTTTTTTACTCATGAAAAGTCGCTTTCTAATTTCTTACTAGATCTAGTATCGTCTGCTGCATTAAAATCACAAAATTCCAGATGCAAATAGTTATTTCTAAATCAGCGGAAGACGACATACAGTCGGGTTCATCTCTAAGACAGTGAAAGGTATTTCCCAAAAGGTATTTCTAACAAGTTTCTGTCAACATCAGCTACCGGGGGCAGTAAAGTTCCGAACCTCCGGGCAGTGAACTTGGAGAAAACTTGTCAAGTTGCCAACTCGGCATCCCTCGGCTACTGATGGCTCGGTGCCAATCGAGCGGGGGGACTTGCTTACCACAGGAGGGCAAGCTTCGCATGCCATTGTTGGGAAAAGTGGTGCTTCTCACCATCCCTCCCGCCATCCTCCCCCACTCCCCACTGACCCAACGACTCACCTGCCATAGACTGACCGGATTTTCCGTTACTTGTGTTCTGGACATTTTATTGACCGTCAGACTAGCGCCTGGGGGGCTCTTTTGTTGCCCAAGATTTCGCTGTAGTGTTCGTCTGTATGTTAGCTGTTCTGGGTTCATATTTGCGACCTCTTTTTATGTGTGTGTGTTGTAGTGGGTTTGTGTGAGTGTGTGTGTTTGTGTGACGGAAACTTGATTGGGGCTAACGCCCCTATTGTGTGGCCCTCAGTTTTAATACTGTTTTGTGTCCTCAAGCAGCATAACGCTTTTTTTTAAAAGTTATTTTTGAAGGGATATACTTGTTTAGAAAGTTACTTTTAGATACAGGCATACAACGGGTCTATTTTTATTGAATATGATTTGTGTTTCTACAACTACTGGACTTCAAAGATTCGGATGTGTTTATAGACGGTTTGTGATGTAATTATCTGTAGATTCTTGAAAATTAAATTGAAGCAGATTTAAAATGAACAGATATATTTACGAACTAGTTGTCAATTCATATTGACTTATAATATGTCAGGTAAAATAAAACCTTAAAAAAAAATAATTATATTGACATTATATATGAAAATGTAAACATTCTCGTCGATTCGTTTCTGTAT
Organism: Anisus vortex; assembly: GCA_949126835.1. Taxonomy (NCBI): domain Eukaryota; kingdom Metazoa; phylum Mollusca; class Gastropoda; family Planorbidae; genus Anisus; species Anisus vortex. Next base: position 22,770,725 of record OX421492.1, on the reverse strand, counting down.
AGCGTTTTGTTTTATGTATAATCTTCATTTATATATATATATATATATACTATATACTATATATGAAGTTACAAATTGGTTGAGACTCTGCTTATAGATAGAAAGAAAGCGACCATGAAAGGGAGAGAGAGAAAAATAGAGAGTGGGAGTATACCTACCCTCACATCCATCATTGTAGCAATGATTAGGATTATAGTGTGCCTTGGATATACATTTAAACCTCAAGGCAGTGTATGATATGTTCTAAGATAAACATTTAAACCTCAAGGCAGTGTATGATATGTTCTAAGATAAACATTTAAACCTCAAGGCAGTGTATGATATGTTCTAAGATAAACATTTGAACCTCAAGGCAGTGTATGATATGTTCTAAGATAAACATTTAAACCTCAAGGCAGTGTATGATATGTTCTAAGATAAACATTTAAACCCCAAGGCAGTGTATGATATGTTCTAAGATAAACATTTGAACCTCAAGGCAGTGTATGATATGTTCTAAGATAAACATTTAAACCTCAAGGCAGTGTATGATATGTTCTAAGATAAACATTTAAACCTCAAGGCAGTGTATGATATGTTCTAAGATAAACATTTAAACCTCAAGGCAGTGTATGATATGTTCTAAGATAAACATTTAAACCTCAAGGCAGTGTATGATATGTTCTAAGATAAACATTTAAACCTCAAGGCAGTGTATGATATGTTCTAAGATAAACATTTAAACCCCAAGGCAGTGTATGATATGTTCTAAGATAAACATGTAAACCTCAAGGCAGTGTATGATATGTTCTAAGATAAACATGTAAACCTCAAGGCAGTGTATGATATGTTCTAAGATAAACATTTAAACCTCAAGGCAGTGTATGATATGTTCTAAGATAAACATTTAAACCTCAAGGCAGTGTATGATATGTTCTAAGATAAACATTTAAACCTCAAGGCAGTGTATGATATGTTCTAAGATAAACATTTAAACCTCAAGGCAGTGTATGATATGTTCTAAGATAAACATTTAAACCTCAAGGCAGTGTATGATCTGTTCTAAGATAAACAGCGATCATTATTATTAAAATCTTTTTTTTTTATAAACCTAGGAAAGCTTAGAGATCTAAATAAATAAATTATAACATCTATATAGTGGTATTTTAAAAAAAAAGAATAGCTTAGAAACAAGTCGTGAGTTTAATTTGTACTTAATTGAAATTATCATTGAAATCAATAGTACTAGGCCTATAGTTATAGTAAGGTCATAGTCAGTATTCAGGTATTGAAAAGGCTAGCATTCAACACGGAGTGAATGTTTTAGACTTAATGGTTTTCTTGGACGGTGGGTATAATTTCAGTGGTTTTGGTATTTTATTTTTCGTTCCTGGTCGAAATATCCGGAACGCGTCCCGATAAGCGTGTTCTTAATTGAACAAAAGCCAATGCAAGAGCAAGACGCGTATAGCTGCAGTCTACGTTTAAGAAAACACACTACCGGGTACTCGTTTTGTGTGTGTGTGTTTGTTTGTGTGTAAAAGCGCGTGAGCCACTTTCTCTCTTATCTTATCTTACATGTTACAGACGCTCCTTCTATACAGAAGATTATTGCGTCCTACTCATATCCGTGGCCTGAGTCTAAGTCTTGCAGTTTTACAAGTGTTTTAAATGATGTTAAGATACTGGTTTTCCTGGTTTTGATCAGGCAACCCATTCCATGCCCGGATGCCACTCGGGAAGAAAGAGTACTTACAACGTACAATATGCGTTTCTTCTAGTTAGTCTGAATGAAGGATGTCCGCGACCACTCTACACACTAACCTAGTATCTATTAATGTTAAAATTGTAAACCAGTACAGCTAATGTTTGAAGTATATCACGATTACACAGTTTCTAAATACTGTTTGTTTATTTGTCTGTATTTTACTGATTTTCTTTTTGTCTCTTAATCTTTAACTCTACACGACTTAGAAGAAACACAATAAACACAAAATTAATATGAATATTAACAAAATTAGTTGTTTCTTTGTCTAGAACTGTTTTCTTCACTAAATCATTTAAATTTTACTTTATAGGAGATAAGGATTAATCGCCAATTTAAAAGAGTTGACAAAATATTCAAACGTATGACGAAATATAAAAAGTAGGCCCACTGCTCAACTTCTTTTAGAGATCTATAAATAAATAATAATATTTTCTTTTTAGATGTCGGATAAAAAAAATTTCATAATTCCGTTAACTAAAAATATTTCCCTTGTTCTATTCCTTCTTATTTTCCAAAGTTATATCGAACTAGCCCAATTAATTGCTTCCTGCTTATTTTTTTTTTCAACTTTCTTGTCATTGTCAAAAATATTGCCACACATCGTGAACTCTGTATTATTTTTTCAAGAATTTTGTTTTTTCATTTCTATTTTTGTTGTTGTTTCAATACGTTAGAACTTAGATCTACGTATCGACTTGATTCTGAACAAACATACACACACAATAAGTTCTTTAAAAAAAAAATAATATAAAGCTGGAAAAAGCAAGGCAACAAAAGATTAAGGTTGTGTTCGTTAGGGCAGTGAGCATGTGTTCTGTTTCTAGAGGCGGCTAATCAAGTTGTTGTTTTTCATAGCTTTGTTTTTCTTTTTCTTCTTTATTTCCCAACAGATGAATGAAATTTAGGAAGTGCTTTCGTCACGTCTTACTTGATGAGCACATGCGCACTGCGATCAAGTGAAAGGTAAATACGTAGATTGACATGAACACGTAGATTCGCCATAAATACGTAGATTGACATAAATACGTAGATTTGACATAATTACGTATATTTGACATAAATACGTAGATTTGACATAATTACGTAGATTTCCATAAATACATAAATTGTCATAATAAAGTAGATTGAAATAAATATTATGTAGATTGGACACAAATACGTAGACTACATAAATAAGTAGATTTGTTATAAACACGTTAATTTGACATAAATACGTAGATTCGCCATAAATACGTAGATTGACATAAATGCGTAGATTTGACATAAATATGTAGATTTGACATAATTACATATATTTAACATAAATACGTAGATTTGACATAATTACGTAGATTTCCATAAATACATAGATTGTCATAATTAAGTAGATTGAAATAAATATGTCGATTTGACACAAATACGTAGACTACATAAATACGTAGATTTGTTATAAACACGTTAATTTGACATACATACGTAGATTCGCCATAAATACGTAGATTGACATAAATATGTAGATTAGACACAAATACTTAGACTACATAAATACGTAGATTTGTTATAAATACGTTGATTTGACATAAATACGTTGATTTTTTTTTACATAAATACGTAGATTTGACATAAATACGTTGATTTGACATAAATACGTAGATTTGACATAAATACGTAGATTTGACATAAATATGTTGATTTGACATAAATACGTAGAGTATGCCATACATACTCGTAGATTAACATTTGGATGAAAAACATCGAACTGCTGAAAGAAAGTGTATCTTTTTTGTGTGTGTCTTTGTGTGTGTGTATATATATATTATTGGTGTGCATTTTGTTGAGCTGTACTTTGACCTTCCGAACAATACGCCGATAAGTAATTGATAAATATTGTGTGTGGGGAGAAAGGGGAAGAGCATTCCTTGCCTAGAGGAGTCCGGTGGATTGCAGGGGGTGGGGCACGTTTCTTTTTAAACTTCACTGTAGGTGAGCTCCTCGCTGGTTTGATTACTCACTTCACATCTCGCTTGACCTGCTCTTGTTAACGCTGTGACCCCGTGACCCAACCCCTCCCACCTTCTTTTCAATTTTTTTTTGTTTTTGTCCAGATAATCGCTGACCTTCACTTCTGCTCTTCCACTACCCCCCAACCGGTGCATCTTTTACCCGTGTCCGTCCACTTGACCCAGACCATGCAGAAAGAGAATAGATGACCATCTTTCTTTCACGCCCCCCCACCGCCCGCCCCCCCCCCAAACCGCAAACCGCTTCTGCCGCACCCGTGCTGACCATTAGCTTTGTCTTCTTGACCTTTTCACCTTTTTTTTAAAGACGCTCACCTGTCAGTGTACTCATTCCGCACGCGCCTCACGACAGCCCCTCGACAGCCCTCTCGGGGTCCTGTGACGTTAGCGACGGTCGCCGTATTACCTAAGCCATACCGAGCACTCGTGGGTTGTTGTTGTATTTTTCACGTTCCAAACATTCTGATTGTAAGTGCGTGACATCTGTGACATTTTCAATAAGGAGACCCAGTTGAGCCAGATTTTGGTAAATCTTTAATTCTAATTCATTAAAGTTTTTTTTGTCTTTTTATTATTATTCTAATTTTACTATTTTAACCTTCCTTAAATATAAACACCAACCTGTATCTGTTTATTTTGAAATGTTTATTTATAACTCTGCTAGAGAAAGTTTTTTTTAAAATGGTTTTACTACTGATAAGAAAGTCGTGATAGAAACAGTGGTCATGATTTTAGTCGTTCGTGCGATCTATATTCTGAACTTTGTTAGAAAGATATTCATCAAACAAATTTAGGAAAGAAACGCTAATTCGGCAATTTTTTCGTGCTTGTGTTTCCTAATTTCCGTGTGTCGACAACTGCGAGGCTAAAATGTTTTAATTCTTGCCAACTGTAAGTTGTTCTTGTTTCTCGTCAAGTTCTTTTATTTCCTGCTATGTAATGTGGCAACATTTGATGCCATTAGTTGATGGTAATGTTAGAGTATCCTGATCTCTCTCTTTCCCACTCTTTCTCTCTATCATTTTATCTTTCTTTATCTCACACACACTGTCTTGGTAATATCCTTCTCTCTCAATTGCTTTCTTCCATCCTTCGACCAACTATAATATCTTATTGCTTGCTGGGTAAGGGACGGCACCGCTGTGAGAATTGAACCATTACATGTGATTCTAAGGGAAAAAACCCACCGCCTTTTTAACTTCACACAATTCGCCCCCCCCCCCGCCCCCCCACATCGCCCACACCCTTACATTTATTTATTTAATGTTCATGTTTTTTGTTGATTCATTTATTGGTTCACTGGTAAAGGGAACTAAATCATGAGCTGAATGGGGAAAAAATGTAGTCATTATTTCCTAAGTCGCTCTTATTAAGTTGTGGAAAGTTTCCTACGACGCTTCAGCGCTATCTTAGTAACAACATAAAACAAACAGCATTGCACTAACAACATAGAACAAACTGCAACTGCAGTAATAACATAGAACAAACAGCAATTGCAGTAAGGATGTTTGGTTCTACAGTACACGTAGATGTTTTTGTTTCCTTAACAGTTCTTACCCAGACCTCGCACATGACATTAGGCTAACACTGTGATTGTATTGTTTGTGTTCATCTTACTGTATCCCCAAATCAATTTCCCAATTATGTTCAGTTCCATCAATGTGTTTGTTTGTTTTTATTGCAGTTGTTTCGTGTGGGTTTCTTTTTAAGGTAAATTAATTTACGCAAACAATAATATTCTTTGTCAAAAAATATTCTTCGTTATCATATTGGCTCTGGAAAAAACAAATTATTAACAATAGAAAGACATTTAAGTAAAAGTGGTGATGTCTTGTTTAACGCTTATTGTTTCCTCCCCCGTTAACATTTATTTGGCTTTTAAATACATACTACAAAAGCTGATGTTTAGACATTAAATAGATATTGGGTTTATCTACTTCAGCTCAAACAAGCTATTCTTTGTGTTATTGTCTGATGCCTATACGTAGTTTTGTTTATTTTCATTTATTCTCAGCGGGTACACGTCGTCGTATCGACGTGAAAAAAAACGTGTTTTCGTGATTTTCATGTATTTTCGTGGTTTTCACGTGTTTTCGTGATTTCCACTTGTTTTTGTGGTTTCCACGTTTTCCCCTCGACGATACGACGTGGTGGGCTTGTGGTCGAAACCGACTCGCAAATGCTTACAAACACGCTTATATACAAAACTGATTAACACACTTATCTTATAATTTATAGACGCTCAACAGCAGATTATTGCCACCAATCATATTATACAGCTATCTCATTATAAAATTCTAAACAAAAAAGGTAATTTCCACTGGATAGATTGTATTTCTTCAAGTATATGACAGACTCAACCAGCTTGCAATTAAAACGATAAAGAATGATTATTTTTTTATTTTTTTTACGATGTTCTACTTCACGTAAACGGGTTCATTTCGTGGACAGAAAGGCTTGTTTCGTTTCCATGTCATGCGCAAACATCCACCCGCCCGCTGGCGATCGACTTACGTTCCATCAGATTACAACATTTTAAAAGAGATTCGATCAGTGCGGTGACATTTCCTTCTTGTGTTGCTTCACTTGAAAGAATAAAAAAAAGGTGCTCCAGTTTATATAGAATCTATAATATTATAATAAAGTTTATATATAAATTCAAAGGTCACAATCCTATTTGCGGTTCGTTTTAACATGGGTTTGGTACTAGTTGTTACCTACATCGTTCTGTGGGTGAATGTAGAGGGGTCGGCTGCCGGTGTTTAAATTTGGAGATGCATACTGATTATTTTTTTTTTACTATTATAAAACACGGGTCAAAACGGTGAATGATTTTCTGTTAGTGTGTGTTTGCGAGGGGGAGAGATAGAGGGAAAAATAAAGAGAAAGACGGGGGGGGGGGGGGGGGGGGGGGAGTGTGAATACATAGCTGCCAATTTCGTACGTTGAAATTGTTTTTTTGTCTTATGTGTTTGATAACATCCGGGTTAGCGGTAAACTTGGCGGTGCACCACAATGAACAGGTCAATAAATGAAATGAAGGGCTACATTGTTTCTTATAGAAATTTGAAAAGAATCCGGCGAGGCTGTGGACACACTCTGGTGAACAAGACACTGGTTTACCTCTACATACACATCTTGATAGGCCTACTTAGTTAATGAATTCATAAGTTTTATTATTTCTTTACATGTATTATACACTACTTACTGGGGTGGGGGGGGGGGGGGCGTGTGCTCTGCTATTTAAAAAAGAAGAAAAAAATGTGTCTAAAAGAAAATGTCATATTTGTGCATTTTGATCTGTATCTGTGATGTCACCAAGTACATCCATGATCTGTGAACTTGAACGGCCCCACTACGGTAGTAGTCACTGGTTGGAGTACGGTTGGACGATGAAATATTAGGGATAGGCTTGTGTTCGTTAGTAGTAGCTGTGTGCGCCTGTACATAGTATGTGTGAGTGCTGGGTGTGTGTGCTAGTATGTGTGAGTGCTGGGTGTGTGTGTGTGCTAGTATGTGTGAGTGCTGGGTGTGTGTGCTAGTATGTATGAGTGCGTAGGTGTGTGTGAGTGCGTGGGTGTGGGTGTGTGTGTGTACATATTGAAAATGCGGTTACGTTTACAATTGAAGCCTTCCGTTACATAAACTTTCCCTCCTAAATACGGACATCCCAAATGATCGAACAAGAGCACAAAGTTATGAAAACTTTCTGTTACTCATCTTTCCCTCAAACACCCCCCCCCCCTCTCCAGCATATTCTCCGCTTACATTTTTCTTCCGATCTACTTCCATATATAATTAATTTAATCTTGGGTAATGTTTTTAATTGAAGTACTATCAGAATAATAGTTCTCGGCTTATATCTGATCTGAGAACGCCATTTTGTTTAGAATCTAAAAATTACTATTCAAATTAGAGTTAGAGTTATTTTGTAAATTCTCTTTTTTCGTTTTCTCACAGCATTTTAAACATAATATTTGTATAGCGCATTACGCCAAACTATTACATTAAGGTTGCTATCTGCCCTTCATACAATTTAGTTGTAGATGTTAGATGGGTGAAGAGAAAAAAAAACTACACTAAATGTTGTTAATAACGTATATTATTTTATATATAATCCTTGTATGTATATATTATATATATATATATATATATATATATATTGTTACGTCCACAATCCCCTTGTGGCCAGAGCTGTGTAGATCTTGCTGATAATTCTCGTTAGTCCTAGGGGAGACTTTAATTATTAGTATTTATGTTTCAGTATTACACGAACTCTTCTTATAGTCCTGGGCACAAACTCAGTATTTGTATTCCAACATTTCCTTTCTTGGGCATTAGAGTAGTAGATAAATCTTATAGTAATGTATACAACACAATAGAATAGTAACTTGACAAGGAAGCTTCAGTGTAACTGTTGTTGATAGTTTATTTCAGGTGATATGTTCAATATATACAATATATCTATTATGTACAGTTAGAATAAAATAGTGCAAACACAAACGTTCTCAAAGGAACATATTTTGAAACTCTCTGTCTTTCAGACAAAACAAATCATTAAATACTATCCGAGTGGTGCAAGGGACAGACCCACTACCAGTAGGGGTGAAAATCATGGTAACATTACAAAGCTCATAACAAAACGATAGGAACTTCCCCTATTAAATAATGAGTCGTTCCCAGACCCTGAGAATTTGAGATCAACACAGAATCCCAGCATTACCTAGAATCTTTCGTTTTCCTACTAAACGTCCTAATATTGTGTGTAGTGAGAAAAGAGAGAGAGAGAAGAATAAACATTGCGTGTTCCAATTCTTGGAAAAACAATATACATGACAATATATATATATATATATATATATATATATTATATAATTTAGGAGGTTTTATATAATTTTTCAAATTATTGGCAAAGCTTAATCGATCAATTGTTAGATGGGAGAAAATTGCATGTATCCAATTATGTCTGACGCGCATCTTCCTGATGTAAACTTCCGTGCAATGGCGACCATCTTCCTCTATTTCGCAGTTTGTGTGTGTGAGTGTTTATTTATTCATTTTGACACGCTGCCCATGTACGACCACTTTTCCCAATTTTTCAATTCCCTCCATGCACCACCTTGCTGATTCTTTTAATTTTCTTAACCACGGCAGAATAAATGATCTTTTTTTTTCTTCTCCCAACTGCTGTAGTGAATGCCAATTGTGTTCATTTATGTGAGGAGCCAGTGGCCGTTACACGTATTGCAGTATAGCTAAATAATCTTGTTTATAAAACATGGAAGTTCACTCCCTTCGGGTTGGCAGCTCCTTTATTTTAGAAAGACAACCTTCAAATTTAAAATGTAATTTGACTGGTCGATTTGAGGGGGGGGGGGGGGGGGCAGCTAGCGTACATGAAGGTTGAAATATATATGCCGATGTAAATGTCGCAGTCTAAAATAATGATTGAAACAAAAAAAAAATTAATGTATTGTCTCAAACAGTTTCCCAAATTGGCGAGCCGAGGCCCCGTTACTGAATCGTGAAAACACAATTAACGCATCGTGTATATATCATTATATAATAAGAAAAATGATACTAGGATCATTTTCTCGTGGTGGGTAGACCTCGTAAAGTACCCGTCGGACCAAATTGATTATAGTGCCGATGAAGCAGCGCTCACCAATCTCAGTGGCCAGGGCTTACAATGGGATGTGTGGCCAGCACAATGCCTGGACGCCTTTACTTTACCTTAACTAATGTCAAGTACCCATCAGATCTGGGTAGAAAACACCCTCTACAGGCCTTCACCGGGATTCGAACCCTGGACATTCGGTACTCTAGCGGAACGCGCTGCACCCTGCCCGCCGTAGACTTACAGTAGTATATTTCGGACATTTAATTTGAAAATATTTCAACACCATGTTTGTTACAGCCCTCAAGTATATAGATCTCACCCGCCTAGGAAATTGTAGACTTACAGTAGTATATTTCGGACATTTGAAAATATTTCAACACCATGTTTGTTACAGCCCTCAAGTATATAGATCTCTCCCGCCTAGGAAATTCTTCGGAAATGTATACATGTTATGTCATGTCATATGTTACTTTCAGGCTAATATGATAAAACTGTACACGTGTTCATGTGCCACTAGTTTAACTCACGAACTAGAAGCAGAGTGGGTGACCAGAATAAACGTTTTTGGAAACGCAAGACTAGAACCGCTGACTTCTTAGCTTTCTGAAACGCCCCATGAATGATGCTACCACTGAGTGTATCATGTATACGTCATGGGGAGTTTAAAATTTTGATACAACAAACATTCCCGTGAATGGTGACCGCCAGTAAGAGAGTGCGTGGTATGTGTGTGTGTGCGTGTGGAAAGTGTGTTTGTGTGTGTGTGTGTGTAGGGGGGGGGGGGCGGGGGTTTAGCGATGATTTGGAGTTCCTTTTTGATCAACATTAATTTGTCATCGTTAAAGATGTTGGAACTGAAAGCTGGAAGGTCTCGTGGGATTAGGAAGAGGCAAAGTGAAACTATGACAACCTTCGATGGTTATGTTTTCTTTTTTTTTTTTATTCTTGCTTGGGAACAAACTGAAATATTGAAAGAAAAGAAAAACCACACCTGAAAGAACGGTTTAATGGACGCTTTCTATGTCTGTTTGTGCAGCCTAATGAAATGTTCATTAGATTTCATTTGGAAATGACACAAATGAAAAGATATTTGACGCACAACGTCATTTCAAATCCCCCACCTTCTTTACCCCTCTCAAGAATCTTTTTTTTTTCCTTTTTAAAACAGTGATTCTCAAAGTTTGAATGAACTAAACACCTTTTTTCCAAACAGTCAACTTTAAGAAGAGAAATGTGGTTATAGGTTGTCGTGCGGGCCTTCGTAACTTGAAAATCACTTTTGGGGTCTAGCTTACACTCCATGTTATAGTATGATTAAATGGGAGGAAATGTTTGGAAATAGCCTTTAAAAAGATCTCTTCTGACAGCTTTATTTCAATTTAGTGCGTTTTTTTTTCAGGCTTATTAGTTTGACAATAAAATAACAAATAGATTCTATTTCTTTTAATTATTTTTATTGGGTAGGCTGACGAGCATTTACAGTGCGAACTTTTTTTTATCTCGGTTGATATCAGATGTTACAATTTTTTTTTGTGTGTTTCGAATAACGTTGAATTGAAACTCGTACATATTAATTAAGTTTGTTGCCAGGCAACTAAAAATGCTCAAAAATAGAGAGGTGGTTGTGGGTGGGGGGGGGGGAATGTTCGTAGATGATGCTTTGTGTGTGAAACGATGTTACAGTTTTGGAAATATGTTTGTAAGGTGGGGCACTTGCCGCACTTATAATCAATAGCGTGTGTGGTGTTGCCATCTGCATTAGGCCTAACCTGCATAACACCAAGAGATGCCAATTGTCCAAACGTGGGCACTTATAATCAACAGCGCGTGTGGTGTTGCCATCTGCAGTAGGCCTAACCTACATAACACCAAGAGATGCCAATTGTCCAAACGTGGGCACTTATAATCAACAGCGCGTGTGGTGTTGCCATCTGCAGTAGGCCTAACCTACATAACACCAAGAGATGCCAATTGTCCAAACGTGGGCACTTATAATCAACAGCGCGTCTGGTGTTGCTATCTGCAGTAGGCCTAACCTACATAACACCAAGAGATGCCAATTGTCCAAAAGTGGGCACTTATAATCAACAGCGCGTGTGGTGTTGCCATCTGCAGTAGGCGTAACCTACATAACACCAAGAGATGCCAATTGTCCAAACGTGGGCACTTATAATCAACAGCGTGTGTGGTGTTGCCATCTGCAGTAGGCCTAACCTACATAACACCAAGAGATGCCCATTGTCCAAACGTGGACACTTATAATCAACAGCGCGTGTGGTGTTGCTATGTGCAGTAGGCCTAACCACATAACACCAAGAGATGTGATCTATCGATCTGCCTTGACTGTGAGGCTTTGTAACGATATGAACTACTCCTCATTTGAATGCATGAACTTCGTGATCTCCCAAGGCAAACAAACTGTTCTAATCATTGTTATATATAGACCTCCGCCTTCTGTCGCAAATCAGTTAAAGGAAAGCAGTTTTCATGACGATTTTGGGAACCTTGTATCATCTATCAAAAACAAGAGCTTACTGATCTTAGGTGACTTTAATTTCCACTGGGATGATCCAGAAAACAACCACACTCATCAGCTTAAGCAATTATTTGACTCTGCTGACTTAACTCAGCATGTTTCCAAACCAACGCACAGAGCTGGACACATCCTAGATTGGGTGGTCTCTAGATCTGACATACCGGTATTTGTCCACTCTGTGAGTGTGGAGGACCTCCTTCTGTCTGATCACTTCCTTGCGGTTAAAGACAAATATGAAAAGACCAGTTGCTGGGAGAAAAAAGATAAAGACGAGGAATCTTAAGAATATCGATATGTATTCTTTTCGAGATAGTCTTACTAAATCAGAATTGGTTAAGTCACAATCAAGTGATCCTGAAAACCTGGTCCTCCTGTACAACCAGACTCTCTCCACTTTACTGGATGACTACGCCCCAGTGACGGAAAAACTTGTTAGTGACAGACCGGACTCCTATTGGTACTCCCCTTTAGTTCGGAAAGCGAAGTCAATCCGTCGTTTAGCTGAAAAGCGTTGGAGAAGAACTCGACTTGAATGTGACAAAAAAATATTTCGGAAAGAAAGAAATAGGTTCGCTCAAGTGATCAGGCATGAAAAGTCGGTTCATATTCAATCTCTTCTAAAGTCTGCAGGAACAGACTCACGCAAGATGTTCTCCATTGTCAATGATCTTCTTGGAAAAAGATCTGAAACCCCCGTTCTGCCTGACATGAGCAGTGAGAAAGCAGCGGAAACACTTAGCAAATTCTTCACTGACAAAGTCGAGAAAATTAGGAAAAGCTTTGAAGAGCGTGATTCTTTGCCCCTAGTGGATGATGTCTTCGCAGGTATCCCATTAGTGGAACTCATCCCTGTTTGTGAGGAAGGACTTAAACGTATTATTCTATCATCTAAACCTACATATTCCACTGTTGACCCCATCCCTACCAAAATTGTGCTGACATGCATGGACATTCTACTTCCTGTGTTTGTACGTATTATAAACACCTGCCTACTGTCTGCCAAAATTCCACGCCCATTCAAAACGGCGATCATTAAGCCCCTCCTTAAGAAAATTAGCTTAGATATGAATGACTGCAATAACTATCGCCCGGTCTCAAATCTCTCCTTTATTTCTAAAATACTTGAGAGAGTTGTGTCGCAACAACTTGTGCAGCATCTTAATGCTAAAAATCTACTTGACCCGTTCCAATCTGCCTATCGTCATGGCCACAGTTGCGAAACAGCACTTCTGCGAGTCCTAAATGATGTACTTTGTAGTGCTGATCGTGGCGAACTATCACTATTAGTGTTGCTTGACTTAAGTGCAGCTTTCGACGTAATTGATCATGAGCTTCTTCTAGCCAGGCTTAAAAAGGAGATGGGCATCACGGGTAATGCGCTGCGGTGGTTCACGTCTTATTTGGAGGATAGGACCCAATATGTTGTGGTAAAACAAGCTTCTTCGCAGAGCACACCACTGAGGTGCGGAGTACCACAAGGCTCTGTATTGGGACCTATACTATTCTCTATCTATACTAGTAAACTCGGCAAAATCATTAGTACCCATGGCGTAAATCGTAAGCTATTTGCTGACGACACGGAATTATACATTAGTTTCAATCCTGATCCTGCTTCCTGTGCTGCGGCTGTAAAATCTCTTGAAGACTGCTGCCTGTCAGTGAAATCGTGGATGGTGGAAAATAGGCTAAAGCTAAATGATGATAAAACAGTGGCAATATTGTGTGGGTCTCATGCTAAACTTAAAACCTCTAAGCTAGAAGCAATAAAAGTTGGCACTGCTGAAATTACCTTATCTGACTATGTAAAAGATCTTGGCTTGTTTATTGACAGTAAACTTTCAATGACTACCCATGTCAGCTCTGTCGTCCGGGCATGCTCTATGCAATTACGAGCCTTAGGTCAATTGCGACCTCATCTAAACAAGAAAACAGCAAATGCTGTTGCCGTCTCTCTTATTCTCTCAAGACTTGATTACTGCAACAGCTGCTTGTGGGGGATTCCAAAAAAGCAGATTGAGAGACTCCAGAAGGTGCAGAACAATGCTGCACGCATAGTATCTCTGGTCGAGAGGTCCGCTCACATCACCCCTATACTTAGGGATCTCCACTGGCTCCTCGTGCAAAAGCGAATTGAATTTTAGCTTCTTTCCCTGGCATTCAGCTGCTTGGATGGCACTGCACCTAGCTATCTTCAAAACATTCTTACAACATATGTTCCAGCAAGAGATCTCCGTTCAAGTGAAAAGTCATTACTTAGGACGCCCAGTCTTATTGGACATAGAAAGAAAACCTTTGGAGTGCGCGCCTTTGAGGCGGTGGCGCCCGTATTATGGAACAATTTGCCTATTTCACTAAGGCAAACTGAAGCAAAGTCTTTTAAAAAGAACCTAAAGTCCTATATGTTTAAGTAATCATTGTCTAATTTGTGCTCTTGTATCTATGTCATGACAGCGCACTGAGCATGCTATTATAGCATGGATAGTTGCGCTATAAAAGTGCTCATTATTATTATTATTATATTATGCCAATTGTCCAAACGTGGGCACTTATAATCAACAGCGCGTGTGGTGTTGCCATCTGCAGTAGGCCTAACCTACATAACACCAAGAGATGCCAATAGTCCAAACGTGAGGGGATAAGTTGTTGTTTCTATTGCACCTGTCTGTACGTAGTAGAGAGAAAAAAACTCCACTTCTTATGACTTCCTGAGTCCGTTTATTTTTTCTTTTTCGGTACACTGAACATTTCCAGGTGTTTTAGCAGATGAGATGATAAATATTGTATTACGTTTAGACAACTCGATATACATCAATGTTTTCAACCCAGTTGAACCTACTGGTATGTGAATCTTTTTCTTAGATCTTTGTCATTACTATCCCTGTAACATATCCTAACTGTCTATCTGTGTGTTTGTTTTTAATAGTTTCAACTATTTTTTGTTATTTTGCCTTCTTTTGTTGTTGCTATTTTAGTTTTCAAGACCGCTTGATTAGACTATCATCAATATATATAATTACTTGATTAGACTATAATTTACTAGTTACTGTTGAGAGAAGAATGCTGAAAGATAGGGAAAGTTAAAATTGAGGTCGTGAGTGGAAATATTTTGTTCAACAGCCTACCACGGTTTGTTGTTATAACCTAGATACATTCCCTGCTGGCTTAAAATTGCCTTTGTCTTTATACACGGGGTGACACTTTTTAATTAGAGAACGTATCAGTTCGAGAGAGGGATGGTCCGGAGTGTTGAGCGGACAGGGTGTAGAGTTAAACAGCGTATGTTAGATAGAGTATAGATTTGGCTATCGAGGTGTCCACTTGTGTTAGAGTTAGGTAGAAACTAGTCACAGATATAGATGTATAGAGAGTTGATAGTAGTGTAGATGTTGAGCGATACAGTAAGCTATCATGTTGTAGAGTGCAGTCAGCAATGTAACTTTTATTTCAGTATGTTATATATTAAATTTGATATGTTTTACACAAGTTTTGGAGTTCGATTCATTTGTGTGTGAAAGTGGCACGAAATTAGAAACTAGAGAAATATGAACTCGTAACATTTGGCGACCCCCGACGTAAGCTGACTCTGTTTTACTACTATTATACTTTTTTGATTGTTACACTACTCTACCAGTGTGGATGCTGTGCTGATTTAATACGCAACTGAACTGTGACGTTGTTTTGATGAATAATGCTATAGAGGTTTACCTTGCATATTGATTATGTGGATACGATTATTATGAACTGTGACGCTGTTTTGTTGAATGCTGTCTTGTTGTAAGCTTATCTTAAGTAATTGCTGATTTAAGAAGTTACTGGATTGTAACGTTATACTGGATTGTAACGCTGGTTTAAGCATGCTGACTGTTATTTGAATATTGTGTAGACGCTGCGCTGCAGTTGATAAATGATTATTGGAACTGTGAAGCGGACTTAACGCTGTGTTATTTGTAACGCCGTTATTGGAACTCTAATGACTTTGTGCCGTGACGCAATTATTAACCTGTGACGCCATCGAGTGAGCTGGGAAGCCGTCGAAAGTGCCGTCGTTGTAACTGTTGAATTACTGTTGTGAGTTGTAACTGTATCTACTGAGATCCTGTGTCGATGTGTTTTCTGCCGATTATATTGTTATGACTTTTCCAAGTCAACGTTGTAGCCTGATGTATCAAGTTTGAAGTACCCGACGCAATTCCAGGTTCAAGATATTGACTCAGTGTTTTCTTTTATTTGTTCTCTGCTTTACTGATTATTTCTTGTTGTGGTGTGGAAGTCAATACATCAGCCTAGTTACAGTTGGACACAAAGATAAGTTTAATTTTAAATAGTAATAATTTCTTAATTGTTGCCCATTTTAATTAATTACTATTTTTTTTACATATCTATAGGTTTTGTTCGTTGCTACTTGTCAGAATTTCTGTATGTTTTTTTTTTTTTACACATTACAGTGGATGTTAAAATAGGGTCTGCCTGTAGCAACCAAAACAAATCTTCGTTTAGTCTGTTCTGTTTTTTTGTTTTTTTTATAAGCTGTCATAAACTGCATGCTTACTTGATACTTTGTCGATACATGTAGGTTATCTTTTGTTACTTTCCATCTATAACATATTATATATCATTAGTATTGTATTACATTTGCATTTGATCTATTCAAACCATTTAATCATGGCTACTATTGCAATTTGGATCCAATTGGGTAAAGAAATGGGTCTCAAAGACAAAGACTTATTTCAATGGGCAGAAAATAGAGAAAGAGAAGAGAAAGAAGAAAGAAAGGAAAAAGAAAGGCTTGAAAGGGAAGAAAGACAACGTGATAGAGATTCCAAGCAGGCAATAGCTGAATTAGAATTGAAACGGGCTGAGGCGGAACGTGATGCCAAGAGGGAGAGGGGAGAGTCCGGTGGTAGTACATCACAAACCAGTTCATTTAAACTACCTTTCTTTTCTGAGGGAGTGGATAATATGGATACGTATTTATCCCGTTTTGAGATGATAGCCACCAGTGCGGGTGTCAAAGAGGAAGATTGGGCGGGTAGAATAATGGGGCTAATGAGAGGAAAAGCCTTAGATGTCTGTCAAAAACTTAGCCAGACTGAATTATCACAATATAAACTTGTTAAGGATGCACTCCTTAAACTATATGGCAATACCGCCGATGGGTATAGGGAAAAATTTCACCTGATAAGTCCTTCACAGAATGAAGACCCACAACTATTCATAAACAATATGAGCCTTTATTTTGATAGGTGGGTAGCATTATCTGAAATAGGTCACACCGCTGCCGACTTGAGGGAATTAGTTTTGATTGACAAAGCCATAGACTCGTGTCATAAAAACGTAGCGTCTTTTATTAAAGAAAGAAACCCTAAAACGCTAGCCACACTGACTGACATATTAAGAACATACAAAACTGCGCATCCTGACAGACCAATAGCTAAGAATAAGAATGATCAAAGTCAGGACATTGTATGCTTTTCATCAGGAGTACCGTCCCCTAGCAATAGAGATAGTGTGAGCCCGAGACCCAACAGTAGCTTAGTTAGAGATAATTACTCAAGAGACATAGAATGTTTTAGGTGTGGGAAAAGGGGACATATTTCTAGACAGTGTTTCTCTAATACATTCATTGACAATAGGAATAGAATTAAGAAAAACAATGATTGGCGAGTAGGCAGTAGAGGCGCAACAAGAGACAAGGTACAACAAGCGTTTACAGTACAGACACCGGGTAGCCCCTTGTCAGTGCACCCTGGCTTTGTGGGGGGAAGGGCTGTACAAGTGCTACGCGATACAGGGAGTACAATGGTGGGAGTTAAGAGCATTTTCGTGAAACCCCATGAGTTCACAGGGGCATTTGGTCAATGCATGTCATTCGTTGGGACTGTGAGCACTTTTCCGATAGCAGTAATTGATATTAAAACCCCATTCTTTTCAGGTAAAGTGAATGCCTATGTTATCCCAGACCCTCCTGTTGATTTGATTGTGGGCAATATTCCCAATGTAGTTGATCTAAATAAAGCCGAAATAGATGAGTGGGTTAAAAAGAATTCATTTAGGGAGACAAAAGTAATGGAATCCTATTGTAGTTACTGCAGGAGGGTGGGACACACATTGAAAGATTGTTGTGTGAAACGTACCGGTATGAAAAGTATAGTGTGCTATAGATGTTTTAAGATAGGACATAAGATGAGCAGTTGTAGGGAATTCATGCATGAAAATAATGAAGGTTTATGGAGCCACAAGTTTGAAAGACGTCATTGGAACAAAGGTAAATATAATTTTGTGAATGTAGAAAGACGAAATTTAGATTTGCCGTGGCGAGATAGGGGTGTAGTGTAGACGGGGATAGATAGAACTAAATGTGGACTATGGCTCATTGACTTGTATTAATAATATGGAAAAAGTTGAACTTAATGTTGTTATTGGCAGTAATTTGTCTATTTACATGATCTGTCCCAGTATATTTGAGATAAGATATATTGGTCTTTATTTTCAAATAGATCACATAATTATTATCATCGTCTTTTTCGATTATGTACCTTGTCGATACTTGTATTTCTTTGTGTTGTAATGTAATTTTTACTTTACATTTTTTCGACGCAAGTCTGTAATGATGTTATCATGTACCAATGCTATTTTTTTAACTGCATGCTAGAGATGTATCTGAATGTTACAATTTTCTACCAAGTAATTTTGCTGATTTTTTAATTTTCTCTCAAATACGATTGTAATGTAACCTACTTGATGTTTCTTTTCTTTTGCAATGCTTACAAACTGTACTAGTATATTTTCTTTTGTTGGTTTGAAAAAAAAAAATGTTTTGTACATCTTTTGTGAATTTGTTAGGAAAGTCTTTTAAAATGACATACGTCATTTTCATTTGGAAGGGAGGAATGTTGAGAGAAGAATGCTGAAAGATAGGGAAAGTTAAAATTGAGGTCGTGAGTGGAAATATTTTGTTCAACAGCCTACCACGGTTTGTTGTTATAACCTAGATACATTCCCTGCTGGCTTAAAATTGCCTTTGTCTTTATACACGGGGTGACACTTTTTAATTAGAGAACGTATCAGTTCGAGAGAGGGATGGTCCGGAGTGTTGAGCGGACAGGGTGTAGAGTTAAACAGCGTATGTTAGATAGAGTATAGATTTGGCTATCGAGGTGTCCACTTGTGTTAGAGTTAGGTAGAAACTAGTCACAGATATAGATGTATAGAGAGTTGATAGTAGTGTAGATGTTGAGCGATACAGTAAGCTATCATGTTGTAGAGTGCAGTCAGCAATGTAACTTTTATTTCAGTATGTTATATATTAAATTTGATATGTTTTACACAAGTTTTGGAGTTCGATTCATTTGTGTGTGAAAGTGGCACGAAATTAGAAACTAGAGAAATATGAACTCGTAACAGTTACCATCCACTTTGGTTCCTATTAGAAAACTGATAATTGTTAAGACCACGTGTTGTTTATGTTAGGTTGTGTGCATTGCTCTTGCCAACTAAAATGTAGCTTTAGACATCAAAATGGTGCTTGGTACATTCGTACTGACTGAAACTGTAATTCTGTGTGAAGTTTGAAGCACTGCGGGTGGCGAACATGCGACGCTGTGGAGAATGGAGATGCCATGGGTTAAGTAGACCAGCGGTTGGCAACCTTTTGAACTTTTTGATAATGGTGTGCCAATGTTGGATTACTAATACTTTCAGCGTGCCAACAGCCGAAAAGTCATTTTGCTCTAGCACTCATTTTTTTTTGTTATACGATAGACTTGAATTGCCTTTTTTTCGGAGGTCTTCCGTGTGCCATTTAAAACCGCTCTGCATGCGTGCCATAGTTTTCAGACCACTGATGACCTACAATGGACACTCTCAGTCCTTGGTGCGAGTTTACATGTGTGCCCTGGGTCACGGTATTCTAACGACATCACTCTCGACTAGCGTAGCAAAGTGAACACTGGGATTCGTTCCCTGGTCTAAAAGAGCGTCCCCGAGTCTTACCCAGCCCTGATAGGTACCTGGCACCTGGCAATCATTAAGGAAAAGCGGATTGTGATTGTGCTGGCCACAGAATCCCAGAGTATGCATCGGCCACAGAAACCTGTGGGCGCTTCTTCATATGCTCTATAGGTCTAACTGGTCTGACTGGGTTTCTTTACTTAACATGTGTACACTGTTTGGCTTTCTGGTGATACCTGGCACCTGGAGACTAATATTGACCTCGGTGCCAAAACAAGGGCGCACCTCCGCGGCTATCTTGTTAGGCGGCAACGGACGGTGAGGTACGAAGCAGGGACGGAAAGCTCTCATTTGAAACACACACACACACACTTTCACGCACACTTTCTCTCACACACGTATTCACACAACATTCACACCCACACCAGCACGCATTCTCTCATAGGCATTCACTCGGGGCACGCGGCAGGATTTATTTGCGTTAATTGAATGTTATCACAAGACTTCACTCAAGTAAATAATGAGCAGGTGCGCTTGTCCTGATAATGTCAAGCATGAAGAGAAAATTTGCTCGCGGGTGACTGGCCTTTAAACTCTTTCTCTCTCTCTCTTCGTCTCATCCTTATAATACGAAAGGGGGCAGGAGAATACAAAAAAAAAAAAAGGAAAAACCCGATCACTTCCTGAATTCTAAAACAGTAAGAGATCAATCAACAAAGAAGTCAACTAAAGCCGCTCAGTCAATGGTTGTGTGGGAAGCAGAGTTGAGTATAGTTTCTACATCTGCTTGTGGGGAGTACTGTTATGGTGCAACGAGTTTTTAAAGGGACAATAACTTGAGACTCGCTGACGTCTCACTATCAAATGAAACTAGCCGAGGCGTTTTATTATGGAGCTGGTGTTGTGCTAAGGCAAGAGGAGACGGAGAAGCTGTTACTGCTGACGTGTGTGTGTGTTCGTGTGGCCGGTTTCTCGTTACTTTCTTACTTTCAATATGCCTATTTCTCTTTCCGTCGCTATGGTAACGTGTATTGTTGTTTTGTTTTTTTCTGTTGTTTTTTAAAGAAAGTTCGTCCAGTTGAAACTAGAATAATGGTTTTAATTTTTCTTTTAATGGCTTTATATGTTGATCTCCAGTTGCTTTATTTGAACTAGGATGGGTGTTGGGGGTGGGGGGGGTATGTTTTCTTTAGCTTCAGACTTCAGACACTTGTCACTTTAAGCATGCGGCGATTGAGCACACGGCGTCTCGGTGACTTGTCTATTTCATTCCTGGAGACATTGTTTCTGATTGTATTCACAAGAACGTGATATGGAAAACCCCAGAGCCTTTAATCAATGAATCAACGAGCCCATCAAAATTGTACATAGAGAAATATATAGTGGCGTAGACTGAACATACAACGCCATGTTATTTTCTCAATGCATATAATATCATATCTAGATATTATAATATATAGTCTAGTTAGTTTTACAAAGTACCCTATACAGTAGCAGCCATAAACCAGTTTGTATTTTATCTTGCGAGCTTCTTGTATGGTTAACTTTTTAAGTCTATGATTTTGTTCTTCCTCTAAGTCCTAGGTGATAATGTTAAGTTTTATAGCTTTATAAATGTCAAGACGTATGTTGCAGACAACGTGTTTGCTCGGGGACACTTAGTCTGGAATAGTAAAGGACCTCTTGACAGTTTGAGCTCAATGGTTAGGGGTTGGAAACGGCCGGGAGGCAATGGAAAATATTAAGTGGTCATTGAGAGACCTGTGCAGAAATAGTCACTGGTTACACACAGAATCGTTCCTAGCGCATGGCGCACACACACACACGGGCAGACTGGCAAACACACAGAGACATTGGGCACTGTATGTTCTGTATTCGTAAAAAAAAAAAGTTGAATGATTAAACATTTGTAGTATATAATCCGTTGTGACAAGGCATTTCTATTAGCAAAAAATGTCCCCTGCTGTTTAGTATTTGTTACACCCCATTAAACAGGGTTCGTACAGCTCCTGGAAACTCCTTGAAACTCCTGGAAAACAAAAAGTTGTGTTCCAGGACCTTAAAACTCCTGGAAAAACTACATTTAGTCCTGGGAAAATACTAAAAACTCCTTATTTTTTGAGGGAGATTTATTATTAATAAAAAAAAACATAATCACTGCTCTTAGATTATACTTTCACTTTTCCAGAAAGCCCTATTGGAGTAAACCCTCTTTGCCGCTTTCTATTTCCGCGCGCAAACGTTGATGATACCAGTGATGCCACTTCTTGTTGTTTTTTTATCCAAACTTGGGATGTAGGCTATATAGGTCCCCGTAATGTCGTAAACAAAAAAAAATAAAGTGTAGCGATATGTCTGTTGTTTTTTTTAACGAGCACAACTTGGCTTTTCAAAAATTTACTCCTGAAAAACTTCTGGAACACTCCTGGAAAACTCCTGGAATTTTGAGGCAATTTTTCTGTACGAACCCTGTTAAAGCAGCCATTGTTGTTTTGTTTAAATACCAATTTATGTAGTCCACCAGTAAAAGCTTTATTCAGCCAGACTCCATTGAATAGATATGGCGGTACAGTTCTCCGGGTGTAGATGATTCCTTCCCTGGTCGAAGGAATCTATATTCGTTATAATCTATGGTTGTTATTTTAGTTGATATAAACTCGTAAGTCATTTTCAAGTATGCACTCAACTCAGAACCTGGCGATGGATTGAGAACTAATCGGATGCACCAATTTTAAAATAAAAAGCGACTACAATATCCATTCACCTTATCAAGACTGCCGTGTGATCAGTATGTAGACTGTTAGCAGACAAAGACTATGAGATCGAGGCTATAGTCTCCAGTATTCAGGGTTTGCCATTTGATCTGTGGACAGACTCCTCAAAGTTGATTTTCTGGACATTTTCTCCGAACCCAATAGTCCTGACTTGCAGCTCCAAGTTTGCTTCATAACGTACGTATAATCAATATTTACTGCTGAATTTATGAACAACATTTCTTCATTTGGAAATCTTACCACTAGCACCCCCCGCCAACTCAACCATAAGCCATTGCCAACAAAACACAAAGACACAAAAGACACAACCAGTTGTTGTTATTTGTTATTGCGATGGCTGGAACTGAAAATATCAAATATTCAAATCTTGACAGGTCTGCGAGGATTTACTGTTTTATTTTAACGGTAGGGAGGGGGGTCTTGGGGAGGTGGATCTTCTGCCTGAAAGTCTTATTGAATGTTCGTACTTCTTACCCCTCCCTCCCACCATTCGACACCCTCCCCATACACACAACCCTGACTAACCTCTACTAAGTAATGTCTGTAATGACATGGAGCGTTGTAGATAATAAGCGTGTAACATGGGAAATATATGACTTGTGACGTTGTGCAGTCCGTGCTTAAGGCGCGTTTATGCGTTTTAAATTATCGCCCTTTGTGCCACGATCGAAACAATAGCACCGAACCGCAACATTTGTGTTTAAAGTTTGATAGGGACTTATTATTTCATTAAATATGCTTTCTCTTCAATGGTATTTTTTCGTTTCGTTACGTTGGTATATACCGTTATGCAATTGTTTTGAATAAAGGTACTTTAAAAAAAAAACAAAAAAAAAAAACGGCCTCGCGCAAATTTCACATCGTGTTTAGAAAAAAATAGGGACGAAATGAAAAGTGTTTGTGTGTTTAGAGGGGGGGGAGGGGGTGGTTTCGCTTCTACATGTCAAATGTCACATCGTATACAGCCACGTTTATGTCATTGGTCGGAAGTTTGCACTGAAGATTTATTGGTTAGGGCATCGGGGCATCTAGTATTCTTGCACTTGTGATATGGTGACAAATGAGTCACTTCTAATTGGATGGCACCGTGTGCCGTTGTAGTGTTGCTTGAAAATGGGGGGTGGGTTGGGACCCCACTCCCACCCTCTCACCAACCGCAGTGCTACGCCCATGGCCCATGGTGACAAAACTTCTCATAATTTCTATTCCTTTGGATTTCTTACATTATTTGTCTTCGCTCACAATTATGGGTTATTCATTTGGATAAGATGATATGAGAGTCTCGAGCTTTTAACGTGTTGTTTAAAGACACGAACACAGGCGAGTGTACAATCCGTTCAGCGTTGACCTGGTGACAGCGACAGTTGTCAGCCATGTATGACGACGTGGGCGGATTGAGGAGGACGTAAGTGACAGGCAGGAGTGGTGGGAAGTAGTCTAGTGGTGGAGGGAAGGGGGGGGGGGAGAGAAAGAGGCAGGTAGCGTACGTCACACTCTTGTGAATTAAACAAAAAAGTGGAGCTGTTGATGGGGAGGGAGAGGGGGTGGATCACGTTGTACGCCTTGAAGGAGATAAATTATGACGAATACTAAGTGTCGAAAAATTGGGCATTGCAAGTGGTGGTGGGGGGAGATGGAGGGAGGCTCCACTAAGCCCGTCTTCCTGTTATGTTTCACCGTCAGTATTTATTGTGATGTTTTGTGCAGCCATTTAAGACTCCCGTGACACAGAAGTGATTCGTCGCCAAAAGTGAGTCCCCATTTGGGTCGTGCCACTTGGCTGTTGTCACTTTAGTGTGTGGGGGAGTCGCGTGCGTGTTTGTGTGCGGTTGTCTGCATTTACCCTCACCGCACCCCCCCCTTTGTCCTAGTTTGTCACCTCTAGTTGAACCCTCCCACCACCCACCCGCTTCGCCCGTACACCGAGCAAGTAAAACCGCTGGGCCGGTAAAGACCCCCGTGTTTACGTCATAGCCCGCGCTATTCAACACTCAGCTTTCATACATAGTTGCAGACACCGCATCACACACACACACACACTTCGTCAGATATCCGCCTATACATTGAGCGCAAACTTTAAAACATAACACCGCAGACCGTATTCAGTATCCTGACTGGTGTAAAGCAGTTTATACGCTCTGAAAAGCTTGTGTCCCTCCCCTTGGATTTACTTACTTGTGCTTTTATTCCCTCGTCCACGATCTCGGATTGTAACGGTGTCTTCGTCACCGACCTATGGTAAGTTTCTTCATGCTCAAAAGCTATAATGTCTCGCGTGTGTTCCTTCGACTCAATTCGATGATGTCATTGTTATTATATATAGAGCGACTGACTTCCCCTTTCAGCCACGGGTTACGCTCTTGAGTTTACGTCATAAGATGTTTGCGTGGGAACAGACAGTGTTTGTGTGTGCGTGCGTGCGTGCCCGATATTGTGTGTATGTGTGTGTGTGTGTCACGGTGTGTGTGGAGGAACTGACAAGATATATTCGTCCTTTTATGTCCATTATCTTAAAATGAATGATTGTCAATGTGTTAGGTGTCAAGCTTATAATTAGCGTTCATCCAGTCCCACGTTTCGGTTCTAATTGCCCCGCTACATAAAGCCGGTATATTAAACCAAAACTATTTATAATTTGAACAACTTATGGTACGCTTGAAATACACCACAAACCTATACTACCAATGCTATATATTAACGGATAAACGAATTCAAGTTATTTTAGTAAGTTTTTTTTCTTCTTCAATAGTAGCCTACCTACATTCTTTTTGTTTTAAAGCTAAAAATGTGGGTTTAAGAAATAATTGTTTTCTTAGGATCATCTCTCCCATTCCTCACAGGATAGTAGATGTCTACTGGGGGTCGGGTCAGGACACGACCGATCTAAAGTACTTTACGTCGGTCGTAAGCCGGTCATTCATTATGAATTATAGCCTTATACCTCCCTGCTTCCCTTGTCCCATATAGCTAGGGTTGGCCAGTCTTAAACGGGTTAAATAAAAGGTGTATTCAGAAATCACGCTCAGTCAACCAGGATCTATGTTATAGAGTTGTTATGTTTTTTGTGTTATGGGAAAATTTGAGCACAAATGTTCGCTGTTTCCTCTTCCCCCCCCCCCCCCCCTCAGGTCTCTGCGGAGTTAATTATAAAAAAAACTCCCTAGCCCAGAATAAAACTTTGAATTGCCCAGTCGGGTCTCATTTGTAATGTTTTTATTATGTATAGAAACTGCTGACAAATATAGATAGTTGGCTACTTTATAGAGTGGGGAAAATTAAATCAAATGTAGATAATGTTTTATTCGTTAAGAAGTGATGAAACTAATTCATTCTTGTTTGTGACTTAAACAGTTCCAGGAAGGGGAGGGGTGTGTGTGAAATATTGCCCAGAAAGCTATACTAGTAATAAATATGCTGTAGAAAATACTAATAAATTTGACTGCCAAATAAAAGAAATTAACTTGTTAGGTCAATACACGCTCAATGTTAAAGTGACTTGTTTAACTTAACAAAGCTAATGGAAGACGTTTATAATAGTTTTTCGTGAAAATCTTCAACGCTAACCGATTCCCCTTTTTTTTTGTATTATTTCAGAAAATGTACTCCGTGAGCTTTTAACAAAAAAAAATATCTTTAATAATAAATATATACAGTTGTTCTTT
This sequence comes from Anisus vortex, assembly GCA_949126835.1. Classification (NCBI taxonomy): domain Eukaryota; kingdom Metazoa; phylum Mollusca; class Gastropoda; family Planorbidae; genus Anisus; species Anisus vortex. The sequence goes on along the minus strand of OX421492.1, from coordinate 22,744,436 downwards.
TTTTTTTAAATGCGATATTATTATGTATTTTTAATTAAACGAATGTAATGGAAACGTTCTACAAATATTTGTATTGGCTTTTTAAAGTATTCACATTGAGTAGTGCGTTAATAAAAGTGAGTGGAAAGGACATAAAAATATTTCGTCTCAGAGAAGTAGGCCTAAATCCATTGGGGGAATAGAAATTAACCCTTCCCGTACCGACCTACTTCTATCTATGTTGCCTTCAGTTCCGCTATATACGCGCCCGGGACTGTAAGGGTTAAACATGACACAGCAGAGCCTGTATTCTTATTTGGTTAGTGTTTCTGTTAATTCTGTGTATGTAGTTGTTTGATCATTGATACCAAGTTTGTATAGCATGAACCCACTGAATGAAACATTTATTTACCGCACCTTAGGCGAGAAAGTAAAAGCTTTTTTTGGGGGGAGAGTCCATTTATCATACACAGGAAGTGGACGTAAAGACGGCAATTTTCCACTTCCGGTTCTTCTAGCGTGCGCGCTCAGAAGTCCAGTGTAGCCTCACAAAAGAGGGCGGAAATGAACCGAGACCTATTGGGGACATTCCTAGAAGTGCATCTCGCTGTCGCCTCTTTAGATAGACGTACGTTAAAAAGGTCCTTAGAATGTCTCTATTTAGGGGCACGCTATTCAGCTTAACTCTGCTGACATCTTTTAGCCATGGACAATCTCGCACTATTGTCTTGCAGTCTCCCATGCTTATGTCGCGAACGCCATTCGACACTTTCATCTTTGATTGAGAAGTCATCATTGCCTTACGTCTTCGTGTTCCTAATAGTACATCAGGGGTGTATTTTCATATACAAATCGAATACCTCACTTCTCATTAACGTTTCTTTAGGCCACAGTTAGAAGCTTTAAACAATGACTTCACATTGGCTGGCACTGAACTGATGTTGTTGTTTGTTTTTTTAAGTTATCAGTTGCTCATTTGCATATACATAACTATATGTGTAATGCAACTTACTTTAAGTAGTGTATGCAATATACATACATATATATATATATATGATGATGAATAATGTCCCTGTAATAACAGCGTGTGTAAGGAATGTCATGTACATTCGCCCTCCCCCTTATCCTCGTGTGTGAAGTCAATATTTATTTGTGTTCGTGAATGTTGTCTTTTTATAAAACGTACACACACAAGACAGCGTAGAACTAACATAATGCAGTCATTACCGTTTAATTTTATTGTTCAATTTGATGTTACAAATGTCTACACTCCCCATTCGTCACATAAAAAAATGCCTATCAACGACATCTGGAAACTGAAAACTGTATAAACTCGTAATAACAAGGACAAGGTTTCATAATTTGGACAAACAATTCGTAATCCTACAGTTTTATAAAAAAAAATTGCATTGTAGGGCAATGTAAGCCCCATTAACACCTATGGTGCAGCACTTTTTAACGGTTTAATCGTTGTTCTAGATCTACTTCAGTAATTACTTAGTTCTAAATTAACTAGATATAAATACACATTAGTTAGTTATAAATTCTAAATTTAAAGTATAGATCCCCATTACTTCGTCTCAAGTATTAATTAGATGTTAATTAGATCTATTATTTATCAACTCCCGTTAAATTAAATATCATAACGAAATCAAACGGAAAAGGTTTATTAGTGCGGATTTATTTTTTAAGTCGAAAATTCTTTATTTCGAAATCTAGTCGAAAATGAGTCAAAATTTGGTGAAATTACGAAACTTTCGTAAAGTAGGCAGTTAGTATTATAAAGTATAGAAAGATGACATCTTTTTCTTTAGTTCATTCACACTGTGTTACCTCTCTGGGGCTTCAGACCCGCTGTGGACGTGTAAACACGTAGGCTACGTGTGACGTGTGATGCTCACGTAATGTATGTTCTGGCTGACATCATGCCTACACACTGGGACTTCACGTGATTAATTTGAGAGCATCACAATCACGTGCCCTGTGTGAGTAGCTGGGGCGAACCCATTTTTTCTCTCCTCAAGTGTCCCATCTCTTGAACAAAGGTTGTGCGTATGTGTGTGTGGGGGGGGGGGGGGAGGGTGCGCGACATATTATTTGGCGCCCCACTCCCTTCCCATTCCCCATCCCACGCACACTTTTCTCGTTGGCACACTTGGGTCAGGCTATAATTAGCAAGGAGGTGAATGGGCCACAAGAGTTGACCACTTCATATTGTCCGAATATAGAGTTAAAGCTGATTGGTTGATATATTGCTACGACCGTAGACCTTGAAAGTATAATGTAAAAAATGGCCATTGCTAGCAGATGCAAGACAATGCTCTGGACAATATACAAAGCATTGATTTGGGGCAAGGTCCCGGGTTCGAATCTATGTGAAGGCTAGGAGTTGTTCACTGGTTAGGAAGTTGTTCCTGAGTCTTCGCAGATCTAATGGGTCCCTGACAGTAATCTGTCATAAGTAAGGCGGTCGGGCATTGTGCTTACCATGCATCCCCTTGTGTGCCGTGGTCACAAAAACGTGTAAAATGCTTCTTCACTTGCCCTTTGGATCTAATTGGTTTAAACGTGATACTCACTTCTGTACAAAGCATTATTCCCTTTGAAAAAACGGAAATAAAGGTTTGTAGGCCTACACTTTATAATATGTCGACCGCTTTTGGAGCAATAACATTCCAACACTAGAATTACAGAGTATTGTATTTTGCGATGTTTTAGTTATGTTTTTCGTTGTTGTTGTTTTTTAATGATGTAAAATTTTTAATGATGTAAAATTATTGTTCGTTATCTTTGAGAGTCTGAGCGCTTATCTTCGTTCACCTTATCACTGGTGGGCCAGTTATCTTTCTCTTCTCTTAGAGATAGAAGAATGTTGAGCAAACACATTTTTTTTTTACCTGGAAGATGATGGAAAGATAGTTATATAGGAAAGTTCTAAAAGAGTGAAGAATCTTGAGGTTGTCCCATACTTTTTGAAGTTAACTATGGGGGCCACCAGCACGTGGAGGAGCACTTCATCTCTGATTGCATTGGTGAGTGTTGGGTATGGAGGGAGGGGGGTGGAAGCACTTCACCGCCATGCACGAGCTGTGATAACCGGCGCTGAACATCCTGGCGGCAGACCTGAGACTTGGCATCCCCCCCCCCACTCAGACTAGCGCTCCAGCAAGCTCCCCACCCATCCATTCACATACACACACACACACACAACTAGAGTCGTGCTACCTTTAGACTAAGAAGACACACTTTTAGAAAGAAAAAAAAATCTCGCTTTTCTCGTGCGAGACATCGGGAGAGGGAACGGGAATCCAGTAGGGGGTTTTTAATTGACACGAATTTGAACAAGAGCAATACCAAAAACTATTGACAGAATGAGGACTAAGCTGATGATTTGGCAGCCGTGGTGCTTCTGTGGACTTCTTGATAATAATCATTTCCAGACACGATGGCTGCTTATAGCGTGCTTTCAGTTTTCCAAATAAAAAGTTTACGTTGAAACATTTCATTCAACTACTGTTATTGTGTTTTTTTTTTTTTTTTAAACGTACGGAAAGTCTACGTCCAGATTAACGGTGTCTGATAAGGTAGGCCTACGTCATATGTTTCTTTCATAAAGTCCGATGTAGTTTTTAAATGAATGTCTTTTCTCTCTCTTCTACTAGACAGGTTTTTTTCTCCGCGTTTTCTCGTTGTTGGGTTGATTTCCTTTTTAACACTGTAAGGCTTATACTCTATCTTTCTTATCTACAAATCGACAAATTTCTTTGGTCAAGCTATAAGTGATTGTGATCTTTATACTGGACTGATGACGACACACCGCTGCATGACTTTGTGCTGACATGAAACGACCTTTTACACGTTAAAAAACCACACACACACAAAAACACTTCATTTAAGCCTTCTTCAATCATACACTGTTTCCTATAACCTGTAACCAAGATACAGAGATCACGGAGACCTTACCTATATAAGCAATGTCAAAGTACAGACCCACCCCCCACCAAGCAAAGCCCTTCTTCATCTACTTGCGTCTTTTGTTGATTTCTTTATTTTTAAACTCCAAGGCTTAATATATCCTCCCCCCCCCCTTCCCTCCCCCCTTTTCTTCTTGGGCTATTTCGGGATCTCAATGCAGTGTACTTTATTTATATCTTGGAAGTTACAACCGCCAGTGTAAAGCTGAAAGTCTGGGACGAAATTAGACCAAAGGATTCCTGCTTAGTTCTTCCTTCATTCTCTCTCTCTCTCTCTCTCTGTTAATCTGGATGGTGTCTCTCCTTCTCCTATTGCCAATAGGAATGATCTCAGGTGAGTAGTGATTCGTGTCAGTGTGAGCAGCAATCCATGTAACACACACATCATAGCAACTTGATACAAAGTGAGCATTACGACATGTCTGCTGTGTATTCTTGCAACACACCAATACACCAACACACAATTCACCGTCTGTTTTTAACTACTATAATAATTGTTCCTTTGGTCAGACGTGTGTACTTATTATTAAACAAGAGATTGCAAGGTTCTTCCTCCTTTTATTTATTATCTCTTTCTTCCTTGTCTTCTTCTTGTTCATAAGTAAAAAAATATATTCACAACCGCCAAATGGGAATGATCGATTATAAGCCAAGCGTAAACTGGGTCAACTCCTAAAGCCTCTCTCTGACAGACAAGAATTAATGAGCAGGTTTGCAGTACTGTATGTGTGTGTGCGTGTGTGTGGTTTTTACTAATGTACATTTCTCTCACCATACTTTAATGGACTGTGTTGAAATTAGAGGGAGCGAGGGGGGGGGGGGGGGGGATTACCTTGCTGAAAGTTGAAATGTCTGACTTATTTAGCTAATTTTTTTTTAATTTGCAGCGCGGTCTTAAAAAAGACATTTGTCTTGTCCACACGACTTTTGTTTGCATACCTTGATTTGTGTTGTGTTTTTAATAGACCTTATTTATCTATCTATCTACCTACATACCTAAATAAATAAAATGTAGCCTACATCCATTTTGAATTGCATACCTAACTGCCCCCATAACTTAATCCCGTATAGTTGAAAACCTACATACTAGTTGCCTAAGTACATACATGTTACATACTACATACATAGGACTACCTAGCTACATACATGACTAAATTAAATACGTTCATGCATAATCGCATGCGTGCCTAACTAGTAACATGTCCCACTTCCTACAGTACCCACTCACACACCTACACACATAACCTACACACATAACCTACACACATAACCTACACACATAACTTCATCTTCATACATACCTACATACCGGTACACACCTATCTGCATACCTATCTACCTACCTACATAATACCTAACCATGCCTACATGCTTACATACATACCTACATATCGGTACATACCTACATACATACCAACATACATACCTACATGCATTCCTACATACCTGAAGGCCTAACTAATCTATCCGTCTATCCGACCCGTTTATTAGTCTGTTTGTACTTGTGTGTCTTTAAGTCTATTCTACATGTCCATCTATATACATTTCAGAGTAGGCCCTATATATGTATATATATTTATATCTCTATATGAAAGCTGTAGTCGTCGCATTTACACAGGAACTAGACTTGAAGTTCAGTTGACATAACGGGAAGATCGAAAATGCACCCCAACCCTCCCGATCCCCGCCCCAACCGTCTCATCTCGTACACACTGTCATTGTACATTGGATCTGTACGTGGGGGCCAACATTCTATCGGGTGGCTGGGTGTGTAGCACCTTGATTCGACCAGCATGGTGATCTACGGCAACTATTTACTGAACCCGCGATCTCTAAACCTCTGGTGGTGAGGAATGTTTGAACAGTATTAACTACCTTTACTCTTCTGGTACATAGCACCGGGAGAAGTGGAGCCCTGTGTTTAGGCAATTAATTTGGAAGAAGTCACCAAGTACAATGATCAGATGGAGGTGCCAGAATTTGTCTTGTTGTGTAGATGATTTACGGGCATAATCAACATCAAAGGTGTCGCGCTCAAGGCCCGCGGGCCACAACCGGCCCAGCGTACAGTCATATCCGACCCTCGAGAAAAATTCATAGTATTGTTTAAAAAAAAAATTATTTATTCTTCACCGTTCAATGAACGTTTGTCCGATTCGGCCCTCACATTTGAGTGATGTAATCAAGTTTATGCACCATCTGCCCTTTATGCTAATGAGTTTGACATCACTGATTTAAGGCGCGCAATGACTTTTGTATGAATGTCGGAGCAGAAATGGAATACGGTGATTAGGTATGTGCATTATTTTGACCAGATCTTGTCATCTTTAATATGGAAACCATAAACTGCTATTACCTTTACAAAAGTAAAAAAAAAATCGTTTAATTGTATTGTGTTTAAGGGTTTTTAACCACTTCTCTCCCATCCCATCAACTTAGTCTCATGAGAAGTGCGGGAGTTACGAACATGGTGAAAACACTTTTTTTTCCTAGTAATGTGCTTAATATTGACGTCACGTAAGGGATTTGACGAAATGCATGCCAGTGTATCTATGCACCGCTTTCTGTGTGTATGTCTGTGTGTGTGTCTGTGTGTGTGTCTGTGTGTGTGTCTGTGTGTCTGTGTTGACCGTACAGTAGATTTTGTTTGTCACTGGTATACAATCACATAAGCCTCTCGGGGGGGGGGGGGGGTACTAGGGATAGTTTTTTGTTTTTACCGACGTACTTGTTGACGCCTTAGAGTAGGAGTAGCATGGAGGAGTAGCATTGAGGAGTAGCATTGAGGAGTACCATGGAGGAGTATCATGGAGGAGTAGCGTTGAGGAGTAGCGTTGAGGAGTAGCGTTGAGGAGTAGCGTTGAGGAGTAGCATTGAAGAGTAGCACGGAGGGGTAGCGTTGAGGAGTAGCGTTGAGGAGTGGCATTGAGGAGGGGCATTGAGGAGGGGCATGGAGGAGTAACATGGAGGAGTAACATTGAGGAGTAGCATTGAGGCACATTAATGTGCATGCGTGGGCATTTCTCCTGGGCTACTGTGAACCGGATTTGGGGGGGGGGGGAGGGGCTTTTGTAGTTAGATCATATAGAGTCAATAGTCAATATAGACTTATGGACTTTTGTGGACATATTTTTCTCTTCTCTTTTTTCCAAATAAATTGTGGCTGGCTAATTCTAAGGGGATAGATATTGCATGAAAGTTGATAATAGGTTGGTCCTTCGGTTAGCTCACCAGACTGTCAACCGACACGTCGCGGGTTCTTTCCCTGCCGCCGACCGATCCCTGTCGCTCTGCAGGAGTTTTGGGCCTAGTGGACGTAATAATCTTCTATGTGGAAGGAACGTCTGTAAAACGTATACGTTCTTTGGAGAATAATAGAATATATTTAATATATCAGTGAAGTTGTTCTATTTGTAGTGAAAGGGCTAACGGTAGGCTACACAGTGCGTATTTAAGAGATTGTCAGCATTAAAAAAACAACTGTTAATTTGTGTTGTTATTGTGTTGTTTCATCCTGGAGCGATCTGCTGTCGAAGCTGTTGATTGACACGCGGGTGATTCTGCCATTAGCTGAATATTATGTCGACACAATGCAATTTCGGCTAATTGGGCTTGTGAAGACTTGCATTTCATGAGACGGACCCAGGTGCGCCACCCACCCACACATTGCGACGTTGTGTTTCTGACATCCGATATATTTCAGCAACGCCTGGACATGGACAATGCCACCTGACATTGCAATCGTAACGCCACGAAAAGGGTGGAGGGGGCTAAATTGTCTAAGTCTGAGGGCGTGTTTATGCCTGCGTGTATGAAGTTCTCTGGTTACAATTCTCCGAGTCAAGCCGACCATGACTACCCCTTCCTCCCCAAGCAGTAGGGTTTCTCGAGAAACTGTCTTGCGACTGTCTTCTCGCTTGATTGATTCACTAGGGTGCGTTCTTAGTACTGGGCTTACTGGAATGACGGTTAATCCCGTTGCCAATCCAAGAACTAGCTAGAAATGTCGCGCCCTCTTTTCACTTAAAGCCCCCCCCCCCCCTTGGCCTTCCTGTAGGTAAAACTCTACCCATCCGTTCATCCGTTGGCCCAAAACTGATGATCTCAATCGAACTCCTTCTCTCCAGGTTCAATGGGGGGGGGGGGGGGGGCACGGTGGTCGAGTGGCAGCGCGTTCCAATGGCGATCGGAAGGTTCTGGGTTCGAATCCTTCTGCAGGATTATTCATAATCTTTGTGCAGGATGGGATTTTTTTCCCCGGGACTTGAGGGTGTCCCTGAGTCTACCCAGCTGTGGGTGTCTCTGAGTCTACCCAGCTGTTTCACCATCAGTTTGATCCTTAAGGTACTTTTTTTAAAAATCCAGCTCCTAGAGTCGTAGAGAGATCATTCTGTCAGTCTGTATAAGTCTTAGAGAGCTCATTCTGTCAGTCTGTATAAGTCTTAGAGAGCTCATTCTGTCAGTCTGTATAAGTCTTAGAGAGCTCATTCTGTCAGTCTGAATAAGTCTTAGAGAGCTCATTCTGTCAGTCTGTATAAGTCTTAGAGAGCTCATTCTGTCAGTCTGTATAAGTCTTAAAGAGCTCATTCTGTCAGTCTGTATAAGTCTTAGAGAGCTCATTCTGACAGTCTGTATAAGTCTTAGAGAGCTCATTCTGTCAGTCTGTATAAGTCTTAGAGAGCTCATTCTGTCAGTCTGTATAAGTCTTAGAGAGCTCATTCTGTCAGTCTGTATAAGTCTTAGAGAGCTCATTCTGTCAGTCTGTATAAGTCTTAGAGAGCTCATTCTGTCAGTCTGTATAAGTCTTAGAGAGCTCATTCTGTCAGTCTGTATAACTGTGTGACATTATATTATCATGTGGTCGGGCTATCCAGTGCTGGCTGCCAGAGAAGTAGGGCAAGGGTAAAGAAGCAAAAAAAATTGTCGATAATTGCAGAAGTCAAGAGCATCGCCGTCAGCGCAGGTAACACACACTTTGGAAAGAGTCGGGTAACACACGTCACTACTCACCTGGAAGAATCAGGTAGGCACGCACGAGGAGAGTACACAGAGCACACAGCACACTTTTTAAAGGAGACAGTTATAACCAAACAGCCCGGTAGATATAACGATTTAGCTGCTCGGTTCCAGTAAAAAGTCATCGATCTCTACAAGATATCACATTCCATTTTATCTGACTTCTCACTGACGTCGTTCTAGTCTCATGTTCATGGCACACCCCCCTCCTCCTCCTTCCTCCTAGTCTCACCACCCTCCCTGTTATAAGGCATTCCCCCTCCCTCCCCCCTATACCTCACGTCAGCTTACCTCTAATTTCCTCTCAGAGACTAGATTTATGGACGGATACCGTGTCATGTTACACGACGTGTGTGTGTGTGTTTGTGTGTGTGTGCTTGTTTATGTATGGCTGTATGTGTAGCCCGATGTGTATGCGTGTGTGTGTGTGTATATCTGTGTGTGTGCAGTGTTTACAAGGGTTGCCTGAAATGTTACTGTCATAGAAACACACCGTGTGCGGAAATGAAGATAAGTTGTTTTGTAACTTATTATAAGGGCTAAAAGGCTTACGATGAGAAATGAGCTGGCATCGTTTTGTCCTCGTGCGGGACTTGACAACTTAATAAACGAGACAGTTTCTTGTGTGTGTGTGTAGATCTAGGCCTACGTGTTTCTGATTGAACACTAGGTGTAGGGGTCATATAGATGGTTTAACCTTTCATTGGGAAGACCCCCCTTCCCCCACCAACAAAAATAATTTATAATAACTTTATCATAACTCCCCCCCCCCCAACCCACCCCACAAACGCTGATCTGAGTCCTGAGCTACCATTTCGTTAGATCATCGCATCAACATGACACCTAATTGATGGTATTGTATTTTAATTTCTGGCAATGACTCATTTTGTTGTTTACCTGAAGCCCTAGAACTATAAATAGATATTTCATGTAAGGCTATTCTTTTTTTTTTTAAAGTTTTTTCCCTATTAAAAAAAAACGTCAGTGTCTAAGTGTAATTAAAGTAAAATAAATTAATGATGTATTTACATAAGAAACGTATTCCCGCTGGGCTAAATATAGCATGAATCCTCATTTATTGTCTCTTTCTGTCACCTTCCTTCTTTCTCTCCATCTTTAATTCTCTCCGTGTCATTGTTTGATAATAGAATATATCGTAGACACACACATCCCCCTCCCCACCAACCCACTACTTCATTTTGTCTAGTATAGGCTTATCATTAATTATGTCACGTAATTAATTCTTGCCGATGACAATTTTGACACTCGTTGCGTTATCGAGAGGAGTTTATATTGTTATCTTCAAACAATATCATTTTCTATCTCTCTCTCGTGACAGATTAAAGAATCTCTCAGAATCAACAGAAGCAGTGCGTGTGTGATGGATACCTCTTGTTTGTTGTTCTTCTATTTATAGCTTCTCACACAATACGGTTTCATGACATGTGACTAACCTATTTTCGATTCACGTAATTAATTTTCAATCATAAAATAATAACTTACTTAATATGAGGACAGTGGTTGGCTATAATAATATGTAGGTTTAGCTTTTAAATCTCGCGCGTGGCTGATTAAGATTTCCGGATTTAGGCCAGATTTTTCTGAGATTTGCAAGCGCTGAAAGGCTTTGTTTGTATTTTTGTATTTAATTTAGTCCATCCAGCTACAATGTTTACCTGGCAATGTTCTAGCCAATCCAGTTCCCCAATTATCTTGGCCGCGATAAATGCTTTGTGGAGCTCATTGTGGCAACAGGAAACTTCCACCGTTCAAATTCAACCGCTGGCACAAATGAAGGAATCAATTTATAATTAGTCAATGAATCAATCTTATCTATGAGCTTATCAAGGATGAATTTTTCTTTTAACTATTCTTTTAATTTAATGTGATTGTTCTTTTTTTTTTTTTTTTACTTGTTGTTAATTAAAGCTGGTAACTTAGTAAATGCTATATATATAACGTGTTACAGTTGTTCACTATTGATCGTTGTGACATTCCATAAACTTGTTCGCGTTTGTACTAATGATAGCGGTTATATCTGTATCAATATTAACAAAAGAGGGATGTATATATATAATATATATATATATATTACTATCCTCAACACTCTCTATACATGTATTCACATACATTATCTATATATATTATTATATAAAGTAGACTGTGTGTGTGTTCAACCAATCATATAGCTAATTTAAAGACACGTTACCTCATTGTCTCATATTATACTTTTGCGATTTCACTTCGGACATGTGTCTTCGATAGCTAAGTGGTTGACGTATCGGACTGCCATGTGGGCGACCTGGTTCGATTCTCCAATTAGGCTTAGTCTATTCTATACCTTTTTTTTTCTACAATTTTTTTATTAAAATTAATATTACTTTTTAAAAAGTATTATAAATTTACGAGCAACACCATACAATTTAGATTTTGTTAAATAAAAAGACATGCATATTTTTTGCCCGATTACAATATTTTTTTTCATTACTTTCCTAACGGTCTTCAGTAAAAAATTAAATAATTTTTTTATAGCTTTTTGTTTACTGTAGATTATACAGGCCTGTTTTCTCCCCCCCCCCCCCCCCTTCGGCAACGCCGGGCAATTTAGCTTGTAATAATATATGTGCAGACACACACACATAGGCCTATACAATCATATATATATATATATGTCATATACATAGAGAGAGATGGAGAGAAAGAGGGAGGAAAGGATGGAGGGAAAGAGAGAGGAAGATATCGGCGCACACTCATGTATCTCAGGCTTTTCTTCAGTGTCCGACTTATCTCAGTTCTGAGTTGAGTAAAGACAGTTTGTTATCATCCATGGCAGCACAGGTAAAGAACATTGCAGTGTGTTTCTTGGGAGTCCTTCCCCCTCTCCCCCCTCCCCCCATTTCTGTGTAACCTACGAATGTAGCTTGTGCAGTCTATTCTATGAGGAAAATTTTTTTTTTTTACAAAACACTGGCAACCATTCATCGAACTATGATGATATTGATTTTTACTTATTATGCTCAACCCCCCCCCCCCCCCCCCACACACACATACGCAACCCTACCACCGTTTTTCTTTTTCCAAATATTTGTGCAATTTCACTAACCGCAGAAAGAAAAAGAATAGAATAAGTCGAAATGCATTGCTTTTTTTTTCTGCTTGCCTCCATAGTTGCCAACAATTAAAGTTGAATGACGATATCGACCAAATACACGACTGCAAAAATGTTGTATGTTTGTTCCTCTCCCTCCCACAGAAAGCAGTAAAAAAAAATACTAACCCGCAATGTCTAGACCAGGGATGGGCAACTTAAGGAACGCGTGCCAGACTCGGCACGTGGAACAATTTTCAATGGCACGTGGAAGACTCCCGAAGAAGAAATTCAAGCCTCTTCTAAAAGAATAGGGCAGGATATATTTAAGGCTGTTGGCACGCTGAATGAATTAGAAATCCTACTTTGGCCCAACTAGTATCAAAAGGTTGCCGACCCCTGGTCAAGACTAAACTGGAGACAAAACTGTAACTCCACAAGTATCATATATGTGACACATCCCATATCACCGCAATAAAGGCGCGAAATGAACGCATGAGCTCCATGGGGTCAACATAGCCAACAGATATTGCTTTAAAAAAAACAAAAACGTTTAGGCCTACAGTTTCTTGTCCTATGATAAAAATTGAGAGGATAAATGAGTTCACCATAAGTGGCTCCACTATCCGCTGCAACCATGTTTGTTTATTTCTAAAATTGTCATCAGATTGAGATTAAACAAATGGCACTGTTCAGCGCTTTTATGGCAAACGATTGTAAAATGGTAAAAAAAAATGTATGAAAAAAATAACAAGAAAAAGTGATACAGCTGGACGAGTGTCGCCCCCTCCTCCCCCCCTCCCCCCAATTATTCATGACCATACATTGAGGCCGTAGTGAAAAATGCTGGTCTGACCCAGATCTGACTATCGATCTACATGGTATCCGGAGCTTAACCCATCGAGTTCCCCCTCCCCCCCTCCTTACTCCCTCCCCCCTCTCTATAAGCCTGTAGTGAAGTGTAGTGAGAGTTCCGTAGATCTTCGATCCTGCTTGCTGGCCATGCCAGCAGGAGTTTAGACCCCAAAAAGATGAACCGCGAATGTAAAAAACAAATTCAAACTGAAACCATTTCGCGGTATATCAACGAAAGTGGTCGAAAGTGACCAACAATGAATTCTACCAACAACTACTTGATGTGGTTTAAAGTATGTTTGGCATTTGAAATATTATTAACGTCAGCATTCTTTTATCATATTATAGAATTTGAAAAATATACACTTGATATGTTACACATATTTAACAAATTAAAATAATAGAGGTCATACACTTGATGTGTTACAAATATTTAACAAAATTAAACAATTAAAAATACAATTACTTTTAATGTTAGTGGCATGGTGGTCAAGGCGATCGAAGGTCCTGGGTTCTAATCCTGGTAAAGGCTAGGATTTGTTTCTGGCTCTGGGGAGTGTCTTTGCTGAAGCCTACCTGACATATTTGTTGGGGAAATGTAAAAGCCTCTGGGCATTGTGCTAACCACACAATCCCTTAGTGCCGTGGCCACGGAAACTGGTGATCAGTATGGTTTAAACGGATTACTTTACTTTAACTTTTACGCTTGAAGTTGAATTTTGACGTGGGTAGGGGAGGGGGTGATGTCGAAAAACTTACTACTATTTAAGAGCTGTTCAAAACATGTGAATGTTAGCAATGTGAAAGATGGGGGTGGAGGTGTTAACAATAACCTAAAAGATGTTGCCATACTCATACTTATTGGACAAAGAAATAAAATAAATAAATGTAACAATGTTCATTGTTCAAGTTTTCTGGCTTTTCATTATTTTTATTTTCGTCTCGACCGTTGGGTTCTTATGTCCATTCACGTGAATGAATAGCCTCCAAGCGAATGTTCTCTCAAGCTGAGAGAATGAGAAGATTTGTCTGTCTGAACAATGACCTGGGTGTTGCGGCAGATTAGGCTAGTACTTGTTTGTTCCTACGTCCGTCTGCTAGATCACGATATTACCACCGTACGATTATTACACAGTTTTGGTTGGCTGCAAACCGCGCGTCTGTGTGTTCGACTGTTTGTTTGCGTGCTTTGTGGTGTGTTTATAGGAATTTGGCAAAGAGAGAGAGAGAGAGAGAGAAGAAGAGAAGTAGAGAACGAGAAAGATTATCACTATTTACTATATTGTAGATGGGATCACTGAAATGAGTTTTTTCTAAGAGAAAATTAGTCTGTTCTGATATAATCTCCTCCCTTTCAGTTTCAGTATTACGAAGTCAGTATTGGCACCATTCAGGTCGTCGTCGCTTTGTGTCTTTTATCTCACCAGATTTGATCACTTTCGGAATCGATTCTAATTTCCGGTTTAGCTGAGTAATGAAAAACAAATTACAATAAGATTATTTCGTTCTTTGTCACTGTGGGTATCTGGTTTTTTTTTGTGTGTGAACTTCTTTACTTTTTGTCAAGAAGAAAAATGGAATTAGCGTTTGTGGGTGGGTCTTCTTGTGCAGGGCCGCCGGGAGGATAATAATATACTGGAACAAGGAGGACATTGGGCCCAACTTTATAAATTTAAAGATAGACATATTTTTTTATGTAACTCTATTCATGGGGCCCCCCTTTGAACGTCATAGACCTCGAAACTATGTTTAAAGCTGCACCCCCACCCACCCACCCTCCTCTCTTTGACCCCGGTAATGTGAAGCAATGGGGTGCAATATAATTGGGTCTTCCAAATACCCCATCTATGTTACCAAAAATAAAACGTTTGACTGATTCATTTTTTATCTGTTCTGTCGTAATATAGTAAATGAAAGAAGTTACAGATGTATAATTACGAACAAAACAAAAAAAAAAAAAAAAACTACTCCGCATTAGTTTTGTCACTAAATTGTTGTATGCTTAGAATGAAAAATGTCTATAGGGCGTTTGCAATCACGTGACAAAAAGCACCTGATTTTTGTTTACTTTGTGTAGTGGTGTACAAGTACAATGGCCGCTGTATTAATAAAGTTTCAAATAAGCTCGAGCTTTTTTAAAATGATGTTTTGTGTTTTAAGTTTTATTAAGATTTAAGCTGTATTATGTCTGTTAAAAATAAAATAGGCTTTTTTATTACTATCATAGACATAGATCATAGACGATGTAAGCCTATTAGTGACTTGACTAAATAGCCTATTCACCAACACTATCTTTTGGCATCGTAGCCGCCCGACTTAGCCAATAGCCCGTTAGCCTAGCCTACGAAACATTAAAAGTGTAGGCCTATAAAGTGAAAATGAAAGTGTAATTAGGTCTAGCCGTCCTAGCCTAATCACATTAATCAATTAATCTACAGTACTACTATTTACCTCCTTATTTTTAAGTAAGATAGCCAATATCATATGTGAATTTGGCATGATAAGAAACTTCACCATATGCCATATAATTTTGTTCCTCTATTTACAAATGACGTCATTAAAAAACTTAAGCTCCGCCCATTGCAAACGCTCTATACCACTGTGTGTGGTTTCTCAAGTAGAGAAAGACGGAGGTATTCAATGAATAGAAAAGCGATCCTACTTCATACTTCATACTTCATACTTCATACTTTATTCTTGATACTTCAGATACAATGTAATGAGAAAATTAACGTGAAATGGGAACCGCCCTCCTTTGGGCAAAATTCGTCATCCACACTTTGTGCTACCGTACAGATGGTGTTGTTACGCCGGATTAGAAATAATAACCTCTCCTTTTTGGTATACGAAGAACCTTTATAAAAACAACAACTATGTGCACAAAAGGTTGCCTGAACAAGCCAGAAAAACCAAGAACCTAAAACTCTTAATTAGAATGCAAGAGTAGAATAAAATGAAATGGCCTTGTACTTTTTTGTATGTGTGAAATTAATTTTTAATTCTTAGTTTTATTGTAACGTTTGATTGTGTAGTTATTTGTTTTGGTTTTTACATTGAATCCTCAAAGAAATACACTTGTGTTGAGAGTTGAAATAATAGTTTAACACCACACAAAAAATGTTCGAATTAATGAGCTTATCACGCCTTCCCTTTCCTCCTCCATGTTGAAAAATGTGTATGGAAGACTAGCAAAAACATAAATATCCTTTTATTGTTCTTATACATTTAAATGTAATCTCGGGCTTTGGGACTATGTGAACATTGATTACTTGGTACTTATATGTTTAACCTACACCCAGTGGAACTGCCTTGTGTGAAAAAAATACTAAAAATTCAAGCATTAGAATGAATTAGAGAATGTTATACCAAGGTGAGAGGCCTAGAAACCAAAGGTGAGGTTATCAGCCCACTAAGGTAGCTGTTTTTCTTTTTATCGGCTATGTGAGCAACTGTGTAGAATTAGTTAACTGCTCATCTTACCTCCCCCTTGTGTCAACTCTGTGTAGCCTGTTACGTGTCTAGAGCCAGCTCTACTGCTTAATATTAATGACACGTGATCAGGTCTACTTTAAATAAGATACTCTCAAAACCAAATGTTGAAGAAAAAAAACACAATTAAAAAAAACAACAACTAAAAACAAATTATGTCTCTGTGTGTAAAGATGTATAAACCTGAGATGTTCAACATTATGTTGTTTTCTTAGAGCAGAGGTATACAATTACTACACTTGGTCTCCGGTTCGCTTCAGGACATGTTTGTAATCGGATTGTACTCGTTGAATATAAAATGCTTTGATTGTTGGTTTCGTGTGTTGTGTGTGTAATTTTTTTTGCAATATGATTGTACATTATAAAAACAACAACTATTTGTAACGTGGACGTTGTAAGATGAACTTGTTCTCTTTCGTTTCACTTAATGTTGTCGCGATGCCACGCGTGAAGTTTCCGAGTATTTCCTTCGGTTTTGTTCAGGTGTATGTATATTATATATATACGTGTGTTTATGTTGACGTGTTTGTGCTTGTACATTAGAAATTTGCATGAATCTAGACTGTAACTCTAGACTATATTTGGAAATATGCCCGACTGTGTTTTGAATTACTGTAGTGTATAGAGTTCAATTTTTTATTCCTTGAAATTTTGATTCATATTTTTAACATGTTTCATATTTCGAGAACGCGTTAAAGTTTTCGTGATATGTCTGTATGGCTATGCTTCATATTTTTATTATCTTAGGTAAGTTAGCTATAGTCTAAGCAGAACCGTGCGGTTTATTTATTTTTCTTTCTGAATGATGCAAGTCTTCGAAAAGCCGCCCCTTAAATATTCATATTGTATTGGGATTTCACTGCTAATGGCGCCCCTACCTTTACGGTTCACCCTCCCTCCTTACGGTTCACCCTCCCTCCTTACGGTTCACCCTCCCTCCTTACGGCGCTTGTCTAAAGCAGTCTTTACATCATATAACCACACCGTCTTAGGAATATGCAATGATCTTATCGACATGTCTGTGTGAAAAATATCTGGATCTTTATGGTAAATGTCTATGTTAGAAATATGCTCAGTATCTTTGAATGACATGCGTGAAATGTGCTTTTGATCTTTAAGATCAACTTATATTGTTTACCTTTTAGTGTCCACCATGTTTTCTCAGCACCTGAGGACTTCATACTAATGTAGCTTTTTGTTTGTTCTTCTTTCAGATCGGTGTAATCGACCAATAAGAGTCCGGTCCGCTGAACACGTGATTCGATTTCATTGCAAGCTGTGGTCCCCACTAAGCCATCACGTTGGAGGGCGCTAAACTTACCAGCAAGACCATGGGACGAAAGAAAATACAGATCTCCCGGATCGGAGATGAGAGGAACAGACAGGTATTGGATTCACTTCAGTCTTTGTTTAGTTGTTTTTGTTTTTCAGTGTTATCTTCCCCTTTCCATTCAATGTAATTAGAGGGGTTTATTTGTAGTGTTTTTGTTTTTTATATAGTGGGAATCATTTAAATTTAAAAAATTAACATCATGGCTTGGCAGTTCTTACTTACAAAAATATCACGTTTTCTTTTAGAAACTATATTGCTTATATAACTGTATAGGTTTACAATGATCTATCTATCTATCTATCTATCTATCTATCTATCTATCTATCTATCTATCTATCTATCTATCGATCGATCTATCTATCTATGTATCTATCTATCTATCTATCTATCTATCTATCTATCTATCTATCTATCTATCTATCTATCTATCTATCTATCTATCTATCTATCTAGAGAGAGAGAGAAAGAGAGAGGGGGGGAGAGATAAAGAGAAGCATGTAGGCTATAGCTGTACACAAAAAAGCAAACACTACATGTCTCATGTCTCGTATTCCTATACAATGAAAATCTGGTTCACTCAGGCTGTGTATCTTGGGAACGAATGAACGTCGCTGTCCTGCTCCAACGGGATTTAGTGAGACTTTGTAATGACTAGATCTATATTATCACTAAGCACTGCAAGTTGGTATAGACTACCAAATACCCTATCATCCATGACCTTTCCGTCTGAAATTATTATTTTTTTAAATTGTACACTCTTTATAGAAAAAATGTCTGGCGATGCTCAGGACGTAAATTAGAATTGCTGCATTTGTACAATGAAGCTCCAATTCCCAATACCATAATATTCTAAAGACTTTATGAGACTCCTGTGTATGCTTGGCTCTGACCTTTCCCATGAAGTGTGTTCTGTTGAATGGTTTCCTGTTCCTTGCCTGACCCTCCTTTCCCATGAAGTGTGTTCTGTTGAATGGTTTCCTGTTCCTTGCCTGACCCTCCAAACTCTTGTGCTGCCCGCAGGTTACGTTCACGAAACGGAAGTTCGGCCTGATGAAGAAAGCCTACGAGCTGAGCGTCCTGTGTGACTGCGAGATCGCCCTGATCATCTTCAACTCCTCCAACAAGCTGTTCCAGTACGCCAGCACGGACATGGACAAGGTTCTCCTCAAGTACACAGAATACAACGAACCTCACGAGAGCCGCACCAATAAGGACATCATTGAGGTAAGCAAATCATTGCCCCTACCACAGTACAGTTATTCCAGTCTAGCTCTTTGAACTTTTTTTAAAATTTCAAGTTATTAGTGTTTTGTTTTCTTCAACACTTTTGTTTGTCTGATTGTGGTTGGTTTTTGTTGAGTAAATGAAATTGAATTCAACTCCTCAGTCCTCCACAGGGGCGAAGCACCTCCACCTGAAATTTGTGAAAAATATTTTTTCAAGCAATTTTTTATATATACTAATTTTGCAAAAAATTGAACGAATGTTTGTCACGTGAAAGTTCAGCCCACCCTGGAAAAAATGTCTGGCTTCTCCCCTGGTCATCCATAGCTCTTTTTGTTGCCGTCCATTGTGTTTTTTGTTTTTTTTTTTTTCCTTCTAATTTTTTAAGTTGGAGTAAGCTAACACAAAAGTTGCTGTAATCTAAATTTTGCAGCAAGCTTCAAAAACATTTCTATAATCCCAACATTCCTATAATCTTAATTTTTTTTTCTATAATCTAAGCATGTCACTAATCTAAACATGTGCATCGTAACATCCAAACATTGCAATAATTTAATTATTTCAATAATCTTAATTGTGTATATTGCTCTACCCCAACACGCCTACAGTATAAACAATGTCAATTCCTCTTCATCTCTTGCTGTCTTGTATTTTGTGGTTTGTAGACTTGTAACGAAAGTTGTGTGTGTGTTTTAAAATAAAAAGCATTATATCAGTACAACACAAACTACTCGGCCTACTTGGGGAAATGGGGGGGGTGCACAGAGTTGTCATGTTGCATATTTAATCCCGAATGATTATTAGCATAATGCGGAGATGGTGTAACCTTGTACGTACGTGGTTTACCATAAAACACATAACATTTAGATCATACGTTTTTTAAACTAGCGTGCAAATAGTTTGTAATTATATAGACTTGTAGATGCTCATTGCAAGACAACATTTGGGTTTTGTATACTTGTAGATGCTCATTGCAAGACAACACTTGGGTTTTGTATACTTGTAGATGCTCATTGCAAGACAACACTTGGGTTTTGTATACTTGTAGATGCTCATTGCAAGACAACACTTGGGTTTTGTATGCTTGTAGATGCTCATTGCAAGACAACACTTGGGTTTTGTATACTTGTAGATGCTCATTGCAAGACAACACTTGGGTTTTGTATACTTGTAGATGCTCATTGCAAGACAACACTTGGGTTTTGTATACTTGTAGATGCTCATTGCAAGACAACACTTGGGTTTTGTATGCTTGTAGATGCTCATTGCAAGACAACACTTGGGTTTTGTATACTTGAAGATTCTCATTGCAAGACAACACTTGGGTTTTGTATACTTGTAGATGCTCATTGCAAGACAACCCTTTGGGTTTTGTATACTTGTAGATGCTCATTGCAAGACAACACTTGGGTTTTGTATACTTTTGACTTCTTTTTTTTTTTTTTTAAATCCAGTCAATTTTATTTTGACTAATGTTTTTCTGATGCTGCGACTACATCCACCGTGTGTACGTGTTAGTGTAATATAAACTGCAGTGTATGTATGTACTGTATATATGTATGTGCGTGTGTGCATTAGTTAAAGTATGTGATCACTCACTGTTAGTGTTGATCTTTCATTAGTTAGTGAAGTAACACTTGTTTCAGACTTTTCAACAGCAAGCAGTTATTTTTTTTTATGTTGATGTTGTTCGTTTCTAAAAGTCAATCAAATAATGTGTACTCATTAGGTCGTTAGACCAAGTAAACAAGCGCTGAGGGAGAGGTCGGTGGGAGAGGTAAGGTGGGTTGAGTGGAGGAGGGGAGGGAAGCAGTTAATATTTGCGATAACGTCATCAAAAATAAAAACATTTTTATAAAAACGGAGCAGAGAAAGAAAAAGCTTATCAGTTGTTCAGCCAGTGTTATCTTTAAGTAGCAACACAAGGACACTCGACGCTTGTTTTTTGGGGCTATCTTGAAGGATCATATAGTTATGTCTGAAGTGTTGCTCTCTGAAATGTTCCTTCACTCTCGGCATTTCTACTCTCCCCCCCCCCCCCCCTCCAGCCCATTTCTATTCCAGAATGCAGTCTCAAGATACGAAGGGGGCGGGGTGGGGGAGGTTATTACACGGAAGGGACTGATGTGGGGAAAGGGGAGAGGGAGGGGGAGCTATTCAGTTGTACAATTATGTATTGTGTTCATTGTTGGAGAATCCACATAGATTTATCGTCATGAGAGAGTCGAAGTTGTACAGCAGGGGAAGTAATAGTCTGGCTGGATAACGTCAATGCCCCGGATGGTCTGCTCTTTCCTGACACGTGACTCACCCATTATCCCCCCCCCCCCCCACCCCATCCACTCAAAGATCGCCGTCCGCTACATGCAAAGTAGCAAGTATAACAGAATATAGAGATGGGGGTCTGGTAATTTGCATCTCCTAAAAAAAAATGCCTGCACACAAAAATTGTAGCTCCTCCCACTCAGACAACGACGACTTGATGGAAATGAATTATTTTTCTTTCTGCAAACAATCAAGCTGCTCTTATGAATCAGCAAGCTCTGAGGCTAGACGTTTTGACTGTAAAAAGAGATTACATCACAGAAAAACGTTGAAAAAAAAACTGTATATCCTATATATACAACAACAATATTTAAAAAAAAACGGAGGGAGTAAGGGAGGCTTACGGAGTGGTGCCAATAGACACGGGGTAATAGCATAAAGTGCGCATGAAAGGAAACCTTGTCTTCTTGTCATGCAGCTCAGATATGAGGATAACCAGATCTCCGAGTCTAACCCAAGAACCATCATGAGAGATACAGACGTGCGGCTTTCTGTTATGCATGCCAGAGTTGATGCTGTGTGTGCAAACACACACAGGGCCATTGATTCCTACCAGCCTGGCACGTTTTACCTTTTTGGAGATTGACCGGAAAGTTTACTTCGCGCGTTTTTTTTTAACCTTTTATTTATGTATCGATTGATATCAGTTTACCTTTTTTTTTTTTTTTTTTACACCGAGCCATTTCGATTTTACACCGAGCCATTTCGATTTTACACCGAGCCATTTCGATTTATTTTTTACACCGAGCCATTTCGATTCCTCACCCCCCTTTCCTTTATAACAACGTAAACCCAGAATGCCAGTTTTTCATAAACCTTCATTATACTTCATACCAAACTAACGCTAGATTTAGGACAGATTCTTGTGGTACATTCTATGTCAATTCTTAACCAGATTCACTTGAGTAAAATTGCTTAATTTTTTGTAGACCTTCGGGAAATAAGGCGTATGACAAGGGAAGCAGAACAATGACAATCATTCAATTTTAACTCAGAAATACATCACGGTAAACAATCTAATAAAATGATCAAACTCAGAAAGACACCAAAAGAGAAAAAAAAATAAAAAAAATTCTTATTCCGTTTGCGTGGACACATTCATATATTATGTTCTCTTTCTTCTCGAGTGGCATTCGTGCATGGAATGGGTTTCCTAAACTAGCCAGGAAAACCCCAAATTTTACGTCATGGATAGCTTGTATCAGAATTCATGACTATAACCACTATTAATTTTCTGTAAAGAAAAAAGGGGGATGGATAATTTTAAATATTCAATCTGCTTTAGTCTATAGACCTATAAATTAATTTTTTTATTTTAATATTGTTCACAATAATCTTGTTTACGCTTTTACAACAATTTAAAAACTTTACACGGAATTATATATTTGAGTTTTTGTTGTTTTGTTCTTAAGTTTTACAATATTAATATATCTAGTTTCGGACATTTTAAAGGTCATTATTTGCTGCGAGCGATTTCCGTTGAAGGTTACGACTATATATTACTGTCACCGAGGTTTTTTGTTCTCGTTTAGTTTAGAATTAAAGTGGTTCGACTTAGCAGTGACGTAACAGTGCTGGTGTGGACTTGGTCAAGGCTTGGGGTGGATGGCCATCATGGCGGACACAGTTTCCTTAACGTTGCAGCCCAACTCGGATCAATACGTGCGACTCGGCACACAATTATTGTTTGCGGTGAAATAGCTGTGTGGTTTTAAAGAATTGGCTTAAAACAGAAGGCGCCATTAGCTAGTAAGGGGGAGGGGCGGTCAATTTAATGAGCTTTTTATTTTCTCTAAGGCGTGGCTTGCTTCCTTCATTTCTCTCTTACATTCGAGAGAAATCGTTCAAAGACTCCGCCCTTACCCCCGACTATTCTTATTAACCACAACAATAGCAGACAAACAAACAACACCAACAAAGAAAGCCAACGGGGGGGGGGGGGGGGGGGGGGGGGGTTGGGGGAAAGAAGGGTTGTATCAATGTTCCACGTTTGCCTTCGAGTGAGATCCACCGCAACACTAAGCCCTTGGCTGACCGACCACGTTGCAAGAGAAATGATCAACTTACGGATGGGTGAAATTTGAGTTAACAGTTGAACAAGTCTGGACAGTTGAAAATGGAATCATATCGTGACTCACCTCCACGATAACAAACTAACATGCAACCTCGTTTTTTTAAATATAATTCAAACATTGTTTCATTGAACTCTATAAGGCAGTTTTCGGTTGATTAGTCTAGATTCTTGATTCAGTTGGTTTTAAAACTGATAACAATCTATCTATCTATTTATTTATCTACCATATATCTACTTTCCTAGCTATCCATCCACTCATTCGGTCATATAGGTGATTTTGTGTTTCATACGAACTGATAGTGAAACCCCTAAGTTATTTTAGTCGTCTTCAGTGCCGCGTAGCATTCATTCGGTGGGATGAATGTTTTGTCTTCTTATTCTCGTTGTTTCTAGCAAAGTCGTCGTTGTTGTTGTCGCTGTTATTTTTGATAGTTTTGTTTGTCACGTAAGTTTATAAACTTATGAGAACTAGAATGTAGCTTTTCATGTGTGTCTTCTTGATTTAACTCGCTAAGCACTTCAACTTTTAATGGTTTTCACAATTAAATTGGCAATAAATACTGGAAGGGGCGAGATCGATTGTTGAAGATACCTAGGCAGCTGTTGTGGGGATTGTAGGCGCTGGGATGGTGGAATGTGTTATGAGTGGGTTTGGGTTAAAGAAGAATGACTGCTTGGTGAATGTTAGTCAAACAACTTGGGCTAGTTAGGCTTTTAGAACTGAAAGCCGTGAACTAGATATGCATCTACTTACTAGAATAGAATTGTAATGAGGACATAAAGAAAGAACTTGTCGCAAACACCTACACAGTGTGTGATAATTAGTTTACGTTAGTTTGGGAAAGACGTCTTTCTCTATTGGTCTACATTTCTAATTAGGTGTTGAAACAAGGAATTGAGATATCTTCGAACAATTACTTTTTTTTGTTGTTGTAGATAAAAAAAATAATAAGATTATGGGTTGATGTGTGGGTAGATTTAAAGGTAGGCGTACGTTATTCGTTGAAATCTCTACAGTGCATATTGATTTGTATTGAGTCCAACCACACTATCATCTTAGTAAGCCATTAACATACGCAATTATTTCTTTGAAAATATAGATTGGAAATACCCGGATAGGGTATTAGGCCTACTGTATTACATTTCACTGTTTTTCAAGTTAAGACTATTATAATAATCAACGTCCCTGTTCACATTACGTGTATCGTCTCGGTAACACAAGAATATGAGACTAAAGCCGCATAGTAAAAAAAAAAAAAAAAAAAAAAATAACAACAACCGTGTTTTGTTGGTGAAAGGCATGCTCTACCTTCTTAACCTACATCAGCTGTATGAAAGAAATATTTCGCTTCAACCCACCGTGGGGTATATTTATATTCCTAGATGTAAAATTAGTCGACCTTGTGGCAGAAAATAGCAACCTAGTCCCCCCTCCTCTCTTTCAAGTGGTCTAAATTGAGATTGTCTGGGCCAACTCCGGGGGACGGACCGACAGAAATATCCTGCCCTGATTCATATTCTGGGGAAGCCGCGCATTGTTAGGTTTCTACTTGGTGTATTTTAGTTTCTTTCTTCTTCTTATAGTTGTTGTTTTTTGCCTGTTACTTTTGTTTTGGGGTGTGATTCCAGGTGACAAAAGTTTTTCACTAAAGGTGTTACCGGATTGTTACTGCAACAATGGTTACTGTGACAAGCTCGGGGTTGTTACTGTGACAAGCTCGGGGTTGTTACTGTGACAAGCTCGGGGTTGTTACTGTGACAAGCTCGGGGTTGTTACTGTGACAAGCTCGGGGTTGTTACTGTGACAAGCTCGGGGTTGTTACTGTGACAAGGTCGGGGTTGTTACTGTGACAAGCTCGGGGTTGTTACTGTGACAAGCTCGGGGTGGTTTCTGTGACAAGCTCGGGGTTGTTACTGTGACAAGCTCGGGGTTGTTACTGTGACAAGCTCGGGGTTGTTACTGTGACAAGCTCGGGGTTGTTACTGTGACAAGCTTGGGGTCGTTACTGTAAGTTGTGCCTTAATGACTGTGGAATGAAAATGGAATCATTTAAGCTTTTTTTTTTTGGGGGGGGGGGGGGTCAGATATTCCCCGAGGTATCTGTGGATATGACGTGTGTACGTAAGCTCGTTGTTTGTGTTTTTACATTTCTAGCATTAAGTAGAAGGTATACCCCCATCCCCCACCTACCCCCAAGCCTCAGGTTGCATAGACTTGCCTTAGTTATGTACATAACATTATCTTCATTATTGTCATTTCTTACAACTGTTTGTTTGATTATGTGAACTATTTCTCTGCTCTACTGTGTAACTGTATCTCATCTTTCTCTCTCGCCCCTTTTCCTTCTTTTATTCTTCCCCTTCTTTGAAAAATGTGTGCGTGCATGCGTGTGTCTTTGTACCTTTGATAATGTGTGTGTGTGTGTGTGTGTGTGTACTGGTACTTGAAAAGGTGGTTGTCATACGGTACCCCTTGGTTTGAAATGTCAAAAAGATCGATGCAGAACTAAAATCAAAATAATCAGGTGCCAAAAGAGTAAGGAGAAAAAATTGTTTTGTTAGAGGGTGGGGGAGGGGGGGTTGAAACAACAAAAAAATAATGGCAAGTTTGTCAGTTGCAACTGCCTGCGTGTTGGTCGGTGGAGAGATCGAATGCTGTGATATCAGGGTATGCCTGGAGTATGCCATATCGCTTTTTATTGTGAACGTTGGCGTCACAAGATTCGACACCAGCCATTTCAACTCTGTTAAGAGTTACCGCGTTTATCTTGCCCGGTGATCACGAATACAGACACACACACACACACGAGCGCGCGCACCCATAGAAAAACACTCACACAGACACACACGCACACACTTACATGTACAAACAAACATATACACTAACACACTCATACACACATTCACCCTTAACCCCCAAAACAGTTTTCATAATTCCTTAGTAACGCGTGATTGTTACATCAACCCCTTACAATAAACAAATGCAGAATAACCCTTTTTCTTTCATTATAAAAATCGTCATTAATTAAACTTAAACAACAAAACAAAAATAGCGGTTTAGAGTTTTAAATTTGGGATGCCAGAATCGTGTTGAGAAGATTATAATCTAATGTTATTGTGCTCTGTGTCCGTGATGGACTTTCTTCTTGGTTCATTGCACATCGTGACATATTAGTGGTGCTCACCAGCAGCGTCCAACAGATGTTTGGATCAAAGGACATCAAACAGATTCCTGGTCTCATCCCGATTCTAACTTTCAAACGTGGAAACTTTTTTAAGGGCTGCTATTTCTGAGTTGTTTGTTGTCTCTCATTTTCTGTTTGTGTGTTTATTTCTGTATTTATATTGTATCGGCATGATTGGGGATTGTATTGTAACACAGCTGTCATATCCAGACAGGTATAATCTAAAAGAGCGTACTTTTTTTTTTTTTTTTTACAAATAGCTCTCTAAACTCTAAACCATTTTTTGGTGGCCTAGTTTAAGATGTAGTGACCTAGTTTTACGTCGTTTTATTGATCAGTTCCTACAGCTGATGCACGTTGTAACCCAACTTTCTTGAAACTCTCTCCCAACCCCACCCCCTGTTCTTCCCTCTCCCCCTGGCTCTATATGTGGCTGGTGCCGTTGGAACACTTCCCCAAAATAGGAAAGATTAAAAATAGAATTTGGCATGATTTTCAAATAGCTCACCCCTGACTCAGGTGTACCTGTTCGTGTGAACTTTACTCTCTACCTATTCCCAGCTCTTCTTTCTCTCTCTCTCTTTCTCTCTTTCTTTCCATACGTTGTCTTTCTCGCACAATCTTTCTCCTCAATGAGACTATCATTACGTTTATAGGTAGAAGGCCCGGGTCAAGGGTCATCCTTTTATCCTTTTTTTTTCTTAGCTTTTCTTTTACCTGTTTTTTTTTTCCCTCCCATCCTTTTCACTATATAGCCACTATATACCACTATAATATGTTCTTTCACACAGTGAGAATTGCATCTTCTGTTTGTGAGTAGTCAGGTCATCAACCGAAAGGGAGGCTATAACAGGTCACTGGATGTAACTGGGCGGTACAACATGTCACTAGATAGAACTGCCTCATATAATATTTAGTCACTGGAAATGTTAGTATTAGTAGTATACATTAAGGGGAAGACTCATTGTAGAGCTAGATTACAATTTGTGATTTAGCGATATCCTCCTGGCCTTGTTTAAATTGAAATCTTCATTGTTATAGCTACATTGTATGTTGATGTATTTTCTGTGTTGGTAAACTTCGTTACGTTTCCGAATTTACTTCACACAAACGTTAACCTGTTTATCTACCTATTTGTCTTTTTTTTTTTAAATATTTCATTATCATATCACACAAGACACAGACTGCAGTACACGGTAATAATACAGGCTTGCCATTGAAATATATGGTAAAACTATCCTTAAAGTTAAATTCTCTTTAACCGAATGCCGAAAGGCGCTTTCGTTACTAACACAAATGGGACGTTTCCCTTGGTAGAGAGTTAGTAACCTCTTCAACCTTCCCCTGAGATCAAGATTTTACTGGCCATCGTGGAGGCGCTAGAATTAAACCCTTTGTCATTTGGGTCATTATTTACTGTAAGGAATATTAGGGTTGTGTTGCGGTTCTGCTAAGATTGGTTGGACTGGCATAATGTGTCTCTGCTAAGATTGGGTAGACGGGCATGATGTGTCTCTGCTAAGATTGGGTAGACGGACATGATGTGTCTCTGCTAAGATTGGGTAGACGGGCATGATGTGTCTCTGCTAAGATTGGGTAGACGGACATGATGTGTCTCTGCTAAGATTGGGTAGACGGGCATGATGTGTCTCTGCTAAGATTGGGTAGACGGACATGATGTGTCTCTGTTGAAATCAAATGTGCGGGCATGGTGAGCCTCTGATGTGATGAATAATGTTATGCGGGTCCAGGTGAAAGTAAGCCCCCTACAATATTGACATAGCTACCGTGACAAGGTTTTTGAGTGCCAATATGCACAACTAGTCTCTAGTACTGTGATTAAACCAATATACTCGCCCACTCTACCCCCCCCCCCCCCCCACACACACACTTGTCCTGGCATTGCTAAAGTAGTTTACAAAGGGCGAGTACCCAAAGTACGTTAATGTACTAATTTTTTAAACCTAGACTGAGGGACTCTATTTGTTACATACGCTCCTTTTATACAGAAGATTAACCGATAGAGCTTATAAAGTTCTTTCTTTCTTTTCTTTTTTTGTAATTGTTTTGATATAGATCTATATATATATATATTTGATGGCTGATAAAAGTTTGTCTATCGTTGTAAATAGTCTACGTTTTTTTTATTGAAATGTGCACATGTTCGATTGCCCCATCTGTCATTCAGTT
Source organism: Anisus vortex (assembly GCA_949126835.1). Lineage (NCBI taxonomy): Eukaryota > Metazoa > Mollusca > Gastropoda > Planorbidae > Anisus > Anisus vortex. The sequence goes on along the minus strand of OX421492.1, from coordinate 22,715,704 downwards.
TCTTGTTGTTGTTTTTACCTAGGCTTGCGAAATATGTTTTTGCGCGAAAGATTTAAAGACGGAATACCATACTGATGTGTTTGAACTGATCTCTTTAGTTCGTCTCTTTCCCCCCCCCCCCCCCCCCCCCCCCTCATTACCGCAAATAGAATTTGATCGAAACGTTTGATTTTTTCGATATGAATTTAAAATGTTGTGTTGGCAAAACGTGACACCAGACAATATCCCCGTAGTTAGCGTACCAGCGACACGATCAGAATGTTTGTTGACTGTCACCATAAACAAAAAAAATGCCATTAGTCTAATGACCAGTAATGGTAAATGTTTTCCATCATTGCAGTTGGGCAGCCATAACTATACAATATTTTCATTGCTGTTCAATCATCGTAGTCTACTTTCTTTACTGACAATGCACAAAGGGCAAAGAACAACAACAACAACAACAAAAAATAGAAGTATTGTTTGTGTGTGTATTTAGACATTAATGTGCGTGATGAGATTTTTATATCTTTTCAGAAAATTGAAATGCGTGCGGGTCATAGTATGATGGAGCGAGAGGGCCCATCCTCCACACTCAGTGCTCAGTCCACCTACATGGTAATTGTACTGAGCCACACGTCTCTCTGTTTCAACAATGACCTGCACTAGTTCCCACCACATGTTCCTTTTTCTTGTAATAACAGAGTTGCTGTTATTTGTTTTTAAAACTCATGAAAGTCTATTTTTAACCAAATGATTGGCACATATATAATTCCAAGTGAAATTCTATAAAGAAAGTTTGTTTTTTTTTGTGCTTAAAAATAAACTGTTTAAAGGCTGACTTTTTAAAATTATTTTTGCATAGTGCTTATAAGATTTCTTTGACCAAAGTTGATATGTAATTAAATGCAGTCAAGTGAAGAGGCAAGATTCTACCATGCCATGTGACTCAGTACGCAGAAATTGTCTAGCCATTGTATCTATATTTGTGGACATGAACCAATCAAATGTAGTCTTCACCATATGTTACCTTTGACCTCCCCCCCCCCTCCCCTAAACCCAACGCAAGTGAGTGTATAAACATGTTATAGGCCCTCTGCAGTTCCTTCTTGGTGCAGAACCTACTGTGTGCTATCCACTCGACCTTAAGTGTATACCTTCTCTCCCCCTTACACCAATGTGTCGTTGAACTGTGTTGTGTGTAATGTCTTGTGTGTGGCCACACATATATTTACTGAAAACACTTTGTACAGCACAAAACACACAAACACAACTAATGGTTGCATCATTGCTTAATGTACCAGTCCTGCAGAGCCCCGCAGTTGGTACACTTAATGTTTTATTAATGTAGACAAGTCCTGTGTTGGCACATGGAAACATGTATTCATGTGGACTGACTGCAGACAGCACTGACCTGTACATTAGCATTGTAGCAAGACATTTATACATGTGGACATATAAAAATTAAAGATAGTCCAAAAATAGCTTTTGAACATTGTAGAAATTCATTAAATCCACAATTAGTTTCTCTACACTAAGGACTTGTTATTTTGCTTTCAAGGTTTGGGACAGTTGGGGTTAAACTGTTCTTTTTTAATTTAAAAAGTTTGCTTTATACTGTTGGGTCTATTTAAATTTTTTTATAAAACAGTAAATAAATACTCTACAAATTGAGTCATTGTTTTCAAAAAGATTAATATTCACAGTATTCTGTGTGCTAAATTTATATTAAAAAATTGTTTATAGGCCTACCTCTTGTATTGGCTGATTACTTTATAGGCATATACTACATCAAAATGCATTTGAAATTTTCCAAAGCATCTTACCCAGGCTATTGCTTTACTTCACTGCAGTGATAAATGTTGTAATATTTTGTATATATATGTGAAGTGATGTATGAATTGCCCAGGGCTAGAGATATCTACCTATATGTTTCTTAGAAGTAACAGTAATATGTCTGCACCAATGGATGATAGACAGATTCTATTAAGCAAGTACAATTTTTACCCTGAACTTTCAGTTTACATGGCCTGGGCAGCTGCATTAGCTGCCTAGCTACTCCTTCAGCATAAATCTAATAGCCATAAGTTACTGTGAGCTGAGATGAAGCAACTTCTTGCCTTGTATTTGCTCACTGTTATGAACAGTTATCAAAATGTCTACAGTTCTTCATGATTTCATTGATAAATATATGACGCTATATAATAAAGCTTATGAGAAGTTGCATGTGACAAATATTATGCCACTTTTATTGTCTTACCGTGGTCAGTCTGCCTGTTATACTTTCTTAACCCATTATGCCTTTCTTTAAATTTAGAGACACACCAACAATTTGCCTGTACTGTAAACATTTCCTGTTGTAAATCACTTTTGTCAACATTTGTACTTGGAATTTAAAGTTATCTGCCCCTGGCATTGAACACTCATGGTAGCTTATCGTTTTTGTCTCTCTCATAAATTCTAGGCGCTCAATAAAAAAGAACACAAAGGCTGCGAAAGTCCGGAGCCAGTGGACTCTGACCCTTACAGTAGTGGCCTGCGTGATGATAAATACGATCGCATCCCAGATGACTATCAGCGGGTCATGCAACAGACTGTTATGAGGGTAAGGGCTCGATTGTGCAGGCATTTAGGTGGAGCTATATTTCATCCCCTAATTTTTATGTTGCTTAAAACCAACTACATGTATATAGAATTATAAACTTGAAAATATTTAAATAAATCCCTTTATTTATGAATTTAAGTATAAAGTTAGTGTACAAAAATTAATAAAGACATTTTTAAAAATATACATATTCAAAAATATAACATAACAACTTTAATTGTGGCAATCCCACCCTTTTTTACCATTTTGTTTTTAAAATACAATTTATATTTTTAATTTGTACATGAGATACATTTTGTAAGAAACAAGATTTTGGCAGTGATTAACATGAATTATTATAGTTATAGCTTATTTGTAATAGTAAATAGTCCGTATCTTTTAAGGTGGTGGTATTCCAGGTATTATTGACAATATAGACATATTTGTGCAAATGCTATGTTTTAACATTTGTTCTGAAATCCAATGTTTTCATTGTAACCATTCATATAAGATAAAGTTAAGAAAAAAATATTCTTTTACAACTAAAAGTCTTGAAAAAAAACAGTGGTGAAAAATTGTGTACTTGAACTTGAACAATTTAAATGACAAAAGGTCGAACTGGTAAATAATTATTGATTGGAAGTCTCTGTAGCAATAGTAACCTTTTGTTCTAGTACATTTTCATTTTGTTAAATTGTATTGTTATCATTAGGTCTAATTTGTTTTGCTTATCTTAAAATTATTACTGACTTGTGTTATCTTTTTTTTCTCTCTCTCTATTGCTTTATAGCATTCCATGCCACAGTATCACAACCAGGCCATGCAGATCAACATGCATGGGGGAGGAGGGATGTATCCATCGCCACAACCAGGTTTGATGCCCCCCAATCCTCAGCCTCCGCATCACAACCATATGTCGGCATCACCTGGGTTGCTGCAACCTCCACAAGTCTTGAGCCCTCGCCCACATTCTACAGGTAAATACTCTGTCATCTAAAAAAAAAAAGCATACCTGTCAATTACAGACTTTTTCACACAAATATCAACATAAGAAAGTTTTCAAGATCATAGTCATGTTTTTAAAATAATAAGTGTTGTATATGATATGTTAATTCAATGAAACATTCATATAATGCCTGGTGTGTTTATTTGCCTAGGAGGGATGTCCGACCACATGAGTCATTCTCCAACTCCCAATGGCTACCAACAGCGCATCTCCCCTTGCAGCTCTCCTGGAGGCATGTCTGTCAATTCCCCCAACATGATGATTCACAACGGCAGCAACAACTTGTCTCACCACAAGACCTCACCGAACGTAACACCCTCTCACACGCCGACACCTCAGCACTTGCGATCTAACTCAAACAATATACGCATGATGGGGCCAGCGCGACCTGACCATCTCAGTGTACCCGAGGTAGGCCTGGTATTTCTTTGATGACTTCAGGGCATTAGAGAAAAACTCATACAAACCTGCTCTCTAGAATTGTCTTTGTTTCTGCATAATAAACTAATATTTGTTTGCATTTCTTCAACAGACTCGGTCCTCAAATTGCCTGACTCCGACCATGCACAATATGGGCTACAACCATGCTATGAACTCACCCTCTTATCCTCACAGTAAGCCAATCATAGCTAGATAGTATTTTCAGTTGGTTTTTAGTTGTTAAGTATTGAAAAATAGAAACTGGGTAGTCATAATTTCCTAATCCACTTTAAAACTTAACTTATATTTATACATGTTTTAAAAGCCTGTTCCAATACTTCTATGTGTTTTAAAAGCCTGTTTCAATACTTCTATACATGTTTTAAAAGCCTGTTCCAATACTTCTAAACATGTTTTAAAAGCCTGTTCCAATACTTCTAAACATGTTTTAAAAGCCTGTTCCAATACTTCTAAACATGTTTTAAAAGCCTGTTCCAATACTTCTAAACATGTTTTAAAAGCCTGTTCCAATACTTCTAAACATGTTTTAAAAGCCTGTTCCAATACTTCTAAACATGTTTTAAAAGCCACTTCTAAACATATTTTAAAAGCCTGTTCCAATACTTCTAAACATGTTTTAAAAGCCTGTTCCAATACTTCTAAACATGTTTTAAAAGCCACTTCTAAACATATTTTAAAAGCCTGTTCCAATACTTCTATATGTGTTTTAAAAGCCTGTTTCAATACTTCTATACATGTTTTAAAAGCCTGTTCCAATACTTCTAAACATGTTTTAAAAGCCTGTTCCAATACTTCTAAACATGTTTTAAAAGCCTGTTCCAATACTTCTAAACATGTTTTAAAAGCCTGTTCCAATACTTCTAAACATGTTTTAAAAGCCTGTTCCAATACTTCTAAACATGTTTTAAAAGCCTGTTCCAATACTTCTAAACATGTTTTAAAAGCCTGTTCCAATACTTCCAAACAGAAGATGAATGCTTTCACTGCTTACATGTGATTTTAGTTTTGGTCTTTATTTATTTTAGAATAGTCTTATTTTCTGCTTGGTTGGTGTTAATGCTGAACAATATACTTTCAGATGACTTCTCAATGAATAACCAAGATCTAATTGTTGGGAGTGGGGGAGGGATGGGGTTCAACCAGTGGAACCCTGGCCACTTGAACTCTTCACAAAATTCTGGCCTTGTATCACACCACAGGTAAATATCACATCTAGGAGACAATCTGATGTATTTTATTAGTAAGCCTGGCCTAAATTTAACATATCGAAGCAATGATACAAATGTATTTAACTTTGTTACCAAAAAAGATCCTATATTTATAATGACTAACTACCCTTACCTGCCAAAGTAATTTTTTATAAATTTGTTACATTTCATTAACATTTCCTTTTAAAGTTAAAGAGAATAAAAAATATAGTCTAACTGTTTTCTCTTTGTGGAGAAAAGAAACTATTTTTGTATAATTATAATGTTTATTTAAGCATAAAGATTTAGTAAAATAAAAGTGAACCTTAGTTTCTAGCAAAAAAAAAAAAAAAGTTGGGGTTTTATTCTTTCAAAAGATATTATTTTTAAAATATCAATTACTGGTTCTGTTTATTAAGTTACTCATTTTACTTTTTAAAAGTAATCGTGTAAATCTAAATATTTATAATTTTTCTTTTATCTTGACTGTTCTAAATAGTATATTACCGTAATATTAGTCTATGTTCCTAGTAACTTAGAGTTTTTAAAAAGTACAACCTGAATAATATATTGATTTTACTAAATTATAATTATAGGTGTGTTTGACAAGTTTTATGCCCCCCAATAAAATAATTTTTTACGAAAAAGTATACAATATATTGAATGCATTACTAAAATTTAATTTATTACATTTATATTTTATTAGGCTAACACATTTACTATGATATTTCAAATATTTGAATAGTTTTTAATAAATAGATCTTTAACTTTAAATGTCTTCTTTTTGTCTTGCAGCCCAAATTCCATGGGAGGCATGTCAGGTCAAGTTTCTCCTCTAGCCATCAGTACTCTGAGTGGCATGCATATAAAAAGTGAGCCTATAACACCACCTCGTGATACGACCACTCCCTCTACACAGCTTCGGCCTCAATCAAGTGGCACTGGACATCTTTCCCCTTCGCCAGGCATGACCGGTCACCTGTCACCATTGGGCCACCAAATGCCTGGCCATCTCTCTCCATCTACAGTCGGCCAAGGCCACATTTCCCCATCCACAGGCCACTTATCTCCAGCTCAGCCCATGGGCCACAGTAACAACAGCTCACCAGTAAACAGCCAGCATCTGGACTACGACAGTCCTATGGTCAAGCGGTCCAGGATGGAGGGATGGACTACATAATGTCCGCTGTACAGCTTTCAAAACAAAACAAAGAAATTTTTGAGCCCACAAGAATAACATTTGCGTCTCCATATTAGCTGGACTAATTGTGAGTCCTATTGTTTGTCTGAGCACTCCTGACTGTTCAGCCCTAGGCCTAATTAACTGATGAGCCTTTGTGGTCTGTCTTAAGTGTTTTTCAGGGGAAATTAAGGAAAGCAGCAGAGCATGTATAAGTATAAGACATTGGTACAATGTTGAGGTGTTGCTTCGCTCTCATTTTCATGCCTTGAAATGTTTTCAGCTGTGTATATTGTTACAAAGGCTGTGATTGTGTGAGAATGTACATTTTTCTCAACACTGGACAGATGAAACTGCAAGGATTATTGGTTCGACTTGGATATGTTATTGATTTGCTAGTCTGTATATCTAGCAACGAACCTTTTTTTTTCCCCGTATCATGTTTTGGTTGATATAACAGGACTATATGAAACTGTAGGAAGAGGCACAAACTGACACTCCTTTGAAAAGATTTGATTGGGTCATTTTAAAATTGTTGGAAGGACAACAAGGTGGTTTCATTTTTACTAAATGTTGTTTTATTGTCTGTTAAAATACTTTTTGATTTGTGCTCATTTTTCTTTTCAAAGTTCAGGTACAAAATTGTTTCTCAGGGTGCATTCAATGTAGTGAGTAAATAGAATAGGTATAGAAAGAGTTTTACCCAAAGTTAACCATCAAACCACCCAACCTGTGGTCATAATTTTTATTTCAATAACATTCATTCTATTATGGCTATTTTATCTTTTTTAAATACTGGTACTAGTGGTACTGGTAGCTAATTACCCGTAACTTTTTCAGGATTTTACTTTTTTTTTAGGCATAAAACTTTTAATAAAAATAAAAAAAATGTTCATAGTATAATAGTAACTAGCATCACTTATAAGATATTAGGGTTTGATTTGTTATTAGCAAATCAATCTAAGTTAACATAGTCTTGTAAAGAGAAAACATTGAATTCAATTTGAATGGAAGTGCATTACTAAACTGACATTTTGAACTTTGCTAAAAAAATTTTTTTTTATTTTATTGGCACCCAAGTGTTATTGACTTTGTTGTTCTGTAAGAACATTACTTAATAAGTTTCCCTCCAGTTGATGTTCCCCTGTTCAATAAATGTTCTCTCCACACAAACTTGTGTTCTCACTGTCACAACATGATGTATGTCTTTTTTCTTATTATTTAATAATATGTATGTTGTCACCGAACCCTGTTCTATTCATACAAACACTGTAAAGAATTTTAAAAGAGCCAGGCAATGAAAACATATCAGCAGAATTAATTATTTAAAAAAGCATTAGCATGCATGGGGCAAGGTAGCCCAGCGGCAGCGCATTCGACTGGCGATCCGAAGGTCCTGAGTTCGAATCCTGGTGGAGCCAGGATTTTTTTCCCAGGACTTGAGGTCGTCCTGAGTCTACCCAGCTCTGATGGGTACCTGACATTAGTTGGGGTAAAGTAAAGGCGGCTGGGCATTGTGCTGGCCACACATTACCTTGTATGCCGTGGCCACAGAAACTGGTGAACGCTGCTTCACCAGCCCTATGATCAGTTTGGTCCGAAGGGTACTTTACTAGCATTCACCATAAGGTTTACAGGAACAAGCTCAACTTGAAGCCCAAAAGTTATTGAATTCTCTCGATTAAACTAATTAAAGCTAAATTATAATTTACATCTTTGAATATAACACATTTGGCTATTGCAATGCATGTGATAATTATTTATAGAATTATTTTCTTTTTACAAAAAAATGGAACAATGTGCCCATGTGTAGATGTTCAATTATTACAATACTGTACATAGTATTTGTGTGCATGTTAAATGTTAGTCTTTTTATTTGATCTGATAAACTCATTGTAGACAAATGTCAAGGTACATAGAAAGATGTTATTGTATCATCTTTAGCTGTGTGGTTATTATTTCTTGTATTTATTTATATTACTTCTGTTTGTTTGCAATATAGGTTATCCTTTTTTTTTCTTTCAGAAAATGAATTCATTTTGTTTTAAATTAAAATACTTTTAAATCAAACTATTAGTATTGGCAATATAGATTAGAATAATACTATTCTTGGTCATAGAAATCAATTTCATTATTTCAACAGGCATTTTGTACATCTTCAAATATGTTTATTCCCTTTACTTCTACTTATGGACAAGTTGATCTATTTCCAATGAATAGGACTAGAACTTACCAGGTACTTTCAAAAGGGTTTCCGTAACTTACTTTATTTGTGCTGAAATGTTGAGTAGTTTTTGTTTTTTTTAAACAAATATATGGTAATTAGCTTAAAAAAGATGTTTAGCTTGATGCAGATATATTTTTGTGTACATAGTTTTGGTAACTAACTAGTCACCCTGTATACTTGATGTACATACATATATAGATTGTTGAATGTTATGGTTGTGACCTCAAATGTAGACCTACCCACAACCAGTTCTAAAGACAAGGGTTGAATCCTGAATTAAGCACTCACTATTATATGCTGCTCATATTTGTGTGTGTTTTGATGGCATACACAAGTGTATTTTGTTGTCCTATGGAATATATATATGAATATACATAGAAATTGTGATTGATTGAATACTTGATTTCATTTATAACCATGTAATTAGCTTATGTTTGTTACCTATTTGTCAAATGTTGTCTGTGAGTGTCCTAGTGAATTGTTGTGGCCTTAAATTGTTATTAACCCTTGGCAATACCCAATACACATTGATTTAGACTTCTGTCATAGCAAACTTTCTCTTCACTTTTTTAAATAAAATGGAAAAAACAACTAAAGTTATGGACAGAATAGGTACAGCATATAATTATTTTTTTTAATTTGGCTGAAAATATTATTCGTAATGAATGAATGATCATGCTTTTTCGCTCATATATTATATATATTTTTAGTGCTGATATGTATATCTATATTTTGCTATTACATCACTGAAAGGACTAAACAATTTTTGTAGTAGTAGTAGCCTACAAATCTTAATGTCAAAAAAACAGTTTTAAAGTTGCCATTCACAAAGAAGGCTTCACTTTATCTCTCACTACCAGAACACAGTCAGAACATTTTGTTAATTTATTTATTGAATCCCGTTTTAAAAGTGAAACTTTGTTTTATTTTGGTTCTGTGTTCAGATCAATGAGTTTTTTTTACAGAATAAAATTTTAGAACTTGCAATGAAAAATTTGTTTTGGTAAAAATAGAGCATATTGTTCACATTTGTATTCACAAAAAAACACAAAAAAACTTGTGACACAAAAATGTTTTTTTTTTGGCATGTCTTTTCACTTTATTTGACAAGTTACCAAAACGTAAATGGCAATTTGTTACATGCTAGAAAAAACATTTCATCATGTTCATTATTACAGTTTGTTTCCATCTTGTAATAATAACAACCCATATAAAAACGTATATACAGTTATCACCTTCAAGTGTTGTTTTTATTTGAAATATGTATTTTACAAGTCTTTAAATTCCAAAATGAATCAAATACACACATAAAGAAAAGAAATGTCTAAACTTGTTTTTAAAACAGACAACATACAGACATAAAATATAACAATACTTTAGTGGCCTGTGACTTGCTTCCTTTAGATTTTTATTAGAATAGCATCTTACTTTTCTTTTACATTTAGGCATTTAGGGCACTTGAGGAGACAAAAATTTCATGACATTATTATTGAAACACACAATCCTTTTTTTAGTGTAATAATATAATTAATGTATCATAATTTTGATTAATATGTACAGCAAATACAATACAACATTATGTACCACACACACATAAAAAAAGAAGTATTTAATAAATAAAAGCAGATACATGATACATTAATATTAGAAACCTACAAGTACAAAATTAGTGAATTAACAGTTCACAGTAGTTTGAATAACATTTGTGGTCTTTTAATAAACCTTTGTTTTTTCAACTCTCAGCTTGAATTAACAACACAATATGAAACAACCTATGCACATTTAAGGGAAATAAAATTTTCAAATGTATATTTCAAACTTTCCAGATTTGAAACATTTTTTTTCAACAAATATAACTGGTGAAATTGTTTTGTTTAACTTTAAACTCCCCAAGATAAACCTTTGAGAAATTCATCAAAATCTGCATCTGACATGGCTTCTAAATTTAAAGCTTGTGACTGAAGAGAGCTGCTGGGTGAAGTCTGAGCCAGACTTGGTGTTGTTCGGTGTATGCTGTCTAAAGAACTTAATGAAGGACTTTCACGACTAATGGATGATGAATGAGAAGCAGGTCCACTGTAGCTTGAAGGAAATTGTGGTTGAACATGACTAGTTACTGCTGGTGATGGGGACGAAGACTGTGAACTAGAGAGAATGACTGTTGGTGAGCCGGGCATGGTTGATATAGGAGCAGGAGATGGTGTATCCAAATTGATCACAGGTGGTGGGCTGACACTGACAGGATCACTGGGGATGACAGCATCATCATCTTCATCTGAACTGTCAAGGGTGAGGTCAATGACAGGTCCTTTGGCCTCTGGTGGCTTAGCTGCTGCTGTTGTCGCCGTCGTCATCACTGCTAATAATGATAAGGGAATTCATTTCCTCAACTAAGTCTAAAAAGGCATGTCAATCAAATAATATATTCACAAAAAAAAAATTGAACGAGCACCTGACACACTATAAAAGTGTTTGACTTAAATGCTCACTCAATTTTCTTTCTAAAAAAGTATGTTCCATTCTTCCAATAGAAAATAGAACCCTATCAAAGTTTTGGTTACTTTAAATTGCAATGAATTTGGTTTTAATAAAAGAACAAATTGTAATTGATTGTTTGAACAGACTAGGATATACTGAAATTTTATGGTATTTTGAATAACTAAAAAAGTTTTTTTATTCAAAATTCATTCATTTTAGGGTAGTTAAAATTATACAGGTATTCCTTGATCAACACTATTAAATCATGCATATAGATTTTAACAAAGTGCAATAAAAAATATTCTTTTACTGCATTAAATGAGCGTGATAAGAACAGGAGAAATAAATAGATCTAAACTAAATACTGCTAAAATGTATCAAACAGTATTTATGTATTTGGGATGCATATTTTATCTCAATGTCAGTTTTAAGTCTGCTTGGATTTCAAAAGATGCTATTTGTATTTAAATCCATTCATTACTCAATAAAACATTACATTTTTTTATATCATTTCCTTTTAAACGTAACATCTTATAATACATATTGATTGCTCTGTGTGATTCAACTTCTGGAAGATCATCATCACACATGTCGTTTCAACACATGTCGTTTCAATATATTTAAAATGACAAATATGCTGAACATTCTTTTGTTGATTTGTTAAAATAAGGACATTATATTCTGTGTGTACATCAAGAGATGTCAATAATTAATCTAAATGCGATAATCTCACACAGAGCTCAAGAGATACCTGTATTTAAAAATATTTGGTTTTAATTGTACAAAAAAGAGGGGGGAAGGGGAAAATTCAATATTTTATAATGTAAGCTTAGCTATAACTGTTCTAAACATGGTGTGTATTGTGTGTGTGATTGTATTAATATTTGCTAGATAGATAGAGGGAAAGTAGTAAAGCATGCTAATCCAAAAACAATCATTTTTTTAAACTTTGATTGCTAGCACTCAATATTCCCAAGTTTAACTCATTTGCTACTAACCTTTTTTCCAAAGACACACCTCAAAATACTAGCCAAAGTGAGGGAATTCCTCATTTAATTTAGTAAATTATTTTGTAATATTTTTTTAATGACTAAATATTCCCCAAAGTTAAAAACAATTACACCATAAAATATATAAATCCCTTAGCTTTCTGGAAATATATACTTTTATACATAAAAAATGTCAAATTATCAGTAGAATCATTCACCCTAGGATTTGGCTAAAAATTTGCACTAGGCCTAGCGACGAAGTCTGATTAAGTATAATAAATCCGATAAAGTATAATAAAGCCCATAAATCGAGTTGTAATGGAAATTCATCTAAGTCTTTATCTGAAGCATCCTTATTATCAGAACTGTTGTCAAGTGTTCTATTTGGAGGTATAGAGCTATTGATTAATAAACTAAAAAATTAAAGGTGAAGGCTATAAAAAAATATTACAAGACGAGAGGCCAGTGAAAACTACCCGTACTTTGAAAGCACATCGCAAAAAAACGAATCATAATAAAAACATCAGTTTTTTTAACGAAACAAACTAAATTCCTACTTTTTAAAAGCCGTGCCTGCAGTAAAAAAAAATTACAGAAATAATCAATAAATGACGATAGGTTAGTCACACACGTGGCGCCGCTTTTGGGCGCATTAGTCCGGAGGGGGGTAGGCCGCATTCAGTCACGGTAGTAGCAAATGAGTTAAATTTGCCAGCAATTTAGCAACCATGCAATTAGCTCAAATGAAAAAGAAACTTGTGTCAATTTTTGTGAGACAGTTTTGTAGTAGTGTGGTTTAAAAAAACAAACAGACTATTGACTGAAATGTGTGCTTTGTTTTTCTTTTTGGACACGAGAAGCTTTTTTATTCTGTTCTTGTGTTGATTCAATTGTATTGTAAGTAGACTATTTTGACTACTTACAATAATAATATTACATCAATGATACAACAAATGTATTCTTGGTCAGTTTTAATATTTAAATTTATGAGTAAATCCTAACTCTGAGATAAACCAAAAAAATGACTAAATTATAACTTTACACATATATTTGGGAATACCTCAATATAACAGTGGCAACTTGAAAAATATTCAAAGTGTGGTACCTGGTGTGTTACATAAAATTGGTGATGGCAAGGAAGCTGCAGATGAGGGCTGAGTGGTAGCAGTTGAAACTTTTGAATTTGGAGTGAGTATGACTTGATTGGGAGATTCTTTCTGAGGTTTCATTGGTGACCAACTACCGTCTTCATGGAAAATTATATCAGTACATGTTGGGGACTGTTTGAAAATCTCAACAAAATACCTGAGGGATATAGACATTGTCAAGAAATACAAGAATCAGTATGTTAATTATAATGTACAATTAAATGAGAATTTTTTTTTATTAGTATCTACTGTCATTCAATTTGCGGGGTTCACAGGTTCAATAATATTTTTTTTAACATTAAATGGACACATTTAGATTATTCTTCATGGTTACAAAACTTGTCCACACTTCCAGAAATTTAGTATTGTATATGCAATTACCCATCAATTATTAGTTTATCATATGGACATGGTCGATCACAAACTGGACACATCCAAGTTGGTTTCCTCTCATTCATCATCAGGAATGTTGCAGCATCAAAACACTGGAGATGTGTGCAAGTGCTTGCTCTACAGGGAATTTGCATACGCATTTTCCCTAGCTAAAAAAAAAAGATATGTTGAGGTAATATGGAAACTTCTTTTATGCTAACAAAATATGAGTATCAGCACAACCCCACCCAATATTTGAGTATTCAATTTGCAAAAGATGTTAACTCAAGAAAAAAATAGTTTGGTTACAATTTACATATTTTGATAAGAGTTTCTATCAACTATATTAGACTACTGATACCTTTTATAAAGTTGTAATAAAGATCAATATAAAAATATTTTCTTGGAGGACACCATAAGAATAACTTAATTTTTTTTTTCTTCTAAAAATGCTAGTTCCAAGCCTAAAAATATTGATACCATATATGGCCATAGGCCTATACCTAACCTAGTACTAGATAACAGTCAGCAACAGAATATGGTATGCCTACATATTTTTTAGAAATATTTTAATTTTTTTCTCTAGTAGGCCAATTCCTATTTTGTTTTTCAATAGTCAGTCAAAAAGTAAAAGAGTAATATGTGTTTATAGTACAGAGATGTAGGCCTAGAACTGAAAATGTGTCGCTTTCCAAGAAAATATTACTCGATGTCACATAAAAAATGTATTGTGTTTTTACAAATACGATAGCTGGTAATCATTAATATGGCATTGCGCAGGTAGACCTAGAGATTCATTGTTTTTTTTATATCAGGTTGTTTTTTTTTTAACTTTTTTTTATGAAAATAAGCTGTAATCAGACATTGGCTGTCATGTTTTAACATGAAAATGTTTAGACTAAACGATCCACTTCCTGCATCAGTTTTTTGTTTTGGGATTTTTGTTACGGTTTTAAAAAAAAATTTTCACAAAATTTGAGTTCTAAATGCCATGCTCTGGGCTGATAAATGGTCTTGAGGAGAAGACAATGGTAGCAAAAGGATCTATATAAATAGGCAGACCCCATTTAATAACTCCCAAGAATCTCATACATAAATATGTAATAAGAACTTGCACTTACTGGGCAAATAAGCGACACACGCAAACTTGTAGTAGCTATTTCACTATCTGGATCCTGTGCTAACTTTTCTTTGACTAGTAGGAATTAAAAAAGAAATATATATAGAAAAAGAAACTACACATCTTTACCATAAAACTAAATCAAATTATTAACAACAGTAAATATTGAGAATTATTAAAGAGTTTAAAAAAAAAAAAAAGGCTCACTTAAAGCCTTTGTGTGATCTAAGTGGCGATTTCCAAACTGCCTTAGTCTTGAAAGGAGAATATCTGATGTAAGCTTTTTAACCAAATATACAGCCATACAGAAACTCTGAAAATGAAATTATTTAAGAACCGTTGTAATTAGTAATATAGTAGAGTAGATAATCATGAGGGTGGAATGATGAAAAGTTTATTTTGTAATGCTCTTTTTCTTTATGTAATAATTACCTTTTTGTGTTTAAGTTTAATATAACTAGATTATTTCACAGAGTTGGCAACTTAGTAAAAGCATTTTTTTAAAGTAGGGTAGACTGCAACATAATCTAAGCCTGAGTAAACTTCTCAGGATTAGACCAAGGATTTTTTTATAATAGCTATGAAACACTTAGCCTGAGTAAGACCAATACCTTTATTATATAAAAAGCTTAGTTTCTTTATTCATTTTAAAAAAAGCTTGTAAACAGTTTTTATATTTAATTACAATTTAACAAAACATCACAATGTAATATTTAAGCTGCATTCATTACTAATTGGGGAAAAAATAAATCCTTTTGATATTTAGAGTCACAGCTCATTCAAAATGAGTTTAATTCACCTCAGATATACTACTATGCTTTATATGATATATTGGGAACAATATACAACGTGAAAACAATGTTTAGTTTAAAAAATATTTTCTTGGATGGACTAATAAGTGTAATAGTAAGATATACATCTAATTAGAATATTATTTATCAAAATATTTTATTAAAAGTAATTTTCATAAAATATGTTATTGACTATTACATTAGGTTAATAGTTTGGTTTGAATATTAAATTATTGAACATTATAAAAATCAAAGTTGGCATGCTTGAGCCCATGAACTGTGGTATAGAATCACGCTGTAATGAGGAGGCTTTGGAGAGCCTTTTCTGTTTTCAGTACCTTTGAAAATGTAATTCTTAGCATGCAAATACTATAGCAGAACCTGAGTAAGTAAAATTATTTTTTTTTAAAAAGGGCTGAATTGGAAATTAGATTGGTTATGTAGTCATGGCCTTTGATTGTCAAGTATGTTTTGAAGCAATGGGTACATTGCAATATTTGTGGCATAATGCTTCCAGAGTTTAGCTTTCTGAAATATTAGTAATATTAATTGCGTGTGTATTTGCAAAGTTATCTTCCGACTCATTTATCACCTGAAAAAGATTTCTATTGCTTACACCAGATCTACCAGGTATAGAGATCTACCGGGTATAGAGATCTACCGGGTATAGAGATCTACCAGGTATAGAGATCTACCAGGTATAGAGATCTACCAGGTATAGAGATCTACCAGGTATAGAGATCTACCGGGTATAGAGATCTACCGGGTATAGAGATCTACCGGGTATAGAGATCTACCGGGTATAGAGATCTACCAGGTATAGAGATCTACCAGGTATAGAGATCTACCAGGTATAGAGATCTACCGGGTATAGAGATCTACCGGGTATAGAGATCTACCAGGTATAGAGATCTACCAGGTATAGAGATCTACCGGGTATAGAGATCTACCAGGTATAGAGATCTACCAGGTATAGAGATCTACCAGGTATAGAGATCTACCAGGTATGGCTTCATGATGATAAAACTAATAAAAGTGAAACAAATTACTTTGACTACAATGGTTGTGAAAATAACTTCAAAGTTCTAAGATGAAGGATTGGAAGTTTTTGCTATTTGACTTTTATTGGCCACCACAGTAATGAAAGTGTATGAATGGCCAAAATACCAAAGTTCATGGGTCAATACAATTGCTATTAATATTTATAATACATAGTTTATGCAAATTAAATTTAAGAATTCTAATATGTAAAAAAAAATATTTAAGGTGATTAACAATCAATACAAATTGTCGAACACAAAACTGTAAAACCTTCATGTTTAACCAACAATAAAGGTAAAAACATGCAGATTTATGTAAACAAAAAAAAAAAAAAAAAAAGAAAAAAAAAGGTAATTAACAGGGTATTTAAGAATTAGCAAAGAAATATCAAATGAACAGATTGTTTTTAAACTTGAAAGTTTTGATACCGAATGTTGTTCTGGGTACCATGAGACACTGATATTATTGGCTATTGTGGGACTAAGCTTGCACAAGTGAGAAATATCTAGTGGTGATCCATAAGCTTTTGGTGGGGCTTTGTTATGAAGGGGCATTGGTTTGGGCTGAAAAAAGATTACAAACAGTGTTAGAAATATTAAAACATCATTATTCAACATACCCGAGTAAAATCAGCAGCCCAGGCAACTGTTATTGCATTAGACACGGTGGGAGAAAGTCTGCATAAATTGGTTATATCCACAGGTCGACCTGGTCTTTTAGGCTCAACATTAGGTTTATTTGTTGGAATGACATTCTGTAATTATCAAATGATAACAACAACATAATATATAGCATTTATTTTGTTTCACATGAAATAATCTTTTTTTTTTTGGGGTCTTTACCGGTAAGGTTGCAGGTTTATTATTGACTCGAACTTGTATCTGAGAAGGAAATGTATCAGCCTGTTCACAAGTCGTCTCCAGTAAACAGAATCGAAGCTGAACTTGAACTGTGTACTCAATCTTAGCACCTGGGCGAAAATCTCTGAAATGGTTTTCATTTAAATAATTAAAAATTAAACAAGATATTTAAACAATTACAAAATGGGTGATGACTTAAGTCCTTGTACTTTTTAAAAACAAATTTTACCTTGACATTGTAATATCTTGTGCCTGTTGAGGTGTTAAATGAAACACAAACAAAGTCTCTTGCATTCTTCCACTGTTTTTTGGAACTTAGAAAAAGAAATTATAAAATTATCAAGCCAGTGTATTAAATTAAAATAAATAAAACCTCAGTAACTGTCAAATACTTTTTCTAATACAGTAATTTGTCATTTATCCCTGAGGTTGAAACCTTTTTTCAAATATGTAATTGGTAATGCAAGGGGTGCCACTCACTTGAAGCAGTGAACCCTGAAATCCTTTCCTTAAAATTTCTTGAACCCTGAAACCTACTTTCCAAAATATTACAAACCCTGAAATTTATCGCAACTCCTAAAATTTATATTATTTTTACCATATTTTATATACTGGTATATATATATATAATTTAATACAATATAGGCTACACCAATAAGCATTGTTTTTTTACAATATGTATCTGCATATTATGTTAGGAAAATTATGTCTTTAAAATGTTTTATGTGATTGTGTTATTGTTAGGCCTAATAGCTTACTTTGGTTATTGAGAAATGTCTTGAAAAATCTTTAAAAAAAACTTGACAAATCTCAAATCATAGTTAAACATACAAAGATGTGTTATTTTAACTATTTAATAACATTATTCCTATTGATCTTATCATAACCCTTTTGTTTTTTTCAAGTTAGGCTAGCCTACTTTAAAGATATAATTATGTGTTTCTTTATTCCCCATTTACTATGTCAGTTACCAATAAATGTAATTTAAATATTGTATCCTAATCCTAGTGACTTTAACTCTAAGGCATATGAAACTTTAGTTTATTTAGGATAACATGTTAACTAGTAAACTATTGAATCTAGTCTGTAACTTCAAATGCCTAATAACTGAAAAGAGGGTTCAGTGATATGACATATTTTTATTTTGTTATGAAAATGAGGAAATTCGCAAAAGCGTGACACTAACAATTTAAAACTTCGTTTTAAAATTAATTTAAAACAACATTATTTTATGATTTTCTTGTTATGTCCGATATTGTAAGAAAGAAATATGCACCAGCATAAGTGACTGCTAGGACTAGGCCTTGTACTAAACACTACACCAACTGTTTAACTCCATTCATTAGGCCTAATAAATATGACTGCAAGGTATACAGGCCTATGCTATATTAAACAGTAGGCATAACTGTGACATGGCCCCAATAGATTAATTTATTCATATTTCGTCGCCTTCATTTTAGCGGGCTGATAAAAAACGCATTTTTAATGGAGGAAAAAAAAGCAGTTTTAATCTTTCCATTGAAATGACAATAACCTTTCATATTACAAGCTTATAGTTAGACCTAGCCTAATATACCAATAGTGTAGCCAACACGGAGGTGTGAAACAGTCGCAGCATCGGGAATTACCAATTACCGATATGACGATAAAAATCTAGGCGGCTGGAAAATTTAGGTAGCCTACCTTATTTTCCGATCATTAAATTTTTTTTCGTGAATTATAAAAAAATCCAACCCTATAGCGTGACATTTCACTAAACTAAGCTTATAGGCTAATACCGTAGGCATATGGTTTACAGTATGCCTACCATGTCTATTAAGTCAATTTATAGTGGATCCGATTCTCACTGAACCAGGTTTCGCACCGCAATTTCGGACCCGTAGATTTTTTTTTGGCTTGTTGACCCACGAATCCGGAACCAAAGCAAATTGAATCTCGCGAATCCGGAGCCGAAAAATATCTAGCCTCGCGAATCCGGATTTCCGAGATAATCCGGAAAAGTGGCACATCTGTGGTAATGTTTTAATTTTTTTTATATTGTTATAAATTTTTTATACTAAAAATGCTAATATTTTCAAAAATATAATTTCAAGAATAAAAAAAATTAGACCGGTTTGATAACATTAAAGGCATTTTTCTCTTTGTTCCTTCAACTTTACTGCTATTAAGTAATCTGCCTGGTTGATATATACATTATCTAGTATGTGTACAAGGTCAGTAAGTAAGTAAACATATTTTAATTGTTGTTGTTTTTTTGGGGGGGGGGGGGGGGGGGTGAAAGAGTATTTTGAGACATACAACATCCACATCATCACATTTTCATTGTTTTAGAGCTGCACATACACATACATGATGCACTGAAGCTGTAAAAAAGTGAACCTTAATGAAGCTTAGGATTATTGTAATAATATAAAGGTATTACCAGACTTACTGAGGCTTGACGGTTTCATTAACTCCCCAAGCACATCATAAAAAGGTAAATGTTTCAGTTTAACATCAGGGTTTACTGGAATAGGTGGTTGAGGCATTATAGATCTCATTGAAGGTGCATAATCCATCCCAACTGAAATATTGCAGAATAATCACAAAATTAAAATAATATTAGATTTAAAACACATAAACACAATAATGGAATTTAAATACATTTTTAGCTCAAATGCATGTATGTTCTGGGCCAGGGGTCGGCAACCTTTTGATAATAGTGTAGGATTTCTAATTCTTTCAGTCTGCTGACAGCCTAAATACACTCTGTATTATTTTTGTAGAAGACTTGAACTGCCTTTTTGGGGGTCTTCCGTGTGCCATATAAAATTGCTCTATGTGCCAAGCATGGCATGTGTGCCCATAGTTTGTCGACCCCTGTTCTGGGGTAAAGCTTAAAACAAAAATGTATGCAATGGCCAGTTGTAAGTAATCTGTAAGTTGAAATGTCTTCTTCTGGTTATTGCTACAACAAGTCTCAGGCAGACAAAAATATGTCCTGTTCCCTACACTGTTTTAATATAATATTTTTTTCAAAGTATGACCTACTTATCCTAAAAAAAATGTGTTTTCTCTATTTAAGCTTACTCCAAACGTACTGCCCAAAAAGACTCAAAGGCAAAACAAGGATTTTAAAAAAAGAAAAGAGACATAGCTATATAGCATCCCCCATTGACAATTGTTGAAAGATGCTAATTCTTAATTTTTTTTGTTAAATTACAATTACTGATATGTTCAATCTATTTTAAAATATTTACAATCATATCAAACAGTTTGATAATAGACTTGAAGTTGATGGACCTCCCTGCAGAGACTTGTATTATAGGAACTCTTTAAGTGGCTGTATAAGAATTTCTTTTGGGAAAAGTAAATTATCTAATTGCTTGTCACCAGATATCTCTTATAAAAACAGAGCAGGAGGGACAGGTAATAGAGTGTGTGTGAGTGGGGGCACAGTGAGAGGGAGAGGAGGGGTGAATATTTAATCTAACTTCACATTTGAAAACACATGGTCCAGACTTCCAGGTAAACTCTACAGTTCTACAGCCACTTTTTTTTTGGCATTTTTTTTAAATATAATAATTTGGCATACCTCTAAGTTTGTTCTGCCCTAACAAAATTTTCCCAAAGCGAGGTAATAACCTATATAAGTATAAGTATATCTTTAAACCATTTCTGTTTTTTAAGGTAAAAAAAATGTCAATTCTTTTTTCCAAGACCATAGAATCCAAAGCAAAATGTCTTAGGGCTTAATTTAATTCCCAACTATATTCAGGAGTGAATGTCCTAGATCCTATTTTTAATCAGGCTTGACATATATCAAGATTTTGTCTTTAAAAATATAAAAATTGTATTTTAAAAATGTACCGTATTAAAAAAGATAAAAGGCTTAAGAAAACTAACCCGACTTAGATAGCACATAATTATTTTTTTTATTAACTATCGTATTAAAAATATTTTTTAAACATAACTGACTAGGTCTATATATTCCTAAGGCCCTGAGGTAGGGGTAGGCTACTTTTCAAAAGCTAATACAAAAACAAGTAGTGACGATAAATTGATAAGCGTCAAGAGTTCAAGAGGTATGTCTCATGGATTCATTTGTATGTGGGGTGCATTAAGTTGCTAAAAACACAACAAAACTAACTCAGTCTAGGCCTATTTTTATCCACATCATTGTTTACATTATATTATCATTAGGCCTACATTATTTTGAAGAGAAAAAAAAGTTTATTATGAAAATATTACAATCATAACCTGTCAAACAATGGGAAATGACAGAATCAGGATGATATCTAGAGCTAGATCTAGCTGAAGCCTAAACTGTAGTACTAAACTAAATGATTAACATGGACATGGCATTCGTTATTCGTATACGACGTATAGGTATAGGGTATAGGGATAGGGCCTATGGCTATAGGATAGGCCTATATATAATTATTTGACAAGTGTAATCATTTTAATAATAAATATAATTCAATAATATGATGGGCCAAAATCCTCCAGCCTATGCAGTAGGCCTATCAGTAGCCTACTTACTACTTAATTGTTGAGTAACTCAGTAAGTGAACAGGACAGGCAGAGAATGTTTATTTCAAGCCTTGTTGAACATTGCCATTGATTCTTGAAGGCCGCCTTATAATATGGTTACATATTTAGTCATTGTATCTGTACTTTAATATGGGTTAAGAGTTACGAGGAACAGCTTTAATATACAACTTGTAAAACAGCCCGTTGCTGTTAGAAGTTAGAGTTCGGTCAGTTTTCAAAATATTTTTAATCGTGAATCCTGTTGCCTGAAACTGAAACTGTAGGCCTAAGTAGGTATGTGAATTTCCGATTTTTACGTCACGAATTTGTTGTAAAATAAGTGAACCGCGACTTTTATACAGCTGCGCATTATGAATCACTTCAAAAATATTTTTTTGTGTTTATATTTATAAATTCACACCAAATTTAACTTTAAATACATAATGCAAATATTTTGTAATGTTTTTAGACTACTTTTATGTAACTCGGTTTAATTTTTCATCGGACTCGGCTGTGTGAAAAACATAGGTTCTGCATAACATTAAAAAAAAAATGGTAAGTATCGATAACTAAACTCCCTTTTGTGAAAACTAGTTAAATTATTAATTAAACTAATTTAGTTTTTAAATTTTAAATAAAAATGACTTTAATCAAATACTTAAAATTTTAAAACAAATGTATCAATAAAACCAAGTGAACTTAAGTCTCTCAGGAAAAAAAACACAAGAGAGGAGACTGGTCATGTGACTATATTTCCTAACATTTCATTGGTTAGGCCTACAGCTGCTATTAGTTTTGTAACCATGTACGCTTGCATTTTATGTTTTGTTGCAATAGGTGTACGATTATATTCTTTAAAAATAAGAATATGGGCATTTTGTATGAGTTCCATTAAAATAATTGTATGTTGGCTGTAATAAAGATAAAATAGGTCATTTTTTAATCATAGTTTATCATTAAAATGTAAAGATAGCGTCATAATTTATTCCTTTAATAAGGTTTTTTAGTGAAAGGCCTAGGCCTAGGGCCTAGAGTCAGAGTGGCTTAGACTTAGTCACTTAGACCTACCATATGCTCCTACGGCCTACAGTTTTGCACTTGCAGTTTAGGCTTATGCTTAAGCTTAGGGACATATTTAAGCCCAGTCTTGGACATAAGTGTGGCCATGGCCTATAATTAGCCTACTAGAGTTAGTATTATTAGTTAGTATTTAAGACATGTCTATTTAAGACCAACACTTAGGCTAATAATTACCGTAATAGAATTTGTATAAGTGATAATATTTTTTTAAAGTACCAGTAACTATAATTTAATAATCTGATGAAATTTGTAAAAAAAACAGCACTATTTATTATAATTATTAAAGATTTAGTCCAAGGCCTAATGCATACTAGTCTAATGGATTTAAATGTAGGCCTAAATTAACATTATGCCATTATTTATTCACAGCTGGATTTGTATTTAAGTATTGAAAGCTGTTTGATTGTGATATAAGAGAGGGAGAGGAATACCTGTCTAATATTTTATTCTCTTTTTCTTAAAATAATGGCACCCAGGAAGAAGACAAATGGTTATATATATGGTGCTGCTAGAAAATATGTAGAAGCTAAATTTCATCTCACATCTGAGAAAAGTTCAGATTGTTGTCTAAATGGTCACATTTTTTTTTTTGTACTTAAAAAATGAACAGTCCCAAACAAAGACTGCAGGAGAAGTAGCTACAATATTTACAATACAAACCACTGCAACTCAAATAATGAATTTAATCATAAGATATAAACATTTGGTAATAAACTTTGCTAGGCCTGCAAATCGCAAACAATTTTAAGACTTGTGTAAAGAGCCTTTTGTCCATAACGAGCCCACAAAAGAAAGTCCAACAACATCATTTCAAGATCAACATGAAACACCAGTTCCAGCCATAGGCCTATTAACTGATAAAACCATACCTACCAGTGAACCTATTCCTTCCAATACAAATTCTAAAACCTACACACGTTCAATGCAAGAACTGACCCCAAGAAGATTAAATCTAAGAAAAAGACTCTTTCGATTGTCACATCAAATCTCCATATCTTCAACAAAATATAGAAGCAAAATCAATGACATAAAAACTAAATTCACTTGTCTGCCTCATACATTGAAACTCTTAAAACAAAAATTGAGGCGACGAAACAGTACGATTAGAAAATTAAGAGAAGAAATTTCAGCACTTAAAAAAATTTGTCACCTCTGGTTTGACAATAACATTTCAAAACAAGACTTGTATAATGGACAAAAAAATAAACAAAAGAAAGAAAAGACAGACATAAAGTATACAATTTCATACTGGAAAGGAGATGAAACAGAAACAGATGCTACCGACTATATACTGACAAAGTTTCAACTGTCATCAGATGTTGTGTCTGGCGAGTTGATTATTTCTTGAGACAAATATTTCTTCCAACTCATAGAATCATCCACTGCAAGAGTCTACTGACAACTGGTCCTTTATCTTAGTAATGGCAATGGTTAAGATGTCAGAAGATTGTGTTAACTTTTGGTGCTGTCTGCAGAGGTTGTAATTTATTTTTCAATGTAAATAAGTTTAAAATTTCATACCTGTTTATTTCACTTTTTAATACTTTCTTTCCTGTTCATTGCTATGTAATTTTTTTCAAATCACTTATCTTTGATAAATGAATTAATACTGGCAAGCATTTTTGTAAAAATGTTACTGTTACACATTTAAAAAAAATAACACCTTTTGACTTTTGGGGGAAGCTTAAATAATTTAAATTTCTCATTTTTATTATTTTAGTATTTATATGAAAAGTGCAAGTTATATATTTAAATAATTATGTATTATGTAATGTACTTATCATGTAACATCTCATTTGTAGAGTAGGCCTAAATGAAGTTTATGTCAGACTGATTTGATATATAGCAGCATTCACAAATTTCTTTGGTCACAACATACAATAAAATTGTTTGGCAATCACAATGCAAAGCCGCCTTACTTATCCCCTACTTCTTTCATATACCCATCAAAGCTGATAGACTTAATAAACAAATCCTAGCCTCCATCAGTAATTTAACCCAGGACCTCTGGTATGACAGCTTATTGAGCTGATGCTAGGCCACCTTGCCACATATCTCTCATTTGTTACAAGATGTTGTTTTTTTAATGTTAATAATAAATTATATTTTTATATTTATGTTTTGTAATAATATTTTAATTATGCCAATAAGTTTTTGTATGGCCTTTAATGTTGTATATTTATATTATATAATAGGCCTAGATGTTTCAATGCTGTAAAAAGTTTCAATAAATATGTATACTTACCTTTTAATAATGGTATCCAAATTTATCCACATTTCATGTTAGAAAAATTAATAATTAAGTATTTGTAATATAATTTTTCTATGAATGTATGACACATTGTATTATAACCTTTCATTTGATACCCGTTTGTTTCAATCTGATAAAAAAATTTAACATTTATGGCTGTTTGAATGTACAATGTGTGTAGGCTATGCCATATTCTTAAATAGAATATCTAATTTCATCCAAATTTCCCGTTTAAAAAAAAATAACAAGCACCTGTAAGATAATTTATCAATACATGTATGGCCCTCTGTATTGTCTTTAATTTGATACTTATTTTATGCAATTTGGTACACAATTACAAAATTTATGCCTATTTGAGCAAACACTGTGTTATCATGAAATATCCAATTTCATACAAATTTCATGGTATAAAAAAATAAGAAGAAGCGGCTGTAATCTTATTCATATATGCAAGTATAACCATTGGTAAGGCCTTTAATTTAATACCAATTTTGTGCAATTTAGTAAAAAATTGATAAAGTTATGACTGTTTGAATAAAAAAATTCTAAAAATCAGCTTCAGTTTTTCTTCTTTCCCTTTGTTACTCAAATTTCATCACATAAACATTCGTAACTTTTTTATTTCTGATCCGATTTTAATAAATAATATACCATTGGAATTGTCTTTTCAAGCTCTTTCCAATGATATATGACAAAATAATATAAACTCATTATGAAATTTTCATGTCACATACCTAGCCTAAGTCTGTAAGTTTACTGTAGTTTACATTGTTTGCAATGGCAAATGACCTGAAACTAAAACGTCTTGTTAAGCTAAAGAAGACCTACATTAACACTAACAATACTCACAATTTTGTTTAATGTTCATATCTATAACATTTCGCCTATTGATCGATGCAGAATTACCCGCCGTTGTTCTATAATGAGCCATCTTTCTTTGCTTATATTACAAAGATTGACATGAGCCGAATCCAATCTTAACTTCTTTTTCTCAAAATTTATTAACTTCCGGGGAGCCTCTGGGTGATTGAAAAATAGGACCAGTTTTGCCAACCTCGCGTTTAAGCCATTTTAACTCGAGAATTTGGGCTTCTTTTCAGCGTCCCTTTCTTCTTAATTTTTTTTTTCTAATCGGTAAACAATTTGATTTTAATTTTTAAAAATTATGATACTGCTTTGTATATCTTAAAAGTCTTACTCATTTGTTTTCTATTATAAAATTACAAACTACAACTAGCAAGTTTTGGCTTGTAAATTTTCATAAAATTAATTCGCTTATTTTTGCACGTTCTTGGCTTGATCTGCGCTGTTATTTTCGATAAAACCTGGCAACACCGAATCAAGCTGTTACAACACTAAAGTCTCCACATAGATAAGGGAAATGATGTCAAATAGTTATGACTTATGACTGACACCCCTTTTTTTTTGGTGGGGGGGGGGGGGGGGGGGATCCACTCAAGGATTACGTTTTAAATGGACATATACACATGATGATATAATTCCTAACAGTTCTTCTGATGTATAGTAAATCACCTAGACAAACTAAATGCACTGTGCCCACACCAACATGGGTTCAGGAAAAATAGATCATGTGAGACTCAATTAATAGGCTTAATAGATGACTTGTCTAAGGGATTAGATAATAACAACCAAATTGATGCTATATTACTAGATTTTTCAAAAGCATTTGATAAAGTTCATCATTCTAGTCTTCTTAAAAAACTTAAATACTTTGGCATCTCTGGTCCCTTACATCAGTGGATTCAGGACTTTCTTATAGGCAGAGAACAAACAGTGATAATAAAGGGCTCTAAGTCATCACCAATAACAGTAAACTCAGGAGTTCCACAAGGAACTGTTCTAGGGCCCCTACTATTTCTAATTTACATTAATGATCTGCCAAATTGCATCAACACAGGCACAAAAGTAAGATTATTTGCCGATGATTGCATAATTTATAGAATAATAAAGACAGGAAAAGATAGTGAACTTTTACAAAAAGACCTAGATGAACTACAAAAATGGGAATCAAACTGGAGTATGTCTTTTCACCCAGAAAAATGCCAACTAATAAGGGTATCCAAGAAAAAGAAACAAATAATAACAAACTACTTCATTCATGGTAAAGAACTAACTCAAACTAGCAATGCTAAGTATCTAGGAGTAATAATAAATGATAAGTTATCTTGGAACCCTCACATTGATGAAGTAATTAAAAAATCAAACAAAACATTAGGATTCATAAAAAGGAACTTTTACAAATGTAATAAGAATATAAAACTAAAATGCTATCTCACATTAGTTAGGCCTATACTAGAATATGCAGGATCTGTATGGGACCCATCAACTAAAGAAAACATTAAAAAATTAGAACAAATTCAAAAAAGAGCTGCAAGGTTTATAACTAGTGAATATTCCCCATTGACAAGAGTAACACCATTAATCAAATCACTAAACCTAGAAACACTAGAGGACAGAAGGGCAAAGAGTAAAGTAGTAATAATACATAAGGCATTAAACTCTAATTTAGAAATACAACCCAATAACAATCTGTTGCAAAGCTCAGATAAACATAAAGACAAAAACACCTTCCTTGTCCCTTATGCGAGAACAAATGCATATAAGTACTCTTTCTTCCCGAGTGGCATTCGGGCATGGAATGGGTTGCCTGAACAAACCAGGAAAACCAATAACCTAACATCATTTAAAACATTAATAAAAATGCAAGACTAGACTCGGACCACGGATGAGCGTAGGACGCAATAATCTTCTTTATAGAAGGAGCGTCTGTAATGTATAAGATAAGATAAGATATAAGATGTAGATCTAGGTATAGGTCTTTATTAAATATATATAGACAATAGGCTTAACCCCTAATGCAATAAGTATAAAGGTAAAAGGGCTTTATAATAAAATAGTAATAGATCTATAATCTATACCGGTATAGTATATTTATTTACATATTTTTCCCAACAGTGCAACAGTAGTTCATGAAATAAAATTGCGTGTGTGATGCCGTCCATAAATGACGTCACATATTTTAACACAGTGTCAATCTCCCCACACCTCCAATTGACACACACACAAATCAGAGCCCTTTACCGCTTACCATATGGCCAAATTAACATAATTTAGTATGTAGTTTAAATAGTGCAGCAATAGCGTATTGTAGGGAAAACGTGTTATGTCACTGTCAAAATGCTAGTGGTAGGCCTAACACTAGCCTAACACACAGAACGAAAGTTCTTAAGAACGATTGATGCCACACGGGCGAAACTGTCCAGTAGAACGAGGGTATTTCATAGAACAATTAATTCTGCGTGTCGGACCGCCTATATATAAGTCGCAAAATAATATCTGGGAAATCTGAAGAAAAAAAAAGGGGGGGGGATTTGAGAAAATTGGTGGGAAATGACAATGATAGGGGTTTAAGGAGGTGAATGTTTCCCGTCGGTTCCATAAGAGATTGTGGAATCCAGTGACAAAAAAGCGACTAAGAATTTTGCCAGGACTTCCAGAAGCTGGTTCAGGAAGAAGGCTACACTCCTCGTCAGCTATTCAACTACGACGAGACAGGTCTCTTCTGGTGGAGAACGCCCAACATGACCTACATCACCCAAAGAGTAGAGAAACTATCTGGGAAGTTTCAAAGTTTGCTTTGGAGCTCCACCCAAACAAAACTGAAGAGAACAAGGATAGTGGACTTGTTCAATGAGAAGACCATCTGCCACTTCAAAACAAAACAAACAAAAAACTCAGGAAGAAGAGGGACAGGCATGCCACATTGGACAAGTTTTTCGAACCCGGGCTAAGCAAGAAGGCTCGAGCTTCAGACTAGGAACAGCCCAGTTCTTCCACTCAAAGCTATTCAAGTGAAGGCCAGCCAATTCTAGCTTGAAAGGAATAAAAAGACTCCCAATATAAGTCTTTGGGAAATCGTAATTGGTAGAACAGACACGTCATGGATAAATGGTCTGCCAGAACGGATTTCGTTCGTTCTGAGAGGTACCACTGTAAAGTTCACTTTTCTTTTAAATTCTCATTATTATTCAATGAAATATTACTTTGAATTATACAAGTATAATGAAAAATACCTGAAACTTAAATTAACATATAAAAAAAAAGGCTAAAAGTGGAGACTAATAACAAAATAACGTTAATGGTGAGAAAAGGAATTTTTAAAAAACCTTAATCAAGGAATAATCAGAATAGGCAAAGCCTCCACACAAACCCATTTTTTCAATTTAAAAGAAAAAGTTATTAATTTTAAAGAGTTGCAGATTTAACATAATATCTTTAAAGAGATTTTGCAAATGGTATATTTTTTCTTTTACATTAATCATTAATTAATGGATATTGTTTGCAGTTCTAAATAATTGTTATGACTTTCCATAGAAATATTTTGAACAAGCTGCATCACTGCTTTGACTAGCTGTATTCTGAGTCATAGTGGTGTTATTAATTAACTTTGATCTAACTTTATTCTTGAGAATTTTTACAAATTTCGCTCAATGAAATTTTGTTCTAAAAATGATAATTTTAATTTCTGAAACATTTCATTAATTTGTTAAATATCAACTTTATCAAGTTCATACTATTGATAAATATGTACAGTTTTGGTTTATAAATAGTTTAGGATGAAATGGAGCACAAGTACAGAATTTGCCTGCTATTGCTTCACTCCACCTTTACCCCCCTTCCATTCCCACCATGCACTATTTGTCCCTCACCTCCTCTCTTACACCAATAATAAACAGAACTATCAATATTACAATACACAGTTATTGTTTTCAAGTTTTTAAAGGGGAAATTTCATTGAAAGACGCAAAATTGTTTGGATACAACTTCACATAGTTTAAATATCCCCCTCATCACTAATATTTCTACCCCCACCCCTTGGGTACGTAACTACTTTAAAGTTAAAGGATGGCCCCTATGACAATAATAAAAATTATTTAAAAAAATAATAATCACAATCACAGGCATAATATTTACAAAAATGTTCTGCAATAACTACTGTACTGTCAGTCTGAAAATTGTGTTTCGCTTATAAAACCGATTTTATTTTTTAAATCTATGTCTTTGAATTTCAGTTATGTTTTATTAACATTAATAACATCAGCATGTAAAAATTGATACAAATGTGTCTAGTTTTGAACAAAAAAAAGTATAAATTTACATTAAATTCCAATATCAACTTGTAAGTATTTGAATGTTTCCGTTATGGCTTTATCAAGGTTCATCTTTTAAACATGTTTTTATAAACAAGTGCATACCAGGGTTCATACTCAATTATTGTAAAATTCCCAAACTTTACACACACAGTTTCCAAAACTTAAAAAAAAAAAAAAAATACTGTTATTTATACAAGTGTATATGAAATATCTTTATCTCTGGCAGTGTATATAGGTAATCCAAATGTAAAACCTGTCTGCGGATGTTTTTAAGTACCCATAGAATAATTTTATACAAAAATAATGATGGCCAAATTCCACAACTTTACTCAATAGGTATTTGCTTAGAACAAATTTAAGAAATATTTCCCCCACTAGTCTGTTGTTTTTAGCACAATTCCCAAACTCTGCCAAACCTTGGTAAGTTTTCCCAAGCTTGATAAATGACCAGTTAGTCAATTATTCCAAACTTTCCCAACTTGGCTGTATGAACCCTGGCATACATATATATATTTTCAGGTCTATTTTCTCTACCACATTTTTTAAAATGATTTATTTATCCAAAAACCACAAGAAATCCTAAAACCACTCCAACATTTGATCACACCATGATTAATCCACTATAACCTAAACATTTAAAAAGTGGTCAAAGCTATTTCTTACCTGAACCCTCTGGAGGGTACCCTTTTATTCCTACAAAAAAAAAATGTTGACAAACAAAAAAAGAAACAGATATTATTGAGAAAGCTCATACATGCGCTTTTAATAAATTATGTTGCACAAATATTGTTTTCCAAACACTAAGAAAGTGTGACGCAAAAATATTTGCACACAAGTTGTTTTTTTGGGGGGTATCTTGACAATTGTATTCGCTAGAACACACTAAACCATGCCACAAATAACACATCTCTGGATTAAAATAAATATTCACAGATTATTTTTTTTGCTTTTTTTTTTTCATTTTAAATTATTCATGTATGATACTATGATACTGTATCCAACATTTATTAAAAATCAGTTGTTCAAAAGAGAATATCAGTATTTGGAAAAAATTGTTCACTCTGACTAGCTCAATATTATTGTACCTGACCATTTCTATCATGGTTATAAATAAATTAAAATCTTTTTTAAGATAGTGTTTAATAGTAAAAGAAAACATAGTTTAATAATATAAATATAAAGTAGTAAAAACCCAACATACAAATAACATAGGATTTTTTTTTATCCCCCAAAAAAGTTTCTGATTTAAGAACTTATTTTAGGTGTTAGGATTTACCGGTATATATTTTCCAACTTTGCTCTATCAGCAAAGTATGATAACATTTAATAAAAAAAATATATACATAGACAATAATTCAATCTATAGAAAGCACTAGTTTGTTAGTTGTAGAAGTACAAAATAGGTATACTAGTAGCCTGAGTTTTTCCTTGTTCATTGGGGTCTCATGTCTTATATTTCAAATCAAAAACTTTGTACACAAACCCTTTTTTTATTGACAACTTTTTCATCCACCTATGATATCTTTTTTTTTTTATTAAAGTATGTTTAGCAACAAGGTTGATTTTTGTACATGCCCTATTACTTATAACCATGCATTTGAAACATTGATGACCTTGTCTACAAAAGCATTTGAGTTATGTTTTTTATTTTGTTAAATCCCTTATACTAACTTTGTTTTTTTTTCTTTCTTAGTATGTATGTATGAATGTATGTTTTTGTCATTCAGATCTTCAGAAGGCAAAATGAATAAATTCCTGTCATCCTATCAACCTTAAACTTGGCACATAGACATTGATGACTACACATTCTATTACATTTTCATTTGAAATTGATGACTACACATTCTAATAAATTTTCAGCCACATCCCCCCTTCAAACTCTCAAAAAAAATTTGTTAACATTTTTTTTTCATTAGATCTACACTTTATGATGCACATTTTAGAATCCTCATTTATGACACCTGACTGAAATATTTAAAATCCTTTATAAATCTAGTAAATTCTCTTTATTACTTTCTTTCTTTGTGGGTGGTAAAGAGCAAAATCTTCAGAAGGCTAATGCATATCAAAAAGGCCTGCAAAGGACTTATGTGCTGCACAAAACTGAAGTATGCAAAGTAGACATGGAATCAACAAGTAGGCCTATATCTTTCCAGGATACAGCACAACCAAAGAGTGTTATTTTTTTTACTATCAAACCTTTAACATAAAAAAAAAAAAAAAAATCGTATACATAGAGAAAATAAATAGAAGACATTAAAAAAATATAAGGATACATAAATAAAAATTAAATAAATTGTAAAAAGTTGGCTTACCTGAACCTTCAGGAGGGTAACCCACCATACCTAAAAATAGAAGGGAAAAGGGAAATAAGCTTCTAAACTTTAAATAAATAATATATAATATATAGCTTGCAATGCACAGGATGTACAACTACTAGGCCTAATTGGTTAAAAAAAAACAACAACAAATGTTTTATAAGCAAAAAAATTCACCTTTACAACTTTTCTAGATATTAGATAAAAAAACAAACCAGATGTAATAATATCATTAAAGGATCTACTTACCAGGATGCCGGTGCATAACTGGCATATTTATATCTTTATGTGACTGAGACCCTCCTTGGGTCTTTGTCACAGGGTATATTTGTCTAAATGGAGAAAAATGTTTTGTTAGATTCAAAATAAAAGCATATTTTTATCACTATACCTAACTAAATAATTAAAAAACATAAAATAGGAAAACAAAATGTTTTATTGATAAATATTTTTACCGATACAGTTCTCTGATTTTAATCTGCACAGGCAAAGAGCAACCTTTTTGTACAAGAGCAAGTGCCCTTTGGGTAAGCTCCTGTTTTCTACCGCTTTTATTTCTTCCGGCGAATCCTAATAAAACATGTAACTCAGACACTCTAAAACTTAAGACCATTTGCTGAAAATAAAAAAAGATTATAGTGATTTAAATATACAATTATGATGATTATTTTAAAGTTCATTAAATTGTATATATATATATATATATAAATACACACACACAAAAAAGCATAATTTTTTTCAAATCTGAATATTAATATACGGTGATACATTGACTTACACTTACAGGTCTAATTTGTGAAATGAATGAGCTCATAATTAATATGCTTGTATACCAAATCAATTTCCGCATTCATTTAATAATTTGATAAAAAAAATTGTCATCTTACTTTTGCTTTTTTTTTTCTTTAAATAACTTAACCGTCACTGACTTTTTCCTTTCCTACTAGTTTTTCTCACTTTCATCTACAAGCCGTTTCCCTAAAAAAAACCTGGCCACAAAATTTGTCTTCACCCTTTCAGAACATTTCAGTAGTTAGATTAGTGTCTTTAAACAGTGCTAAGACAGTAACAATAAATAATGTTTTAGCCACCTCTGAATGTGCTATTCCAGCTTTTGCTCAAATTCAATTTTTTTTTTATTGATAGAGGGACAGCTCTTATTACTTGGAAATGAGAAAACTCATAAAGTTAGTGAACTTGTAAGTCACTGTACAACTGCATTATACCTGAATATTTTTTGATGGTACAGAATCATGTCTATCATGTTTACAGACTAGTTCTCATTTTATTCCAATCAATGCAAATTTCTACATTAAATTTTGTTTTAGGCGCTTGTATAAAATCAAACATCAATGATACACATTTTACTGTCATCTATTGCAGGGGTCAGAAACTTTTTGATAATAGTTTGCCAAAGCAGGATTTCTAATTAAGTCAGCGTGCCAAATGCTTAAAAGTCATTATGCTATAGCACTCAATTTCTTGTAGAAGAGACTTTTGGGTGGTCCCGCGTGCCATTGAAAATCGCTCAGCATATCAAGTCTGACACGCATGCCGTAGGTTGCCAACCCCTGATTTCTTGCATTGGTGTTTAATAATAGTGGACTGTTAAATCCTTTAGATAATAATTACTATAATTTCCCTAGCCTGCTTAGTAAGTCGACCAAATTTTATTATTCTAAGTCAGGAGATCATTCCAAAAGACTCTGGGTCAAACCCCAGTTAACACCATACTATAATTGCCTCAAGAAAAGATGGTTCTTACACCCAGGGCATAACAAGGTTCAGGAATGGACCGGGGAGGGCACACCAAGGACTTGTCCAAGTGACAGTATATGGTCTTTGCAGCCACATGCACTACATTTTCCAACTGCGGAACTTCCATCGGATCATTATTATAGTGGCTCGCTCTTATACCTGCACTGTCACCAGGTAGCAAAAAACACATATTACAGATAGGGACATCATCTAGGCACCAGGGCGGGATTGAGGCAGGATTGCTGCTCCCTATCTGTAAGAATTTGCACTCTGAGCCTCTCAGCAGTGCCATGACCTCAGACACGCAACAGGGGCTGTCCACCATGTGTTAGCCCACCAATGTGCCCTTGATGCAAGCCGGGCCTAGTGGTAGATTCCACATTTTGCAAGCGATGAGGCCCATGGGAACAGAACTGCTAGTTAACACCAGCAAACTTTAAATTCACATGCGATTTTACACATTTGACAAAACATATACACAGGCCTGTTTCTGTCTGGTGCGCTTAAAATAGGAAAACCAAGTTTTTTGCATCTCAAACACCTACATTTTAAAAGGATACCCAAAAATATCAAGCTAGTTTTAAATAAATACAAAAATTACAAGTAGGACTTTTTACATTTATAATTGGATTTTTTTATTTTGTTTTTCTCTCATTATTTAAAACTTTCTTTTTTTATTTTCCTGTAGGCGTAAGCTAAATTAAAAAGATCTTAAATAGATAGCACGCATGAATTCCTAAATTAGGTTACTGTTTTTTAAAAGTTAAAAAAAAATCATAATTTTTTATATAGGCCCTAACATAATTCCATTGAATTTAAGCAAGGAAAGGCCTTTAATATTTAATTAAAAAGTTCTAATACTAACCAAACAGGCTCAATCATTATTTGCCTTAATTTAAAGTTAACCACTAGGCACTATCACTAGGTTTAGGCTTTTGCCTAGCCTAGGCCTTATATTTAAAATTACTATTTCAATTATAAAGTCTTCATATATTTATGTTACAATATACAGATGATCTTTATCATATAGGCCTAGATGATATAGATGTAACTTTTAATTAAAATTAAGACTTAATTAAGAATTGAATTGAAATTTAGGATTTTAGGTTAGGCCTATGTCTATCCTATGGTAGGCTATGGCCTTATTATTGTCTTACTACTCACTACTCAGTTCAGTGTACTGGGAATGTAGGCCTAGACTATATAGTAGCCTATATAGATTAGGATGACAAATTATTCAAAATTTGACATGCATATTTTTTTACCCAAGCCCAAGTCTTGCTCAGTTGCTGCCTAGGCTACATAAAAAAAATTGTTAGTAGGCCTACAGTAGGCCTAGGTCAGTTGTCAAAAGTATTGGAATGTCTCACAATTTCCTATAGTTATAGGCCTATAGGGCATAGGCCTATAGTCCTATAGTCTATAGCCTATGCCTATAGTCTATAGTAGTATCTATATAGTGCCTATGGTCTACAGGGGCGAAGCCAGAAATATTTTCCAGGGGGGGCTGAACTTTCGCGTGGCAAATAATTACCAAATACCAGAGGGGGGGGGGGTGGCTAATCTTTCGCGTGACAAAGATTTACCAAATTTTTAGCGAATTTAGTGCTTATTTTTTAAAAATCAGTAGAAAAAATATTTTTTTTAAAATTCCAGGGGGGGCTTAGCCCCCCTCAGCCCCCCCCCCCCTGTGGCTTCGCCCCTGATGGTCTATACTATACTTTACTATAGTTATAGAAGTCTAAGAAGTTATAGGCATAATAGGGCCTATACTATACTATAGTCATAGTACTATAGTGTAACTATAGGCATAGGCCTATATTATTATACTATATATATATAAACAAACAATGATCCAGATAATTACTAATTACTGATAGCCTAGGCCCTATACTCTATATTAAGTATATAGGGCCTATATAGAATATAGTATAAAAGTATATAGTAGGCCTATAGCCAGTATAGGTATAGAGTATAGGCCTACCTAGACTCTAGACAATATAAAATATCTATCTATGTCTATAACTCAATAGCCTATTAAATTGGGAAGCTTATTTATCCCTATAAAATAGACTATTCAATTGCTTTATAAATTATCATTTTTTTAGGCCTATTTACTTTTTTTTTTTAAATTACATGTTGTATTGATAATTGTTGTAGCCCTACGGCCTACGCCTACGGCCCTACTATTTCTCATAATTTAATAATTAATAAACATCATTAATATAATTTATATAATATATTAATAATATTAATATCAAGTTAATTTAGTTACGCAGTTTATTTAAGATAAGACACTGACACTTAAGTTTATATTCATAACAATTAAGTTTCGATTTGATAAAAAAAAATACGTCTAATAAATAGCATAAATTGTACGCGATTACAACGAAAAAAGAGGTAAACTTTCTTGCACGGCAAGGCTAGATTGTCGTATTGCCCACAATCACATTGCCATTGCCCATATAAAATTACGTTTTTACGTTTAATAGATAGGGTTTGCACGATGACCTTACTCATTACCATATTAGTAATAAAAGAAATTTTTAAAATACATGAATTGTTATATTGCGGATTAAAATAGCTGATAATTATGAAATGTTTACCTTTAATTCTGTCAAATCCGCCATTTCTTTGGATATCCATGTATGCCGAATGGGCAATAGTTAACAAATAACAAAAAACATGGAATAGGAAACATTCTCTTTATCATTCAACAAAATTCTGTGTGAAATGTTAGCTAATTAAAGCTAAACATTTTTTTATAGAAAATATGTGTCGGTATAATTTCGTTTCTGGAAATAAATATAGCTTTTCTTCATTTAACTATCTTATTCGCTTACATAAAAGCTTTTAATTAATTATAGGGCAAAATGTACAGTAACAGAACATTTTTCGTTTCGTATCCCAACCTTAAAGAAAGGAAACATTTGCCTACAAGCTATTATGCTCAAAGAGAAAAATGTTGCCCGTCTAAAAATAGATTTCCTTGCACACAGATATTCCGGAGATTGCTACTGCGTTGCTTTTTCTATGATACTCCTTGTGGTCATATTTCATAGTTATTAAATTTCACTGTACACTAGAGTTAGGCACACGCAGTTCACTGTTGTTTTTTTATTGTTTAGTGTTTGTTTTTTTTAATTTAAAATGATAGCAGTTTAAAAGTTTTATTACAGCCAAATAAAATTTGTTACGAAACTTTCAACTAATAGCCTAATTAGTAGGCTACTTATAGGTCTACTTTAGAGTAGATATAATTAAATCCGACCCGCTAAATAATTTTAGGTTGGCGAAAGGAATAGCAAATCAAAATCCCTAATGTTTTTGGTTTGAGGCAGATTAACAAGATTGTTTCCGAGTCGATAAAAAAAAGCGAAATAAAAAACTTTTTTGTGTGTGTATAGGCTAGTAGCCTACTAGTATGCCTAAATACATGTAGGCCTATGTCATTACTCATTACAGTAACCACGTGACATCCAATCCTATCGCTTGTTTAGACTGGTACATTTCTTCTTCTTGCGTAATAAACAGTGTATAGGGCTGTCTGTTTGCTCTCTTGCATATTCATGTCTTTTTTTAGTTGTTATGTCTGCATCCATGGGCATCAAAGCTGGCAAAGTGTGAAAACCACCGATACGCTCCCAAAAGAGTAAGCTACACCGATAGGCTAGCCCCTAGCTGTTGCGTGTTAAGGGTTTCAATGCATAGACGGGAGCAACCGAGACTCGGTGGGGAGGAAGAAGTGTGCGCAACAGCCCTTCTCGCCAAACCCGGTGCCTGGATGACCAGACTTAGCGTCTGGTATCTGTAGTGCTCCCAGACAGTGCAGGAATACGATCAATGCCACCACGTTAACGAGCCTGGGGAATTCCGCAGGTTTGGAAAAAGTGTAGTGTATGTGACTGCGGAGACCTACCCCAGGCTATGATACGCGGCATGCCGATGTGGTAGTAATAATAATAATAATGCTTATATATCGCATATCCCGTCGATAACAGTTCTATGCGCTGAAACGACAACAACAGACGAAAATGAAAATATGTGGCGAATATTGCTAACGAAATAGGTGAGTCTTCAGTTGGCTTCTGAAGGTGTCGAAGCTAGGGCTCGGGCGAAGCTGTAGTGGGAGGTGATTCCAAGCGGACGGTACAGCGTAGGAGAAAGCACGTTCGCCAGCAGACACTACACGAGGGATCCGAAGAGTAAGCGCATCAGAAGCTGAGCGGAGTGGGCGAGATAGGGTGTAGAGCTCGAGACAGGGGCAAAGGTAATCCGGGGCAGAGTTATTTAGACACTTATAGCAGAGAGAAGCCAACTTATACGAGATCCGGTTGTTGATGGGAAGCCAGTGCAGAGAACGGAGCAGAGGAGTGATATTATTTGACTTCTTCTTCTTGGGGACTAGTCGAGCTGCGCAGTTCTGAATACGTTGGAGACCTTGAAGGGAGGATGCCGAGAGACCAGCTAGGAGCGAATTGCAATAGTCCAAGCGGGAGAAGAGGAGAGAGATAACAAGTTTAACACAAGCTTCCTTGGTGAGATAACGACGGATGGCGGCAATACGGCGCAGATGGAAAAAGCATATTTTGGTGAGGAAGAGACGTGGGGCTACATGGACAGCGTGGAGTCAAGATAGACGCTTAGGCTCTTGACAGTCGGGGAGAAGGGCACAGTTGCGTCAGCCAGCTGAAGATCGGACGCGGTGAGGGACACGACCCTCTGTCTCGTACCGACGGCAAGAGCCCCAGTCTTCTCACCGTTAAACTTTAACTTATTTTCAGTCATCCAGTTCTTAATGTCCAGGAAACAAATGGAAATGGAAGCAAGGAGCCAATCGAAGTCACCAGGCTCAACGCTGTTATAGAGCTGGATGTCATCGGCGAAAGAATGATATTTAATGTTTTGGCGTTCGATGACATAGGATAGGGGCTGGGTGTAAAGGGTAAAAAGAACGGGGTCGAGGACAGACCCCTGTAGCACACCATAGCAGACAGGAGCAGGCTGGGAGAATAAGGACTCGGTCATGACGATCAGGGAGCAATCCTGAAGATAGCTCGTGAACCAGGAGAGGGCGATGTCGTGAATCCCAAACGTAGAGCTGAGGCGATCTATCAGTCGGTGATGGTCAATCGTATCAAAGGCAGCGGGCAAATCTAGCTGCACAAGGGCAGAGACGAGACCTCTTTCTGAGGCATTTAGGAGGTCATTTAATACGGTTACCGCATGTCTCGGACAAGGTCTTAGCATGCCCCTCTTGACCCATCCCTCGAATTTCCACGTTACGTCCTGTACGTAAGCGCCGGAAGAGTCGACCGGTTTTTTAAAAGAGACATTATAGATCAGCATAATGATAAAAATCATTTTCATTATGCAACAACAATCGCATAATAATATAATTTAGGTTTTCTTTTGCCCGAGTGGCATCCGGGTCACAAATTTTATATAAGATAAGATTTCCCTATTGATCCAAACAAATGGAAATTTGTCTTGATTACAGACATTTTGTCCTTCAGCATATTTTACATGTTACAAACCAGGGTTGCCCTATAACCAATAACTTAAACATCAATTAAAACAATAATCAAAATGCAATACTAGACTCTAACCAAGGATAATTGTAGGACAACTAACTTCTGCATAGAAGGATCGTCTGTAAGATAGGCCTAATAAATTATAGAAAAACCCGAAAGTGGGAATGAATATAAAAAAAAAGAATGTGACCCAAATCGCTTACCGTAGATTTAGCATCGCACAACCCGAACAAGAGAGGCCAAGGGAAGGTAACAAAATGTTTACCACTAGCTAGCTAGGCATTTTCCACATTACCGCTCATTACCTTACCGAAGGCAAATCAGGACATCTGGTTAAAACCGGAAATTCGAGATGAACGGGGCACTTGTTATCTCAGTGGTTATCTTCAAAATGTAGATTCCCTCTAGATTCTAGATCTATATTTGATTCCTAAATTTTAAGATATAGTCGTGCATGCATATAGTTTTAAGAACGATTAGTTTTTATTATTGTGAACTGCCCATAGTAAAAGAAAATGTAGCCTAAATATGGCTAAATAGTCACGTACATATTATTTATAGGCTTGCCAGACGTCCGGCAAAATGAGGACATGTCCTCCTTTTTATACTATTGTCCTCCGTCCGGCAGGCATATCTAAATACCTTTAAAATCCGGCTTTTGTTATATTTTATGTTTTGTAGGCGTACAGTATTAAACATAGTAGATCTATTTACCTCTTAAGAATATAATTCATAAACAATAAACAATTTAAGTGATCATTTGTATAAGAAGAAATGTATAGACCTCTAATATGTTTTTTTAAAGACTCCCATGTGCGCTGTAGGCCTAAAGTTTATTTTTCAAAGTTGCCCAAAAGCAAGCGGCCCGTTTAGCCTACTGTGAATTTATATATAGATCTATATGGGGCCTATGTTATTAAAAAAAAACTGTTTCTTGTTCAGTTTACCAATACACACTTATTGGCAGCTCTTGTAATAA
This sequence comes from Anisus vortex, assembly GCA_949126835.1. NCBI lineage: Eukaryota > Metazoa > Mollusca > Gastropoda > Planorbidae > Anisus > Anisus vortex. Next base: position 22,674,695 of record OX421492.1, on the reverse strand, counting down.
AATTAGGCCTATACTGATTACGGGTTTATTGCAAAACTATTAAATTGGAGATAAATACAATGTCCTCCTTAAATTTGTCCTTCTTTTTGTCTCTGGATGTACTCCTTTTTAACACCCATCATGTGTCTGGCAATAACCCTACGCAAATAGGCCTATTCTATGGCATAGTCGCAAGCCGTAGCCTATGTCCATTTTCTTCTGTCCGAGGCGACCACACCAAAAAACTTTAATTCAAATCCATTGTAATCTAACTATTGTTAAAAATGATCGAACATGTACAATGAATTAAGACAATATTTATATGCAATGGCTGTTACAAAGATAGATTAAGCTTAGTACCCTAGATTAAACAGTCCATAAAAACATAGTTTTTTTGTATAAATCTTATGTGCATTAAAAGCCTTTCGCGGAGAGTTTGCCCTTTGCCACACACAAATAACAAAGAGAATAAAAAGCCAAGGGGACGTCCATTAATTAGCCTACGTCAACAATTTTTAGGCGTTTTTTTTACCTCCCCCCCTCTCCCCCTTGTCAACAACTGTCAAACTTTCAGAGACCCCCCCCCCCTATATAATTACGTCAACAATTTGTTACCCCCCCCCCCTAAAAACAAGTAGGCCTAACAAAATTTTAGACGCATGCTTTTATGTTTAAAGTAGATGTGAAACGGAAAGGTTTATTCTATAATTAATTTTAATACATTTTACAAATTGACTATAACTCTCAGAGGCGTGGCCACGAAGGGGGTGTAACATGCGTTCCTACCCCCCTCACTCCCCCCTCCCACATTTTTTTCCAATCCAAAGATTTTAACAATATTTCTTTTATTTTTGTTCACTATTATTCTTTTTATAGAAATATTTTATCTTTTCTTATTTTACGTTTCACTAATTGGGCTTTTGGTCAGTGTTAATTGTTAAATAGTTTACCAGAAATTATACACCAGTTGTTAATTAGCCTTCTGCTTCTATTCCAACCATATGTTCATTATTTAGATGTACTGAGAGGCAAAAAACTGGGTTTCTGAACGTAGGTCTACCCTACTCTGCAGACATTTTGTTGGTGTTTGGTGTTCCTCTGATATTCCAGCCACCAAGTCTCGATAGACTAGGGTTGCCAGACGCCTGGGAAAAGGAGGACATGTCCTCCTTTTTAGACTCTTGTCCTCCGTCCGACAGGCAAAGGACTAAACCTTTCAATTGTCCGGCTTTTGTAATATTTTATGTTTTGTAGGCATAAGAACAAATATTTTTTTTAAATAGTATTAACATGTTAAGAATATAGGCCCTAATTAATAAACAGGTGATCATTTGTACAAGAAAAAAATTATCCGTTTTTTTTAAATGAGCTTTAAAGTTGCCCAATCAAATGCAAGCTGCCTTTCAGCCTACAGTGAATTTATATGTTATTTTTAACAAAACTGTTTCTTGTTCAGTTTACCAATACACACTTAAACTTAGTGGCAGCTCTTGTAATAAAATTATAATGATTGCGGGTTTAATGCAAAACTATCCAAATTGTAACACAATGTCCTCCTTTTTCCTCCTTTTGACACCCATGTGTCTGGCCACCCTACGCTAGACAACGAAGGTGAGTTTTCTACAATTTTGGTAACAATTGCATTAGTTTCCACCCATACATAGATCTACAAACTAACAAGGTGAACACAAAACGGACATGTCAACTGTAGTTTCCATAATTTATATATTTGTATTAGCGTAGAACCATGTTTTTACATGTTATCTATGTAAGTTGAACAGGACAAATGTAGAATGTTTAATACATTTGTATCATTTATTTCATAAAAAGTAACATTGTTGACGTAAACTTTTCTTGACCCCACCCCCTCCCCATGTCAACAATTGTCAAACTTTTTCAGACCCCCCACCCCCTATTTTGTTGACGTAATTATTGGATGTACCCCAAGTTAATAGGCCTACATCAATAGGCTTATGTTTATTTAAAGAGGGGAATATGCATGTAAATATATAAGGCAGTGCCCAGCGGGCACACCATGCAAAATCGACGGTGAAAAAACGTAAAAACCACGAAAACATGTGGAAGCCACTTTTTCCCCCGTCGATACGACGTGGTGTGCCTGCTGGGTGCGTGCAATAAGGATGTGGGAAAAAAACCCAGAAAAACTAACTAAAATTGCATACCAAAATACGTTTTTAATGTTGTAATATTATGATATAGTCTATTATTTTTAAAACTGATTTTACAATGATGTAGAATCAGGGCAATAATATGTCATTTGCTTGGCTACTTGATAAAACCGTAGGCTACGCGTGAGAACAGTTATTGAACAAGTTATCAACATTTCTGAAAAGAATGTAGGCCAATATATGAGTTATTGATATAGTTATATATATAGCCTAGTTCACCGGACTGTCAATCAACAAGTCGCGGCCGGTTCGACTATCCCTGCCGCCCTGCAGTAGTTTCGGACTTAGAGGACGTAATAATCTTCTATCTAGACTTTAGAAGGAACGTCTGTAAACTTCGTGTTGGGGTGAAAAGTAGCCTATCAATTTCGATTTTATTTAATTTTCAATGATTGATGCAGTATTTAATTGAAGCAAACGTGGGGCTAGGGAGAGCGTACCCCATAGTACCTTCTATTTGAAAAGACATAATATTTTTTTTTCCAAAGCTAAATGCTTTTTTTCTCTTGTCTTTTAAAAGTTTTTTTGGTGGTGGAGGGGGGGGGGGGGGTAAAAATGATAAGTTAATAACTCCAAAGGCAGTTATGCGCAGAGTTAACAGATTGTTAAATCGTAGGCCTATCTTATTTGCAGTCGCATTATTAGCCAAGACCTATAGCCTATCTTTTAGCTTAACGTTAAAAATAATGTTGGATTGCATTCTATATTTAGGCCTATATATTGTAGGCCCTACTATATATTATGGCCATGTAATAGCCCTATCTGTTCTGAATAAAATAGTATCATGATCTTGGCTTTCCATTGATATATTTTTAAACATGCTGCGGTACGCTATTGATATGACTAACCGTATCAGGTCTGCTATAGGCTACTACTACTAGGCCTACTACTAATATTTGTATAGCGCTGCCAAAAAACATAAGCTCAGAGCGCATTTAACATATACAACCAAAGAAAACGGATATAATATCTAGGCTAAGAAATATAAATCTAATTGATGATTTAAAACTTTACAAACATAGGACAAATCAAATAAATGAATCATTGACCGACCTAACATCTAAGTATAATTAAGACAGTATGGGTCAAAGCATGTTATCTAAGATTATAAATATTGTATAATGTGTTTTTAAGTTCTTTTAAAAAGTAACAATAAGCTAAGAGCTTGTTCGACTGAGTTGAATGGGAAGTAGATTCCACATCTTCGGACCGGACATTGATTATTGATTAAGGCTCTAAACTCTAAATTAAGGCAAACTTCGGGCGTCAGAGAGAAACGGGTACCTCCATAAGCGAGAAGTCGGCTGAACAAAGTGTTCTTTGCGGAACATAATATGGTTTAAAATTAGTCAATTTTTCTAGATAAAATCTGTGCTTAGAAAAATGTGAATATAAAACCTTAAAATATTTAACTAATCTAATTAATTCCAGTTTCAAGAATGGATAGATTTAAAAGGCGTATTAGTTATTTAAAAAAAATAGTTTAGTGTGTAGCCTAATACCGGTAATGCACATGTTCAGTAACTGCCTACCTAGTATGCATCCACCCACCCCAAGACATAATATGCGTCCCCAACATTCACAGATATTTACCTCCCCCTTCCCAAGTTTGCAATATTTGCCCTTTCCCTACCCAAACCTGCAAAAAAGTATCCCGTCGGACCTAATTGATCCGTAGGGCCGGTGAAACAGCGTTCAACTGGTTCTGTGGCCACGGCATAGGCATACTAGGTGATTGTGTGGCCAGCACTGTGCATATCCGCCTTTTCTTTACCCCAACTAAGGTCAGGTAGCCATCATAGCTGGGGAAAAAATGCTAGCCTGCACCAGGATTTGAGCCCAGGACCTTTACTTACTTATACGTTTACAGACGTTTCTTCTAGATAGAAGATTATTACGTCCACTAGGCCCAAAACTCCTGCAGGGCGACAGGGATCCGTCGGTGGCAGCGATAGAACCCGCGACCTGTCAGTTGGTTTTTTGGTTCACAGTCCGGTGACAGAACTAACCGCTGGACCAGACGGCTTTGGTACGCACGTTAGCTGAAAGCGCTGGCGCTGCTGGCACCGTGCCCCCAAAACCAGCAATAGCTACGGACCCCTATTGCAAACAAACTTGGCCGATTTCCGTACCGTTGCAATTCTTTACATGAATTTATTGTGTTTATGAAATTTTATTTAGTATTTTGACAAATTTATGAAATTTGAGGGGGGGGGGGGATACATTTGCCCCACCGCCCATATAGCCATCATATAGGCCAGGGGTCGGGAGCCTTTTCGTCTGAGAGAGCCATGGACACCACATACACTGAAAAGTACTTCTGCGAGAGCCATACATTATGTTTAAAACTAAAAATTCAAGTAAATATGTGCATTTTGTGTAATTTCAACACTAAAACTACAATAATTATGTCTCTGAATTCTTTTTAAGAACATTATTATATTATGCTGTTGCTACTTTTTTGTCTTTTAGGTCAGCGGAGTTAATCTCCTTTACCACTTCTGATGCTGAGCTGTAGTAGACTTTAGCTCATTTGTAGAATGAAATATTGATATGCAATTAAAGAAAAGCATTTTTTAATCATCGAGCAATTGTCTACGAGCCAGATACAGCCATTAATAGAGCCACATCTGGTTCGCGAGCCATAGGTTCCCGACCCCTGATATAGGCCATGTGTATTTGTGTTTGCGTGTGGTTTACGTGAATGGAAAAAACCGTACCTAAAAATAAACACGATTGCGTATTAATAGTATGTATATCGTATGAAAATTAAAGGGAGAGCATTGAGCTAAAATATCCACTATTTTTAGGCATACTCTAAGCACTCTAAGCTTTTAATTCACAGAAAAGGACTAGGTAGACTAGTTAGCATAATCCAATTAGATAAATAGGCCTGCATAACCAGGAGATATGTCCGTAAATTATGCGTCAGGACTGTCTCCTTATGAACACAAAGGAAAATGTGGCTTGCCTGAAAAAATCGAAGAACAAGAAATTTTAGCCGAAAAAATAAAGAAGCTGATCGATTTAGTGAAGAAAAGTAAACATATTGTTGTACATACAGGTGCTGGTATTAGCACATCTGCAGGAATACCCGATTTTAGAGGCCCAAACGGTAATTAGCTCTAAATAAAAGTAAAAATGTATTGACTTCAATTGTCTTAGCACAATTAAGTTAAAGACTAAACTTTAATGTAACTTTAATAAAAAATTAACTTTTTAAACTCACAATGACAAGATTAGAATAATTAGATCATATATCTACTAGTTATCTAGTCAGTATAGTATAGTATCATACTACTTAGACTAAGTATGAAGTAGGCGCAGGCCTAGGCCTAGATTCACATTCAACATTGCCTACAATTACAATTTTTACTAGAAGTTAGGCCTAATTATAGAGACTCTAGTAGAGTAGAGAAGTGCTTTAACTTTCAAGTCCAATTTATAATTTTGATTGTTCAGAGTAGGCCTATACCTATACACAAAATATTATAGTCATGATGATAATGTAGAATGACATGTAGACCTTCTACAGGCTGTAGGTTACATTAAAAATTAAAGCTAAAATGTTGTGTTAGTGCCTTACAATCCCCTGCCTGGGGAGATACTGAAACTGGTGAATTTTATTAGAAAAGACTATTTCTCTAACATTTATCTGAAATGTTACTGAAGTTTCTTACTTATAATAGGCCCTTGTAGCCTCTCTGCAGCAGATTTGTTTGTCTGCTTTTACTATGCTTATCTGGTTTAATTTTAGTATTGGCTTTTGATAATTGTTTTAAATTCTGGGATTTAAAAACAAAATTGACAACAGAATTTTTGTACTATGTAAAAAAAACAACAGAGCCAACATAACCATGCTTAAAAGATTCATATAGTTTTGGAAAGATAAGATTGCTTTATTGATCCAGAATCAAAATGTGGTTTGATTACATTAATTTTTAACATCAATAAAAACAATAAAGACATTCCACACAAGCACAACAACCAGAACAGATACAACACACACAAGTCATCTGCAAAACACAAGCATCATTAGTTCTTGATTATACTTCATAGTCAAGGAGCAGCATTGATACAGTCTCACAGAATAAGGATCAAATGAGTTCTTATACCTTTCAGTTTGAGTTCTAAATGACAGAAGTCAGGTACTACATTTTGATTTGAAGTGGATACATGCTTTCCTTGAGTATTTTCTTGACTTGGCAGAGGCATCATTTTTGAAATAGTTAGGCAGGCTGGTCTGAGTGATATTTGATATCGGCAATTTTTATAAGACTGACTTTATCATGATGTCATTAGTGTATATTGTGTACAGAACTGAAGAAAGAATACAACCTTGAGAACAGTGCCTTTACAAGCTTTATGTAGCGCCCCAGGGCAAAAGATTCAGCGCCGCCCCCTTGCATACTGTAACTGCTTGTTTAGTGCTATATTTGTACATTTAGACTACATTTGCCGCCTCCCCCCTGGAAGTGTTTCCCCCGGGCTATGTGAGGGCACTGCTTGAGGAGCACCAGTACTTAGTTCTCTGATTGCTGAAGTGGTAGTGTTTAGTTAGACAAACTGAGGGCGTTGGGTTAGAAAATTTAGAGGGCATTTAATTTCATTTTTATGAATAGTACAGTTTATTATTGACATCAGTACCTAGTCATCAGTGATGACATCATGCTCATTTAGATTAATTTAACAATTGAGCTTTGATTCCCTCCATTTTTCACTAATGTGAACTTAAATTATTAGCAATGTTATATACTTATACATTGGAAGGGGACTAATTACAATAAGACAGAGCATAATTTAACTGTAATCAATAAACTGTAAACTATTTCTTTACAGGAGTATGGACTTTAGAGGAAAGAGGGGAAACTCCTCAACTGAGTGTCACATTTGATTCTGCTATACCCACATTCACTCATATGGCTTTGGTTGCTCTTGAGAAAGCAGGTAAATACCAATTTTAAATACTTTGTTATTTTTTTAAATTTGAATTATTAGCAGACCCTGAAATTGTTGATTTAACATAAAAATGGATTCATTACACAAATATAATATAGAAACTAAAAAATAAATGGTGATCTCTTTAATTTAATTTGTTTCACGGAAGACCTATAAGTTGTTTTGTTTTTTACTATAAATAAAGCTCAGTGTTGCAATTGGGTTGTAGATTTTATGTTGTAGGTCATACTAAGTTTTATATCCATTTACAAATCAACTGCCACTGGGATTTACTATTGGATGTTGGCTCCCTTCAAGTAATAATTAAATTAGTAATTAATAAATAAATAATATAAACAGTATCTTATTATTATAAGATATTTGATTAATCCATTTTGCCATGAAGGACAGTCTTTAATTTATAAATTTACTCAATCTAAAAATGATAGGCGCTATATAGGACAATAATAAAAGTAAAGATAAACATCTTAACCAATAAAATACAACTGTTGAGTAAATTGTTTGATAGGAAGTGCTCACACTATTGTGACCAGATCAAAGGTATCAATATTTTTGAAACACAGTTTGATTATCACAGTAAACTCCAATTCAAATAGAAATTTCATGTAATTAGAATGTTACATATAGTAGTAATATACTTACCCTAACACTAATTATCATTCTTTTCTCCATCATTTTGATGGCCAGAACTACTAGTGTACCATTTTATTTAATCAGATTAATTGTACTTAAAGTCTAGTTGGGATTTTTGTTTAACATTAACCTTTATTTTCAATTTGATGTTAGTTTAATGTCAAGAGTGTTTTTGTTTAGCCTGCATGTTTTTTCTTACTTGGGTTCATTTACATGTTTTCAATTTTCAAATTTGTTGTGGTAGGTGTTGTCAAGTATGTGGTTAGTCAGAACATTGATGGATTACATATAAGATCAGGTTTTCCACGTAACCGATTATCTGAGCTACATGGCAACATGTTTATTGAGGAATGCAATAAATGTGGACATCAGGTAAAAAATAAAATGAACATTTAAGTCTTAAGTTCCCTGAAATATATCATTTAAGTCTTAAGTTCCCTGAAATATATTCATTTAAGTCTTAAATAAAAGTTCCCTGAAATATATCATTTAAGTCTTAAGTTCCCTGAAATATATCAAACTATAATTTTGAATATACAGGTACCCAAAACAAAAAAAGGAAGTTAGAGTTTGTGTAATTTACATGAAGTTCATTCCTAATTTTGCAAATATAACTTTTCTTTTAGTACATTAGAGAGCATCCTGTTCCAACAATGGCCTGCAACTTAACTGGAGGCTCTTGTTCACAGAAAAAGTCAAGAGGAACATGCAGGTTATGATGAAATTTGTTTTTTATTGTTAAACATTTTTGTTTCCCTTCTAAAAAAGTTATGAATTTGTTTTAACCCTGTTATAGGGGAGATAATTAGGCAGATTTTGTGTGTGTGATAATGTCTACATCCTACATGTCTCTTAATCTTTTGTATCTTGGGGGACCACAGTTGATATGTAGATATGTGATTATTTTTAACTGGCAAGTGTAACACCAATAGCTGAATCACTAAACCTAGAAACACTAGAGGACAGAAGAAAAAAAAGCAAAGTAGTAATAATACATAAAGCATTACATAATACTACTACTAAAGATACTACACAATAATCGATTAACATACTCAGAAAGACATAGGGATAAAAACCCTTTTATTATTCAATATGCAACAAAGAACACTTAAATTATTGAGTGGCATCTGGGCAGGGAATGGGTTGCCTGAACAAACCAGGTAGGCAATCAACTTAACATTATTTAAACACTAATCAAACCATGGATAAGCTTTGGACCCAAACATTTTCTGTAAAGACGTTTGTCCAAAACATACAAGATAAGTTTCATCACATTTCTCTGCTCTTCCCATGGTATCGACTAGCATCCACTCCACAATGTTGTCAGTCTTTTTCTGCTGCACACATTTTCTTCCTATCATGTTGTGTCTGCAGGCAGCAATCCCTTGCAATTTCATGTTGTGTCTGCAGGCAGCAATCCCTTGCAATTTCATGTTGTGTCTGCAGGCAGCAATCCCTTGCAATTTCGCCATACCCTTTCAGCTTGCCCCTTTTTTTTTACTGTTGCCAGGAGCTCGTAGAAGGTCCTAATTTCATAACAGTGACAAATTCTGACTTGTACTTGGAGATTTGGTCTCCGTAGCAAATGTCAAAAATATTTTGGCAGTATCTCAGCTCTGTAGGTATTAACTTCTCCCAGGACCTACAGGCATATGGAGAAGACTAGCGAGTGCATCAGTCTCATTTTGGAGCAGAGGGCTATATTGTCCTTCCATTAAACCTTTTTTAAAGTTTCCCTGTGGTCAGGGCAATCCTGGGAATAAGCTCCAGTTTGGAACTTTCATATGAGACAAACTTGACTTACTTGACTTTATCCTGTATATCCCCATAGGAGCATAGGGCCGCAACTACACTTTTCCATCGGTCTCGGTCTTGGGAGGCTCCCTTTATTTGCCAGGAGAAGAAGAACCTCCCTTCTTTGGTTTGGTGTAGTTTTGGTTTCTGTAGCATTGTTTTTTTTTACGGTGTAAGGTCGCTTGCCCCACGACCAACCCTCCTCCTTTACCGGGCTTGGGACCGGCAGGATACCCCCAAAGGTGATAACCAGGCGGAGTTATATGAGACAAAACCTCCTGGGTATTTGAGGCCGTTTACGACCATAATTTTTTGTCCCATGACATTGATTACAGTTGTGATACCTCTGGGTGTTGTTCATCATTAATTGTGTCTTTTCCCCACTCATTTTCATACTATAAGATGAGAATGTCTTTATAATTATTAATTGTTTAATTTAAATTTAATAATTCATATATATTTTCTGTAAATATTAGACACATGCCATTGAAGATTTGTTTCATTTGTTTATTACTTTAACCTTTTGTTAATTACTTATTTTTTAAGTTACTGGTAATTTTATTATATTTTTTTAACATCTACCTTGATGTAAATATGTAATATTTAATTGCATTTTAAATAATTTCCTTTTTTTCACAGAGGAAAATTAATAGATACTATACTTGATTGGGAAGATTCACTTCCAGAAAGAGATCTAGAGGCAGCCTCTGAACAGTGCAGGTAAATAATTATATGTGTAAAAATGTCATATCCATGTGCCTCTGGAGCTTTGAATATTAAATTGTTGGAACATTTTCAAAACTACATATCTGTAGTGGACAAGGACTAGTACCCTCTAGCAGAGAATGTGGTCTATCTTTAGAGTGAACAAAAAAACTACTACAGAGTACGAATGTGATCTCACTGAAAAGACAGCCAATGTAAAGACAAAGCCTGAGAATAAAACCTATACAAACAAAGACAATATGGTGACACCTATTAATGATAGGCCTGGCAGTTGTCTAATCTAGCCTTTGTAGTTGAAAGATAGATTGATTACTGATGTTTGTGGACAATGTGTTGTAGACAATACCTAGATGGGATAAGTTACTGACCATGTTAGATTATGTTAAGGATTAAAAGAATAGGCAAGTTGGGTGTGTCAGAACCAGAGACCTTACCTTGTAACTTTGTGCGCTGGCCAAACAATAGGCGGTGATACACGAATTGGATATACTGGAATATATAGATACTGGCCTAAAACTAGGTGAGAGAGATAAGGGAGAGAGACAGACAGAATAATGAACCTATTTCATCGTGTGTGCAATTAGTGGATTACTGAACTTGTGCTAAGGCTTACCTGTAGCCTGACAGTTTTGGATTTGTGTATCTCATGTGTGTAGACTTGTTGTGAAGTATTCAATACATGGAGATTTACTATAAATTGTCTGACAATATATTACGCTTTTGTTTTTACATTAGAGTATACGTGAAAATTTGTGAATTAGGCCTTGCACACCATTCATTCTGAACAAAGTCAATAAGCGTGTATTTATTTTGATTCTTGAACAACAGCAGTTTGTGATTCTTTTTGTGTATTTGTTATCATCATTCAATATATGCATGCATATTCAAACGAGGCATCCACATCACGCCAAACTCACCTGTACATTATCATTACTTAGCAGCCCAGCACTTTTGAAATCAAGACATTTTTTAAAGTAGTTTTTAAAAAAAAAAATTATTATTATTTTTGCGTTCATAATAACCTTTTTTTGTTTAATATTCCAAGTTCCCTTATAATACAGACTAAGTAAATATGTCTCAATATATATAATGTGTAATTTTGTCCTATTACATTTTGAAAAAGTTTTAACATTGTAATATATTTATGTTTTATTATTTCTTTTACAGGAAATCAGATTTAAGTATTTGCCTTGGGACTTCACTTCAGATAATTCCAAGTGGAAATATCCCATTGCTTACTAAAAAAAACAGTGGTAAGCTAATCATAGTTAATCTTCAACCAACCAAACATGACAAAAAGGCTGACTTGAAAATTTCAACCTATGTTGATGAAGTGATGAAGACTTTATGTGAAGCTCTGACCATTGAGGTACCCCAGTATACTGGACCCTCTGCCTGTCTGAGATCTGTGCATACTCAACAGTCAGAAAAAGACTTACAAGTTAGCGCTGATCACTTTGATTGTAAAAAAAACTTAAAAATCAAATATGAAATGAATTCTGATTCAGAAGATGAATCCAAGCCTGGAGTTAAGAAAATCAAATCAGACTTAGAAAACATAAAAACTGAAATGAATCACACAATACCTAAGGATGAAAAAGTCACAATAAATGTAACAAACCAAGACAAATTGCAAACTGTGACTGACTTGAATACTTCTAATAGTCAAGAAACTGCTGAAGAACAATTGAAGAATAAAATGCAAGATCCTCTTAATCCTTCAATTAAAGTTTCTGAAATGAGTGATCTTAAAACGGAGAATCTCCATGTACTGAGTGAACATAACATGCCAGATAGTGAGAAAGTTATAATGACATAGTTTCTTCTTTGTTTTCATCCTTTTCACTTTATAAGTTAACTTTTTTTTTAATGGAAAAGACTATGTGTTAGAAAGCTTTTGTATTTCTACAACAAAACATAATTTAACAATCTCTACATTTATTTCATGGCTTCATTTTAATCATACAATTAGTTTACCTGAATTCTCTCTATATTTTCAGGTGCCTAAATATTTAAAATAAATGTTAAAATAAATTTTGCCCATGTACATTATAAATTTTAACACATTATTATACATATTATTACTTAAAGTAAAGTATTTTCCATTGATTTATTTCAAAAATGTTACCTAATGTTGTTTTTATTTACCGCCTGGTAGTGGTAGACTTAAATTTGTGAAACTGCTATGAAACAAAAGGTTTTGGGTTTATTTATTACAGTATACTTTGTATGTAATTTTATTATAATTATTGTAAAAGATGACTGTGTTCTAAAATATATTTCAATGAAAACATTATATTTTTAAAATAGTTCTTTTAATAATAAAATATTTTGTTTTACAATTATTGTAAATTTGTTGCTAACTTAAGATTTTTTGTTACATAGCGTCTCAGAAAATTTAATAAACTGTTTGAAAACTTAAATTATCAACATTCACATTATTACTATAAATGTATTTAAATAGATACAAATTATTTTAAATCAAAGCTTTTTTCAAGTACCGATACTATCGGTACTTTATTATTATAAATAAAAGCTTTAAATTAATGATCACAGACTGTGATCATATAAGTATTAAATATTATCTTCATTAGATAAAAAAGAAATTTTACTAAGTTAACAGACCAGACAGCACTAACAGGTTTTATAAATACCAATAGTAAAATAACTAAATTTAAAAACACTTCAAGAGGTATTACAATTTTAAAAAATAATACTTAAAGTATTACAATCAAACTTAGACACTCAACACAATAATATAAAAAAATGTTCTGGAAGACATAGTAATAAAGAACGTCCTTTTATTCCCTATAGGATGACAAATCCATGTACTTGTTTAAGTTTTAATAAAGAAATAGTGTTGCTTTTTTAGGAAACCCCCAACAAAAAAGCATCAGCAGAACCTGTGTAACATTTGATCTAATCAAATGTGTTGACTAATGTTATTTTTCTTATTCAATTGTTTTTTCTTTTTTTTTTTCTTTTTGGGGAAAAAGGAAGAGGGGGAACGAAAACGGTTTTGATGAGGACCTAACAGTCCCTGGACTGGAAAGGTTACTAGGCTATATAAATATGCACCCCCCCCCCCCCTCCCCATGCACATATAGCCATCTAAAATTTTGGTAAACTCTCCTAACTAGCCCTTTGGAACAAAATGTTCTGCAACATTAAAAATTATTGTAAATATTTAAAAAAAAAAATTGTCTATATCCATATCTTGCACAAAAAATATATATGTGTTTATAAATAAACTATAGACATTGGAATGTCACAAACATTGTCCTAAACATTTTCAATAAATTTTATCTCAAAATCTCATTTGAAATATATGTTTATCACTGATAAAAATTTGTCTTTTAAAAAGTTTGCGTTTTAGTACAGTGTTCATTTGGGAATATAAGGACAATGACAGCTTTGTACTGAAAAAACATAGCAAACTTACAACTTTTGACTTTTAAAAGTATGTTGTTTTTTTTTACAAGACTTCTTCTAGTTGATTATCCACTCTTTACTGTTAGGCTATAAATGTTGTAGGCTTATACTATAAGCTATACTATATAATAAATTATTAATAAAAATATCCGTAGTTAATATACCGTAGTTATAGTTATCTTATCTTACTACAGACGATCCTAATATAATAGGACTACTTGCCACTATAAATATAAATATAGCCTAAAGATTTCTATTTAGTTAGTACAAATGTATAGGAGTAGGCCTATCGCGGCCCATAGGCTATGCAAAGGCTACAGTTTTTTTTTTAAGTTTTTTTTTAAATAAATATGTTGTTACTGGAATTTAAATATTTATCAAATATTTAAAAAAGTGAGAGGGGGAAGAGAGAAACGACGATTTGAGATATCGTATTTTCCATTGCTTTTTCATCTCGAACTGCTTTATATTTTATATATAGCTCAGTGTAAAGACATCCGCTCTTCTTTTTATTTGGAAAAAAAAAATCGGGAAATATATCTGATTTGTTGGCTGGCACCGTTGTTGTTTACAGGGGCACAGTGAAATTGCAATAATAAATACACAATTATACTTGTTATCGTTTACTATTCACCTCATTCAAAGATATAATTTATGATATTTGTAATATTGACAATTTACTATTATGGCTTTGAAAGGAAATATATTTTCACCGGAACTCGAAGACGACCAACAAGTGGCAGTGTTGTATTCACCTTTCAGAGAAAAAACATTAAACCCACATTCATGGAACAGAAAATTTAAATTTTGGGAAAATATGCTGTCAGAGCTCGCGTTAGAACGCAAAATAGTAACTTTTGACTTACAAACTCTACCGAAAATGTTTGAGAGAAAAGGGATTACTCCAAAGTGTCTTGATACCGTTATTGCAGAGTTGATAAAGTAGGTATCTCAGATCTGCCCCCTATTAACCTATTTTATTTTTAATTGTTTAATAATAAATAATCTTAGAGAAGTCTAGACCAGGGGTCGGCAACCTTTTGATAACATTTTGCCAAAGTGGGATTTATATTGCAATCAGCGTGCTAACAGCCTTAAAGGTCATCCTGCTATAGCGCTTAATTTCTTATAGTTATAGAAGAGATTTGAATTGCCCCTTTTTGGGAGTCTTCCGCGTGCCATTGAAAATCGCACTGCATGCCAAGTGTGGCACGCGTGCCATAAGTTTCCGACCACTGGTCTAGATAATATATACTCATTCTACTATAGATAGTATAATATAGTAATGGTACTACAATAGTAGGCTATAGGCGGCCTACAGTATTACATAGAAATTATAGACCTATAAATAGCCAAGCTTGGATTCCAGAGGTGGATAAATGTGGCTCCGAGAACTGCATGCAGGATTTGTTGAAATAAGTGTAGCCCCTTTTCAACCTTTTGACTCTAGATTTTTTAAATTTTTTATGAATTTTGGTGACATTGACTAAGTAATTCGTAAGTAAAATGTTCAAATGGTACATATAGCATGGTTCTTGTGCAAGTTTTTAATGTCTTGAAAATGGAATATCTATGCCTCAATGATTAGAATTATAAAATTATATTATTAATTTTTTATTAAGATTGGGCCAACATTGCATCAAAAAGGGTAGCCTATAGGCCCACTTCTTGGAAACAACTTTATATAGATGAACTGGATTTTTTGTCACTTGCAATAGAATACTTTGTACAATTGTCAAATAAAATTTACAAAACATTGGGCTAAGGTTAATGGCATAACCAGACTATTTATTTACCATTGGCTGCCTGCATGAGCTTCTAATATACACATACACTAATAGTAAAATGCTGATTACTTTGGCAGCATTATCATTATGTTAGAATCAGGTAGAAATAGAGAAGACATACATAACAAGTCTAACAAGGCAAGATATATGCATTTGCCATCATGAATAACATATGAAACTCATCTCAATATATCATCCAAGCCAAAATAAAACTGTATCCTTGCAGTATTCTTCTATGAATCAGAATTTTGGCATATAACACAGCAAGTGCTCTCAAAGTTATCCTCCTTACATGTCAAAAGCCTCAGAAGAATCATTTAAAAAAAGTCTTTGGCCAAAAAAGCAATTGAATGAAACCTTGATGGTCAGGCAATTAGATATGAACATTTTCATCATGAAAGGCATTTGCAAAAAATTGAGAAAATAAGATGGAAACATAAGTAAAACTACCTTCCACTGGACGCGGCAGAGACAACACAGGATGTTGCATAAAACTACTTTCCACTGGACGCGGCAGAGACAACACAGGATGTTGCATAAAACTACCATCCACTGGACGCGGCAGAGACAACACAGGATGTTGCATAAAACTACCTTCCACTGGACGCGGCAGAGACAACACAGGATGTTGCATAAAACTACCTTCCACTGGACGCGGCAGAGACAACACAGGATGTTGCATAAAACTACTTTCCACTGGACGCGGCAGAGACAACACAGGATGTTGCATAAAACTACCTTTCACTGGACGCGGCAGAGACAACACAGGATGTTGCATAAAACTCAACGACCACATTTTGGAAGAGGTTGAAATATTCAAATACCTAGTGTCAACCCTAAATAGAGAAGGAAGGTCAATAAAGGAAATAAAAACTCGACTTGGCCTGGCCTCCTCCATTATGGTCAAACTATGAAAAATATGGAAGAGTAATATCAGCTTCCCATTGAAAATAAAATTATATTCATCACTGGTACTTTCCCTATTTTTATTTGGCTGCAAAGGTTGGACGCTGAATGCAGAGGCTGAGAGAAGAATTCAGGCCTTTGAGAACAAATGCATTAGAAAGTTATTAGGAATGCGCTATCAAAAAGGAAAAACAAATGAATATGTCTTTCTCCAGGTGCATAATCTGGCGAGGAAACAGGAGGCACTCCTTTCAACTGTAAAACTACAAAAGCTGAGATGGCTTGGTCCTACTTTAATCTTGTAATCTCAGACTTCTTGGCCAAAACCATCCTACAAGGTACAGTGGATGGAGCATGCAGAAAAGGTCACCAGAAAAAGAAGTGGTTGGAAAACCTAAAAGAGTAGACCGAACTTCCTTTTGATACACTTCTGCTAATCTGGTAACACGCTCCATTGTAGCACCCCCACGACGAAAGTCAAGGGTTGGATGATGATGATTGGACACAAGACAGAAAGAGGAAGAGATGTCCACAAAAATCAACCCAGTGAAGAAGCATCAAACAGGAGATGAGGGACAGAGGTCATTCCTGTAGCAGGATCAGTGTTATTTCACATGAGACCCAAATAAGTGGAGAGACTTAGTTGCTGCCCTTTGAGCCAAAGGTATTTCTGACAGTAAGTAAGTAAGAATTGCTGATTATACGGACTCAATACTTTGATAACATGACTGAAGACCTAACAGTGGTGGTTAAGCATTGTCAAGGATTCAAACAGTTTTTAAATGATTGATTTGGATTTTTTTTTTTTTTTTTCAAAAATTGAGAGGGATTTATTTATTTACCAATATTTTTTTTAACCATATAAGACTGCCTATTCTAAAATTGTCATTCTTTGCTTTAATTTAATCTTACATTTTTTCTTTTTTAAATTTACAACAAAGATCTGGAAAGGTTAAATGTATTGAACATTATACCACATCAAATTCTTGGTTGTCCTGGGGCTTTGATGCACTGATTAAGAAGCCAGTTGTTTGGGGAGTAAGTCATCTCATTGGACCATCAAAACCTAAATCAGCAGTTTATGTATGGCCAGAGGTTGCCAAGGTAAAAGTATTTTTAAAGGAAAATATTTGTTTGTAAATGCTTATTGCCATTTATAAATGTTTGATTTGATAAACTTCATAAACTTGTTCAAATTTATTTTCAGAATGTGTCAGAACAGTTAGCTCAGCAACATGAAAAAAATGTGTATGCTGGATTAACCACAAATCTGATATCAGTTGCTGACTTAAAAAACAGCTGTTCTGATTTCATTCATTCTGATCAAGACTTTGAAATTGTAATGCTACAAATGGAGTGGGACAAAAGAATAGCTTCTGCTGAAACAAAGACTAAAGAGAAGGTTTCTCAGATTTATTTTGAAAATGAAAAATATTTTCTGAAGCAAAAAACACTGAATTAATATTAGATCTATATATATCTTTTTATTATATAGTAATTAAAGGGAATACAATTGACATTGTTAATAAACAATATTTTTGTTAGTTTTCAGTAAAAAAAATTTTTTAGAAAGGTTGAAATAGGACTTGTGTAGATAAATTTTATCCTTTTTTTTGGTGGTTATAAGCAGTTAATTTTTATTTTCCTTTAAAAAAAAATAGGAACTAACACACATAATTTGACTGTTTTCTAAAAGGTTGTCAAGTTTTGTAGAAAAGGAGAAAAAACTGTTGAGCCAATTACTGAATTGGAACTTCAAGTGTACAAGTAAGATTTGATTCTTAGACACACACTTTTATGTTTATTAAAAACAAATTTAATGTATGCAACATAAATTTATGCAAATTATGTTAACTATACTCGAAGCACATATAACTGTCCTCAATAGGATATGCACTATACAAGAATTCTTCTTCTTATTATAATATGTAATATTCATGTTTTTTTTTATTTAAGCATACAAAGGACTGCTAAAGGGCTTGAAAAAGATATCAGTAAATGTTCTTCTGAAGCTGAGAGGTAAATGATTAAGCCACTTAAAAAAAATTCCAAGACCATCTATTGAAAAATATGAGTCTTCAATATGACTTCAAGAAAATGTGTTTATTTATATAATGATCTTTAACTCAACCTTCAAAAAGTTCTAAGTGTACCCTAATATTTGATTTCCAAAATTTGGTTTCTGTTGACATGAGTGAACTTCTCAAAAATATTAGTTTCTATTGATAGTGCTTGAAATGTATAAGAAGGCTTGATAACAAAATACTTGCTACAAAAATAAACTATTGAAATACAAAAGAACTATTGCGTTTAAGCATGAATGAACTTTTGTGTCTGTGTCAACATCAGACTGTGCAAGGCAGTGAGGATTAATATACAATAGATTGCTTTAAGTCTCTCTTTTTGAAGCTCATCATTACATTTAGAACTCAAATTGAGACCAATCTATTGTTTGCATTATGCAACATTCACAGCACTATGCAAACACAAATATGTATATTTATGGATAGTTAACTGTAAACTTGTTATTGATTCTATTTTTAAAAGATATTTTAAATGCTCTTTTTATGTTTGAATACATCCATAAAAACAGTCTTATGCCATAAAAAATATTTCACCTTTTATCCATTTCCCTTTAGATTTATCCAAGAAGCCAGGAAAAACTTAAGAGAAGGATCTAAATTTAAGGTTTACATTTTTTTAATAAATAAAATTAAATTTTAACCCTTTGAGCCCTTCTCACCTGTGCCTATTTTTACCCTATGCCTGGGCTCCTGAGCATTTTATGCCTCTTTTGTAATATATCATGATTGAGCGACCACTGAGGAAAAACCGTCAAAGATAACAACATGAAATTGAACATGCAAGTAAAAGAATAGGTCTACCTGAACTAAAGAGCCAAAATTCAACTTTAGTATGACAAATCTTAAAAAAAATCAATAATTTCTTGTGTTGAGAACAAGGAAGTACGTTGTCGTTTTGTCCCATGGACCAGGTTGAGGCTCATCATGATTCATGATCAAAAAATGGAAAATTTTCGTCAAGGAAGCAGACATCTTCAATAAACTCCTAACCTAAGCATGCTACAACGAAACATATGATTGGCTGTTATAGGCAAGACTAAACCAATCCGCGTAGCTGTACTATCGCGATCCCGCTTTACCGGGGGCTAGGTTTATGAAGCGATTACTGCTACACCGGTTTACCGGGGGCAAGGGCTTAAAGGGTTAAATAGTTTTTAAATGATAATTTTGGTATAAAAAACAACAACCTTTTTATGATTCAAATTGAGATTTTATACTGAAATATATCATACTTAGTTTTTGTTAATGAAGAAAATGAAAGGAATTTGACTGTAATTGACAGATTTAAATTACTAACCATCAAACACTTAACAAATATTGCCACTTACAAGTTCTTCTTTTTACCAGGCTAAGCAGAGTTTAAAAAAGAAGAATGGTGTTTTAAAATTATTAGAGAAAAAAACGGCAACACTTGAAAATTTACATGCCATTTTAGAGAAAATAGAAGAGGCCAGTACTAATGAAACGGTGAGTAAACCAGGTTGCTTTTGGATGATATAAAGAAAACATAATAATTATTATTCTGAGAGTGAAAGGATTATGAAATAATAATTAATGCATTTGTCATTGAACCCTTAGTAAATAGATGCACAACAAAGGTCTAGTCCCAATTAATGGAAATTATTCATGAGCTTGTCAACATGTGATAATCATGCCCAAAAAATTGTTCACTATCTTAATTCTCACAAAAACATTTTTTCAAGCACTAAATGAATGGGTTAAAGTTAAAAAATATTTTCTTTTAGGTTTTAAAATTTGAAAACATCTTTTGACAAAAAAAAAAAGTGAATTGAATAATAATAAACCATTGTATTTAAATTATACATAAAATAGTATTGACATTACACCAGTTTTACATTCAGGAATAAATTTAGCAATAAAAAAGGGCTTAGTTTAGTGATTCACAATTTTTTTAAATTGTACTTTTGTCTCATGTGCAAGGTTGTCAAAGCTTGTGAATCTGGACGAGCTGCACTAAAATCTTTGAACACAGAAAATAATTTAGACAAAGTTGAAGCTGTGTTGAGTGATATTCAAGAGGTAACTGGAACTATTTTACAGTTTGCTTTATTGTTTATAGAAATGTTACATTTTTTTTTATAAAACAAAAGAAAAGTATGTACATTTTATCATGTATAAATCCTTATTTAATTTTTAGGTAGCTGAAAGTCAAGATGATATTTCAAACATGCTTAGCACCTTACATTTAAGTGAAGAAAGCTCTGAAGACCTGGAGTCAGAATTAAATGAGTTGTTGAAGGATGACATAAATGTGAAATTAGAAAATCAAGAATCCCCAGGTAAATTTCATATTTAAAATGAAATGTTTCTGTATATTTTGGGATGTGTCATGGTCTGTATGTAATACGAATTTCAAAGTATTAAAAAAACAAACAAGGTTAAATATAAAGAAAAAAATTCTCTACGATTGAAAATGTTGACATTGTAACCTGTGGCATTTTTACGTCCTGTGAGACAATCTTTTCCCCTTGCCGACCCTCGTGTGGCTGAAGAGACCAATCCTGGAAAATACAGACATGGTCGCACTGGGTGCAGATGAAAACGGCGGTGGGGATCACATTTTTCTCCCCCTTTTTGTGCCTTGCGTGTCCTTCTCCTTGCAAGCGGGAACCTTCCTTGATCCCTGACCTCCAGGTGGGCCAATCCTGCATCATGTCCTATTAACTGTTGGGGTCAATATGGAGTTGTTTCATGTCTCGTTTGCAGACTTCTGCATATCTTACTTTTGGACATCCAGCAGGTCTATGTCCTTAAACTAACATTCCGTAAAGGATGTCCGGTGGTAGTTGACCCTGTGGCTGAGAATAATGCGGATGTCTTGACACCCTGCTATTTGTGAACACAATCTTGCCCTCCCCCCCCTCCCGATTTAGTACTCTAGTGACGCTAACTCTGTGTGGGGCCTTGTCAACCTTTCATTCTTTTGCCATTCAGTCAAAGAAATATACACAATTTTTTTCTCACTGGGATAACTATAGCCAAGGCAGTTAAAAAAAAAGAGAAATTATTAGTGCTAATTGTTTTCTATTTTTCTCTTCTAGCAGTAAATAGTTAAAGTAAATGGTTCAGTTGTTTTTTTTCTGTCATTGTTTAGAGAGAATATTAGGCATGTTCACAATATGACTTTGTAAATAAGTTTGCAACTACATGACTTTGTGAATATGTTTGCTATTTGGCTTAGTGAATATGTTTGCTATTTGGCTTAGTGAATATGTTTGCTATTTGGCTTAGTGAATATGTTTGCTATTTGGCTTAGTTAACATGTTTGCAACATTACTTTAAGTAAGATATGTAAGGGTTATTAAAGTATAATTTGTTTGTTTTTTCTTTCTTATTTTGAAAGAATTAATTTTATTATCAATTCCTTTTTCAGATAATCTTCCTGATGTGCCAACTCATTCATTCTCTAGAGATTTAAAAGAGTCTCAATCAACCAAACCATCCACTGCTAAGCAAGCATTAACATCCTGATTGACTAGAACATCCTTGTATTAGAAAACAAGACAATTCTAATTTAAATTATAAATATTTTTACCCATCCAAGTTAAGAGCATCAAGTGACTTTGAAATAAATTCATGAAAAATAGAAAAAAAAACTTTATACAAACTATATTTGTACTTGTTTTGTTTCTTTAAGCTGGTGCTACTTAAACTGTTTAACATTAACAGAATTCAATGACATGGTTTGTCTATAATTAATATAACTACAGTAATTACATGATGGTAGTAAAACAAAAACGTTTAAGTCTAAACAGTAGCATATGTCATACATTTATTTGATACACTGTTGTTACAAAACACCATAATAGCTACCAAAAATATGTTTTTTTCTGTTTGTCAAATGATACTTAATTATTCTGATGTTTGGAAATTTTATCAACATCCTTACCAGCTTTGCATAATTTTTTTTTTAAATCACTAGAAACTTTTTTTTTTCATCTATCTCTAGACTCCACTTTAAACAGTTTTAATGTCAAGAAAATGCAAATTTAGATTGTTAGCTATTTTAATTCTGGATATAATACTATTTTGAAATTTATTGTATACATAGTATAAATATTGAATGTACAAAACAATATGGATTAGGAAGACTTTTTTTAATTGAAAGTTTATGTTTACACTTTTCCGTGTAAAAGCTTTTGCCTTCATTAAAAATCTAAAACTGTTATTATCTGAATAGCTCTAACTTTTCCTAGTTCTCATGATTAGATATTCAAAGATTAAATAACCAAGCAATGTTGTTTTTGTAGCAGTAGCAGCCATGTAATCATCACTTCAAACACTCTATTTACACATTTTATTTCTTTGCATGCAAGGTGTAGATTTCTTTTATTTTGGGGATAGACAAGTCACAATGTCTTTCATATTATGCTCTAGCTTTTTAAAATATTAATTTTTATAAGTCCTTTTATCATGTTGATATTTACATATGTTTGTTATTTTGCATTTTAAAATTTGGCTCTTTTACATACAGGAATAAAAGAAGAATATTGTAATAAAACATGGCCATATTGTATTTTATCTATATTTTTTATTTTTTGGAACTAATTTTTATTTAACATAAAGTGAAGATTTTGTAAGAGTTTTAGGCTTGGTCAGCTGTGCTGTCATTTGGCCTGACTCCGAAGCTGCACGAAGTATAGGAAGTTTTTGATTGGTGCCACTTGTGTGAGCCGATTCAAACTGAAAGAAGAAAAACATTCACATTTAAGACCTTGTCGTTTATCACTTATCTAATTATTGAGTTTATATTAATAGAAAAAATGATTTAAATCTAAGCCTATGTATCTAATGCATTGGTCAAGTGACCTGGGGATCTCCGCTAAATTAAGCCCAATGAACTAAAATGTTCTGGAAAGAAATCTTTACTGACCATTAGTTTCTCAAGAAGAAATATTAATTATGTTAGATGCTTAGAGTGGACAAAAAAAACTATTAAATAAATGACATATTACATGTAGTTTTATATTGTTTGATTATAAATTACAGAAAATGAAGTGAATTTGTATAGTGATTTTGGCCTGTATAAAATATGAAGTGAATTGGTATAGTGATTTTGGCCTGTATAAAGTATGAAGTGAATTGGTATAGTGATTTTGGCCTGTATAAAGAATGAAGTGAATTGGTATAGTGATTTTGGCCTGTATAAAGTATGAAGTGAATTGGTATAGTGATTTTGGCTTGTATAAAGAATGAAGTGAATTGGTATAGTGAATAGTGATTTTGGCTTGTATAAAGAATGAAGTGAATTGGTATAGTGATTTTGGCCTGTAGCCTATAAAGTATGAAGTGAATTGGTATAGTGATTTTGGTCTGTATAAAGTATGAAGTGAATTGGTATAGTGATTTTGGCCTGTATAAAGAATGAAGTGAATTGGTATAGTGATTTTGGCCTGTATAAAGAATGAAGTGAATTGGTATAGTGATTTAGGCCTGTATAAAGTATGAAGTGAATTGGTATAATGATTTTGGCCTGTATAAAGAATGAAGTGAATTGGTATAATGATTTTGGCCTGTATAAAGTATGAAGTGAATTGGTATAGTGATTTTGGCCTGTTTAAAGAATGAAGTGAATTGGTATAGTGATTTTGGCCTGTATAAAGTATGAAGTGAATTGGCATAATGATTTTGGCCTGTATAAAATATGAAGTGAATTGGTATAATGATTTTGGCCTGTATAAAGAATGAAGTGAATTGGTATAGTGATTTTGGCCTGTATAAAGAATGAAGTGAATTGGTATAATGATTTTGGCCTGTATAAAGAATGAAGTGAATTGGTATAGTGATTTTGGCCTGTATAATGAGTACAAACACTCTGGAGATTTTAGAAATATTTTAGTTAAATATATCATCATTTTTATCCAATCATATTTTTTTATTGTACAGTTTGTAATTATTCTGCATATAAATGAAACAAAAAAAACTTCTTACTTCTGGTTTATTTTGAATGTTTTCCTGAACATGAAGCAATCTTGTATTCTTTTTGGTTGATTGATGCCTATAATCATTTGATATGTGTTGATAATTTAATTGTTCATTATCTATATTTTCACTTTCAGTACTGGTACTAGTAGAGATTGAAGGCTTCCTTTGACTATCCCAGTTGCCTAGCAATGATGGCCTCTCTTTAGTCAAAGTGGACATCTGTGGGCCAGAGGAACTCATCTTTATGAAACCAAAAGGGGAACTGTTTCTGGAGTATCCAGGGGGGACAACTACACTCATCAGACCTTTCTGTGGCAGTTCTGCACTTTTCTGGATGACCGGTGCCGGCTGCCTTTCACAGAACATCTTTGTGAAGTTATTGTCTCTGTTGCTTAGTTCCAATCGATAGCGCTGGACTTCTTGCTTCAGTCTGTCCAGCTCTTCGTTCACATCTAAAGATTTTGTATCTTTATTTGGTTTCATTGACACCTGGGATAGTTTCTTGCACATTGCTCTTACTTCTTTCAACTCCGCCTCCAGCTTTTTATTTCTAGTCATTAATTGCTCATTTTTATTAAAGCTTTTATCTAGCAGAGCCTGAAGTTGAATAATATCATTGGATAATTTCTCATTAGCTTTTCTCAGCTCATCAATATTGCACTGTGTGGAATGGAAGAAATAAAGTTCGAAAAGCTTAAATAGGATATTTGTTATCTTTATGGACTTAACAGCATAATTTTAATAGTATGTAAATGTATTGCCTCCAGTTAGTAAAATTGTCGTGATTTCCTTAAAATTAATACCGAATCAATTGCATCATCATCTTTGGCGCTACAGCCCATGGAGGGCTCTGGCCTGCCTCACCACTTCCATGAAAATGAACATGCAATTTCTGCTTTATTCTCGTACAATGTGCTAAGTAAAAGAAAACTACACGAGCTTGAAGCGGTACAACACTCAAACTCCTTTCATGGACTGCTAGCACAATTGTCCTACTTTCGTGATACTTAATATTTTATTTAAACAAAAAAAAACAAAACAACAACGACAAAATGTAAAAGACGACCAAATGATAATTTTAATTAAGCTGTTCAGTATACTCATACATACCTTTTCATTTATTTGCGTACTATTGAGTTTATTTTCAGCTCCAGTAAGTCTGCTTTGCAGCTCCTCTAGTTCCTTGTCCTTCTTTAAAATTTCGTTATTTTTGGCGGCGATTTGCAGAGCTAAACTTCGTTTCAAAGATTCCAAGTCGGATTGAGTATTTTGTAGCAGGCTCCGAAGATTTTGACATTCCGCTCTCTCTTCCTGTAAACATTTATCTTTCTCTGCAAGTTTTTGGCTCCATTCATAGTCCTTTCCTAAAAGCACAACATCTATTGCGCCATGACCTTGTTGAGCAGTTTCCAGATTTGTATTCAATTCTTCAATAGTGTTTTCTAATTTGGCGATGCGAGTTTTTGCATCTTGGATAACAAGTTCTATTTCATATTCATAGGACTCTTTTAGGGCCCCCATTTCGACTTCTTTCTCGTGATTTCTCGTGAACAGCATGTGTACGACTTGCGTGAGTTCAGCAACTTTTTTAGACATACGATAGTGAAAACTATTTTTATCTTGAGCTGCCATTCTGACAAAATGTGACTGTTGTTTGCTAAGTCTTATACTTTTGCTAAGTTGTCACTAATTATTCAGTTGTTTCATGACTAAACAGGAACTTTTAAAATCTACATATTTTGAAAGAAGAAAAGTAATGTATGAATCCTGTTGCTATCTTCAAAATTAGACAATATTATCTACACACACGCACACTCGTACACACACGTTTTTTTTTCTACAAAGGTCTCATGTATAGCTTATTATTGAATTGTGCAGTGGCGTAGACAAGTTTTTTAGGGTGAGCGAATTTTAAAGAAAAAGGCCCCACTTTTAATACTTTTTTCATTTTTTGTTAGATTAATAGAATAACTAAGAAATCGTACGCATCAAGTATTTCAAGAGATCCATGTGCCCCAGCCAACTGTGCAATAGTGCAGTTTGTTTTTTCATCATCCACGATTCGTTTTAGAGCAACTATTATATCTACTGTCCATGTCTTACTCTTACTGTTTCCCTTTCATCCTCCATTGGAGAGTCTGTTGAAGTGATCAAATTTTCTGTAGAATCATGCCCCACTTTCTGAGCGCTCCTATCAGCAGGACACTCCTAGCTTCATAGAACAACCTTTATCTGTCGCAGCTGATGTCGCACTAAATAAAAATTATGCATCCTCTTTCGTATATTATTTGAAAACATTTATATCCATGCAGGCAGAGTAACACACGGACCATGTTATCTTAACATTATTCGCTTCATGCCCATTCCCCGCCACCTGCTGTCTCCTGGCATTTCACACTTTGTTTGATTTTTTGTTGGCTTATGTAGCCATTAATTGGTATTAAGACAACATCATCGTCATGTCATAGGTCAGTTTTGAGTAGAACGGCGTTCATGATCATGTGTTTTAAAGTTCAGCAGATCTAGCGAGCCAGTTGGTGGTGTGTATTCTGTCAGTGGCGAGATCGTAAAGGTCGGGCAGCCTCTGGATCAAACTCAGGGGTTAGAGACAGAGCTTGTAGGCTAGAAAAGGACACCTACTCAATAGAGTATGGGGGATATGTTAGTGAAACTTGACATAACTTGACTTGAACTTGATTGGGCAGCGTTCTCCCAGAATGCTTGGCATTCAGTCGCACCTGTTGTCTCCTGTTGAATCAGGGAGACCAGTATACCCAAAGTAAGGGTACATTCATGAAGGTGCCCATTCAGACACATTTAGACAGGAAAGGCCATATTACAGAATAATCATTGAGTTATATAGTTAAAGTAGCAATAGGCACATAATACGGACAGTCACTATCTCTACGCAGGAGAGACTTTATGTATACTTTGCGTTGGGCATCACTGCTATCCATCTCTCCTTATTTTTTTTTTTTGAAAGGGCTAACATTTTATTATTTAGAAGGCCCCATTTTTATCATTTAAAATGTCCCACGTTTTTATTCTAACAAAGACCCTCCTTTGATATCTTGAAATGGACCCACTTTTTATCATTGAAAATGCAACACTTTTTATTCTAAATGAAAAGGCCCTTACTTTTCGGAAGATGGTCTTAAGGGGAGCGGCTTTCTCCCTGCTCTCCCATCCCCGGCCACACTACTGATTAGGCCAGCGGTTCCCAAACTGGGGGGCGCGACCCCCTTGGGGGTCGAACGACCATTTCACGGGGGTCGCCAAAGACCTTCGGAAAACGTATGTTTTCGATGGTCTTAGGAGCCGAAATATAGTTCATCTTTCCTTCTCCAACCGAGTCCACCGACATGCAGATACATCCGCATACAACGTGAAGACTACTTGGCGTAATGACATCAATACAGGTGTATGTGACAAGGTCGGCACCATAATGCACGTGTGCTGACCAGTAACCCGTTTGTATAGAGTTGTGTTAAAAAGCCTCTTCTCTGTTAAAAGCAGTCATTGTGTTAAAAGGAGTAGTATTTGCGATAAACGCCCGACACTTCATGAATATTTCGGATTTTAATTTAGATTCTGTTCGGTCTGGATTTCAACAGAATCAGTGACCAAAAGTAATCGTAGCTCACTGTATGATACATTGGCAAATATTACATTTAAGCAGACCAAATGATTACGGTGATAAATTCTGTAAAATAACACGTTCACATGCTAGCAGCCGAAATTTCATCATCATGGTACTTTCCATATCTAGGCTACCTGACACCACATATCTATGTAGCCTACTTGCCAGAAGCACATTCTCATTCAAAGATGTTCCTGTGAAAGCACAAAGGAGTTCATTGAGCGTATTAACAACGATGCATAGAGAACTAATTTCTCTATAATGCCAGGTACAAAATTCTGGATCAAATGTTTGCAGTCATAAACTATTTTGGCTGAGATTGTGTTGCGCCATTTTCTTCCATTTGCAACAAAATATCTTAGTAAACATTGCTTTTCCACCTTGTTGGTTATCAAGTCTAAACACAATAGACTTATTGTTGGAGATGCTCTGCTTGCAAAGACTGTCCCAAGAATGTCTGAACCGATAAGAAATACGCAATGTCAACCATCACAATAGCTGACGTTCGTGTTGTAATTAGATATATAGGCATAAGCCTATACCGGTATCTTGCATAATTTAATTACATGTTTTTTATGTTTTCTTTTCTGTTATGATTAATCGCTATGCTTTAATTAGGTTCATTTTGTGACATTAAAAATACATCCTGCACATTTGATATTTACATTAAAATTCATAACAGTAACAAATTAGGGACGAAATTATTTATTATTATTAATGTTTTTTATTACTATTATTATTTTTTTATTTTTTTTTTGGGGGGGGGGGGGGCGCAAAAGCATGAGAAACTGTATAAAGGGGTAGCGGCCTAAAAAAAGTTTGGGAACCACTGGATTAGGCGATGGCATTGTCTTGTAGGATTTAATGTTGCTGTCTGCCATTTTCATCTTGCAGCTTCCTCTTTCCCCGATCTCCCTCTCTCTCCCCCCCCCCCTCTCTCTCTCTCTCTCTCTGTCTCTCTCTCTCTCTCTCTCCCTCTCTCTCTCCCTCTCTCTCTCCCTCTCTCTCTCTCTGTCCTTTAGTTCAACTATCCGCGTGCCCTTCCATCCGTCCACCCATCCATCGAAAGAGTTTTTTAAAACCTCGTAATAAAAAAAGTATTCATTGAGCTCCAATATATCAGTTAGGATTATAGCCTATGCTCCAATTCGTCAAAGTAACGCCTGCACAGTCGCCTACATTTTATCCTACATTATATTATGTTAAGTAAGCCTGTAAGAGGTAGGCTATAATGTATGGCCTACTAACAAAGTTAGATCAATAGGAAAGCTTTAAGAGCCAATTATGAACTTTTAAAAATTATTCATACTTTTTAACAGGCATTATATTTTTTTATAGACGCTGATATAGCTAGTCTATATCTTTCTCTCTCTAAATCTCTAATTAAATTTGACAAACGAATACAGAAATGGTTACTGTTATCGTTAAAATACACACACGCACACACATAGTTGTAGGCCTAAGTAGCATAATTTTAATAATCTACTTTAAACCAATTACCTGAATGTTATGGCAGTAATCCTATCTAACGGTGCATGATTGTGAACACACAGTAATCGTATGCTATTTCCCAAACAGTTAACGGTATCGACGTAACCTTGTATGCATGCATGTAGGCTATGTATGTGTAGTCTCGGTGGTATTTTAAAACTTGTTTGTGTCGCTTTGACACGAAGAAAAAAAGAGAATTGACAAAAGGTATGTAGGGAAGTCAACTTGAAATAAACCGATTAAACATTTTCTAGTCCTTTCAATGGGGCAGGGGCATTGAATGGTAGGCCTAGACTAGCAATGAGATTAATATGTTTTATCATTCTCTGAAAGGTGCCACGGTAAGGTAGCCTACTTCAAACTTGCCGTGTTTTGGGAAAGAAGTGGGGTGCCAACTTTATAAAAAAGGGAAATAATAAAGGGCGGTGGAGGCCCTCATCGGTAGCAGTAAAAGAAATATCAAGGAAAGAGGCATGTGTCTCATTTACCTCCCCCCCCCCCCCCACACACACCATCAACAACCTTATTCCTGTATTAAGCTGTGATGCATTAAATACGATCTATATTTGGAAAAAAAAGATCTATGCATTTTAAAACAATGAAAACACGCACTACAACCTGTAGCAAATAATGTTGATGTGTTTAAAAGTTCCGTTATCTCGATAGGCTTTATTTGATCACCCCCACTTGACCCAATTTATCTGTAGCTTTCAAGAGAGACAACCCAATAATATTCGTTTTACTCGATCTTCACTTTAAACTCTAAAGGACAACTAGTAGAGCTATAATAGGGCCTTTAGATTTTTTTTTATAAGTCAAGAAATTTAAAATGATCACCTGCCATGTCACAATAAGTAAAGCCTAACGAACATGTAATTCAATAAGACCTGAAAGCCAAGAGCTGTTTCTATAGCCATTAGATCTAGTAGTCCAATTATATTGGCTCCACTCCAGACACTTCTAAAAAGAGAATAAAAATAATATGCCGTGAAATGGAGCAAACGAATACAAGACTATTATTCGACAGAAAACTGATACCAGATATTGTTGAAGGTGTTGTGGCGATTAATGTTGGAGTTGTTTGAGGGAATAATCTTCTTTATAGAAGAAGCATCTGTAATATATAAGATATTTGGAATGTAGGCCTATGTTCTTGAAAACGTGTCGTGAGATTGACGTGTTAATATAAAAACTTTTTTTAAAGTGTGAGGAAAGCATACTGTTTACATTATTTCATTTTTAAAAATCCTAAAAGGCAATGTTTACTAATGTACTAATGTTTTTGTATACCTAATCCTAATAATACTTGATAATCAACCACAATAACAAATTTAAATCGTTAATACAATAGCCTAATTTTCAGTTAACTTTAAATGGAGTTGTGAGCCCCTTTAAGCTTATTTGGTGCCAATTGAATGTTTTAAATTGGTATTGCAATGGGTTACACTGAAATCAGTCATGTGTAGCAATCAAAGATCAAAAGTCACTGTATTTTATTGTAAAGCAATAAGCTTAGTATTGATTACTCCTGTGAACATATTTTCCAGCCGTTCTGATTGTCGCACATTATGTGTAGGCTATTGTGTAGGCCTTATAGGCTTTATCTTTCGAAAGATACTTTTTGAAATTGGGCATTAGTAGAGTGATTCTAAGTTCTGTTTTCATAATCTCTAACGACCCATCTGCTACATATGTGTTCTGCACTGAACAGGTGCCTAGCGAATAATAATATAAGCTTATATTCCTTTTCATCTGCATGGGGCAACCCTTCTAAATATTAATATAACATTGTTTGTGTGTGGTTTCAATAGGCCATTAATTTAATATATTAAATAAAAAAAAACATGTAGGCCTATAGGCCTAGTTTTGATGATTCTAGTGTGCGTTCCCGGTATATTTTTCCATTTAACCAATTGTCCTTCATCTTCACCTATTCCTTAAGAACCCCGATTATGGTCCTTGCGAGACCATTGTCGACTAACTGACTAAGTCACGCCACCTGTCACAGTCTTCTGTCGCCCTTTAAGAGACCATCTTTTACACCTATTGGCTCTATTGATGGCTGCATCTGGCTCTATTGATGGCTGCATCTGGCTCTATTGATGGCTACATCTGGCTCTATTGATGGCTGCATCTGGCTCTATTGATGGCTGCATCTGGCTCTATTGATGGCTGCATCTGGCTCTATTGATGGCTGCATCTGGCTCCACGACAAGTTCGATTATAAAAAAAAATTGTTTAGACTCCTTTGATCCACATATTATTTGCATATCAATATGTCATTCTACAAATGAACTAAAGTCTACTGCAGCTCAGCATCCGAAGTGGTAAAGGAAATAAACTCCGCTGACCTAAAAGACAGAAAAATGGCAACCCTGCATTCATTGTAATAAAAGGGACATAACTCTTGCACACATTTACATTGCACATGTTTTGTTTTAAACATAATGTATGGCTCTCACATAATTAATTTTCAAAATATGCGGTGTCCATGGCTATCTCAGATAAAAAGGTTCCCGACCTCTGTTTTACACCATCTTTCCATCTTTTCTTCTGACTGTCTTTCCCCCAAACACTGTGCTTTGCGGTAAGGTCTTTTGCAAAGACGCCATTTCTTGAGACATGCTCCGTTAATCAGTTAATCCCTACTGATGGCGGTGAATGTGGTTTTAAGGCGAACCTGTAGCATTGCACCCTGCGCCCAAGGAAACAAATTATTTAATTTGTATTAACCTCCACAAAGTGCTGCCGTTTGTTTTAATTCATATGTGCATTCAATAGAATAAACATATAAACGTAATTAATGGTATGATCGTAGAGTAAATCACCCTTTGCGAACACCATAAGGCTAAAAATAGCATCCTACTTAGTTTTTGTGACCTAGTTTCTAAACCGTTAGACATAGGATAAAAACGAAAGTACCAAAAGATAGTATGACAACGTGACTACTTGAATGAACATACATTATTGTATTAACTACGCAGGGTTAGTGTGTAGATTGCATTCTCAGACGACCATGTTTGCTGCTTCATAGCGAACACTTTTTTTTTCATTAAACATCACAGCGAACGCTTTAATTTCAGAGCAAACACTAAGTCAAAGTCATCAAAGATTTATTATTTTGTTAATGTAAAGAACACTGGAGATGCCCATGCTATTGTATTTCCACATGCATTTGTCTAAACTTTTACAGATTGTTTAATTTTTTTTTAAATATTTTTTTTCTAAACCAATGTGTTTTATTGTGTAAAATCTAGATCTATTTATGAGTGAGTCAAGAAAAACTCTGCACCGACAGTAAAGAGAAAGACAAGCTAGTGTTCCTATAGTCTACATGCGCCTTTTGATAAATGCATGATATCTGTACTGTATTTTCAAACAAACAACATTGAAATTGAAGCCATTTCCTGTTCCATTAGTTGTAGTATCAAATATATATAATATATGTAGTAGCTGCTATCAGAGCTTACTTCAATTACGTTTCTTGACCCTTCTCTTTTCAGTGTTTTTTTCTGCTATTCTTCTCTCCCTCTTCTTGCTCTAAGTACAGCTCATCTAATAATCTAGTAATAATCCCTTTGAGGTGCATTTTCGACAGTTTTTAGATACCGGGTACCCACTCCAACAGAAAAAAAAGTGCTTGCTATGAGGATCAATCCTACGTTTTGCATACTTCATTGCGAACACCCCATTAAAGCGAACATTAATATAAATAAGTATTGTAATCAGTGGCGTAGCTAGGGCCACCGGCGACCGGGGACATGACACAAAGTCTGCGCCCCTTCTCGGACAGACATCTAATAAAAGACAAAAATGTTTACATGAAAAATAATTAACTGCTACTTGAATAGGTGGGTCTTCAGCCGGCTCCTGAAGGTGTCAAAGCTAGGGCTCTGTCGAAGCTGTAGTGGGAGGGCATTCCATGCGGACGGGCCCACGTATGGGAATGCTCGTTCGCCAGTGGACAACAGTTTCACACGGTGGCCGAGACTGTATTCATGAGACTGTAGTTTTTTTCTGGCTTTCTCCATTTGTTGAAACCATTGGTTAACTCAAATGAAGATCGTGAGTTTGAACTTGATGATGTAAACCAGGGCTCGCCAACCTAAGGCACGCGTGCCAAACTTGGCACGCAGCGTAGTTTTCAATGGCACGCGAGACACCTCCAAGAGGTGTTTTTGTATTGATTTAAAATATTAACATTTTCCGGTTCTGAATGAGGAAAACTGACCGTTGAAGCCGATGTTTTTGAATGACACAGTGACTCATTTAGTGAGTTAAACTTGCATTTACAAGGTCTACTGGAATGGATTTGCATTGAAACTGGACATATCTTGCCGTGAAATCAATTTCAAAACATTTAACTTCATGTACATCCTTATATTAAGGCATATATTTAGATAGATAGTTGGGCTTTTTAAGAAGTACATCGAAGCACTCAAAGCGGAGTTTTTTTAATCAAAGGCAAGACTTTCAAATTGATGGACTCATCAATACCACATCAATCCTAACTGGTTTGAAATTACTACAACCTTCTTAGATGTAGATTTTTTTTAAGTGGAGGGATATTGGCGATTTTAAAATGCAGAAAGTTGAATTTTAAACATTTAAAAAATGGGCATCCAAATATGCCCATTTGCGGAAACAATCTGGAAGGAAGCTGCTTAGGAAAGTCACCTGCTATTCTTAATTGCTAGGCATTCGCTCTTTTACTTTCAGCTTTTGGATCAAATTACACTAGTGAACAGTTTTTATCGCACATGAAAGCGGTTTTAAGCATACAAAAAGATCACATACACTCATTAATTGTTACAGACTAATTACATTAAAAATAGTTTTTTTATGCTCATTTTCTTTAATTAAACATAAATATAAGCAGTTCTAAAACAAATTTATTTGTATTCTTAATTTAATAAATATACGAGACTTATTTAATAGCACTATATTATGTAATTTCTGTAATTATTAATGTATAAAATATAGACTCCTTAAATGGACAGACAATTAATGCAGGAAATGATTATTTACAACTGTTTAACGTAAACTATTTTAATCCTCTAATAAATAAATCTTGTAATGAATACCATAATGTTGGATTTATATAAAGAAATAATAATTAGTCAGTAAATTCGTTATCTTACAAAACATAACTGATTTGGCATCACAATTGAATCAAATGTCTTGAAATGTGGACACGTTTTTAAATAAAGGGAGATAAGTAACCCGTTTTATTTGAGCTAATATTTGTAATTTGTTTCTTTTTTTAAAAAAACATCAACAATAAATGGCTTACAATTTATAACTTTGAAATGATAAAACTGTAAAATAAAATATCTGAAAATTATATAAGTATTATATGACTGAAGAATGTAAATGTATATTTTCAAACATTTCATTAACTACCCAATTTGTATGATTACAACTTATCTATTCTACTTAACGATAGTCAGTTGTAGTTCGCCTTTCATTTAATCACGTTAAACTACTTCCCTGTTAAACTGAGATAAAAAAAAAAAAAAATTTTGCATGTGTTAGATCCTCATCATCATTAACAAAGGATAATGTTTAGACATTAATTACCATTGAATGTTAAAATTTAGTAATAAATTATTGTATTTAATGTAAATGCAAATTTAAAAAAATGATAATCACAAACTCATTAATTTTGTATTAAATATAAGACGCTTTAATAATTTTCTCTATAAATCTCCTTTTCTTTTGGCCTTGGTCTTGCTAAGGAGTTAAATTAATTGTCATATAAAAACAACTAAAAAATATATAATAGAGCAGGTTGACTTTTAGGCTGTTGGCACGCTGAATGATTTAGCAATCCTAGTTTGGCACACTATTAGCAAAAGGTTGCCGACCCTTGATGTAAACAATAGACAGCAGAAACAGTAGGCCCTAAGCAGCTTTATTAATTGGTGAATATAATAGCCACGAGCGATTTACTTCCTCTCCATTTGCTAGTCGGCGTTTAAAGATTAAACCATGACGCAGTAATCGAAAGTTTATCTGCAATTGACGATTGACTGCCTCTATGCAGAAAGGGTATAGATTACTATAGACCCGAGAGTTATCAATTCTTGTACTCACGTAAAATCCTATTTTCGACTCGAAATGATTCAACCTGTATAGCTGTTAAAACCAGATGCCACTTTCAGTATAGGCCTATGAAAAATATTATTTGAACCCGAACTGATCTTTGTTTTTAAAAAAACGCCATCAGCAAGTCTACATTGTGGATGTGTTATTTGTTTATGAGTAGAATGGCGCCCCTTAATGCTCAATGGGGGCGCTAAAATCATGCTTGCCAACTGGTTTGTAATAAAGATATTTGTGGAGCTCCTAAATTCAATCTTGCAAACGTATTTGGGATACATTAGTTAACATCAAAATAAAATTCAATAATTAGTTTTAATACTCATTTTAGCGCCCCCTAACGTGGCGCCCGGGGACATATGTCCCCCCCCCTGCCCCTCCCTAGCTACGCAACTGATTGTAATTCATAACAGCATTGTTCCTTAACTATATCATAGTGATGATCCAATAGCAAACACATTTAAATGTAAAAAGGAAAGGAAAAGTAGTCTTAACCCGGACACCACCCTCGTTCATCCGGTGGGAGGTTTTCAGCATAGCCGCCACCATGGCACCAAATGTCGGCACTTTTTGATCACAAAAAAGCTCTTCTCGTAATTGAAACCACCTGAGGATATTGAGGAAGTATGCCTACTACTTTTTTTTTAGATTGACGCTCGTTTTCGTAGTAGACATGGAAATATAGAAACTGCGAACGTTTTTTCGAGAGGTGTTCGCAACTTGCTGGTGTTCGCTCTTAGGTGATTTACTTTATATAGATCTATATTTCATTTTCAAACTTTTTTTTTTCGCGTTTTTGCTTTAGGCAATGTAGAAGCGAGTTTCACCACTTCAATGTCTCTAGCAGTGTAATGTTTAATTGACAGAGTAGCTACTATTAGCTAGTCCAATAAGTCTATCTTGTAGCATCCGTGTTTAGATTTATTTATTTTTTATATCAGTTTTAGCTTTGAGAAGCTACACTTGCAATAGAACCTCCATGGCAGTCTTAAGAGGATTTGCCGAGCTCTAACTTGTGATGGGGACACTATCTGTCAGACTATTTTCAGTATAAAGCCTAATACATCATGTGGTGATGTAGGTCAGGGGTCGGCAACCCACGACACGCGTGCCAGACTTGGCACGCGGAGCCCTTTTAATTGGCACGCGGAGGACCCCGAATTTTTTTATTTTTTTTTAATGGCTTCTGCTCGCCATGTCCTTTTTTTTAATTAGCGCTCGCTGATCTTTTTCAAATAAATCATTCTGTTGTTTGCCTGTTCGAAAGCGTTCAGTTTCAGCGGATAAAAACTACTCGTTGCGTCTCCTGTGCTTAGGCCTACATCAAAGAATGCTTCATAAAAAAAATGTGCCGACTATTCTACATTTGGTTGGTTTTGTTTGTATTATCATAGACTATAATATACATTGACCGCTTGCTTTAGTTTTTTATGCTACTATCTGCTTATTTTGCAATTCCCGATTCTAAATAAAGTAATTGTCATACATGTTCCGTTTTATTAAATCGCATTTTTTTCGACTTTAAATGAATACTTGTAGACCTATTAATCCAATTGTCATTGACTATAATAAGATGGACTGATTTTTAGAGCTTACGTTCTTTTTCCGTGCGCACACGACACTGATCTATAAATGTTCCGTTTAATCAAACCATTAACTTAATTGTTTTTCGCGATTCCAATAAATGTTATTATCAAGTATATCCTTCAATTTAACGTAAAAAAAATATTGTGTCACCGAAATGAACCCCCACCCCTCCATCTTATAATAAAAAATAAACAACAACCTTGATCGATTTCAGATTTCCGATTTGATATTTAAAATTCATTTTAACAAGAGGATATCCCTCAAATTAATATAATTTCACCATATCTGTGGGCCTATGTAGCCTTTATAGAATACGTTTACAAATTTCAAAATGTTATATTATGCTTCGGTATATATCAAGGTATAGATCTAAAATCTAAGTGTAAGTGCCCATAAAATGTCCGAAAATGACAAAAACGCTGCTGCGATAATTGACAAACAGAAAAGATTTGTCAAATTTCTTGTAAACCACATTAAGCTGTTAAGCTTCCATTGCATTATACACCATGAAAGTTTGTGTGCAAAAATCTCTTTATTGTGCTCCGTAGTGGAAACTGTTGTTAAAATAGTGAACTTTATAGTTTCCCACTCTTCGTTGATTTACCGGCAATTAAAAAATCTTTACTACAAGAAATTGAACGTGAATATGGAGATCTGCTGTTGCACGGCAGTTTTCGCTGGCTTAGTCAAGGTTAAGTGTTTAATAGATTCGTTTCGTGTCTGGAAGCTGTATACGATGTTTCTTGATGAAACAATATTTTTCGTTATTGAATGATGAAGAATGCCTGATGAAACTGATGTTTTTGACAGACTCATTGACTCATTTAAATGTTAAACTTGTGTTTACAAGGACAGGATCAAACAATTCTTGAACTGTTTGGTTACTCATTTTTACTGGAAAGAATTTGGATTGAAACTGGACATTGATCATATTTATTCGGGTTGAAAACGTGAAGGTATCTCTAAATTGACTGTAATGTCGGCTGCATCTTATCTTATAGGCCTATATTACAGACTCGCTCCTTCTATAAAGAAGATTAAACGCCATACAATCATCCATGATATGGGTATAGTCTTGCATATGTATTAGTGTTTTAAAGTAGCCTAGTTTTAAATTATTTAGGCCCTATTAAGTGACTGGTTTGTTCAGGCGACCCATTCCATGACCGGATGCCAGTGTTTTCTCATACTCAGTTTCGTTTCTGTGGTTTACAAGAAACGTATTTGTTTTCATCCAGATAATTGATGGCGCCATGTTAGCTTGTATAATTCTTGTGCCTGCTTGATATCATACCTCCACTGGGGCACACATGTCCAATCGATTGCTGCCAAAGCAAATAAAGCCAGCACTTTCGTCCATAGGAACGTCAAGGGATGCTCCACCAGGATCCAGACGCATTGTTATAAAAGTTTAGCTCGTCCCATCCTGGAGTACGCATCGACGGTATGGGATCGCCATCAAAAACACTTGATATCTAAGCTGGAGATGACCCAATGTCGAGCGGCACGTCGTACCTTACAGGACTTAAAACAAGCGCCTCTGCTTTGGTGGCCAAACTCGAACTGGAGCCCCTACAGCACTGCAGAGCGATAAACATGGTAACCACTATTTACAAGATCGTGAACCGCCACGTGGAAATGTCCACGCAGCCAGGTCGAATCCAACAGGTGACCCGCTCTACCCGAGGCCATCAGCTCAAGCTGCATGTCCCACATGCACGTACCGACGTCTACAAATATTATTTTTTTCCGTCAGCCATTAGGATGTGGAACATCCTGGATCAGGCTTCCATCACTGCCCCTACTGTGCCGGCTTTCAAATCGTCACTGAAGGGCTGGTCTAAAAACCTAAAGTGACACTCTGTCATCTGTATATAATTGTTGTTTGTGATGTTTTTTATTTTATGTCTAAGCTTAGTTAAATTGTTGACTCTTTCCTCGGTCCTAACGGGGTCTCCACAGTAATATGAAGAAGAAGAAGAACACACAAGCAGAGAAACGAAAAACTTAAAACTAGAAATGGCTCCCGTTACATTTGTGCCACCTGCGATCTCTGATAGAACATCGTAGGTATTAATAGATAACATTCGGCTGGTAACCGCAAGAGGTTTCATTTGTTCAATTCGACTTTCTCATCTGATTTCACTCAGTGATTAACAGTGAGATTAGAAACATGTCGATTTAAAACTTCTTAGCAATGAGTTGAGGTAGAAAAAAATAACAGCCAAATTGAAGGTGTGTGACAAGTTTGTGTACTGTACTGTAGCCTATAATCCTATATATAATTATATATATATCGGATATCGCAAAGAACATTAATTTTCGGGGATTGATATCTCAAATCTTCGTTGAACACCATATAGTCTTTTTTAACTACTGAATAATATTAATTTTATATTAAAACAATTTAAAATCACAAACATTTTTTTGCAAAGAAATTAATTAATTGGGAAATTAAATATATATATATTAAATATCGCTGTACACAGGCTCAGTAGCCTATTGATGATGCTATTACAAGGGGAATCACTCTCGTTCAAATAAAATGCTTGTAAACTGAAGTCTATAGCAACCATAATTTCCTGTTGGACGATAAGCAAATAAAACGATCTTTTGTTTCAAAATAGCTTCAAATTTTCTTTCTAAATGGATGCTATCGGATTAAGAACTGGTGCTAATTTAGAAAATGGTGGTCGAAACGAAATAAGAATAAACAATTCAGCAGGACGATGCATGTTAGAAAACTGGGTTGAAGAAGTTAGTTAAATTGTTAAAAATTATTGTAGGCCTAATTTAGTAATTATTGAAACTTGTTGTGTGTTATTATTTAAATTTTATAACTAGTTTTAATCTAAAAGTGTATTTAAAATATTTTAGTAAATTATCATCACACATTTTTTTAATTGAGCCAGAATATGTAGGCCAAAGGCTTCTACTTCTAGCTTGATAAAAATTCAAAACAAATTACTAAACATGTGTATTGGTGAATTTTCAGCGTGCTAATATAGAAAGAGATCCACCTTTGGATAGAGAATACAATTTGGCAGAGAGAGCAATATTTTTAAGATCTGGACACAAAGGAATTTTGACAGTCGATGAAAAGGCTAAAGCTGAAAATCTTACAACAGTTCGGGCTACTTACACTCCACCACAAGTTGATAAAACAAGGCACATTGGTAAGGACAGAAGGATGTGGTACTTATTAATTTCTGTTTTGAATTAAATCTTTATTTATAACAAATATATATTAATCTGAAATAATATTTTTCATGGTAGCTACATTTTGCAAGTTAATTTATAGGATTTATAATTTTATCTCTTTTTTTTAGGCCTTCGAAAGGAACTAATGGAACAGGCCTTTACACAGCTTGCTTGGTAAATTATTCAAATGTATTATATTAGCTAATTAATGATCCTATGAAATTTAGTTACATTTACCGGCACTTGCCCTTTACTTTAAGTTATAAGCTAGGGTAATAAAAAAGAGCTAATAAAAGTAAACCTCCCCAATCTTACAAAAATGAATGCCCCATTGGTGAATCATGATCAGTAGAGCTGTTTAAAAACAAAATACCAGAATTTCACTATTTTACTGTACAAATCCTGCACAGTTGTAACAAAGACAATGTTCTCTTAAAGAAATTTTTTCACAAAACATTTCATACTAATTGGTGAACAAATTAAATAAACAGTGAGAATTCTAATGATAAATGTGAATCTATTCATGCCATCACATTTTAGCATGCTCAGTGGCATATATATCTGGTTCCCTGTTTCACTACTGTATCCATGGGTTACATCGCTGACAAAGTGTGGACACCCCAGTGCGCTTGCATGAAGAGCACACCGGTGGGCGTCTGAGAGCTCTTGCAATCGTTGCATCTGAGATGTCTGAGGCCTCGGTGGGGAGGAAGCAAAGTGCATAACGTTTTCACCTCAACCCCACTCAGGTGTCTGGATGCCCATACCTATAGTAGTATAGTATGAGATTTGCACTACCGGACGACATTGCAGGTACACGGGCAAGTCACTGCGATAATGATTCATGGGGATTTCCGCAGTGGGAGAAAGAGAGTGCATGTAGCTGCGGAAACCATAACCTAAGTCACAGAAAGTCTGAGAGAGAAACAAAAACAAGAATGTCTTTAACACAAGATTTTATCTCTTGTAAACTTTCCAAAGCAAATATGATAAAAACTATTTTGCTTTTCAATTTCATGTTGTTTTTTATTATGCTTTAGACCGGTATGCCAAATTTTCCAAATAATCATTGAACTACTGGTACCGGTTATTAAAGTTCAAATGTTTATTGTTACCGGGTATGTGTAATGCTCAAAATGTGTAAAAAAAAAACATTTGCTCAAAATAGGATAAGAATGTCTAAAAATTTAGCAATATTATTTCCTAATGTAGTGAAGAGATATTGAAAGAAAAAAATGCCAAAGAAGATATTGAAAGAGGGGAACCAATGTGCTCTATTTTCATGCAAGACTACACTAGAGATTTCCCTAAAACAGTTGTAGAAGTGACAAAGGTAAACAGTACCCATTTCTTTTCCTTTTGGTTTGAGTACCTACATATTTTCATTTTACTATTACTATTACAGTAGACACTTTGATAACTTCATTAATTTGTCTGAATACCTTGTGTAACAATTAATAATTATAACTCTCTTGAAATTAAAAGTATTAAAAACTAGAAATAATTAAAATGTTTATTAAAGATTCACTTGTGAAGTTCTTTTTAACTTAAACTACACTATGTCTACTATGTACACTTCTACAGTAATTTTGAAACCTGTTGACATTTAGGCCAGGTCATTCATGTGGTTTCCTAATTCTGGATGTACACATGCAGGCTCAGTAATATATAAATTTACCTTATATAACCTATATTTGGAACTTCTTTTCCATTTTCTTTTGCAAATTAGTATTCTGTGTTTTTTTCATTTGTGAAACTGCTCTCAAGGCTACTTTAAGGATGATTGTTCATTATTAAGTTGAAAAGATTAACTATAGAAACATCCACATGTTTTTACACAAACCATTAGTAATTGTTCTTGTTACAATTCAACCACCATTATTTTAAAAAACACCACCACCAAAACTTTTCCTTTCAGGATCACGATTATGTTAATGAACAGCCCATTACTTTTTGGTCAGAACACAAAGACAAAATGCATGTAGGTGATAGATTTTTTTAGCTCTTAGAAAATAATGTGATATACTATAAAATGTATGTCCTTGCTTTAATGGTTTATAGTTTACTAATTTACTGGCACATTACCTATTCCCCAGGGTGTTACACAAACAAAAACAAGGGACTCTGCTTTTAGGCGAAATGACGCTTTCAGCAAGCCGATGAGTGAATATTGGGATGAAGCCAAGCCTGGTGAATTTGACAAATATCCTATGATGTAATTTATGAAGAACATCATCTACAGATTGAAAACTTGAATGGGGTCTACCTATATTTTAGAAGGCATAAAGCCTCTTTACAAGCAGACATACATTAATTTTAAAATACTTTGAAATACATTTACCAAGGGTGTCTGTCTATCTTTTAAACTCATGAAAAAAAAGCAAACCAGAATTGTACACTGTTTTCAGAAATGGATCTTTAAAGGACTGAAGCTTGTAAATAGTTGAATATATATTCCTTATGTTGGAATTTAATTATTAAATAAAAAATAATTATTAAAGATTTAAGTAAATCTTTTAAAACATCAACAGAAAAAGAATTGTATAATTAAAAGAATATATTTCATGTGTTTGCATTTGTTTATTGACACAAATAAAAATAAAATCAAAACAATGAGCTTCAATGGTTGATGAACTGTTGAGAATGGTGACTTTTTAAAAATAATTATGTTTGGAACTTAAAAAAATATTCTGTACATGTACAACAAAACTGTGTTGAACTAGATCTACCTCCTCCTTCTTCTGTCATCTCTCTTTGATCTGAAATAAGAAATGTTACTATGTTAATTAC
This sequence comes from Anisus vortex, assembly GCA_949126835.1. Lineage (NCBI taxonomy): Eukaryota > Metazoa > Mollusca > Gastropoda > Planorbidae > Anisus > Anisus vortex. The sequence goes on along the minus strand of OX421492.1, from coordinate 22,631,449 downwards.
ATAATTTACTAATTAGATTTTAGATGAACCATTTACTAATTAGATTTTAGATGTATCATTTTTTAGCTTTATATGGTATCCCAGTATGACCCTATTTTATCTCAACAACTAAGGGCTAAAGTAAAGGCGGCTGGGCATTGTGCTGGCCACAGATCCCCTAGTATGCCATGACCACTGAAACTGGTGAACGCTGCTTCACCAGCCCTATCATCAATTTGGTCCAATGAGTACTTTATATTTAATACATTGATAAACAGGTAATATATGTCCATAAAAAATTATTACTTCCTGTTTTTACAGAAACAAAATGTAAGGACATTTACCAAAAGGGGTATTCAGAATACTTTACATTTAAACAGTGTAAATGCAGCAATAATTGTTTGGAAGCCAAGCAAAGTCTCCATACAAAAAAATTGGCTAGGATTGTGTGCCTAAATCGGGCCCCATTAATCACAGTTTTATTTATTTCCTGAACAAACCACACAAGCAAACATATACATATTTGATATTAGATGAATGGGAATTAATTTTTGCACAAGATAAACTAAATTTTAAGTTAATTTAAACATATTTTATTCAGAATGTTTTTATTTTTGCATGGTCCATTATTAAACAGACAAGATATTCGCCTTGCATCTGGAAAATACATGGGGGTTATATGATGTGACCCTGGGAAGTTAATGGTCAATGGCATATTGGGAATTGTGTGGCAAGCACAATCGGACCACAATTGTTGGCTTACAATTTAAAACCACACATAATAAAAAAAGTAGAATAAATCTTCTTCCTTTTTCTTTTTGTGGTAAGGAATATTTAAAATTTACTATATGTTTACAGTGATTATTCTGTTAAGGCTTCAGAAATTTAATGATTACAAAGCTGCCATGATTCTGCAAGGTGGTCTGCCCTCTCATTGCCAGGTAGGCTTGTATATCCACTGTAGGCACACACTGTCTCTCGTTTAAAATTAATGCACCCACCTAATTATTAATTTCATTCTTTCAGTGAGGTTCATTACAAATTTTATATAGTACAAAGAAACAGATACCCATCTTTTTAATACTGAACAAGTGAATGGTGACTAAGGGGAGGAAACTGGTTTATTACTTTGTATAAAGCAATTCATTATTTATTCCGACTTTTGAAAAAAAAAATTCGTTCTAAAAAAGAACTACATGTTTAATTTAATGAACCTAATTTTTATGTACCTGTCTTTTCTTGGACCCCTCACAAAAGCCCAGTCAACATTAATTTTTTGCCCAAGGATTTCTTTGCCATTTAGAGCTTCCATTGCAGCTTGGGCCTCTTTAAAGGTTTCATATTCAACCAAAGCATAGCCCTGTTGACAAAAAAAAAATGAAATTTCCATCATTATCTTGTACCAATAATTTTCTTTCATTATGTTGAACTAACTTAATGTACTAATGTGAAAACATTTAATATGGAATCACATTTGCATGCATATTTTAAGCTACCAAAAATAACATGAAATACAAAAATACTTTAAGAAAGCCTGTTCTTCTGTCTAGATTCAAATGCAAGTTCTTGATTTCTCCATACTCTCCAAATTTTTCATAGATGTCATCCTCCTGTGATTCTTCGTGAACACCGGTTACAAACAGAATCCAACCTTCTACAGCTGAAAACAATCATCAATAAAATATTATCAAAGAACGCTGGTTACAACCAGAACCTATAAAATGTAATTTGATACACAGATAGAATGACACTTACTTTTCAATCTAAACAAAAAATAATTAAATTGTGTTTTAATTTTGAAAAAGCTTATTATCAAATTGTCAACGTAACAAGTGTAGAAAAAAAAAATTATAATAAAATATTTAAATTAAATTCTTGAAAAACATAGAAAAGAAAAATATTGAAAAAAAGACAACAGTTAACAAAAATAATGTAAAAAAAAATAAATGAAACTTTTACATCTTTGAGGTCCAGGTCCTTCGGACTCATCATGGTCAAGTTCCATAGCTTCATAGTGATCAACTCCACTGCGGGTCGGACCCTCTGTAAAAAAAAATATATTCTATTTTACAATTTTAAAATCTCTATATAAATTACTGTAACAAAATAATTGATAAGACTGAAAAATAAGAGGTTTCACTATAATGAAAATATTGTTATATTATTTAAACATCTATCTATAATATATTGCAATAGATTTACAAGCTATTTTTATCTACAAAATTTATTATTATCTAAGAAGGGTATAAATCTAGTAACATTATTTTAATACCGGTACTAGACTAGAATGTAGCTAAAATACATTTAATTTTTTCTGACTCACCTCCACCAAATCCTCTTCCTTTGCGCTTTTTGGCCTTCTCTTTCAACTTCTGTAATCCCTCTAAAAAAATGTGTTTTTAAAATGTGTCAGAATTATACTTATTTATTCTGATGTAAATATTAAAATAAAATGGTGTTTGATATTATATTTTTGTCACCATAAGTAGTCTTCATTTTAAAAAGAAACAGAATTGAAAAAAAAATTGTTTGTTGGGCCAGCTAGCTCACATGCATGTATATAGTACAAGAAGATTTTTTTTTAAAGTATTTTGTAACAGGTCAACATTTCACAGAAACATTCTTTCAGTACATTAAAAGAGACGACAAAATATTAAGAGTCATTAGGCTAAAATACTTCACCCTGTGTATAGCTTTGCAACGGGTGCATTTCTGATGTTTTAAAATTACAGGTATATCAAAAAGTTATAAAACAAAGAATGAACTTGAAATTATGTATGAAACTAGACTACAGAACTACCCTATAAATTATAAATATGACACAATTTAAATTAATTTTTTCTCATACTTTTATTTATATCTCTTAACTCCATATTTTACAGACTCTCCTTCTGTGCAGAAGATTATTGAGCCCTACACTTATCCATGGTTCGAGTCTAGTTTTTACTTTAGATTTAGGGTTGTAAATGATTTTATGCTTTTGGTTTTCCTTTGTTAAAAAAACACATTACATGCTGGATTGCTGGGCTACCGCTCCGCTATATATTTTGAGATTGTGCTTTAAACAAGTTTAAATAGGCCTACTAGTATTATCTTAAAATATTAGGCCTACTACTTAGCTACTAGTAGGCCTAACTAGTAACCTTTACTTGGCTTTAGTTACACTTTAGACTTAAGTTTAGTCTTATCTTAGTGATTAATGTAGACTTTAGTATAAGTAGCTAAGGCTAAGTAGGTATCGGTATTGCCAGTGCTGAGTATTGGCCTAGCCTAAGACTAGTCTAAGGCCTAAGCCCTAAGCCTAAAACAATTTTTTTCTTTGGCTTTGACACATTATCACTAGACTAGTGGCCAGTAGTGGTAATCTTAAAAATAAATTGTATTAATAGTCTAAGTCACTGTGAGTAGTGTGAGTGCCCAGCCAGACTTTAGAAGTCCCTGATGACTGGTGTTGTGATTATAAAGGGAACACAGTCACTGACAGTACTGAGCTGAGTCAGTCTCATTCAGTGCAGTGTCCGTGACATTTCGTCTTTTCCATGCCTTTAAAGTTAAAGAAGCTGTACAATGAATTTTTATGAAGCCGAAGCCTGTTCTAAATAATTCTAATTGTGACTAAGACAATTTATATAAGTGAAGTGTGACACGACAGTGATTCTGTGAATCCACTGAACTTCTGGACTATGACTGTCACTAAGTGTCACTACACTCACTACACCATCTATGACTTTGATTATAATAAATGATTACTATGATTACTATGATTCTCTGAAATCTCTGAAGTGGATGCCACTTTGTCGACTCTGAAATAATTAGTCCTTGCATAAGACATGAATTTTCAATAAATACTTAAATGTAAAGTTATATTTAAAATGAATTAGTTGAAGTACTTACGATCACCTTCTTCGTCGATCTCAAAATCTTCTTCATCTTCCTTCGTAACTTGTAACACGTCGGCCATTTTCTGAACGTATGTATGCAAAGTGTGTTTCCGTATTACAAAAAAATAATCAAACCTTTTTTAACAAAAAATAATTATAAAGGAAAATTTATTTGAAAACTATCAGCATTTAAATTATTTCAATAATTAATAGTGCTAGATAATACATTTTATATTTGAAACTATGATAAAATTATTTGTTGAAAAGGCCTAAAAAAAATTGTCTTACGTATATTTAGTAGAAAATATATTCGAGGGTAACAATCCTTACGGAACTAGAGAGAATCAGCAATAAAATTATTTGATTGGCTGAACGAAAATCTAGGCCAAATTTGAACTTTTTTCAAATCCCTGTGTATTTGTGAATCGGTTCATCTCTACGTGTTAAAATTAAAAAATACTGTTTGAAAATAACAAAATGTCCCTACCAACGAAAATTAAACCTGATACAAAAGAGAAAAACCAGAATATACAAGTGGCTGTAAGATGTCGGTAAGTACAGTTGTACGCTAAAATTATATTGAAACAGGCCTACGCCTATTTAGTATTTACTCTATATTCTATATTATTTATTATACTATTAGTCAGTATTAGTAATTAGACCTAGATAGTCTAAGATAGTATTACTAGTAATAGTATTAGTTTTAGTTTTAGTATGCTTAGACTTAGGCCCCTATATTTCTATACTATATATATATATACTTTTTACGAATTTAGTTAGGCTATGTAGTTTAGTAGTCAGTTCAGTAGTACAGTTACTTTCATTGAGTTACAGTAGCCCCTACTACAGTACAGTAGTAATACGGTAACTTTAGTTTAGCTTTTTGTCAAGTCCTTCGACGCTTCCACTTCCAGATTTTAAAATTAAAGTTGTTGAAAACAACCAAATAAACAGGTTGAAAATATTAATCAATCTTTCTTACCAATAGAATACCAAGAAACCGATCTTGGAAAATTCATCCTTTCTTTGCTTCTAGTCTCTATTTTTCTCATCTTAGTTACACTTAGTACAAGTCTGATTCAATTCATTCTTGAGGCCTGAGGCTACATAAACTTTTTTAGGAGTTTCTTGTTTTCTTGTCGCTATCAGTATTTAAAGTATTAGGTCTACCATTCATTACTAAAAAAATTACTATTTCTCAGAATTTTTTTAATTCTTAGTCTTTGAAACCAACTTGAAAATCTTTCTGAGCCAAAAAACTATCCAGGGAAATTGTTTGCTTCCTTTGCTGAAACATCTTTCTGAAAATCACCTCGTCATTAATCAGGTTTATATAGGCCTATACGTTACAGACGTTCCTTCTAGATAGAAGATTATAAAATTACGTCCACTAGGCCCAAAACTCCTGCTGGGTGGCAGGGATAGGTCGGTGTCCGGGATAGAACCCGCGACGCGTCGGTTGACAGTCCTGTGAGCTAACCGCTGGACCAGCCGGTCCTGTTAGCAACAAGTTTGTTTGGATGAAATCTGCCCGCTTGCTGCAAGTTTCTTTAATTTAATCCTGGTTATTGAAGCGGTCACTGGCTAGCGTTTAAGCAATGTTATGGCCTTCGTTTGTACAATATTCGATTGTTTGTCTCCAACGTCAGCATTAAACCTTGCTTTCTCTCCCTCTCGCCTTGGCTTTGTTCGTAACCTGAGGCACTGTTCATAACCCGAGACACAATTTTAAACAAATTGTCGTTCCTAGTGCAAATTGTTCGTGACCCGAGGTGTTTGTAACCCAAGGTACCACTGTATAAATTTATTTAATAAAATATATAAAACTTTAATTTAATCTCAAAACATTGTTTCCATTTTTAATCATATATTCATATATTAAATAATGTTAATAAAATTTAATATACATATTACATATTATTTTCTGAATTCAATTAACGTTAGTCTAATGACTAATGCTGTAAAGTAGGCCACATACCCATGAATACTGCTTAAAAAAAATAAGTACTTTAATATACTAATGAAAAGACTGCTGACCCCTGGTCTAGCCTATCTAGGTGATTTATTATCTATTTCTATACTATTCACTATTCGGTTAAATTTTTAAAGCTTCTAATTTTGTCAACTCTTGTCTTTATAATTCTGTAATTATAATATAATTAGATTATGTAGGCTATAGGCTAATGTAATGATATTTTGTAATTATTATTATAGTTACCGGTATATTATAATTATTCATTCTCTTCATAGCTTAAATATCTTTTATCTTAGACTTTTATGTGTATCAGGATATTGCCCACTCAAACTCACTTGTTATTAATAAAATATCAAAATTGATCATCAGAATAAAAAAAATTAGACGAGTTTACGGCTAGTGAAAAATAAAAATAGATCAGAATTCTTTGGCCTAATTCATTGGTCAATGCTTTTACATTATTTGGGTAGGCACAGGCTACTAATTAAAAATTATCACAACTAAATTTTAAAAAATCTTTACATTTTTATTGTCGTACAAAATATATATGTACTACAACATGTGAGCCCTAATCATTGAAATATATTTTGTTATATTGTAGAATTAGGTCTATATTTTAATTCTTACATCTTTTATTTTTCAGACCTATAAACGGCATAGAAAAAAAGCAAGGTTCTTGCTCTGTTTTGAGCTGTGATCGTGTCAAAAAAGAAGTTACAGTTAAGGAAAGAACTGGAGTCCACCCATTCACTAAAACATATTGTTTTGATCATGTTTTCCCTCCTGATTCAGAACAAATTGATGTTTATAAATCTGTTGTTATGCCAGTTGTTGAAGAAGTACTTGCTGGCTACAACTGCACCATTTTCGCGTGAGTATATATTGTAAGAATTACCAACTACCCCTTGTTTAAATGCATCATTTTTTATGGTTGAGTATATCATTAAAATGACTCACATTCTCTTGTTGAACTGAACTATTTTAGCATGAGTATATTGTAAAAATTACCCACTCCCTTTGTTTTAATTAAAGCTGTATATAATACGTAAACAAAAACTCTAAATATATATACATTAATAGGCCTATGTTTTATATCAGTAATAAAATTTAGAAAATATTTAGCTGTAAAAATTTTATACTAACATGGTGGTTAATTTTGATTTTAAGAATTATGTTTTATAAATCCTTGATGATAACTTTTTATGGTAGATGTGATGCAACCCCACAGAATGGTACTGAAGTAGGCAAAATAAAATATTTAATGTTAAGTGTTTTATAAAAGTTTATTAATTTATCTATACATTTTATTTATCTATACACTGTGGCCAGTAAACAATGCTTCACTTATCCTATTTTAACAATGTGATATAAGTACAACCATGTCAGCCTTTGATCTTTACATTCATTTACAAATTGTTTGCTTAATGAGAAATAATTGCAATGAATTGAATTGTATTTCCAGCCCGTCAACTTTGAAGGTTATAAAAGGTCTTTTTGTTAACGTTGTTGTTATGTTTTTTTTGTATCCATTTTATTGTTCTTGTATCTTTAAATTCTGTAGTAAATTGCAATGAAATTCAACCGGAAGTATTTTTTTCCATTTCTTATTTTAGTTATGGACAAACTGGAACTGGTAAAACTTTTACAATGGAGGGGGAACGAACAGAAGGAATGATATCTTCATGGGAAGAGGATCCTTTGACAGGAATTATTCCCAGAGCCATGCATCAAATATTTGATGATCTACAGAAACAGGTAATTATTTATCTTACAAACTTGAGCATGTCAAAAATAAATATTTTTTTTCAACCTAATTATGCCAACTCTTTGTTCTTTTCAGAATGACATAGAATTTTCTGTCAGAGTATCATTCTTGGAATTGTATAATGAAGAATTGTTTGATCTTCTGGGATCTACTATTGATCCCCTTAGACTGCGCATATATGAGGATAATACCAAAAAGGTTTTTTAAACAATTCTTCAAAAATAATTTTTTTTTTTTTTTTTTTTTTGTTTTCAATTATCTCATAGTAAAACAAAAATTACATTTACTGTTGTAATAACAAGATTTCTATAGAGTATTGATATTGCAATAACAGCTTTGTATTGGAATACAAAGCCTCCAATACAAAGCCGGCTGGCCTAGCGGTTAGTTCACCGGACTGTCAACCAAAAACCATCTGACACGTCGCGGGTTCTAGCCCGGCCACCGACGGATCCCTGTCGCCCTGCAGGAGTTTTGGGCCTGTAAAAATATTTGCGCCAGCAGGCAGCAGTGTGTTTACAGAGCGCACTGAGCATGCTGAAATAGCATGGATAAAAGCGCTATATAAGTAACCAATTTAATTTAATTTTTTAATATTTTATTTGTTACCTTTTTGCCACTTTTGAAATGTAACTTTAAAAAAAAATTTTTTTAGGGCTCTGTGATAATTTCGGGTCTTGAAGAGGTTGTTGTGCGCAACAAGGATGAAGTTTATGAAATTTTGGAAAGAGGAACAGCTAAAAGATCAACTGCAGCAACTCTAATGAATGCTGTATCAAGGTAATGTTTAATACAAGACGAGATTAAGGTTCCTCTATCATTTTACATAAATAAGTTGAATAAAGCTTTCATCTTTTATCCGTTCTCATATATAATGACCTTGAATGACAATATGAGTATCTTTTTTTTTTATCAACTATTTCAGCCGCTCCCATTCAGTTTTCTCTGTCACTATTCATATTAAAGAGAACACAATGGATGGAGAAGAGCTTCTAAAGATTGGTAAACTTTACTTGGTAAGAGAAATAAAAAATGTTTGCTTCGTCAGGGGTAGAGCTTACTGAGCTGACACCATATCTTAAAACATCATTTGATACTGAATTGAACCAGTTTACTATTTTAATCTTATATAGTTAGTGAATGCTTATTGCACTGTTATATTGGTTGTTATTCAGATTAATATTATATTACATTAATGTTTTAGGTTGATCTTGCTGGCTCAGAGAATATTGCAAGATCTGGAGCTGTGGACAAACGAGCCCGTGAAGCAGGTACAATATCAAATTTAAATGTTTCTATTTGTTTTGATTGCATCTCATGAAATTATCAATTCCTATTTTGGGCCTAAATGGTAGATTATTCTCAAAGTAACTTTTGATTATTATGTGTTGTTAGAATTACATCAAGTAACCCTTTTTAAACAGCACTTTGCTATTGGTTTGCAAAAAAAAATGTAAAAAAAAATAATTAAATGACAGTTTTGTAAATTTTTTGTTCTTTAAAATTTCCCCAGGAAACATTAATCAATCACTGCTAACACTCGGCAGAGTCATAACTGCATTGGTAGAACATGCTCCCCATGTACCTTACAGGTATTTCTTTTATAAATACATACACATTTTTTTTTTAAGCTGCCGTATGCATACATTTTTCATTAGATAAATAATGGGAAAATATCACTATTGTTTTTTTACAGAGAGAGTAAATTGACCAGACTTTTACAAGATTCCTTAGGAGGACGTACCAAGACATCCATCATTGCTACCATTTCACCAGCATCTTCCAATCTAGAGGTAACTGAGTCCACTAATCGCTTTTGCACTTTTATCTTATCTTACATATTACAAACACTCCTGCTATACAGAACATTATTGGGTCCTATGCTCATCCGTGGTGTGAATATAGTTTTGCATTTTGATTTGAGTTTTAAATGATAAAAAAGTAGTGTCCTGTCAGCAACGTTCACTAGTTTCTGTAGACACGGTACAATGCCCAACCGCCTTTACTTTACCCGAAATAAAGCCAGAGCTGGTTAGACAGGGACACCCTGCAGACTAGTGAACAAATCTTAGCCTTTACCAGGATTCAAATCCAGGACCTTGATGTTAACCGCACGTGCTACGTCTCATCCACCGTGCCCCTTTTTAAAATTATATGTTACAGTTTTTCCTTTATTGTTTAAGCAACCCAGTCCATCTCTCAATGCCTCTTGGGAAGAAAAAGTACTTAAATGCATTTGTTCTTGAATATGAGATAAGAAAAGTGTTTTTGCCTTCTAGTGTTTATTTGAGCATTGTACTAGTTATTGTGTTGTATTTCTAAGTTAGAATTTTTACCTTATATATTATTGCTACATTACTCTTTGCTTTTCTGTCGTCTAGTGTTCCTAGATTTAGTGATTTAACTATTGGTGTTACTCTTGTCAGTTGTGAATATTCACACCTCTTTTCTGAATATGTTCACTTGCTGTGATTTTGTAGGTTATTCTTATTACTCTACATTGTTATTCATTGTTATTTTTAATCTTAGGAAACTTTGAGCACGCTTGATTATGCCTTTAGAGCAAAGAACATAACCAACAGACCGGAGATAAATCAGAAATTAACCAAGAAAGCATTATTACGGGTCAGTTTACATTAATAATTTATTTTAAACATCTAATTAAATACTACTAATAAATTTAAGTCACCAATTAATACTTATGCATTAAATGTTTTTTTCTTTTCATTGTTGAAGGAATATAATGAAGAAATTGAAAGACTGCGCAGGGACCTGCAAGCTTGTAGAGAGAAAAACGGCATTTATGTGGCTGAAGAAAATTATGTGTAAGCTTTTAAAGTTATTGTTGGTAGCTTTTAAAAAGTAAAGAACATTAGTAGAGTAAAGAACATTAGTAGAGTAAAGAACATTAGTAGAGTAAAGAACATTAGTAGAGTAAAGAACATTAGTAGAGTAAAGAACATTAGTAGAATAAAGAACATTAGTAGAGTAAAGAACATTGAAGGAATATAATGAAGAAATTGAAAGACTGCGCAGGGACCTGCAAGCTTGTAGAGAGAAAAACGGCATTTATGTGGCTGAAGAAAATTATGTGTAAGCTTTTAAAGTTATTGTTGGTAGCTTTTAAAAAGTAAAGAACATTAGTAGAGTAAAGAACATTAGTAGAGTAAAGAACATTAGTAGAGTAAAGAACATTAGTAGAGTAAAGAACATTAGTAGAGTAAAGAACATTAGTAGAATAAAGAACATTAGTAGAGTAAAGAACATTTCTTCCTTGTTTAGAGCTTGTGTCTTATTGATCAAAGGATAACAATTTTTTACCATGTGTATCATTTGAAAAAAGACAGAAAGAGGTAACTCATTAAATCCAACTACTTGAATTATTTTGTAATAAACATTTAATTTAGATACATAAAAAATGTAATAAGACTTGATAAAAATTTTAATATAAAAGTTTAAATTAAATTATAAAACTCTAACATTATATACAATGTTATGCCTGTTAAATAAATATTTAGAGAACATTTTTATTGAATTAAGGTTTCCTTATAAACTATTGTTTAAGTAATGAAATCAAATCTGTTATAGGTTTAGAAAATCCCATCATGTCTTTTTTCTAAAATTAATCTATGGGTACTTAAAACCATTTTTTTATTTGGACTTCATATATATATATATACATTACCAGACATTTTACACATATCACAAATTGGTTTGTGAATTTTTTGTAAAGTCTTTGAAAAGTCTGGGAATTTTTTAAAAGAATTTTGAGCATGAACCCTGTCTAAGAAAATTTTCAATCCAATGAAAAATGACTGCTGATTTGGATTCTTTGTTGTCATTGCTGACATGTCTCTTTTGTACATTAAATACTTTTTTACTGAAAAAAAATATTATTTTTTTTTGTTTTTATTTATGTTTTCGCTTGATGTATTATTTCAGTGCTATGCATAATAAAATAAGTCAGCAAGAAGAAGCAATTCAGGAATTGGAAGACAACATTGAATGTTTAAGAACAGAAATGAAAAATGTGAGTTTTTTTCCTTAAATTTCTTTTGTTTTTTAGTTTTTATAATTGGCAGTTTTTCTATACATAAAAATTCTTTTAAATTTTCTTTTTAAGCTTTCAGATCTGTTTACTGACACTAAAGAAGAACTGAAAGTCACATCTGAAAACTTGGCTGAAACAGTTCAAAATCTTCAGGAAACAACTGAGACATTAAAGACTACAACTAAAGAGTTGAAGGTCACTACACAGGACAGAGATGAACACAAATTTCTACTGCAGGAGCACACTAAGACGGAACAAATCCTTTACTCACAGGCTGAAGAGGTGTGATCTTTAACTTCAGAAATACAATTATTATATTTGACTATTTAAAACTTTTAAAATATTAGCAACTAATTGAAGACAATATTTGAGCATACCTGAGAGTAATTTATTATATATTGCATGATTTCAGCTTTTAAAAACTGCTGAGTCCTCCATTTCGGATGTGGGAGGTCTTCACGATAAAATTGACAGAAAAAAAGGTGTGGAGAAGCATAATGAGCAAGAGGCTTCTCATTTCAACACAGACCTGCAAAAAATGCTTCAGGCCATTCAAGAGATGATTAATAAAGTGCACAATGAAGCAGATGAAATTAATGACAAGGCCTGCAAAAATCTTGGTGAGATTGGCAATAACTTATAATTACTTAAAAACCTTATAATTTAAAAATCAAGTTAATTTTCAGAGATAAGATGGAATGTAAATTTGTAAAATTCAAAGTTTATTAAAAGTAAATAAATATGCCATTGTGCAAATTTTTGTTAATAAAAGTTCTGTAAAAAAAAAAATGTTATAGTAATTATATCCAATGTTTACTTTACTCTGTGGTACTTTACTTGGGCATTTTATTTACTTGCTTTAACTTACAGTGCCCATTAGAAGTCATGAATTAATATATATATTTTTTTTGGTGTCAGATGAGCTTGTTAAACAACGTAAGAATGAAATTCTTACAACTAAACAGAATGTTAAAAAGTTCCTTGATTTGTTGGATAAGGATTTGAAAGTATCTCTTCAACAACATGATGTTTTTAGTACAGATGAGGCTGAGTGGGGAAAGACCACCCTGGAAAATTGTGCAGAAATTCAGGTATTCTTAATGTGAAATTATAATAGAAGTTTAATTGACCATTTTTTTCAGCTGTGAATATTTATCAACTAATTTATTTAGGGCACAGCAATGTAGATAAATAATGAATATATTTTTTATTACTTAACAGGAAACAGCAAAAAGGATTTTTAAGAAAATGCAGTCAGAAGTTTCAGACTCACTACTAGCTCAGAAGAAAGAATATCTACAACAAAGTCATATTCTTTCTGAATCATGCAAACTTATGTGGCAAAAGGTAATTTTGTTACTTGTTGCTTTGGTGTTCATTATTGCTTGTCTTTTAAAGAAAAAGCATTTTTTTAATAGATTAACTACCTATGCAAAATTATCATGTGTTAAATTTAACAGATATATAGATAAACACAAACTCAATATGTATTTTGCTTCTATCAATGGATGCTCCATCAAGGATATTGATGTTTTATGTAAGTCTATGTTTCACTCAGATACATATTAACATATCACATTCTTAAAAAGAGGTGCTGAAACATAAAAAATTGTGTCATCTTGACCATTGATTAATCCATTTTCATATTTTGTACTTGGCCTGAACACCAAAATGTATGGAATTTATATATGTATATATAAAGTTATATACCATTTGCTAGCGATTAAATATCATTTCATCCCAATCTGTTGCAGAAAGAAGAAATGTATTTGACTTTGAGTAAATGTCATACTGAAGTTATTGCCCAGATGTCTAAAGTTATTGCAAAGAGCAACACTCATTTAGCTGAGCTCAACAGGGAAAATCAAGAGATGAAAGAATATTTGAGACAGGCAGAAGCTAAAGAATTAGACTTAGAGCAGGTTAGATTAAAACTAATTGATATAGTGTTGTAAATAAAAATAATAAAAAAAAAAAAGCTTAAAAATTTTCAAAAGCGAATGTAACTAATTTTTATTGTTAAGTGAAATTTAGATGGAAATGACATTACTGTAAAATTTAGATGGAAATGACATTACTGTAAAATTTAGATGGAAATGACATTACTGTAAAATTTAGATGGAAATGACATTACTGTAAAATTTAGATGGAAATGACATTACTGTAAAATTTAGATGGAAATGACATTACTGTAAAATTTAGATGGAAATGACATTACTGTAAAATTTAGATGGAAATGACATTACTGTAAAATTTAGATGGAAATGACATTACTGTAAAATTTAGATGGAAATGACATTACTGTAAAATTTAGATGGAAATGACATTACTGTAAAATTTAGATGGAAATGACATTACTGTAAAATTAAATAGTTGCAAATGTTGGTTGAAAACAAGTAAACATTTTAAAATAACAAAAACTAGGCCTTCTAATTTTGGACATATTACAATTACAATTCAGGGGTATTGATCACAAGTGATTTTTAAAAGATTTTGTGGCTTAAGCAATTGAAAATATTTTTAAAATTTTTACTTACAGTAATAAAACTTTGCTTAAACTAATTTGTACAAACTAGACAAAATAAAGAAAGGTGCATTTTTCTTTTTCAGAAACTTACAGAGTTATTTTCAGTAAGAAGGCAACAGTATAGTGAATTGCTTGGAAAGGTAAGTAAATTTGATTGGTTTTTATTAGTATGTAGCTGATAAGGCATAGCTGAATAGACACAGTTCCACATTATTGCTAAACCATTTTGCTTTATTTCAGACACAGGCACACCTAGAGAGACATCAGAAATCTAATGCTTTATTTGTGTCAGATGTGAACAAGTAAACAAATGTTTATTTCATTTTTAAATATTTCAATATGTTCATATATTTTAAGTTAAGATTTTTTTTAAATATGAATAAAAATCATTTAAATAATATAATAATATTGTAAAGGTTTTAATAACAAAATAAGTATAAATAAATATAAATAACATTTCTAATATAGGGAAGAAAGTGAATTTTCTCATTTAATGGAGGATCATATGGAGTCTTTGAAAGACAAAATAGAGAAATGTGTGACAGAAACTTCCAACACAATGGAAAATGTAAGACATTATATATTACTTTAAAAATTTTATTATAACATTTGTAAATATTTCATATTTTTATTATAAATATGTAAGTAATTAATGTCTTTTAATATGATTCCCAGGATTTCTAACCTTTAAAGAAAAAAATCTTTTTATCTCCTAATATTTGACATGGTATTGATTTACAAAAAAATATTTCAGGCCTCAAAGATTTTAAGTGTAGGGAATGAAGTGTTTCCACAAACAATGAATAAGATAGCTGATGCAGTTGAACAGACTGGAAAGGTAAAATAATATAAGTAATTTTTTTTTTAAATTTCATTGTATAAATCAAGAAAAGTGGCATTATTACATTTACTGTAACTTGTTTTTTATCTGCAGAATTTGGATGATGGCTATGACACTTTGGAAAAAAGAATATTATCATTCCAGCAAATCACAGATGCGTTTAAAAGCAAACAAACAGAGACTATTGAGGTAAACAAATGTTTTTCTTACTACATGATTCTTAAATAGGGTAATTATAACTATTAAACTATTTTTGTGAAATTGTAATTGTGTGTAATGTATCATTATGTGCCTGTGCATTTATGAAATAATCCTGTGGCATTATTTTAAAACAGCATTGCAGTACTGTCTGCCATGAGTATGCTACTACTGTCAACACTTATTGTGATGAAGAAAGCATTCAATTCTTAGCCAACACAGCCAATGCATCAGAGCTACACGATTCCATGTCATCCACATTGAACAATGGACTTCAGAGGCCACACGAGGAGCTGAATGTGACTGTCTGCAAAGTTGATGATTTCTTTACCAAAAGATTAATGAAGGATATTCCTACAGGTAACAGTAATTTACCCACTGTCTAACAAAGAAGGCAGTCCACATTGCATGTAGATGTACAGCTATATAGTCTTCAATATATTTGTTTTTGTTTCTTGTTGAAAATATATGTCTTGCACTCGCTCTAAACAAGTCTCTTGATATCTAAAGGTCGAACACCTCAAAGATGTGAATTTAGATACCCAAAGAAATTGGTGAAAACGGATGACCATGAAGTATTACTGGAAGTTTTTCGAGGTGGCAAAATTTCTGATGACCCATTGGTTATGAACCTAGAGAAGCAAATGGAAGCTTCCTTGGAAGAAGCAATGCCTGGCTCTTCAGAGGTAATTTTCTATTATGTAGTCATATCTTGTATTTGTCTAAGATTGGGACTCTGTTGCTTGAATTAGGTAACAGCATTAGAAGTTTCATCACATTATTTCATACATTTCTTTGTTTTATTCAGGATATATATGGTAGTGTGAGCAACCTAAGCAATGCAGAAAGTGAGAAATCTTGTGCATCTTTAATCAGCACATCTGGTGTTTCAACTGCCAGTGTTAAAAGCAAAGTAAGTCACGTACAAAATAATGTTTTTCTGGTTTTACAAATATTTAACTTTGTCTCTGGAATTATTTTCCCTATACTTATGAAATTAACCACGTTTTTCTTTGTCATGTCTAATGCTATTTTTTTTAATGCTTTTGTTTAAAAACTTTTTTGCTTTTAATCAGAAAATGTTTGTTTTGTATTGAGTTAAAGGAAAATGAAAGCTCTTTACAGAGAATATAAACTCGTAATTAACTTATAAATAAAAAGTACTTTTAAAACTAAAAAAACTAATATCTCACCATTCTCTTATATAACATTTTCCAAGGCTCTCACAAAATTTAATTAGCTTTTTTCTCCTAAAATAATTCCCGTCTTCAGACTATTGCAAACAAAGATTTTTTTTAAATTACTAAACATAAAGCCAGATCTCATAACTCACCACCAAATCCGGATGTTATATAATATTTTTTATATTATATAAAAAAGAAGAGTGGCGAAAATAAATTAAATTTAACAAAGTCAGCATGGCTTTTGTTGATCTGGTAACAATTTCAATTTAAAATTGACAATGAAAGCATTGATCCAGAGACAAAGAGTTTTACATTTCAGCAATATACTGGCAACGTACTATAATATTCAAGCTGTATTGATTTAGATAAAGAACAATTTCTTGCAGTGTATTTTCATCTATTCTTTTGCTTTAAAATTCTATTTAATTTTAATAACTAGTGCATTGACCAGGAAATCTATTAAGATTGATAATTGCTATTAAACTTCCTTCATTCTTTTTTTTTTTATTAAGTGCATATGTAAAACTTCTTTTTAAACCAAATTAAAATTCATTTTTTTTATAGCAATTTACCTAAGATTTTAGAACATCTGCTATAATTTTGAAAAGTATTCTGTTTATTGGTGTTTTCCACAAATCTTTCTTTAAACGCTGAAGTCATTTTATTTGGCATCTAAATATGAAACAACTTTTGGATAATTTGCAATAAATTGTACATTTCCTGATCATTTCATTTGCATCTATTTCAATGATTGTTTTGTTTTTATCCTTGTTTTAATAAAAAAAGCTTTTTACTTCTACCAGATGTCAGACTTTGAATCTGTCAAAGAAAATAAACCAAGGACAAGGAAACCAACGCAACCAGCATATCCAAAAATGACTTCCAAAATGTCATCAAAGACACCATCCAAACTGAAGACACCTAGTAAATCTGCTTCCCAACAAGTTTCTAATGGTGGCAACGTCAGAACAAAACTACCCTTGAGATCTGCAAATCAGGCCTCCTAGTTTTATAATTCCTTACTTTTTTGTTTTCCTTTTTTTTTTTATTTAGTCAAGATATTGTTTTTTATGATAAAGTAAACATTTAAGAAACACTTACAAAGTGTATGTTGGTACTGTTTCTAATGAGCTTCATGTTCAAGTATAACTATAACATTTATTTTTCTAAAAGGACTTTTTAAACAACTTTTAAATAAATGCACTGTTATTGTTTTTTATTTATATCCTGGCTGTAAATATTTCCTATTTTTGCAAAGATTAATGTCTCAATTTTTAAAATAGTCATCAGGATGCAATTTCTTCTATTGTGTCATGGTGACATTAGCCTTTTTTTTTCAAATATTAAAATTTTAAGTAAACCGTTATTAACCCACGAACTGTGGTGTAGAAGTTTCTGTAGTGTGGGGGAATTTTTGAGCATTTTGGGTGCCATCAGAAATAGCAATAAATGACAAGGAAATATTATTGTCAGACCCCAATAACTATATATTTTTGTAAAGTGAAATGGATGGGCAATCTAAAAAACTAATTTGATTTTTAAAAAAAAATTATTTGACCATGGCCTTGACCTTAGAGTGGTCAAGAATGAAAAAGGAAAAAAAAAATCTTCTATTCAAGTACATCTAACTTCATTTTTTATCGGCACATTATTAAAATTTGTATTGAATATAATAGCTATTTTATTTATCTTTTAGAAAATGTACTATTTACATTGGTTTCTGTTATTAATAGCCTTTGAAAAAAATAATTTGTGCCGATATCTCTAATTATTTTGAATCAACAAAGTATGACGTCAGGGACATAACAAGGCAGAAATCAACACAAAAAATGACAAAAGCTTGTCTAAAACGATTTAATTTGATGAAAAATCGTATTAGAAGACTAAATAACATCCATTTTTAATTTAATTCATTGCTACAATCGTCTACAATTAATAATAATAGGTACTATCGGGTATCGATTTTCGGGCGAAGCCTAAATTAGTTCTAGGCCTAGGCACGCCTAAGCCTAAAGTAATAAAGCATCGGATTTCAGCTTTCCGACTCAATAGAAGAAAGACCTAAACTAATTTTAATATTATTTCCATATGTAGTTGAAAAATGATCTTCTGAATCAATTATATCATCACTTAAATATTCAAAATTGATTAATTACGTAAGCCATATGGTACGTCCATTTGACTAAAATGGCTAGCGCAAATTAGTTCGCCAACCATCATCGTAAAAATAACTTCAAAGTTATAAAAATCGGGCAGAAGAGCGAAAAAACGGAAGTTTATTTATTAATAAAAGGAAGTACACATAAATACATTAAAAAGTTGGACTGGAAAGTGTTTTTCAATGCATTTTTTCGTCGGTCGATTTAATCGGCCGCCACACCTCAGAACGTGCCGATCGGCCGATTAGGTCGGCCGACCACAGTTCGTGGGTTAATTCTTATTAAAGAACATGTGCATTAAAAATATTCAGGACTATTACTTATTAGTTAGTTGCTTGCTGTATTTTTTTCTCCAGCTAATATATATCTAGTCCAATTCTGTTTAGAGGAATGTTTGTAATTATATTGTATAAAGTATAATTGATACATGTATGAAATAATATATGCCTCATTTTTTTTTATACTGTCATAGTTTCAAAATTAAGGCAGCAGCATTCAGTTTTACCTTATAATTTAATTTAACCTTATAACTAATTACTTATATATATTACGGTATATATACTGTTACTAAAAAAGCTAATCACTTCATCTTTTTGGCACATTATTTTATTTACTGTTTCATTGAGAAAAAAAACTATTCTTAACTTGGCAAACAAATAGCATTATTTCTCTCTCTAAATGCAGTATTTATATTTTCTAATTATATAATGTGAGCAAGCCATGTATTATAATTTTTTTTTAATAAATTGCTGCAAAACAGTCACCTTTGCTTATTGCTTAATCGTAACCCTATGGTTGGGTAGTTTGGACACCATTGATGACTTTCAGACCATCATGTCACATGATCTATCATGGTCTTATGATGCCCTTTGAGAACCAATAAAGGACAAGCCTTTGAAAAGCAGTTTAAGCAGTCATTTCTCAAGATGTCTTTATCATTTAATTTGTTCACCTTGATGGTCTGTCTTTTCTTTGGAGTAGATGACATTTCTGATTATTTCTTAGACTTAGATCTCTTCATTAATGTTACCCGGTATCAGATATTCTATGTGTTCAGCACCTTGCAGAATTATCTCATTTCCAAGGCCCTGATCCGTCTCTGCTTTGAGTGTCCAGGCATTACACCCTCACAGGAAGAGCAGCCAGAAAGCTCATGAGTCAGATTTTTTACAAGAGAGAAGTTTTCCTGTTTTTTGTGAGATACTCTTAAACTTGCTTAGCAAGGCCATTGTCTGCACAAGTGTAATATCAGATTATTGAACTTCATCTGATATAATAGATCAACAGCACATGGGAAGAGACCTCTCTAAGTCAGTGTCCATTCACCTGCATGTTGTGAATCCTTTGGCAATTTTTGTCATGACCTATGTCTTCTTAATATATTTGTTTTTACTAATTATGTAATATGCAAAAACCTTGTATACATTTTTATTTAAAAAAAACAACTGCATGATATTGTTTAATGTAAATTATAACTCACCGGGATGTAAATATTTAATTCACAATTCCCTCATCTTTGATGTTGCAGGGGCATCAACTCTGGTGCATGAAATTTAAATATTGAGAATTTAACCAATAAAGACTTTTAGATTTAGAGGGAAATTAAGTATGTGTTGCTAGAACTTCTACTTCTAAACTTATTGAAATTGTAGACTTCTGCATTCTGCATTATTTCCCATAAGATCTTCCAGTAATCTTCACTATTTCAGTGTTATTAACCAAATCATTACTGTGCCTTTTATAATAAAAAAAAAACAAAGCAATATTATTATTGTTTTATTTGAATTTTTCACTAAGTGAACTTTTCTTGTTTTCATAGCTAGTTCTCCCAAATGTGTAAATAAAAGTTGAATAAAAAGACACCTTTATTGCATTTTTAATTTCAATTATTGGTGTTGCTTTGTTGGGCTTATAGTATAAGTTATACTTATTCAAAGACTTTCTTTAAAAAAATTTTTTTAGGTAAAATAAAGTGTAACTAAATTATTGTCAAAAAGGAGAAAAGTAATTGTTGCCCATACTTGGTTTCTTTATATGAATGGGTACCTGGTACTTGATAACTCACATCTCATCTGTAGTGAATGTGAGAAATTATGGCACAACTATATTATTATACTATATATTATATACCTGTAGCTAGAGAAAAAAAGAAAGGAATTCGATTTTTTTAGGATAAAGTTAACAATTGTTAAGAAACAAAGTTCATTGGATTGGTCTAACTCCAAAAAGAAGTCCAGAAACCAATGCTATCCAGGATCTAGAATGGAACCTTTAAGGATAAGGAAGCAGAAAAAAGAGGCAGTCTGAACACCACCAGGAAGAGATCATTTAGAATTAGACAAATAAAAGAAAAAAGCTGGAATAAAGTATCAAGAGATAAAAGAATGAGTGTCACAAGACCGAAAAGAGTTTGATTGATATTAATAATATAGCTGCACTGTTTTGGCCTTAGAGCCTTCTCATTCTCAATATCCTCTGAAGGTATGAAATCTACTTCCCATTCAACTCATGCTTACAAACCCCATTGATACTTTTAAAAAGAACTCGTTATTTCAATATTTACCTTCAGATTACATGCTTTAGACCTCTACTGTCTTACTTATATATTAGGTCGATTATTGCTTCACTTATTTGATTTGTCCTATGTCTGTAAAGTTTTAAATCATTGTTTAGTTTTATAATTATTACTTATTTACTGCCCGTAACGCCGTGGGCGCATAGGGCAGCAACAAAGTCTTTCCGTCTTTCTCTGTCACGTTCGACAATGCCGATCGTACCCCAGGAGTGACCAAATTCTTTTAATTCCTACTCTACTGTTCTGCGCCAGGTTACTTTTGGTCGACCTCTCTTCCTTTTTCCTTCTGGAGTCCAGTTTAGGGCTGTCTTGCAGATGTTCCTTTCCTCTCTTCTCATCACATGGCCAATCCATCGCCAACGGTTTTTAATTATGATAGTGCCCATTTCTTCGTGGTTGCATTCTTAGCCTAGAGATTATATCCGTGTTCTTAATTGTATATTAAATGCGGGGCGAGCTTACATTATGTTTGTTGGCAGCACTATACAAAATATTATTATTATCATCTATAATGTTACAAATTATATTCTTTTGAAAAATGGATCCTCCTATAAAGGATTTTTCCTTTTGTTGGCGCTGAATTATTTTAATCAAGATTTTTTTTAAATACCATTTTTGGCTTAGTAGCCTACATCAAAATAGTCTTATGCAATATGGCGCTGAGATAAGCGAATCTTGGGTGAATTGCCATTAAATTTCAAATAATATCCACAATTGTGGAAATAGAGCGCACTGAGCAAGCTGGATGGGCGAACAATCAAATATGGCATTTATGTCATGAATCTCAAAAGCGCTCTATACTCTATGCAGAAGGCAAAAGAGCTACTTACTAAGCTGTCCCAAACTCATGTTCAAGCTTGATTTAAAGGCTATAGGTGTAGAGGTCGGAAACTTGGAGCTCAGGACAGAAGTGGCTGCATGAGGAGTAGGCTACCCTACACACTGGAATAAATGCTGCAGGGGGCAAACTTTGACTTTTCACCGAGGCTAAAAGAGCAACAAGGAAAAGCAAAGCCTAGGGCCTATAGGATGCCCCCGTCTAACTCCAGCGTACCCGCTTTCAACTGCCAACTATGCAACAGTCTGTCTCTGGAAGATACCCATGAGCCTCAAAGCTTAAAGCTGAAGAAGTGTGAACACCACTGGTTCCCCGAGTCTGACCAATGGGCTAATACATGAGACAAGCGGTCGCCGAGAAACTTCCACCCTCATCTCTGAGTTGCAGGTTCGGGAGTTATTCGGATCGTTCGGTTCTCCCGCCGTATCTTATCTTATCTTATACATTACAGACGCTCCTTCTATAAAGAAGATTATTGCGTCCTGCGCTCATCCGTGGTCCGAGTCTAGTCTTGCATTTTTATTAATGTTTTAAATGATGTTAAGTTACTGGTTTTCCTGGTTTGTCCAGGCAACCCATTCCATGCCCGAATGCCACTCGGAAAGAAAGAGTAGCCTACTTATAAGCATTTGTTCTGGCATAAGGGTTTTTGTCTTTATGTTTATCTGAGCTTTGCAACAGGTTGATATTGTGTTGTATTTCTGAATTAGAGTTTAATGCCTTATGTATTATTACTACTTTACTCTTTGCCCTTCTGTCCTCTGGTGTTTCTAGGTTTAGTGATTTGACTAATGGTGTTACTCTTTTTAACTGGGAATATTCACTGGTTATGAACCTTGCAGCTCTTTTTTGGATTTGTTCTAATTTTTTAATGTTTTCTTTAGTTGATGGGTCCCATACAGGTGCTGCATAGCCTATTCTAGTAAGCTTATAGGTCTATCTAATGTGAGATAACATTTTAGTTTTATATTCTTATTACATTTGTAAAAGTTCCTTTTTATGAATCCTAATGTTTTGTTTGATTTTTTAATTACTTCATCAATATGAGGGTTCCAAGATAACTTATCATTTATTATTACTCCTAGATACTTAGCATTGTTAGTTTGAGTTAGTTCTTTACCATGAATGAAGTAGGGGCCTGTGGCAGAGGTACCCCACTAACCGATCTCTGATGCTCCCGGGGTTTGGGCTGGTGCGACGTACAGAAAGGTATATATAACCCGTCCTGTAAAACGGCTGGTTTCAAAGGTGGATTTGAGGCGATGTGTTCACTTTACATGGGGACATCCCCGTGTCAGACAAAATTCGCTCGGCCAACGCACCGCCAGCCCACATAACAGGAATACGAGGCAAGTCCTGGATGGCTCGAGGGGTGAGTATATGCAGGCCTACGTTCGGAAAAGGGGAATGCGAATGGAGAATGCCTACCCAACATGCGACATCCAAATAGACGACCAGCGTAGGGCTAGCCTCGGACAGAGTCTGCCTACTCATAGGCTACCTTCCCATGTCGGATTGCATGGCCTAGCTGCTAACGCCTGTCCAAGCACGGTTTCAAGAGGGAGAGAATCTCAACTATGGGCGGTGAATTAAAGCAGTCAACTCTTAGACGGTGTATCACAGCACCATCCTTGAGTCCCGTCCCTTCAGGACTCAAGACTATAATAGAATGGTCTATGGATGACCCCACAGCAAATAACCTTAGTACTGCAAAGCTGGTGAAAATACAAGGGTGCAAATCTGATCGTTTTTCGAGACTATATAGCCAACGATGATGATATCATAATATATTTCATTGTTTCCATGGGAAGAATTAGTTTCCAGTAACTTGTGGACTTTGAGCTTTAATTTCTTAATTTGATGGTACTGAAAAAATAATAATAGTTTGCCACCACTATAACTCAGTGACCACGATAAACGGCAGGGGGAGACAATACAGTATAAACTTGTGATGCCGGCTGGTCCAGCGGTTAGTTCACCGGACTGTCAACCAAAAACCAAACTGACACGTTGCGGGTTCTATCCCTGCCACCGACGGATCCCTGTCGCCCTGCAGGAGTTTTGGGCCTAGTGGACGTAATAAACTTCTATATAGAAGGAACGTCTGTAAACTTAGACTATAAGAAAAAAGAAAAAAAAACTTGTGGGTAGACCTAACAATGTGTAACAGGTATCTAATTTATCTTTGCAGTGGAATAGCCTACACCAATTTTGTAGACAGGAATATTCCACACATTTGTTTGTTTGCATTCACATTAATATTTCACCTGTCACCTCCTTAAAGAAGTGCTGAGACTTCTATTAAGTAGGCTACTTAAAGTTAAAAGTTAAAAGTAAGACCACACAATAATATTAATGATAATTAAAAATGTGATAATTATAGATAATATTTAAAGGCGAAAATATTGCAAAGCGTTCCTGTTCCTGTAAAAACATAAAAAAATAAAATAAGAACCTTTGAACTTTGCTCGAGATCTCAATTCAATCTAGTTCTTGTGTGTTTTTCTTACCGATCGATTTGTGATTCAAAAAGCATATAAAATGCTCGTTGCGATCTTGTAAACTACTGATTTATTGAATACAAAAATAATATTCTGATGTTACTCATCCTTTCGAACTCTGCATGTTGATCAATCAATAATGTAAATCAATACTATTACTACTACTACTCACTACGTCTACTACGACGACGACGTCTATTTTGACTATTCACATACTTCACATAGTAATAGTATAACATAGTGTTTGAGTTGACAGTATTGTAACTTGGATTTTTAAGTAATTTAAGGCTAACGAAGTTCATTGGATAAGACGGCCTTTGCCATCTGTTTCATATCACAAGCAGATACACTGGCAGTAGCCTATAAATATTTTCTTAACTTTAAACTTGTAAGTCTTGTAGACTAAATAAAATGAAGTTTTACCAAAAAATGTTAGTAGGGACAGCAGGCCTGACAAGTGCAGGGCTTGTTACTTATAAAACTATGTTCCCATGGTTAGAGCATGATTTCAAGCTCATTAAAATTGGTGCAAAAGTTGGAAAAAAAAGAGATTTATATTGTGAGTCTTTCCTGATCGATAAATTTGAAAAACATGTATTCGATACACCAAAGAAGCCTTTTATAATATTTGAGGATAATGTCTACACATATGAGTTGGTTGATCAGCTAGCATGCAAAGTTGCAAACATTGCTAAAAATTGGGGACTCGGACCTCGTGATTGTGTTGCCATAATGATACAGAATGAGCCATCATTTATTTGGACATTTTTGGGTAGGCCCTAATTATTTTAATGTGCAAATTTAGTTTTAGCTATATTGCTATATTAAAAAAAAATTTAAATATGGATTTAGGATTTTTTTGTTTGGCTAATATTTCAATGCTATTAACATTTTATTAGAATTAGCGAATTAAATATTTCTATTTGTAAGACTGTGTCACTGTGCATTTAAAAAAATTGTTTTAGGCTTACTGAAACTTGGAATTGCTGTGGCACTTATAAACTACCACCTGAAGTTGCAACCATTAATACATAGTATACTTGCTGCAGAACCAAAATATTTAATTGTTGGCTCAGGTAAGAACTAATTTGCATTAAAATCTTATCGCCAGTCATTGGGCCCATAAATGACGTCACACATCAGGGAGAGGGGTCAAACTTTTGTGATGACGTGTGACCTGGGGTAGGGGTTGTTAAAATAATGTGACGCTACATCAAAACATTTGCATCTTTAAATGAAATTTTGACTACAAGTTTTACATAGTTAACTACTACAGTAATTATTTTTTTCAACATAATACTATGAAAAGAAAAGTTTTTTGAATATGGCTGGCTTTTTTAAAAATTGGAAATTAGAGACTGACCAAAATTTGGTTTCAGCGCCGAAAATAGGTAAAAAAAAGTTTTCGACCTGGTTTCGGTTTTGGCCGAAGCCAAAAGGTTAATTTTCGGTTTGCTTACGGTTTCGGCCAAAACTGATATTAACTTTCGGTCATCAGCCGAATATCTATTTTAACTTTCAAAATTCAAAATGCTACGCTATTGCTGCATCTATTACTCTACTTATTGATACTTTCATTTAGTTTAACTGTTGTGAATTAATCTGTGTGAAGTAGGGATGTTAAACGAAAACTGGATTACGGGAGGAAATCATCATTCATAAAGGTGTCACATGATTTATTTATCTTTTTATCTGAAGAAATATTTTTAAACCCTGTTTGATTAGCACAAAACAATTCCTTAACATTAAATGCCTTGCAAAGGCGACTCATAAGTCTATTGTGTTGTTTTTTTTCAAAGCCCGAGTATTGCTTGCAATATAAGCACAGCAACAGCAAACACAAAGTTGTTAAGTTACAATTAACTCTATCGTAGTCGAGAAGAAAAAAAACTGGAATTTGTCCATTGATGCTGAACGCTCCCAACAGTCAAAGAGACCGATAGACGTTGTTAGATGTTTGGACTTCAATAGGAAGACATAGAAAGTCAAAACGAAGGACATATTTAGTGTTTTATTTGAACCTTCCCTGTTAAACCCTTTAATAGTTCAGTTTTATTACAATACTGGTGGCTGACAATATTTGTCTAGTGGTAAAACTGACCTATAACTTATTTTGCCCAGGGGCAGAGAGAGGGGGGAGGTGGACCCAAAACCCTTGTTTGAAATAGGATTTGTAGAACCGAAAATCGGTTTTGAGAGAAAACTTTATTAACATCCCTAGTTCTATGGTTTATTTACATAGAGTATGCATAAACTAGCTAATATTGCACAAAAATGTGCAGTCTTTTTTAATCTCTGCGATTTTTTTTGCGAGTTTTGCGATATATTGAAAGAGGGGGGTCTGACTTTTTGTGGTGATGGGGAAGGGATTAAATACTGGCCAAGATCATATGATGTCATTTGTGAATGCCTAAAGCCATACCATAAAAAGGAAATGCTTGTGTACATTCACTATAAATGTAACAATAGCCTGGACCTTACATGATTGCTATGTGCATATTGACCTACTTGTTGCAAGATATGCTACAGCTTTTTTGTGCAGCATTTCAGAGCATATATGAGTGGTAGGTCATATTATCTAGCTGCCTTCAACCAGGCTTCGAACACAGGACATTGAGTAGGCCAGCTGAATGCGCTGCTATTTGGCCACATAGCCCCCATACTACATTCTGTTAATGATTATTAAAAACTCATTGACAGAACCAATGTTGCACTTCATTTTTTATTTAGTGATATAAACGCAGAAACGGAACTTGATCACATTACAAAATTTCATAAAAGATGTCCAGACACAGATTAGCCTAAATTAGAAAGTAACAATTTGAAGCATTTAAAAAATATTTTTTAATAAGTGACGGTTACTAAATACACTTTTTGCCTAATACACATTAAGCTTAGCTATTTGAAACATTCATGTTAAAATAAAAATATAAAAAAAAACTGCCTTTTTTTTTTGGTGATCTGAAAATAAATATGGACAAATTTATGGTTGGTATGGTTATTTATGGTTATGAGTCTCGTGTGGAGTTTCTGAACTCCCATCGAGTGCCTTCCCCAGGTGGCGGATAGGGGAATGCCCACCAGATATGGTAGGTACTGGGGAAATCAAATACCCGGGGCGGACCAAAATCAGAACCTGCTGCCTTGCAGGAAGTGGAGGGATCCACAAAGGCTAGGGAACCTATCCCGATAACATAGGCAGCACTCCGGAAGGCTGAGAGGGGCATTCCCCCAGATGGTTATGCGCAGGGCTAACAACCCAGTCATATAAAAAAAAAACATTGTTACGAAAGCAAAGCTATTAACAAGAAACCGGACTGATCCTAACGGAAACCGACCTAGGCCTGGATATGGACATGATTTATGGATTGCGACATGGAATGTTCTGAGCTTATATAGAGCAGGAGCTCTAGCCAACTTAACGGAACAACTTACAAAATACAAAGTCACCATTGCTGCCTTACAGGAAATACGATGGAAACACTCGGACATCCTAAAAACCAAGGACTACACCATATTCTATAGTGGCAATAATATCAATACCCTTGGAACTGGATTTGCTGTCAGGAAGGAAGCAGTCAATGAAGTCATTGGGTTCAAGCCAGAAAATGAAAGAATATGCTCACTGAGCTTACGAGGAAAAATGTTCGACATAACATTAATAAATGCCCATGCCCCCACTGAAGATGCAGAGGATCAAATAAAAGAAAGCTTCTAATCTATGATATACTAGAAAAAATATATGATGGCGCACCACAGCATGATATAAAAATTGTGATTGGCGACTTCAATGCAAAAATTGGACAAGAGGCAGCATTTAGACCCACAATTGGCAAGGAGAGGCTACATGAAGAAACCAACAACAACGGACTTCGTCTCATCGACTTCGCCGCAGGAAAACGTTTGACAGTCAGCAGCACCAAATTCCCTCACAAAAATATACATAAAGCGACCTGGATCTCACCAGACGGAATCACCCGTAATCAAATTGATCATGTACTGATTGATAGAAGACATGGCTCAGACATTCAAGATGTAAGAAGCTATCGAGGGGTAGATGCTGACTCAGATCACCTACTAGTTAAAATAAAATATAAACAAAGAATAAGTATTATACAGAATAGTCAAAAGAAACGACAAAAACTATTTAATAATGAAAAACTTATCAAAGATCCTTTGATAGCAGAAACACACCAAAAAGCAGTACAGTCACAATTAGATAAATCAAAAGATAAAATGAATGAAGAAAACACAAACATAAACGAACAATGGGAGAGAATAAAAAGCGTCAGAAGAAGTAATAGGATTTAAACAAATTAACCAGAGAGCAGGATGGTTTGACAACGAATGCAGAGAAATTATAGAAGAAAGAAACAGGACAAGAATTACAATGTTACAAAGAGAAACTAGAAATACTAGACAGATCTACAATGAAACAAGAAGAAAAGCTACAAAATTATGCAGAAAGAAAAAAAGAGAATGGGAGAAACATAAATTAATAGAAATTGAAGAGTTGGCAAAAGAAGGGAATATTAGAGGAATGTATATGTATATGAGGATAAAAGATGAAAAGAATGGATTCCAGGCCAGACCTCAAATGTGTGAGAACAGTGATGGAGAACTAATTATGGAAAACAGCCAAGTACTGGAAAGATGGGCAGAGTATTTTGAAAAAGTGCTAAATGCAGATAGTGAACAAAATGAAGAATATGAACTACCAAAGGTCGCCCAGATCCCTTAATAGAATCACCAACCTTGGAAGAAACTATAGAGGCTATCAAGAGAATGAAAAACCACAAAGCCCCTGGTGAAGACCTAATCACAGCAGAACTTATTAAATATGGAGGAAGTAATTTACATACTCAGATTCATAATCTTATTAACCAAATTTGGGATGAGGAAACAATACCCACAGAATGGGAAACAGCAATACATAAAAAAGGATCCAAACTACAATGTGCCAACTATAGAGGAATATCCCTTCTAAATGTTAATGTTACCTATAAGATACTAACCAAACTAATAGCAAAACGACTGGAACAATACACTGAAAATATATTAAGGGACTATCAATGTGGATTTAGAAGAAATAAATCAACCACTGACCACATCTTCACTCTCAGAAGCCTCTTAGAGAAATGCCATGATTATAATATCCCAATACACCAACTTTATGTGGACTAAAAAATGGCCTATGACAGCATTAAAAGAAAATACCTCTATGAAACACTACAGGAATTTGGTATACCCAACAAACTAACAAGATTAATACACATGACGCTCAACAGCTCTAAAAGTAAAATCAAGATCTAGGGTGAATATTCAAGAGAATTCAAAATTAGACGCAGACTCAGACAAGGAGACTCGCTGTCCTGCACACTCTTCAACATCACCTTAGAGAGGGTAATAAGAAATATCCATATTGACACAAGGGAAACAATAACAAGATATTTCCTTAGAGAGACTGAACACCCACAAGCAACAGGCACCATATACAGCCAACCCATCCAGTACCTTGCCTATGCAGATGACATTGCACTACTTGGAAAAAGCAAGAAATATTTTACACAATCATTCATAGAATTAGAAGATGCATCAATAAAAGCAGGACTAGAAATTATCACCCAAAAAACAAAATACATGTACACGTCAAGAGAAGAAGAACAAACAGATAAGGTCGTCAAAATTAGAAACCATAATTTTGAAAAAGTAAATAACTTTAAGTATTTTGGATCTATAATCACTGAAAACAATGAAATTTTAGCAGAAAAAAAGGAAAGAATAGCAGCAGGCAATAAAACCTACTACAGTAGCTACAACATGCTCAAAAATAAAAATATCTCAAGAAAAACCAAAAAAAACATCTACAAAACAATAATAAGGCCAGTGGTGACTTATGGCAGTAAGATCTGGACACTCACCAAAAGAACAGAAAACATACTAAACACCTGGGAAAGAAAAGTCCTCAGAAAATTTTTTGGACCAACCAAAAATAAAGATGGATGGAGGATGCAACAGAGAGGTCTATGAGCTATATGAAGACCCTACTATTGTGGCCAAAATAAAAAAGGGCAGACTACGCTGGACAGGCCACCTGGAACGAATGCCTAACAGCAGAGGAGCGAAAGTTATATATGCTCAGAACCCCAGAGGAAAACGACCTAAAGGCAGACCCAGACTGAGATGGTTGGATGATGTCGAGATGGATCTGGGACTTACTTACTTACTTACTTGAACTTCTATTGGAAGTGAGAGCTGGGAGTATTATTCCCTTGTAGCTCTGAACAAGAACTCAGCCGTGCTTTTGAGCACGGCTTTATCTCCGTAGAGATCAGTGGATAGTGGGTCACCCGTCCCATCTCCTCGATTGACGAGAAGGGGGCACTCCTGCAGGATATGCTCCACTGTCTCCTCCTCCTCCTCCCCACAGTGGCGACACAGCGAGTGTTTTAGTTTAATTTTGTTTATTGCATCTCTAGGTTTAGAGCCTTTTCATCAATATTATTACCTTTGGCATTTAACTAATCTGGACTACCATTGTTTTTTTTAAATGTTAATTACAGTGTGGTCATTTACAGATGCATTAGAAGAAAGAAACTGCTTAATTTTTTTTTTATGCAATGCTTTTGTGAAAGTTTTATGTTAAGCAATAAATTTGGATAATTTGTTTCCAAATCTTGAACTTCTTTTTTCCATTGCCATTGTATATTTAGTCTTATTTAGTTTATTAAAAACCAATAATCATATTGATGAACAGTCTTTTTCTAAGCTTTATCTATGAAAGTCTTAATAGTATTTTTTTTTAAAGAAAAATATTTCAAGCAAAGTAAAAAAAAATCAAGCATCTACATCTTTTTTTTAATGCTCACAATTAGGTGATTTCTTGCTGGAAGCAGTTTGTGATGTTATGGAAAACTTAGAACATGTAAAAGTGTTTGTGCAAGGCTTAGGCACCCAACCGGCTCCCTTGGGACTCTATTCCTTTGATTCTTTGATGTTGAATACACTGCCGATTCCTGTAAGTGGAATTGTAAGAAAAGAAATCACACCGAAAGATACTTGCTGCTACATTTACACATCCGGGACAACTGGTAAAAGTTTGCTTTTAATGTTTTATTTTAGCTTTCTTGCACAACATAGAGATTTGTTAAATGTGTTCAATTGTTATTTCTTAAAACACTTTTAACATTTTAAATTTTATGCACCTAAGGTAATCCAAAGCCTGCAATTATCAGCCACGAAAAAGCCATGGGAATAGCTTGTCTCATGTTATTTGTGGAGTTGTCAAGTAGTGACGTTCTTTATATTGTGCTGCCTTTATATCACAGTTCCGGTGGAGGTATTGGATTATACGGCGCTATTGCATCAGGTGAGCATTATGTCCACCTTGTTTTATAAATATCTACATCAATTAGATTTGAAGTAATTCTTCACAAAACGTGTTTGAAATATCTGTTATATTTGTTATTTAGTTTTATTGCTGACTATTTTTATAATTTACATTTTTTTAAGGTGCCACCATATTACTGAGAAAAAAATTTTCTGCCAGCCATTTTTGGTCTGATTGTTGTCAGTATAATGTAACAGTTATACAGTATATTGGAGAGCTGTTCAGATATCTACTCTCTCAACCACCAGTAAGGCACTTCATTTTTTTTAAAGTTATAAATGATGAATTGTTTATTTAAAATAAATAATTTCTAATTGATTTGAGATAGAAAAAAAATATTTCAGCCAATGGTAAAGCAAACAAAAGACTAAATGATTTCATTAATAAAGTTTATTTATAGTCATGAACGGCTGATTGGTAAAGTTATCATATAAAGACTGAATCCAATGTATATCTATCTAAATTATAAATAAATTAATTTTTCTCTTCTTCTGGCAAACGACTAAAAAAATGTTGATTACTGTAATTAGTGAGGAATATCTTTGTTTTGGCTGATTTGGAATAAAGTACCTCAAAAGTTCTATATACATGAAAAACAAAACCCAGTGAAAAGGGTTAGAAATTATATTTTTAAATTTTCTACTGAAATCGAATTATTAATAAAGACTTTTTAAAGGGTAACTCCTGCCTATCTATTGAATACCTAAAGTATACATTTTCTGAAAGCTTATTAAAAAATAAGAATTATCAAATATTTTATTTATTTATATTATATGCTTTTGAAAAATAGTTTTAATTAATAAATAAACCATGTAAATTTTGATAAATGTAAAAAACGACTGTGCAGTGACTTCCCTTTCTTGTGACGTCACACTATGTCAAACATGTTCAATGCGGTCTTTCACTCTTGTGTTTACCTGGCTAGAGACAGGATTGCCATTCTTTGTGTACTAAATAAAAGTGGTGAAATATTGTTGTGCCGTTAATTGCTACAACAATACGAACACTAAATGTGCTGTAAGTTTGCATGCATTTCCCGATGCAATTAAAAGCAAAGTTGACAAAACAATCACAAAGAAGGCCCAAGACTAAGACTAAGATAAGAGGTCTAAGACTGATTCAGAAGTACCATCGAACTAGTCAACAGATCAGAGGAAAAAAATAATAGGCCTACTCATGAGAGATCTCAGAAAAGAAATATCAAAGGTAAATTTAAATACAATTAGACTAATAATTCGTTCACTATAACTATAATAGAGATTTAATTTTATCTAGTAGCTAGGCCTACATATTTCCAAATATTCTAGATTAAAGTAGGAGGCATTTTATATGTCGCTAATAGTAATAGGTATAGGTATAGGTTACTATAGACTATATATAGTGTCTATAGACATAGGCCTAGACGGTATAGGCGCCTAAGAGTCTAAGGCCTAGGCTAAGTAACTAAATTAAATTTTAATATAAACCAATATACCTCTATGGCCTATACCTACAGAAAATACCAATTATAGCTAAGTACTATAACTTTAGTCTTTAGGCCTAATGGTAATGGTTGGTAATGGTAAACCCTAAAATTTTGAGTAGCCTAGACTAGAGCCTATGCTTTCTTTATAGGCCTACTATTACCATAATAATAATAGCATATTATGCTATATATTGTTAGATATACTCTGATATAATTTTCTTAAGACTTAATATGTTATTGTAATTGTTGTAAGTAACAATATATAAAAAATATGTTGCTTAAAAAAATAAATTAAGATAGATTTTAAAATTTAGAATATAGGCTACGGGATGGTAGTAAAATATGTAATCTTTTTATATTCAGAAAAAAAGAATACATGAATAGGCCTAGAGAATCACTTTCAATTGACCCATTGCCACCGCCACCACTGGGTGAAGCTATGACTTGTGAGAACCAACAATAGGCGGAGCCAGAACGTATGTTTGTAGATCTTCAGACAAATATCAATGATGACAGTCACAGTTTCAAAGCGGACAAGATGATAACAGACAAAATTGATATTCAGAAGCAAGCGTAAGTATTAAAATAAAATTCTATATAGTTCATATTTTCACTAATGTTATAGCTTTACGGACAATAATATATATATATATATATACTTTTGTTAAACTGTCTACTTTTAATCATGCCCTTTTAGTTTGTAGGCATCAAGTAGGCCTACCTGGTACACCCTTTTCATTATTTTTGTTACAGCATCCAACGCATACATTAAACTGTGTGATCTTCTACTGGCAAAGTCACTGTTGAAAGATGTAAGAAGGTTGTCCTCTAACTACTAGACATACAATTTAGAAGCCTTTCATGTGGTTCTGTTAGATTTAATTCCTAAGCACACAGCATGTAGCAACATGGGAATGAGAGCTAGGTATGTACAAATATTTTAATCTGAGTTTTGTTACAATGTAATTAATTAACTCAACGGGTTATTTCTTTCAAAATTGTGTAAACAAAAATTCTTCACCTGCCCTTGGACTAATTTAGTCTTTTCTTTGTTCATTTTTGCAGAATTCACTAACAGTTGAAACCAATTTTGTATTTTTACAAAATAAAATAACTTTCATAAAAAAACTTTACATTTTGTTTATTTCAGGATATACTCAAAGTTTACTCAAACCCTGATTAAGGAACTTGTGGAGGTCTTTTCAACAGACTCCAAAGTCTTAGAAAATTTACTACCGGTACCTGACTTTGTAGAGGACGTACCCCCTTCATTGGCTGCATTATGTGAAAGGCCTAGTGAAATAGATTTGGCTAGGCTCTTCACTGGATATGAAAATCCCTCAAATAGTTGATTTCGGTTTTGTCCTGTTTTTTTTTTAGATTTCATTATCTTTTCTGAAAGTAGATACACTAACTATAAATTATCAATCATTTGATTTGTTCCCACTTAGTTCAATAATGCATGTGCATACTTTTTAAAATATATTTTCTGTTATGTGTAGTAAAAAAAATACACTAGCTATAAATTATCAATTATTTGACTTGTTCAAACTTAGTTCAAGAATGTATATAGTATATAATGCATGTGCATACTTTTTTTTAAATTAGCGTGTTGAACTGACTAAATTTTAAGTAAAGACAATAACAACAATTCATTCAAAATTAGCAAAGCTCTTTACTAGATATGAACATCCCTCAAATTGTTGATTTCAGTTAAGTCCTGTTTTTTTATATTTCATTATCTTTTCTGAAAGTAAATTTACTAGCTATAAATTATCAATCATTTCACTTGTTCACACTTAGTTCAATAATGTATATAGTTTATAATGCGTGTACATAGGGGAATTACCTTTTAAATATAGAGATTAGCAGTGAATACTGAACAATCGGCTGTTTACCAACTGATTTGCTGGCATGGAAATTGAGATGGGTTATATGGTATCCCATTGTAAGAATACTCTTTAAAAAGAGCCTCTTGAATCCAGGGAAATTACTGCAAAAAGTGTACAGAGGAAGATGAACTGTTAGTTAGACATTCTCTGTTGTTTTTTTTAATTAACATGGGCAACAATATTTTAAATTTAAGTAAAAACAATAACATTTCATTCAAATTCACTGCTTTTTTTTTATTACCTACTGCTAAAAGACATATGCAAATACTTAGCCAGTATAGCTTCTTTTTGTCAATCATTGGCCCATTTGAAACCAGTTAGTCTGCCTTCTGGATAGGTCAACCGTATTTTGTTTACAGCACAAGCAGGCAACGGTGTGCTGATCTCTTGACCAAATATGCCAAAACCCCAACGCACTAAGTTTCTGTAAGCTGTGTATTGCATTCTCCTGAAAAAAAATGAATAAGTACCGGGTACTTTTTAGTCAATACTTTTCACTATTCAGCAATGTTTTTTTAACATGTCACTATTGGTTATTTGTTATAAATTACATTTACATCTATATTTTTAATACCCTTCTTTGGTATATGTAATATTCTTATAGAGAAATTGATTTAATTAAATGTTGCAGAGCAAAAAGTGAAGTTTTTTTGTTTTGTTTCAGGCGCTTATATAAACATAACTTGGGCTAATTTTTTATTATTTAAATTACTTTATCTCAAATCTGTTGACTGTTTAATCTTTTAATAATCAATATCAAAGAAAATTTATAAATTTTAACAAACAAGATTTAAAGTTCAAACCTTGTGTTGCCTGAAGTACTTCATATTTTAACAAACAATATTCAAACCTTGTGTTGTCTGAAGTACTTCATATTTTAACAAACAATATTCAAACCTTGTGTTGTCTGAAGTACTTCATATTTTAACAAACAATATTCAAACCTTGTGTTGTCTGAAGTACTTCATATTTTAACAAACAATATTCAAACCTTGTGTTGTCTGAAGTACTTCATATTTTAACAAACAATATTCAAGCCTTGTGTTGCCTGAAGTACTTCATATTTTAACAAACAATATTCAAACCTTGTGTTGTCTGAAGTACTTCATATTTTAACAAACAATATTCAAACCTTGTGTTGTCTGAAGTACTTCATATTTTAACAAACAATATTCAAACCTTGTGTTGTCTGAAGTACTTCATATTTTAACAAACAATATTCAAACCTTGTGCTGCCTGAAGTACTTCATATTTTAACAAACAATATTCAAACCTTGTGTTGTCTGAAGTACTTCATATTTTAACAAACAATATTCAAACCTTGTGTTGCCTGAAGTACTTCATATTTTAACAAACAATATTCAAACCTTGTGTTGTCTGAAGTACTTCATATTTTAACAAACAATATTCAAACCTTGTGTTGTCTGAAGTACTTCATATTTTAACAAACAATATTCAAACCTTGTGTTGTCTGAAGTACTTCATATTTTAACAAACAATATTCAAACCTTGTGTTGTCTGAAGTACTTCATATTTTAACAAACAATATTCAAACCTTGTGTTGTCTGAAGTACTTCATATTTTAACAAACAATATTCAAACCTTGTGTTGTCTGAAGTACTTCATATTTTAACAAACAATATTCAAACCTTGTGTTGTCTGAAGTACTTCATATTTTAACAAACAATATTAAAACCTTGTGTTGTCTGAAGTACTTCATTTTAAGATTTTAAGACATAAGTGGAAAAACTTACTTGTTTGAATGCAGGCTGTCGTATTGTTGCCTATAAGTATAATACGAGATTTCCAGGCAATATGGATCAAGGCAAATTGTGGATAATCCAGGATGCCTTGTAACTTGTAATACATTCCACAGCTTTATCTACTGACTTGGCATTTATTATGGGTAGGCCTACCTCTTGACAACAAATGGACTCTGTGTTTGTTGGCATTGGTACACATTCATTACATTTGCACCTAGTAAGGAAAGTAGATTAATATGTTAAGTATATTAGTATACTATGGTTAGAAATATAATGAAATTATACATTTATCCCAAACCTGGTATAGTGGACAGGGTAAATAGTAAACAATATGAATATATATAAATGTTTATTCACCAAGGTGTTTAATCTCTTTACTCAAGAAACCATTGCATTATTTGTATGACCTTGTTTAATGCTAATCATGCTGACAATCCAAGTAGGCCCTATGCCTATATTTCTATGTCAATGGTTTATCATTACTAGTAGGGCCTATGTAGGTCTAGATTTTTTTTTTACAATAACAAGTACCTATAATTATAAAAATTACTTAGTCTTCTTAGTAGAGTTGTCACTCTAAATTTAACTAAATCGTACAAGTAGGCTAGGCCTATATAATAAAAGTAAAAGTGAAATATATTCAGGCCTAGTAAAAATTACTAAAAAGTCGTGTAATGTGTGAATAATAGGCACTACTTATATTTAAAAGATTTTAACGTAAATTAGAAACTAAAAAATTCATAAAGTCAAACCCTAAGGCTATGCTAATGCTAAGCCTACTAAAGTCTAAAGTGTCGAGAAACTGCATGTATAACTGTACTGCTGTAGGACTGTAACAGTAAGATTAGGAGGAGGCTAATCAAGTAGGCCAACTTACCATTTGATATTTCCGATGCGTAATCCTTCTTTCTCGATTGATTGATAAATGCTGAATGAGTCAAAATTCCTTTCGTTCTCATTGTCCGATAGATTTTTTTCTGGCTCAAACATATGTATGGTTATACGTCCCTTGAAGCCATGTCGATTATAGTATAGTCGATCGTAAACAATAATGTTTGACATAATGTGACGTCACTACCTGCTAAGTTTCACTTTGTGAGTTTCCGCCCGTGGTCCTCAGTTTCCGTAATTGGCAATGTAATTTAATTAAATTAACACATTTATCGTCCACTCTCAAAAGAAAGACTTGTATATTTGAAAATGATATTTCAAAGGCTTTAATATGGAATTAAGTTACTATTTAGGCAGGACTTACCCTTTAAGTAATACAATTTATTTTAGTTAAAATGAGATTTGTGGTTTTGTTCTTATCATCTAAAAACTCATTTTATGAAATTTATGTTACTTTATTATTCTAGAACCAATATGAAACAATGCACAAAGTTAGAGGAGCAGTTGGAAATGGCTTACGAAAGGATATCTGGGAAACTGTGGCAAAACGATTTAAACTTCAGAATATAGTAGAATTTTTTGGTGCCACAGAGGGCGTTACTTTGCTCATCAACATTTCTGGTGTTCCCGGGGCCATTGGGCGCTTGTCACCATTTCTGGTAAGTTTAAAACACTTCTGTACCCATGGGCCTCATCGAACCACCAATACGCTTGCATCAAGAGCACAACGGTGGGCTAGCGCATGGGGGACACCTCCTGCTGAGGTCTCATTGCACCGCTGAGAGGATTGTGCATTCGGTGCAGCAGACCGTCTCAACCCCAGCATGGTGCCTGGATGTTCAGAACTATGGCATAAAATTTGTGCTGCCAGGCGACAGTGCCGGTATACGAGCGAGCCAACACAATAACGATTTGAGGGGAATCCCGCTGGTGGGGAGGAGTAGTGTAGTGCTTGTGACTGAGGAGACTGTAGCTAATGTTATGGGTTGCTGGCGCTCGGACAGTGTACCCTCTTTGATCCCCCCAGACTTAAGAGCTGAAAGGCTCGTCCGTTTTTTTAAGCAGTATAGTATGTTAAGTTATGAATAGGTTAAAAAGTTTCTTCTATAGTTGTCTCTTGAAGTCTGATCATATGTATAGAGAATATCCCTCTAGTTTGATCATATGTATAGAGAATATCCCTCTAGTTTGATCATATGTATAGAGAATATCCCTCTAGTTTGATCATATGTATAGAGAATATCCCTCTAGTTTGATCATATGTATAGAGAATATCCCTCTAGTTTGATCATATGTATAGAGAATATCCCTCTAGTTTGATCATATGTATAGAGAATATCCCTCTAGTTTGATCATATGTATAGAGAATATCCCTCTAGTTTGATCATATGTATAGAGAATATCCCTCTAGTTTGATCATATGTATAGAGAATATCCCTCTAGTTTGATCATATGTATAGAGAATATCCCTCTAGTTTGAGGACTTTGATCTAAATGAAAAGAGTAAGAAGAAATAAGCTCAAAAACTGTATTCAATGCTCAATGTTCCTTTTTTGACTTTCAACCCAGATCTGTCACTATTTGTGTCAGTGTGTAAGGGTTAAAACGTAAAAACAACAAATGCCATCGGACCAGATTAGTATATAATGCTGGGCTTTTTCAACCCTTAGAGCAAAGGATTTTAAACAACATTGTGCATAGTATGTTTAAGTCCCTGAAGAGATACAAAAAAAAATTGCATGTCCCAGATCCCTTCATCATAGCTGGATGGAATTGAAACTTTGTCATGGGCTACTCAATGCTGACACCTTACCTGGTTGTACTGGTGTCTGCAGACCTATTGATATATACACACACTGTCTGCAATGGTAGGAAAGCAATGAATGATTTCCAACCTAGTCTATTTTAAGTGAGGGGTGACATTCTTAGGTTTGGAGATAATACCAGGGACATTTAATACTAGGGTTTTTTCAATTGCATGCTTTTTTGAGCCCAATACAAAGTGTACCTGTTTTCTATGTTCAATTAGTACCTTTTTTATATGCTCTCTTATTCATTAGCACTGTGCTGTTTCTTTATTAGACTAAAATTGAACCTGAACCTAAAGCACTTGTAAAGTTTGATTACGCTACAGCTCAGCCTATTAGAAATAAAAATGGTTTTTGCATTCCAGTAAAAATTGGTAAGTAAAAATTTCCTGAGCTTGTTTCGACATTGAGAAACATTACATTTTGTATATTATTTAATAATGTTGAACAATTTCATTTGATAGAAAAACTAGCTCTATTTAGAAATAGATATTGACATTGTAGTCAATACTTGTACTTAAAAAAGACATCACACACACAAATCTAAACTTGCACCATCTATATTTTATAAGGTGAACCTGGACTTTTCTTGGCAAAAGTCAACCTAAACTTGATACAGAATGGCACCCTGACAGTGTACCGCAGTTCAAAAGAATCCAATGAAAAGAAAATAGTCAGGGATGCGTTTGTCAAAGGAGATTTGTGGTTTAATTTTGGTGACGTTTTCGTCTTGGATAAAGACTACTTTGTTTACTTCAATGACAGGATTGGAGACACTTTTAGGTTTGTAATTATCATGTTTCTTTTTTTCTTTTCTTCTAGTAATAAAATATGTTTTTCTATTTAGTTTGTTAAAAAAATTGTTTTTTTTTTTTATATATTGTTTATTATTTTACTATCTTGCATGTTAAAAAAAAAATTGTAGCAAGAAAAAAATATCATTTATGTATTTTAACAAAAATAGTAAGATTGTATAAAAATAATAAGCAATAAAGATAAAGTTCAAAACAGGAATAAATAAGTAACCATTAAATATTCTCAAAGGGCACACAGTATACTATTAGGCATGAAATTAAATATGGTAAGATCTCACTAAGCATTTTTTTTTCAAATATATAAATAATATTAATTAATAGTAATGATTTACATATTAATACTTTAAAAGGCACGATTCTGTATCTTTTCATTAGGTGGAAAGGAGAAAACGTTTCTACAACTGAACTGTCTAATGTGATCACTTCTTTGCCATTTATTGAAGATGCAAATGTCTATGGTGTGGCTCTTCCAGGTGAATTCCATTACAACACACTATATGCTTGAGACACTTCAAGTTAGAAAAATCATTAACAAAATAAATGTGTCTTGTGTCCTTATCAAGGTTTTGATATTCATATAGCTTTTTTTTGTTTGCCATGGCCCTTACCATGACATCCCACTCATTAAAAACCTTAGGCCTCCAGTTGCCTGAAGCTTTAACAAGAGTTTAAATATTTTTAGTGTTTTATACATAATTATGAGATTATGAGATAAGTTGGTTGAGCAACAGTTACTTTATGCTTACTCTGTATTAGAGCATTTAGGTGGTTTCTACCCAAGTGACATCCAGACATCTAATGGGTTGAACAAACCAGGAAAACCAATAACTTATCATCTAAAACAATGCCAATGTGCCCGAGCAACAGCACGTTCAATTGGCGTACTGAATGTCCTGGGTTCTAGTCATAGTGAAGGCTATTAGTTCCTGAGTCTACCCAGCTCTGATGAGTACCTAACTTTAGTTGGGGTAAAGTAAAGGCGTCTGGGCATTATGCTGGCCACACAATTCCCTAGTATGCAGTGGCCACAGAAACTGGTGAATGCTGCTTCACCAGCCCT
The DNA here is from genome assembly GCA_949126835.1 of Anisus vortex. Taxonomy (NCBI): domain Eukaryota; kingdom Metazoa; phylum Mollusca; class Gastropoda; family Planorbidae; genus Anisus; species Anisus vortex. The sequence continues at coordinate 22,589,891 of OX421492.1, read as the reverse complement.
ATGGATCAATTTGGTACGACGGGATACTTTATTGCAGATTTGAGAACAAAGCACTCTTGTTTAAGCTGCCTTTTATTGATTGTATTCATAAAAGCCTTCCTTCAATCTAGAAATAGAAATCATAAGATATGAATATATTAATAGCTAAACTGGTACTAAGAATGCAAGGACAGCGGTACTTTTCTCTAATTAAAAATTAACTAAAAAGTTAATGTAGTACTAATTAATGTATTTCTAATAATTTTATTAATTTAATGTAACATAGAAAGAAACTGTTTTATTCGTAGGTCATGACGGCAGAGCAGGAATGGCTGCCATCACTATCCATGAAGGTTTTTCTCTGGGTGAAAAGGAATTGAAAGAATTGTATGATCATACATGCGACCAGCTGCCAACCTATGCCAGGCCTCTATTCATACGTCACATGAGCGAAGCTTTTCTTACAGGCACTTTCAAACAGCGAAAGATTGAGCTTGTGAATGAGGGATTTGACCTTAACAAGGTCAAAGATAAGCTGTATTTTCTTGACAGTGAAAACTCTACATACAGCCAATTAACTGCTTCTGATTTATCAAAGTTTTTGACTTCTAAATTATAGAAAAGATAAGTTTCCTTGAAACTCAAATTTATTAACAATAAAAATGGCCTTACATTTTGCTATGCACACTAAACCATGTGCTTACTTTAATAATTTTTTTTTTAAAATTAAGAACTTAATAAGTAATTAATTAAAAATCAGAAGAAGATTAATGTTCTTTTAAATGATTCCACAATTTGGTTTTATTAACCATTGCTCACAAGTACCATTTAAACATGGCAGGTTGATAACAAGCACAACATTGTTATACTTACCTTTAAAAAAAAAGCTTTCTTCCCAAACCTAGATCCTTTCAGTTCATTTTGGTATTTTTAAGTCATTCATCAAATATCTGTACAATTAAAGTTATGGTTTTTATTCCCATTATTCCTTTTAAAGTAAGCAATGTACATTTCTGTGTTTAGATGGCTTGTTTGTTAAAGTTTATAAACTTGGGTATAGGTTGCACCTGTGGATAGGTCACACCCTTAGTTTAGGATTATTTTTCATGTATGTTGTCATTACTAAATATTTACCCTAGATTGGGAAACTTTCCTTAGGAAATAGTTTTAATCATGCATAACGTAAACATAAAGTTCATAAACAAATAAAGGCAGCATTTCATTTATTTTTAACAACCGATCAATATGGAAAGTTTTTAAAAGGCATCTGTTTCTTCATATAAGTCCCTGTGACTGTCCATGCTCAAATTCCTATCCCTAGAGTGGGTGGACACAAAAAAAAGTCTTTTGAAATGTTCTCTTTAGAATAGACGGCGCCATCAGGGCTAGAACTATAGGCTACAAGTGTCCTAATTAGCATTCATTGTTTGTAATGATTTCAAATGCAACTGCAGGTTGTGAGTGTTGGCTTTTTATCTGTTCTCTTCGCGACCCACAATAAACTGTGTTTTTTTTTTTAAACTCTTACATACAACGAAGGAAAAATGAAACATACTCATACTATTGACATTTCATGTATTATTTCTACATAGATTTGGAAATAAAAAAGTTTCAGGGAGTCTAAAATTTTTTCTGAAATGTCTTGAAATTTGTCAATTGTTTGATCGTAGTTGTGGGAAAATTGCTTAGACATGGCGCGGTTTTAGCAGAAAGCTAAACACTGCCTTAGTATTTCTAGGCAATAGGTCCTAAATAAAATGCATCTTAAGTTACTTGTTTACAAGCTAATGCCTATGTTATGGGTCTAGATAGGCTTTTTCTTTATTTACAATTCTTTCCATGTTGTAATTTGCGATTAATAAGAAAAATGTCGCCTAGGCTTACGATACGCTTCGGCAATACAAATCGGTCCAAAAGTTCAAAAGAAAAGGTTGTGGGGGTCTGAAAACTTAAAATATTTGTCCATTTGAATTTTTAGTGAGATAAAGATATTATATTTACACCTACGACAGTTTTCTTAATGTAAAATGTAGGCCTAGGCAATAGCCTAGTAATTCTACATCATAACAACCACAGATATAGGGGATAGTTGCAACTTAGTGGCAGAGTAGTGATGTTTTTCAAACTTTTTCAGAACTATGTCAAGTGTATATGTTGTACCCCTAATTTTTATGGAAATTATATGGACAAAAAAAGTGAGACCTATATGCGAGTATCTACGGTAATTTGTTTAAGTTTTGTCCCTTTGTATGTCTTGTTTCATTGATGCTAAAATCTTTTGTTTCTGTGTAATTTATTCCTCTTTCAATGAGCTAGTTTTTTAACTTGTCTGTCAAGTTTCCTTATTGTGTAATACATTTTTTCCCAATATACTGATGCCCAAATTGTATTCAGTTAACTGTGATGAAAATACTATACTTACCGTAGTCTTATTATCTTCTGTCTTATAGAATTCAGAAGAAACTCCTTACAATTATTTATTAAACAACTGGATACCTCAGAGCAATCATGATGTGTTTCTAATTGACCCTAAACCTGCAATAAAGTAACCTCTAAAGTTCAGCCAGCTTTTTTTTTGTTCAAAATGTTTCTGTAACCTTTGGTTGTCCAAGATCTTCAGTGAGGCAGCATTTGATTTGAGAGCTTCCTCTACCTAGATGATCGCTGTTCCTGTCTCGTGTCAATCATCAGATTGGGAACAGGGCTATGATTCTAGCTTTGTACTGTTTTTACTTGGGCTTCTAAAGAGTTTTTATTTAATATCACTGTCACTGGATATGACTGTTGAGCACACAGGTGCTTATTTAATATACATAACTGAATTTACAATTAATCTTCTGCTTTATCTTCTACTATACCACTCAGTTAGTTTGACATGTTACAACTGATAAGACTCACCAATTGTTTTTGGTAAAGGGTAAAAAAAAATGCTGAGCTTTTATATTTCTAATATACACAATAGAAAAAAATCACATTGGCTTATATTAAACTATGCGGATTAAGTGGTTCATTAAGATTTGATCTAACAAGTTGTGATTGTGTCATTTATTTAAATGGTAAACAGTAACAGAAAAATATAGTCACACCACATCAAATAAGTTATTGATGCTTTTATTTTATTTATTGCATCAGTAGGTTCATGGGATTTATACATTTAGCATACCTTTTTTGATTTTAACTTTTTAAACTATTAATATTTTATTATTACTAATAATTACTAGGAAACTTTATTAGTAAAGCTTTGATTGAATTTAAAAAAGAAAACAAAATAGGGTCTCTTTTGAACAATTATTTTTGTCAATAACATTATAAAACATTAATTACAATATGATATTATATGAATATAAGATGAAAAAATAATTGATAAAATATTTCAAGAAGGTGTTGGGCTTGCAGTAGACCTCAAGAAAACAATTTTATGGCACGTAAAGAATCCAGTGATCAATTTACTGTACTTATCAAATTTACTACAATCTTTTCTTTCAATTTGTAATTTTTTTTTCGTGTATAGTATTAGTTTTTCATTGTAAACATGTCTTACAGAAAATATAAGAGTGTCTTTTTTGTTAGGTTTACTAAACATCAGGATCTAATTAAGATTGAGTCTAATTTTGAGTTTAAGGGCTTGTCAGTTAAAAAGTCTTTACTTATTGAAAACAAATTTATTTTTTTATTTTTTCAGTTATTTAGGAGTTATGTTATCTTTGATGTTGTATATTTCAGTTGTTGGCCAGTTTTTTTTTTTGTTGTTTTTTTGGTTTATCAAAGCAAAAAGGTGAATGTATATTTATATATTATTTTATTCAGTGCTATATTTTGTTATAATGTTATATTCATTTTAATTATACTGTTACTAATATGCATTTTTGAAGTGAAATGCTAGTACTTTAAACTTGCTTTTGTTTTTAAAGTGCGCCTAAAAATATAATATTTTCATGTAAGAATTATACTATATTTCAGGTACTTACGTGTGCTTATTAAAAAGTCTTTAATAACTTTAAAAAAAATAGCATTACTATAATGAATTATAGAATTATTTTTTTTCTGAAAAAATTACTTTTGTTGAATTTTGAAATTATTTTCCATGTTAATGCGATTTATTTATTACTTTGAGCTAAGGTACTTTTAAAATTCCTACAGTTTTATATGGCATTAAATTGTTCACTTTGTGGCCAAATAACTTATATAAGCTCCCTGTAACAAAATCACACTTTTCTTTAAAAAAATTTTTATAAATACACTTTTAAGCTATTCAAGTTTTACTGTGACCAATGTGTGTTGAGTTACTTAAGCTTATTTTGTTTTATTTATGGTGAAGATCTATTCCCAGCACTGATTTATATTTTCATGGATTGGTTGACTTTTGGTCTGCAAATAGGGCTTTTGTAAAAAAAAAACTTAACTAGGTCTCCATATAACATGATTTATGTAAACAACCTCCATGTGAGTTTTCATAAAAATGAAAATAATAGCTAGAATTATCTGACAAAGACTGACACCACATTTTTGTGTGCAACTTTATCCTCAAGATATTTAAATATCACACCGGTGAGTGTATAGTAATATTATATTTAAAAATCAATCATTTCAAGCTAATGAAATTTAATATACTTTTAATTTCAACAAATTAAATTACTGCAGAATGATGTGATTACCAATGGAAGTGTTATGTCTAGTGGCTAAGCTGGCTTAGCCTTTAGTGGTGAACCTAGTAAGCAGTAAAATGCAGTAGCTAGTTCTAGAATTGTGTTATTAATATTTTAGCATATTTATTATACACTCAAGGGTTATGGAGTGCTCTAGTTTAAAAACACTTCATATATAAAACTAGTTTATGCCTACAGAACAATGGTGGATATTGTAACTGTGTATAACCTTAAAGTTACACAATTTTGGTTAGGTGTTTGCAAAAGTCCTATAATAGCTTATCACTGATCTATATAAAATACACTGTCTATTAAAAAGAGCTGAAAGGAAAACCCAGTGAATAGATTTACTGCACTTCCTTAGCTGCAAAATGTAGCTCATTATATTTTAAAACATATTTTATAATAACATATTTCATAATTAAAAAGAATAATTTATCTACCAGTACTGGTACCTAAGCATTTCAAAGTCTGGATGTAAGGAATTCAGCAAGTTACAAAACTTTAATGTCAGGCTTTAGTTTCAGCTATTCTACTCAATATATAGATCAGTGTTTCTGAAGAGGCATTTGCCATAGGGTTGGTCTGTAATTTTGCCTACAGCAATTCATGCTCATCATTACTTGTTTATATATTTTAAAATTGCTCTAAAAATATATTAAGATAAACGTATTCTTCAAACTATTCATATTTTGGTCACAACAAAAAATGGAAAATGTAAAGTCATCTATAAAAACATTTTTAAAAGGCCTTATTAATAAATTACTATCTAACTTATAATTATATAACTTTAATTGTTAATTTCTTTTGGCTGCTGTTAAAGACACACCCTGATAACAAAACACAAAACAGAGATAAGTGTTTTGATTAGATATGTAAAGCATATTTATTGTAATTTTGTGTGTGTTGCTAACAATAAAATATCAATTGTCAACAATGTAACTATTACATAATTACCTGAACTTATATAAACAGTTAATTTGTTAATATACCTTTTTATCAGGACAAAATAATATGCAGATGAAATATAATTTTTTTAACCTATATTTGATTTAGATGAAGAGAAATTTTTCTTCCTATCAATTCTTTTTGTGAAAGTTAAAGTAAATTAGTTTTTTCAGGTGTAATTAAAAACATTGTTTGACAAGTTTCAATGAACTGTATACAAATATGTGTTTTTATAAAATAAAGTGATCCCAGTTCATAAAACTTTTCAAACTTAAAACTTATTATCAAAGTACCGTATTTATTCTCCTGATTCAGTGACTTGGTGTTGAAGCTGTTACTTTAAACACATTTTATTTAGGCTTAGTTCAGCCTTAGCTGTGGTATAACTAGTCTATGTTTAACACACTTTCGTCTTGCACTAAATGATTACAATTGTTTGACCCTGAATTTAATGCTCATATTTTTTCTGAGTACTTTTCTCCTGTTGTTTCCGTTTGTAGTAGTCAGAAGGATATAAATGTAATCTCTATGTCAGTGACATACGTGTGTGTGTTTTTAAAGTTAGCCAGTGTTTCATAAAGTAGAAAGCTTTTCTAAGCTGATAGCGGTCTCAGAGTGGGACTGGTTCTTATTTTTTTCTGGAGACATTCTAAGCAGATTTTATGGTTCTGATACCTAGCCCCTAGTGCATGTGTTGCTGCTGTCTGCAATGTCCTGCCCAATGCTCAGTGTAGAATAAAGACCTGTAGCTTTGTTTCCACACCACCCCAACCCATTCAAGTTATGTTACTGTGAATTGCAATATTTTTTTTTTTTTCCTTTGCTCATATATTATATATATTTAAACCTTTACTTTATGTTATTAATTATTTTGTGTTATTATTTTAGTTATTATTTATTATTAAATTAAACAATTGTAAATGTGATTTTCACAAAAATAATTCATTTAAAGAGTTAAATAAGAAAAACAACATCCATTTACTGTATATGCATTAAAAATACAATTTACATGTCTATTAGTCGGTTAATATAATGTTGTGAAGCAGCTAAGGTGGTGAATTACTTGCTCATGATTGAATCACGCCAGGAAGACTAGATGAGTTTGTTCTGCCAATTGTCTGTAACCATTGTATAATTTCAACAGCTCTGTGCATTGCAAAAAATGTGTGTGTTAGTGAAGTCTCTTTAATTATCAGGTATTATTAAAATGTAATTTGTTTTAGAGATTACATAATTATATTTAACTCTTTCTATACGTTTAGCCATACTGTATGCCGTAACGTTATGGCTCGGCTCGATTTTACGTATGGAAAGAGTTAATCAATGCCTAACTCAAAGCAAAATAATCAGACAAGTATATTTTCTTTGCAACATCAACTCATGCTTATTGGAATAATAAATATATTAATTGTTCAAACAAATTTTTTTAAATAATAAAATCTGTTTACATTATTAACTTGTTTTCTTTGTTAATATTAAAAATGTATCAAAGTTTACTTTTGACTTATTTATTTAACTCATGAATGCTTGTGTGTGTTTCAATGACCTTTCCTCCAGCAGCTGTATAGTAAAATGTTTTTTGGCTGCTAATTGTGAGAAAACGTTGAGTTGTAGTTTTGGTGACAATGGAGGATGCTAAATGGTGTAGAACCACAACACTATGAAATCGGAGCACTTTGGTTGCTGTCACCGTAAAGATGTTCTTGGTACAATTTGATATACGATATATTAAAAATGTAAAGTATACATCTCTGTAATTGTAAGATTATGTGGCAAGCATAATGTCCAGCTGTCATTACTTTTCCTAAATAATCTCTGGTGCCATTGAAGCTTGGTGAATCCAGGAACACTGTCCATCATCAGGAGAAACAAACACTTAAAGACATTTATTCCCCAGTGCTCAATATGCATAAATTAAATAACCAGATTGCTGTTTTTGGTTGGGGGGAGGGGGGAATAAACATAATTGTTTTCACTAAAAAAGCAATGCCTTAATAATACATAGAGTATTTAGTAAAGTACCCTTCGGACCCTGATTATAGGGCCGTTGAAGCAGCGTTCACCAGTTTGTGTGGTCATGGCATACTATAATAGGTGATTGTGGGGCAAGCACCTTTATTTTACCCCAACTAAGGTCAGAGCTGGATAGACTCAGGGAAACCCTCCAGACCGGGAAAAAAATCCTAGTCTTCACCAGGATTTGAACCTGGGACCTCCGCTATGCCAGCTGAACGCTCTACCGCTTGGCCACTGTGCCTCATAGAGTATTTAGGCCTAATTCTAATTTAGACATACACAACATTTATTATTTCTTTTGATTATTTTTATTATTAATCTGAAATATTTTAACCTTTTTCTTTAGGCCTAGACTATACGTTAACTATCATCTTAAATTTAAAATCTGTTTAAATATTTTTTTAAATTGTCACAATAAAATATAGACTATAGACAATAACACCTCTGAGTGCGTGATCTTTTATAATATAAATATTAAAATATACAACCACTGAACATTGGATACATTCTTAGTACGTGAGCTATATTTGTTAATATTATAATAATATATAGCTTTATTCTCAGTAGACCCATTTTAAATAAAATGCGAAATTGTGTGAGCACGTGAGTAATATTATATAGTTCAGTGCGTGTCAGGATACCAAGGGAAGCCACTATAACAATTTGCTGATTTATAAAATGAGCAATGGTGCTGATAATAAATATTATAAATCTGAAATAGAATTCACGTGATTATTTATTAAAAATTATTTTAAAAACAAAATGACCATGGAATCTAGAAGCATTGACATTGCCAAAACTGCATCAATCGACTTGATGGGATTAAATAATAAAGTAAGTAATCCATGTGTCAACGGGCCATGATTATGATTGCATGATGATGATTGACAATCACCAATCAGATCATGATGAATCAACTTTGCAATGACAAATGATCTCAAATTAACTCAATGAATCTGTTCTGAATTATACTGAATACCTATGTCAGGCTAATGGGGCTATGTCTTATGTCAATTATGTGTCTTATGTCTATGTAATATGTATGAATCCTATGACTATGAAAGAATGTAAATGAACTAAATTGATTAGTAAATAATAAATAGTTAAAATAGGGCCTAGACTAGGGCCTAGTCACCTAGTGACTAGTCATAGGCAAGTCAAGACCCCAGCCAAGGCAAAGACCAAATGAAGACGTTCACAATCAAAAGATGTTTGAGCCCATTGGAATCATTGAGTTGTGACCCATATGATGCCATTTCATATAGTATTGTCAGTTTGAAATTTGAAAAAAAAAACAATTAGGCTACAATTACCCTCATACAGACTCATACTCATACTGCTCTAATTATAGTTTATAGCCTACTCATAAGTTCCTAACACTAATAGGCCTATATATAGGCTTATAGGAGTAGGCTTATACCTACACCTACCTATGAACCTACAAGTTTAAAAGTAAAAGAATTTCACTCAGCCTTAGCAGCTTATCACCTTAGCAGCTCGCCCCATCCTAGAATACGCCTCGTCAGTTTGGGACCCCCACCAGCAAAACCTGATTGACAAGCTGGAGATGACCCAGCGACGCGCAGCACGTCGAATACTAGAGGACTACAGCACCAAATCAAGTGCCTCTGCCTTAGTAGCAAAACTCCACCTACAACAACGAAGAGCAATTGACAAAGTGTCCATGATTTTGCCTGAACAAACCAGGAAACCAGTAACTTAACATCATTTAAAGGAAACCAGTAACTTAACATCATTTAAAACACTAATCAAAAAAATCAAAAAAACTAATCAAAACACAAGAGTAGACTCAGGACGCAGTAATCTTCTTTATAGAAGGAGCGTCTGTAACATTTAAGATAAGATACAGAAAAAAGAATTTTCAAATAATGGTTGTTAAACATTTTTCAGGTTGTAAATATGCGTAAAGTTGTGAGACGGACAAAAGTACAAGTGATCAACAAACTTTGTAGAAATATTGAAGAGTTAAAGAAGAAAAAGTAAATGATTATTTGTTTACACATATATATATATATATACTGAATATATATACTGAATATACATATATATATATATGTATGTGTGTGTGTGTGTAATTTTATATATTTAATAACTGTATCTGTAATTTAAAACAAATTCTTATTATTATCAGAAGTTAAATTTGTAGATGAATTTTTCAGTCATCTTTTAGAAAGCAATTTTGATTCTACACTGTTGAAATTTTGACTTAATTATCACATTCTAGAATAAAGTTAATATTTTAAGATTATTTTAAACAACGAAACCACTAAGCCTGTGTGCTACTGATTGAATATAATTTTATTTATCACTGTAACAGAAGAAATAACTTTTTTTATACTCTACATGAATATGCTTTCAGAGGTACAGAAGAGCAAAAAGCAAAGAACTTGTCCAAGGCCGAGCGCTATTTAGAAGAAATAGATTCAATAAAGGTAATTCTGTATATGTATATGGTGTTCAAAAGTTGTGTCTTAGGACTTTTAGAACTGTAATTAAAAAATATTATTAAAAAGATAGACCTTGAAATCCTGTGACCTAAATACCTTTTCTACCTCAAATGAAAAATGCTCAGCACCATTCATCCGTCTTTTTCATTGATACTTTAATATATCAAAAGCGGACATTTTATTTTGATTTGATCAACAAAAGACATTTTTATATTAATTGTACAATAATCTTTGTTTCAATCTTCATTTTAATACAATTTAGTTTCTTCTGAATATATGATCATTTATAATCATCAGTTTGCATTTATTCTCATATTAGCCTAACGGCTAGATGGAGTGCATAGCAAAAATATAGCATCTTGTCTATTCAGTTTTTTTTGTTCTGGCCTCAAATTTTACAGCTTATTTTTATACCTACATTGTTGATCTAAGATAAGGTTTGTAAAAACAAAACATTGGTCATGTCTTTTTAAGAAAATAAAATCACTTATTTTTATAATAATATTTTCACTCTTCTTTTTTTATGTTTAATGTATTCATATTTCTTTTAAACTTGTTTTTTTTAGGAAGTGTATGTTGTAAATTAAAAATTTGAGTTTTTTTGTTACTGCATTAAAATATTTGAACATCATATTTGCTTAATTATTATTAATTGTTTGATTTCCACTTATACAGAGACTTAAAGATGACAAGGTTTCAAAATATGCACTTGCTAATACAAGAACCTTTCCTGATGTTTGCAAGGTAATAGGAAAATCTCTATGTAATAAATTGATTGCCACAGTCTATAATAGCTAATCAGAAGCATATTTAACAAAGCATAACATCTATTTTTTTTCTTTTATTTTTAAGATAAATTCAACTTTAAGCAATCAGTTTTTGAATCATTGTCTGTTGTGTTGTTTTCGTTAAAGGAAAGTTTGTCAGCGGGACCTCGGGCACTTGGTCGACTTGCAGATCACCCATTGATGAAGAAACTTGTGTCTGACTTCAGAGAGCAGCATTCTGATTGGCAGGACTTGGCAGCCTTCTTACTTGTCAAGCAAACTGGTCGGAGATTCAAAACCAAGAAGCAAAAACAAAAGAAGCTTTCAAAATGTGTAGAAAACATGAATGCGTCAGAGACAATGACAAAAATCTATATCCAAGAAAGGTTTGGTAAAGAGGGACTTGAAAAGGCTGAAAAGAAATTTGAGAGCAGAAAGAAAAAATCAAAAGAATCTCCTGAAGAACCACTAACAGATAAACCTGAAACTAAAACTATTTCTGACTTGGATAAGGACACAAACAACATTGTTCCTTGTAGTAGCACAACACTTGTCAAAGTTCTGCCAGATTTGGGTGAAAAATTAGACAGTGACGATATTTTAGAAATGAATTGTAAAGTATCAAATTCAGAAATAGAAACCTCCAAGTCAAAACCAGATAAAAACAACCAGTCTTTGACGCCTAATTTCAAGGATAATCTAGAGACATCTGCCAATGAGAAAATAACTGTAAACCCAGATTGTGATGATAAAAAAAATATAAACACTGTAGAATCAGACTTGAAAACATTTTCTGAAGAAGATCAGGACATTAGTGACTCTAAATTCTTAACTGAACATACACAGATTAAAAAACTTATACAGAAGGAGCAAGGAAACCCAGAAAAAGGGAATAGTAATGATGTTTCATCTAGTAGTACGGCATCAGAAAATGATTCAGGTAGTTCACATTCAGAGAATGATTCATCTGGTTTAGATTCAGAAGATGATTCATCTGGTTCAGAATCAGAAAATGATTCATCAAGTGCTAAATCAGGAAACGGTTCATCTAGTTCAGAATCAGAAGATGATAAAAAAGGAGCTGAAAAACTACAAAAAAGCAATATAACTAAAAAGAAGGCCAAAAAAAAGAACGAACATATTCCAGAATTTTTATTGAAAGCTTATGCTAAACCAATTAATGATCCTTTCTTTGGCAGTGATGATGACAATGACAATGTGCCTATCAGATATGAAGATAATGAACTGTTAGATGACAATAACATTGACAATGACGACTTGTCATTTAAAAGAGGTAAAATAGAATCGATGTTTTATAATCCTGAGATTAAAAGTTCTAAGAAAGGGAAAAAGCCGGGTAACGGTCCAGGAAGATTCAATAAGAAAGATGGCCATGCTAATTTTGATGTTGAAAGAAGACCAGGCTCATATAAGAAAAGCAGCATTAAAAGTAAAGGAGGCCCAAAACACAACTTTAAAGGACATTCGCTTGGAGATAAACCTGCAGACAAATCAAGAAAGTTTGGCAGAGAGTTTACGGCCAAGAAAAACGGGTAAGATATTTTATCATACTTTATTTCTGACTAAGCAAGTACATTTGATTTGAATCCTAAGGGTAGAAGAGCCTAGCACATATGATTGTTTTTTTCTCAAACTAGATTTATAGTTATTAACATGCAACATAACACAATGCTATGACCCAATGCTATGACCGATATTATCTTTTTCCACTAGGCTCTCAAATAATATAAAGAATACAGGCAAACCATTGGATACTAAAAAAGGTGATTTTCTTTATCATATCATATCATATATATATATAAATCTCAAAAGGAATATGTATGTATGTATATATGTGGGTATGTACATACCGCATAATCTTTTTAAATACCGGACATAAAAACGTGAAATTTGCTACAAATATTCTTTGCGTTACGGCGGTGAACACTGTCAAGGTTTAAAAAAAATTAAAATGACCGCAGTGGTCAGTTTGGTCAAAAAACGCGAAAAAAACACAACTTTTGATTCACATTGTCTTTGCCAGTACAACTTTTTATAGTTTTTCGTCACAAAGTTAGAAAAAAAAAGGATGCGCTGAGATTATTTTTATGACGTCATCAATCTTTGCGCATGGATTTTATAGCAATGAAGGGACATTTTTCATTCATGTTTAAATTGACGTCATCAAACTATGTGCATGGATTTTCTTCATGTTTAAATTGCCTACGTGCTGTAAACAACATAAATTCTTTACACTACCAATATTGTAGTTGATTTTCTTAATCTATCACTACTCAAATACTTTACATTGTGAATACATGACTTAAAGCTAATTAATAATTTAAAACTTTACAAACATAGGACAAAGCAAATAGATTTAGCATTTTTTTTCTCTTTCGGGAAGTAATACCGACGCATTACTAAGCTTATTTAAACGCAGTGGTCCTGGTTACACTCTATATTTAAGCTTATAATTATATGGCGTCATCAAATTTTGCGTATTTATGCGTTTAAGAAGGGAACAAAATTTTGTTTTAATTTGCGTCGTAATTTGTATAATGCAATATTTAAATGGTTAAAGTTACCGGAAAATACTTTATCCCCGCTTAAGACTATTGTTTATAACTCCATGGGTTATTTTATCCAGATCCGAGAACTGGGCACCTTTAGGCTTATCGCCTTGGTAACAACCATTGTTTAAATTACCGGGCAATGTTTAAATTACCGGGCAATGTTTATAATACCGGGCAATGTTTAAATTACCGGGCAATGTTTAAATTACCGGGCAATGTTTATATTACCGGGCAATGTTCAAATTGCCGGAACTAACTTTTTAAAGTTTTAATTTGTGTCGTATACGTTTTATAAACATTTTTTCATATGGGTTTCATTTGTTATTGTTTTACATGTTGAATAGAAAATTTAATTCTAAGTTTGCTTCCAAAGCAACAATAAATAAATAAATAGCAAATAAACAAAAACAACACAACATAGGTCTGCGACTTAATGTTTGTCGTAAAAAAATATATCAAACAATCATTAAAAAATAAATAAAAGTACTGTTGAATGTTCTTTATCAATGAATAGAACAAAATATATTCATGTTTTAATTTGCGTCGTAATTTATAGCGGGCAATTTTGTAATTGTTATAATGGGTGATGAGTAATGATTTTAACGGGTAATTCATGTTGTAGCGGGCAAATAAAAAATTACCTCACGTTTAAATTCGTGTCGTAGGTCATGCGGGCAATCTCATTATAACTGCCTGAGTAGTTAGAGTGTATGTAAACATAACTTTTAGCCGGTTCGGAGGACCGGGCACATATAGGCTTGTATATATATAAATCTCAAAAGGAATATGTGGCTGGCTGGCTGGGTATGTACATACCGCATAATCTTTTAAAATACTGGACATAAAAACGTGAAATTTGCTACAAATATTCTTTGCGTTACGGCGGTGAACACTGTCAAGGTTTTAAAAAAATTAAAATGACCGCAGTGGTCAGTTTGGTCAAAAAACGCGAAAAAAACACAACTTTTGATTCACATTGTCTTTGGCAGTACAACTTTTTATAGTTTTTCGTCACAAAGTTAGAAAAAAAAAGGATGCGCTGAGATTATTTTTATGACGTCATCAATCTTTGCGCATGGATTTTTTAGCAATGAAGGGACATTTTTCATTCATGTTTAAATTGACGTCATCAAACTATGTGCATGGATTTTTATCTCAATGATGGGAACAAATTTTCTTCATGTTTAAATTTCCTACGTGCCGTAAACAACATAAATTCTTTACACTACCAATACTGTAGTTGATTTTCTTAATCTATCACTACTATTAATACTTTACACTGTGAATACATGACTTAAAGCTAAGTAATAATTTTAAACTTTACAAACATAGGACAAAGCAAATAGATTTAGCTTTTTTTTTCTGTTTCGGGAAGTAATTCTGACGCCTTACTAAGCTTATTTAAACGCAGTGGTCCTGGTTACACTCTATATTTAAGCTTATAATTATATGGCGTCATCAAATTTTGCGTATTTATGCGTTTAAGAAGGGAACAAAATTTTGTTTTAATTTGCGTCGTAATTTGTAGAATGCAATATTTAAATGGTTTAAGTTACCGGAAAATACTTTATCCCCGCTTAAGACTATTGCTTATAACTCCATGGGTTATTTTATCCAGTTCCGAGAACTGGGCACCTTTAGGCTTATCGCCTTGGTAACGGCCATTGTTTAAATTACCGGGCAATGTTTAAATTACCGGGCAATGTTTAAATTACCGGGCAATGTTTAAATTACCGGGCAATGTTTAAATTACCGGGCAATGTTTAATTTGCCGGGCAATGTTCAAATTGCCGGAACTAACTTTTTAAAGTTTTAATTCGTGTCGTATACGTTTTATAAACATTATTTCATATGGGTTTCATTTGTTATTGTTTTACATGTTGAATAGAAAATTTAATTCTAAGTTTGCTTCCAAAGCAACAATAAATAAATAAATAGGAAATAACAAAAACAACACAACATAGGTCTACGACTTAATGTTTGTCGTAAAAAAATATATCAAGCTATCATTTTTTAAAAATAAAAGTACTGTCGAATGTTCTTTATCAATGAATAGAAAAAAATATTATATTCACGTTTTAATTTGCGTCGTAATTTATAGAGGGCCATTTTTTAATTGTTATAATGGGTAATGGGTAATGATTTTAACGAGTAATTTATGTTGTAGCGGGCAAATAAAAAATTACCTCACGTTTAAATTTGTGTCGTAGGTCATGCGGGCAATCTCATTATAACTGCTTGAGTAGTTAGAGTGTATGTAAATATAACTTTTAGCCGGTTCGGAGGACTGGGCATATACCAGCTTGTAATAGATAAAATTAAGAATCAATTTCATTGTGTTTTGAATTACATCAATGATATCTTGATTACGTTATTATTAATATTGTTTCCAGATATAATTTTCTCATTAAGTCACTTAGCATTTGTTGTATGGATTTTTGTCTTTTGTCCCTATCATCATCAGTTGTCATTAAAACTTCTGAGAAACTTCATCCATCATGGGAGGCCAGTAGGAAACGCAAGGCAGAGCAGGCTGGGATAACTGAATTCAAAGGCAAAAAGATTACATTTGACGATGATGATTAAAGCCATTATAAATATAAAAAAATATATATTATAATTTTTGTTTATGTTGGCTCATTTTCAGTGTCATTTACTTTTCTTGTTCTTTAAATTAATATCATTACAAAGAAATAATTTGTACAATTGAAAATGTGTTTATTTATTAAAAGCATAGTAATAACTATACAACAATAACGAGAGATTCGTTGATTAAATTTTATTTGAATCAATCTCTCAAGTTGAAACAATAAGTAATGTAAGCATCCTTTGATAATATAAACAACAGAATTGGGAAAGATTATAGTGATATAAATCAACCACTTAACTAAAATATATTTAGCTATGTGCACTTTGGTTTTCATTATGCATGTTGTGTCTGACAAGTAGTTCTATTGAAATTGTTCAATTTATGTTGAATCTTGATTGCTGCTAGCAAAATTAAATCAAGTTAATAGGAAAAATGGAAAAGAAACTCAGACCTTAAGTGGAGATGATGATCTGCTAACATAAAACTTGCCATTGCAAACCCCCAACTAAATAGTCTATCCGGAGGTAGTCTTGTGTCAGACTAAGCTTTGCAATCATCTAACTAAATAGTCTAAGGTGTCTGGTTGTAGTCTTATGTCGATCTAATCTAAAGATATTGAAGTGCTATCCGGGTACCACTTTCTATACATATCTGATATCAATGAGATTTGATTTGGGTCCCTTATGAAATAGAAATTTAGATCCTGAAAAAAACCTTTGGACCCCCAAAAAGGACATTTCACAGAGAAAATGTGTTAATGTCCTCTATGAATAAGTGTCAGTAAATTTAGTAATGCACTAATCAGGAATTTCTTCAGATATGTTTCTAAATTAATTAGCTAATCCTGGAATAATAGTTAATGTTTCATTCATAAAAATGTTTTTGGATAATTTTAAACATAACATTCTCAAATATATGTACAAGTAGTGTAAAGACACATTGTCAAACAGAATAGACATATAACTTAAAAAAAACAACAATTCATATTAAAAAAAACAAAACAGTTTTGATATAAATAACAAAAAGAAGCCAAAACAGAGAGTTAAAGCATAAAATGACAGGATAATAGTCATTATATTGTGCATGGCAAAAAGACATTTCTCGTTATCAGATCTATACAAATGATTCAAAGAGCTTTTAAAACAAAATGTTTGCAAAGCTACTTTAACCAAATTATATTAAATTTCAATATAAACCCTAGAATACTATTTTTAAATTTTTGTCAGCAAACTCATTGGATAATTGTCAATTTTTAACTGTGACTTGATTGTATTCTCATTTTAAAGAAATACACTTTCTATATATATATTTAAAAAATCACTACAAAACACTATTTATAAATTGAAATCTTTTAGCATTCCCCTAGATAATAAAGGTATGCTGAACATTTAAATGTCTTGTACTAGGCTTATATTAAACATAAAACTAATTTACCATTTCTAGCTTTTCCAACGTAACATTAAATAACACACACAATTGCTAAACAATTAAACAAATTGTATATGACAGTAAGAACTATAAATTATTATAACAGTGAACATTGTGGAGTAATAATATAATTCTCGTTAATACAGAACATTTACTTTACTATAAAAGCAAATGTAATCAGCACCAAAATAAAAATAAAACATTATTATTTTATTCTTATTTTTAAATACATCTTTTGTGGTGTAAAATACTTTTGTGAATTTGAACATTTCAATATATGCATTTAATCTCTGTATCGCTGAGTGTTTCAGCACTACATCAAGGTTCTGAAAATGTGTTTTTTATGCTAAATTAAATTTTCTTTTTAAAATATACTGTTTACTATTATAGCATTTTTTTTTCCCTAATTTATTATTATCAAATTGATAATCAGAAATGATGATTTCCAAAATAAATAGTTGAGTGAAAAGTCTAAAATATATTTTTGCAAAAAGAAAACTACTTAAAATAATAAGTATAAAAATAATAGAATGCTTTGCTTGCAGATAAACTTTTAGTTGGTAATTTTAAACATAATTACCAAACCTAGCATTTTTTAATAATATTTTGATGGAGCAAAGAGCTACACAAATTTATTATGGAATGGATTTTTTAAAAGTGTAATTAAGATGATACAGAAATTAAACTACATAATTTTTGTTTAAACAGCTGTAGGAAAGAGTGAATCACAACTTAAATTTTTGTTTAAACAGCTGTAGGAAAGAGTGAATCACAACTCAAATTTTTGTTTAAACAGCTGTAGGAAAGAGTGAATCACAACTTAATTTTTGTTTAAACAGCTGTAGGAAAGAGTGAATCACAACTTTTTTTTTTTTTAAATTAACACTTGGTCAGACTTTGTGGTGACAGGATTCACAGCAGAGTTGTCTGTAGTATGTGTATGAGCACAGTCTTGCTTGAGTTACCATCCGACAGTTATGAAAATTGTCCTTGCAGTTTTTATCTGAAACTGAAAAGAAATACAACCTGTAAGCTGTGCACAATATATTATTAATGGATAGTTCTTTTCGGATTAGCTATACAAACCTATGAGCTACAAATCCTGTATGTGGGTTTAAAACTCTGCTATACTGAGAAGTCAATCCTACACTCAATAGCTTTGATCATCACATTAATAGTGTCATAGAAATGGAAATAACTATTTATTAAAAGCTTGTATTAGTTTTACTGCTTTTTTATCTTGTGCATTATTATTGTGTTGTTGTTGTTTTTTTTAAATATAGTTGCAAATTTAATTCATTGACCTTTTATAAATAGCAGTGAATTTTTTTTTAAAGAATATTCTGAAATTAATGACCCAGGTTGAAAAACATAAAATTAGGCCTATATAGCAGATTGTGAAAGCTTCATATTATACAATTTTTATTAGATGATCATATATTTACTAAAATTATTTTATTTTGTTTTGAAAGTTTTTCTTGAATAGAGATTTTTTAAAGATAGCAGATCAGAGATCAGAGCAGCAGAAAGAATGTGTGCATTTCTTAACAAAAGCCTACCATGTTTTCTATGTGAAGCAGGTTTGATGAGATTTTGGACTGGTGGCTTATAGCGAAGCTTCCTATCATCCTCTAATACAATATCATCTGTCCTTCTGTCTTCATGCTGTGTGATGTTATGAGTATTGCTGGTATGACCTAATGTACAGCACAATAACAGATTTTTACTTTTATAATAAAAAAACAAAATTATCATAGTCATAGTCATATCATAGGCTTTTGATAATAAAAGAATAGTTCCAAAATGTAAAGACATATACAACAAACATTTACATATACTTGAAATCATGAATCAATAATAGTGATATTAGTTTTGAGAAATACAGTTGTTTTTTTAACATACCAAGTCTGATGTTTTTTGGGGAATGACCTTTCGGCTGTGAACATGTTGGCAAAGAACAAGTTTCTTGTGTTGTTGGTCTAGATGAGGCATCACATTTATCAGAGATTCTTCTGTTTTCTTCCACACACTTAATTTCTCTGGTGCGATAACCTTCTCCACATGTAGCTGAACACTTTAGAGGCAACCAAAATTGAACATTTTTGTCAACAAAAATAACTTAAAATGCCTATTTTACTGAATAAGTAGATATTTAAATAAATAATTTTTATTTATTTTGTATTATATTTATATCACACATGACTAAAACCTTATTGGTGATAAAAATTGAAACCTTATCAGTTTCTTTAAAAACCAGTACTTGGTATTCATTTAGCCAAATTTGCTAAAATATCTCCTTAGTACTTCAATTACTTGATAATAAGATATATAAGGGTTTAATTAATGTTGAAGAGGTATAAACTTGATAATATTTAAGTGGAGAAGCATGGTAAGACAGGACAGATTTATCACACTAGAAATGGGGTTATCATTAAAATCATCTGTTCTGGTTTTGTACAAACATGCAGTTATATAAAGCAAGTCTAAATTGAAAAGTGGTTTATTAGTTATTGTAAATTAGTGGTTTTTTTTCTGACAATATATAAAAAGGTCATGTGTGAACTGTATAATGCCCTTATTTTTCATGTGTATTGGTCAAATTTAAGTGGGATTAGTGATGTCTGCCCGAAATTAAAATATAAGCCTGTTATTAAGCTTATAGACTTTTAATTCAGTTACCCCTGAACTGAACAATAATAGTAGGCTATTTAATCATAATATATTATTCTTTATTAACAAGATCCAAATTAATATAATTATAAGGCTGGGCCTATTTATATATCTACAAAACTCCATAAATCCAAATGTAGAATTTGAGAATTATGTTATACAAAGTTAATGTTTACCTCTGACCAAGGAGAAGAGTACCACTTTGCATTACAGTTGGTATTGACACAGGGTTCCTCTGTTTTAGGTTTCTGTCTGAGATCACATTCTTCATTTTTCACAATAGTTAAAGAAGACTGATCTGTCTGAACGCAGGCCACATTACGCACCTTTTTGCCATTACCACACTCTGCAGAACACTGGACAAATATTGAGCAAGTTAAATAATATCTTAAATAAAACTTAACAATATGCTAAATAAACATAAGAAAATACCGGTAATATTTGAAGTAGCAATTGTAACAATATTGCATTTAACTATTCTAATGCATAGGTAAATTCTTTTAAGTTATGATGTCGCTAAAAGATGTAGATCCCAGCCAGCAACTTTCTATGTAAAGCCTATAATGTAACCTTGACACAACAATACTTTGTTATTTAATGATGAATTCTAATGGAGGTTAATTGTAGAGGAGATATGGGAAATAGTCCTCCTTAATCCAATTTATCCTGACCAGCTATAGAAGTAGGACTCGTGTATAATGCATGCGACTCACAACCATTTCCACAATAAGTAAGTTCTTCTCCATTATGTTTCTTATCTTACATATTACAGACACTCCTTCTATAAGGTTCTGCACTTTATCATTGGCTTTCCTTAACCCAGAGTTTAAAAAAAAAAGTTTCTTTAAATGTTTGCTAATGGAAAAGAATCTACTATTTCTATAAGTCAAGTCTTTGGAGTAGGGTATGCCCACCATGTATTACCACATGAACGTCTAAGCTCTGGCATTTGTTGCCATAAAAGTTTCTCCCAAGATAAATCCCAGCTAGTCTAGAATTGAAACTCCATACCTTTGAGTTAGTTATTATAAGCCCTATCACCTTACCATAACTATTTATGATTTAACATTTTTCTTTAATATATTTCACTATGCAATGAGATTGAACTTACTTTACTCCATTGTCCAATAAACCAAGTACCATGACAATATTTATTGGTGGGACACAACTCTTCCATACTGGGCAAATCTTGAGCACTACATGAGGATGAAGACGTAATGCTCCCTCGTTTGTTAAGACAAACAGCAGAGCGTGTTCTTCTTTCTGATTCACATGATTCAGAGCACTAAGAACAAAATGCAAATAATATATTTTACATTTAATCAGCTTTGTAATTTATTAACTATAGTATCCCATCAGACCAAACTGATCAATCTATGGGGCTGGTGAAGCAGCGTTCACCATCCTCTGTGGCCATGGCATTCTAGGGGATTGTGTGGCCAACACAATGCCCAGTCACCTTTACTTCACCCTAACTTAAGACCAACAAATAAATATATAATTCATTAATTTTAGATCAAATTTTCTCTTTCAAAATAGTTGAAATGTAATCATTTTTTTTTTTACCGAGAATGATATGTTAAAATACGGAAATAAAATTTACTGTAGGGCCTAAAGATAATAATTAAAAGTTATACAATTTTAAAAAAAACAAACTTAAATTATGTTGATTACCTCCCCTGACCAATCAGTAATCCACCACTGGGCTACTGCTGATGTACATGGCTGAGTGTTACATCTTTCAAAATATTTGGGAGCCACATCAGTACAGTGATCAGATGGGATCTCATTGTCCAACTTGTCTACACATTGCACTGTTCTCTTCTTCTCACCTCCCCCACAAGGTTTATTGCACTATGCATTTTCAGAATAATAACATTTTATTTAGATGTTTGTTTACACATGGGATCACCATATTAAGCCTATTTATTTTATAAAAAAGAAGGATTTGAATAAATTTTTTAAAATGTGTTTTTTAGCACTTGCAATAAAAATATATTTTTTTTATTAAACTACAATTACAGATTAATGAATAGTAAAAAAAATATTTGGTAAACACTCAAAAGAATTAGCAAATAATTGTATATTGGTGCCTTATGGTGATGTTTGATATAGCATGTGCTATACTATAATATATTGTGACAATTATTTAATCAAAATGTTATAGAAGAATTTTCGTTTTAGCTCTGCATCATGCCACAGTTAAAAATGTTATAAAAAGGTGATGGAGGTTGATGTACATTTGGCAGCTGATATTTCTTAGAATTTGCTCGTTTGCAAACGGTATTTTTATAGGCGAATAGTATAAAAAAACATTATGTATAATGGAGTGAGTAATAATCAAGCTTTGTAAGATAATTGTATAAAGTAGGCATTTAACATGACAATGACCAAGTTTATCCTCTTTAAGTTTTGAAACTGATCTATAAAAAGTCTAATTCTGAAGAAAAATACCAAAACAAATAAGAGAAAAAATGTTTACTTCACTCCAAGGTCCAGCCTTCCACTGAGAACAAAAGTCATTCTCACACTGTTGAGCTACTGCTGGTTTGTTGCTCACACCACATTGGTCAGCGGAAACTTTTAAAATTAAGAAAGGTGAGAACCTCTGCTGACATTCAACTATCCTGGTCTGAGTTCCTGAACCGCAAGTTACACTGCATGCAGACCACTCCTTGGCTTCCCAGCTAAAAATAAACTCATTTTTAAAATGCAATAATTGAATAAAAATTTTGCTAATGATAATTGGATAATTTAATTTTCATTTTGAAAATTGTAAATACTTTCAAATAAAATTGTAACTTTTTTACATTTAATTTATTTTGCTGAAAAAAATGAAATTATTATTACAATAAAACATGTGTTTATCTAAAATCTAAAGAAATGATTATAAAAAAATATGATTATGATGAAAGGTAAATTGTGTTGAAAATTGATGATTACATGAGACCTACGCAGGTTCACAAGGCTGTGTATTACATTGGACTGTTTGTGTCTTTGGCTTCAGGTGATCAGCACAGTTTTCTGGTGTGACTACTACTTGAGTTCTAGTGGTTACAGAAACACAGATAATGTTGGCTCTCTGTACACCTAGATCAAAGAATCGTAACTCATTTAAGGTTTAACTTTTCAAGATTTGCATACCAATTTCAAATATACAAATAATTAGAAGTAACATAGTTAGTATAGATGTTCCCCTTGGGCATAATACCATAACAATGTAGAAACACAATTATTTCATATTTACAATGGCTGTTGGACACGATAAAAATGAACAAATTTAAATGTATAAATATGTTTGTTCTTTGACTATTTTTAGTGCTCATGTCGATTTTTAGCACGGTTAATACAATTATAATACATAATATGTAGGACAGTTTTGTAAGTGCATCACACTGTGTTCGAAAAAAGGTAATGAAAAATACAAGTTATTGACTTTTTTTCTTTTTCTTGGGGGGGGGGGGGGGGGGGGGGGGCTTTATTTCTCTCTCTCTAGTTTAGTTCACCCATTTTCTTATAATTGGCTAATCATCAAACAAATACAGTAACAAAATATTTGGTTCGTTTCTTGTTAAATTATTTCTTCTGAATTTGAAAGTCTCTCAGATATGTTTTAGGCTAGCTTACTCTGGTATTTTATAAGTATTTTCATAAACTACTTTATAAATGGATATAGCCTGATATAACATTAACTTTAATACCATGTGAATGCAAATATAATATATTTTAATGTAGGCCTACATTTATAGGATGATACGAACAGGAAAATTCATATTTGTAGCCAGTAGCATCTTTATGGCTTCTCAATCTTTATTTTTTAACTCACAGTCGTGCCTTCTAATTTTAAGAAGATTAGGCTACATGCCCCACGTGGTTTAAAACTAGTCTAGCATTCTGATAAGAGTTTTAAATTATGTTTTGAATTAAAAGACATGTTGTCCTTGCATATGGAATACGAAGAGTGTTTTTATCTCAATGCAATGGGGAATTTTCAGAGTAGGCAAAAATGTGAGATTACTATGTAGGCATAGGCATACTAGACTCTACGGCTAAGTATAGCCTAATAACCCACCTAGTCACTATTAATGCACTATTTAAAAATATTTCGCCTCTTTTTTTTTTTTAAAGTAGGTTGTATAATAATATAGAGAATGTTTGTGTTTGTTCATAGATTGGTGGAGGGAGGGTGGGGGTGGGAGGAGTGGGGGTACAAGCCAGTAACGGCGCCATTAAAAATATTAATTAAAAACCGTTGTGGCCATCACGTGGTTTCTAATGGCGAACCTTGTATGCCGGGGGGGGGGGATGGGAGGTTGCAAAGGGGGGGGGGGAATAGTGCTCTATAAAAAAGACAAACTATTTATTTATCTAGATCTAGTTATCCATAAATGAGATGTCAGAGAAATATTAATTAAAGAAAATGCCCCCGCTCGAAAAAAACAACAACTCTAAGGTTACGAGCAACAAAGGGACACTCAACGAGGCTGGTTTGGGGGGGGGGGGGGCAACGTTGTTTCTAGGAGCTAGGTAGCTAGGTTCCCATAGGTCAGATCCTGGTTCTGCTAGAGATGTATATTTATATAATGGGCAATCATGGGGGCACTCCGCAAGGGCACCTATCACTGTCTCCGATCTTCATTTCCAGGAACATATGTTTCAATATCTAGCTGTGCTCCGCGCGCGCCTAGTGTGAAGATCGCAGTTGGGCAATGCTGGGTTGGTATGTAGTAGATGTTATGTGAAAGTAAAAAAAAAAGGAAAACCATAATTGATTAATATATTTTTATTCGCTTACCTCCGCCACAAGTGTGGGTACAGTCGGTGAAACCGGATATTTTCCACCTATATTGATTGGTTCCGTGACCTCTTGCTTGTGCCAGGGATTGGCTTGAATTAAATACATTCGGATTGTTATTTGTGTCGAACTGTTCCACCTGACGAGAAAATAAAATGAACTTTTTTAAAGGTAGAATAATTAATGAGGATTCGTTTTTGTACCATTTGAAATAAATATTTCGGCTAGTTGCTTGACCCAGTAACCCTTATTCCATTTTCACAGCAGGATTAACGACCAATTATAAAATTCAAATTATAAGACTAATAGTAATAGACGAACACAATTTTAAATAAAACATGTATGCTAATCTTATAATAAGGTAGGGATATGTTTTATACAAAACTAATTTCTTTAAGGACATGGGCGCCCGCAGAAAATTTTCTAGGGGGGGGGCAAAATATTTTTTAGTAATGTTTTAATGTAGTTTTAATTTACTGAGCGCATTTGTATGGTGAACGAACGGACAGAACACTGAAGTAATTGTAGTACACTGTAGCAATGAAGGGCATACTGTGTGTGTAAGTACCCGTCGGACCGAATTGATCCATAGGTCCGATGAAGCAGCGTTCACCAGTTTCTGTGGCCACGGCATACCCGTGCCCCATGCATACTGTAGCAACACATTTTTTATTAGCACAATATATGTATATAATAGACGTAAACCATACAAAAAAGCTTACTTTAAACAAACAATATTGCAACGTAAATTTAAAATAAAATGTATTATTTAAACAAGAACTGGAGTCGTCTGTTATCGCTACCAAACATATCTACAATTTTGTCCATAAACTCTTTTTTGTTGCTGTTCACTTTGTCTCTGTGTACTAACAGCATGCACAATCTTGACAGACGTTCATCTGACATTGTAGATCTAAGCCATAGGTTTTCAACCTTTTTCGGCTCACCGCACCCTTTTAAAATCTTACCGCTCACCAACCCCAAACTTAATTTTAATTAAACATGTATAGGCCTATCATTAATTCTAAAACAAATGTATTTGTATTATTAATTTAGAAATATAAGAGACTTATTTAATAGCACTATATCATGTAATTTCTGTAATTATTAATGTTTTAAATATAAACTCCTTAAATGGACAAAACAATTAATGCAGGAAATGTTTATTTACAACTGTTTAACGTAAATTATTTTAATCCTCTAATAATTAAATCTTGTTATGAATACCACAATGTTGAATGTATATAAAGAAATAATAATAATCAGTAAAATTTGTTATATCACAAAACAGAACTTGTTCGGCATCACTATTGAATCAAACGTAGAAACATTTGTTAATTAAAGGGAGATAATTATTTCGTTTCATTTGAGCTAATATTTCTGTATTTTTTTCTTTTATAAAAAAGAATTAATGGCTTACATTTATAACTTTAAAATGATCAAACTGTAAAAAGTATTTGAAAATTATATAAATATTATATGACTAAAGAATTTATATGTATATTTTTAAGCATTACAATAACTACTCAGTTTGTATGATTACTACGTATCTATACCATTTAACGATAACTTGGACATTAATTTAAAAGGATTCAAACGGATTTGTATAAATTGTTCTTCTATTTCCTTTTCTGTATGTATATAAAAGAGATTGTACATGTAAAATCTTGAATAAACATATTTGGAAAAAAAAAATAGGACATCTCGGTAAAACTGAGATCAAAATATCATTAATATTAACATGTGTTAGGGCGAAAGTGAACGGTCAGCAGTGTTGACAGTCCGGTGAAACAACAATAGTACCAGCCAGCCGCACACCATATTTACCAAGACGCGTCACACAGCCATTTAGCAGATTTCGTTACATTATATAAAATCAAAGGGGACCACAGCGACTGCAAAAAGACAGGAATCTCCCTTTTGAGCAAAGTTGGTAAGATCCTTGCAAGAGGCACTATCAAGGCTGCAGGTGCTGTCATCTAGAGTCTATCCAGAGTCTCAGTGCGGTTTCAGAAGCGACTTATCCACTATAGACATGATCTCCTCCATTCGACTGCTACAAGAGAGGTTCCGCAAGATGAATAAGCCATTATACATTGCTTTCGTTGATCTCACTAAAGCATTTGATATGGTCAGCAGAAGTGGACTCCTCAAACTCCTGGCAAAAATAGGATTCCCTCCAAAACTGCTCTCTTTCATTGCCTGTTTTTTTTTAGAAAACCAGGTGCACAGTGAAGTTTAATCAGAGCCCTTTGAAGTCCGCAGCGGTGTTAAACAAGACTGCGTACTTGCAACCACCTTGTTTGGAATATTCTTCTCGTGTCTACTGTACTATGCTTATGGAGACTGCAACGAGGGTGTCTACCTTCACACAAGCAGATCTGGAAAGCTCTTCAATCTAAACAGGCTCAAAGCCAAAATCTCAAGCAGTGTGCTCCTAGATGTGGAGATTAATAGTAGAATAGCTAAAGCCATGGGCACTATGGCAAGATTTAAAAAAAAAACGAGTCTGGATGAACCCTCTGCTCACACGCTCCACTAAGTCGCCAGTTTATCGAACATGTGTTCTGATTACCCTGCTGTACGGCTGTGAGACATGGAGCACATATTCCTGGGAGGAGAGAAAACTGAATACCTTTTACCTTTAGGTGTCTCAGACTCATTTTAGATATAAGATGGCAGAACAGGGTTTCAATCGCAGAGGTCCTACGAAGAGCAGAGTGTCAAGACATCCGTAATACTCTCAGTAACAGACGTCTCAGCTGGCTAGGTCATGTACGCCGAATGCCACAGGGTCGACTTCCACAGGACATTCTATATGGAACGTTAGCTTCGGGACAGAGACCTGCTGGACGTCCAAAACTGAGATTTGCGGATGTCTGCAAAAGAGATATGAAACAACTCCAAATTGACCCAAACAGTGGGGAGATCATGGCGCAGGATAGGCCCACTTGGAGGGCAGGAATCAAAGAAGGTTTCAGGCTTGCGGGAGAGGAGCACGCCAGGAAAAAGAAAAATGTGGTCCACTCCGCTACAAGTGGGGGGCAAGTGCCCTGCAGCAAGTATGACCGTGCCTGTACGTCCAGGATTGGCCTCTTTAGCCACATGAGGGCCTGCAAGGGAAATGAATCGTCTCTCGAGACGTAAAATGCCGACGATTGTACTGAACGATCGCTCCACCGTACATGTTGTTGCTGGTAATGTTAGCAAAACTAGTAAGGCATACGGCAAGGTAACAAGTCGATGAAATTTTGGCTACTTTTGTATTAGCGCGTTTTCCGAAAATCAAACTAACTCAAGGCTTCACTATCAAAATTATCAATGTGGTATACCTGATTAATCCCCAAAGATAATGATATCGATATGACAATGGAAGGAGTCACAGATGTTAAAATTAATTATAAATGTTTTAATTATTAATTTTTGTGTCTATTTTAGTCCAAATTTTTTTTTAATCTATTAATCGGGGGGGGGGGGGGGGGAACTTTTCCAGGGGGGGGCAAGTGCCCCCCCTTGCCCCACCCTGCGGGCGCCCATGTTTAAGGATTATATTTTATTTAAATGTTGTTAGCTATTGAACAAACTATATTTTGTGATCATACTTGAATTTCTATTGATGGCTGCATCTGGCTCGCAGACAAATGTTTGATTATAAAAAAATGTTTCTTTATTGTACTTTCAGTGTTGAAACTACACAAAATGCACACATTTACTTGAATTTTTAGTTTTAAAAATAATGTATGGCTCTCACAGATTTACTTTTCAAAATATGTTGTATCCATGGCTCTCTCAGACCAAAAGGTTCCCGACCTCTGGCCTAAATTATCCATGGCTGCGAAGGAAAAGGGCAGCAATTAGAGCTTAACGCTCATGGAAGAACATGATTTCTTTATATATTAATCGAAGCCCTGATTAGCTTAAGCATAGGCGTGCATTTTCAAATAAATATTCTCCAGATGATAAACGTTCTTTAAAGTTATCGTAATCCTTAAAATCTCTAACAATTGAACCCTTTAACCCTGACATCTTGATCCTAAAAGCTTAACCCATTAACTACAAAACCCTAAACACTTAACTCTTAACCCTAATGCCTTATGTTAATTAAAGGGTAAAGTTACCATGGTGAGGGGGTTAAGGTGTTAAAAACTTACAAACTCAACAATAGTAAAGTAAAGGAGTTTAAAAAAAATTATCAAGAACTTCCGATTACCAAACATGTGACAACAGACTTACATCACCAGAATCTAGGTTAGACCCGCCCACCGGAAGACTATGATGGTACGAAGATTCTCCTCCAGATATTGACTGCACGTTCTGCTGATGTCTTTGATGGGCAATGTATTCTGGGGAAGGCAGCTTGCGAATGTTTGGATAGCCTGGCCTTGTGTTGGCCAGTGGATTGGGATGGACGCGGTCCACAGAGTAACGTCCAGATGGTATTTCTTGGTCTTCTTTTCTATGCTTTTATTTAAAAAACAATTAAGGAAAAATACAAGTTGAAATAAAATATAAGCAGAACAAATTTTGTTAATGAAATTAATTAAAGTTTTGATTTTTAGTTTGATATTAATTAAAGTTTTGATTATTAGTTTGATATTAATTAAAGATTTGATTATTAGTTTGATATTAATTAAAGTTTTGATTATTAGTTTGATATTAATTAAAGTTTTGATTATTAGTTTGATATTAATTAAAGATTTGATTATTAGTTTGATATTAATTAAAGATTTGATTATTAGTTTGATATTAATTAAAGATTTGATTATTAGTTTGATATTAATTAAAGTTTTGATTATTAGTTTGATATTAATTAAAGATTTTTAGTTTGATATTAATTAAAGTTTTGATTATTAGTTTGATATTAATAAAAGTTTTGATTATTAGTTTGATATTAATTAAAGTTTTGATTATTAGTTTGATATTAATTAAAGTTTTGATTATTAGTTTGATATTAATTAAAGATTTGATTATTAGTTTGATATTAATTAAAGATTTGATTATTAGTTTGATATTAATTAAAGATTTGATTATTAGTTTGATATTAAATAAAGATTTGATTATTAGTTTGATATTAATTAAAGATTTGATTATTAGTTTGATATTAATTAAAGTTTTGATTATTAGTTTGATATTAATTAAAGATTTGATTATTAGTTTGATATTAATTAAAGTTTTGATTATTAGTTTGATATTAATTAAAGTTTTGATTATTAGTTTGATATTAATTAAAGTTTTGATTATTAGTTTGATATTAATTAAACTTTTGATTATTAGTTTGATATTAATTAAAGTTTTGATTATTAGTTTGATATTAATTAAAGTTTTGATTATTAGTTTGATATTAATTAAAGTTTTGATTATTAGTTTGATATTAATTAAAGTTTTGATTATTAGTTTGATATTAATTAAAGTTTTGATTATTAGTTTGATATTAATTAAAGTTTTGATTATTAGTTTGATATTAATTAAAGATTTGATTATTAGTTTGATATTAATTAAAGATTTGATTATTATTTTGATTTAGAATCGGCAAATATACAGCAGTCCAAGTAATTAAACCCCAGGTTCTTTCTGGTCTTGGAGTGTGTCCCTGACTCAACCCAGCTATAATGCGTCCCTGGCATTTTTGGGAAGAAATTAAAAGCGTCCTGCATTGTGCTGGCTACACAATCCCTCTGTTTGTCGTAGCGAAGGAAACCTTTTACCGTTGCCTTGCTAGCATCATAGACCAACGTAGTCGAAAGAAGATGCTTGAATTTTATCCCAAAAAAATGTTTCATTAAATACCGGTATAAGTTTTATTAATAAAGTTGATACTTTGTTTTATTGTAAATAACCAATCAATTAAAATACATTTATTTAAACACATTTTTTTTTCTACAAATTAATCAGTCCATACTCCTAAAGCACTGCTACAACACAGCTACAACTCAGCTACATCACAGCTAGTATACAGCTACCTCGACTTCTGGATTCAACCAATATATATTGCACTAAAAGTGTATACAGCAAATAATGTTTTTTTTTTAAATTGTTATTAAATTCGACTTACTGAAGCTGGCGTCTCTCCACTCAGTGTATAACTCATACCACGGCCCCCTAGGGTGTGTGTTCCATATCTAGCACCTATATATTCAAATGAGCTCTGTCTTGAAGAGCCTTTATTGTGACTGGACAAAGCAGAAATTATGTCCGGGCGACCTTCTGATCTGCTAGACTGGAATTTACAATTTTGTTTTATAATCTCTACTTTTTAGAACTTTTTAATGTAGGCTATTGGAAAATATATAGTATAACTGTATGGATGGAGATAATCTTTAGAAAAAGAAGGCATCAAATAAACTTTTTAAACGAAACATTGCCAACCAAAAAAGTTTGTAACAAAGTTAATGTTAGCACCTTGACATTTAGATCTCTGTATTTTGTTTAATGTTGCAAAGTCTTTTTTATAAAATGTTTCAATGCATTTGCATTGAAAGAAGGGGCGTGCAACATGTTTCGTCATTGGGTCGTATAAGGAATGTGATTCAATGATACGGGCCACACAGTCTGAACATTTATTTATATTATTAATGCCATGAATTAAAAAAAAAAAACTGCCTTTGGGACCTCTGTGCTGGAGGGGGAGGGGGGAGGCACACTAAAAGGCTTAGCATGCCGTAGTGTGGCCCGCAGTCCACCTGTTGCACACCCCTGTTTTAAAAGTATTTTTTGAGGAAACATTGAGCCATATTTGGGAGTTGACTAACTCACTTGATGACCTGTATTGTGCTCTCCTTCAAACACGTGACCAGCCGAACCCACGTCTTTTAGGTTAGCGTGGTGTTGACGATGCCTGTGTCTTCGTTGATGCAAGGTGGCGCTAGAGTTCAGCCTGTAATGCCCAGCTGGATCAGAATATGGTAGTCCAGCATGCCTCGGGGTCGCGCCTTCAAACGGTGTGAATGGTACATTGTTGGGCAGGACGAACGTGTATGCTATTCCAGGGTTTTTGTCGTAATACAGAATCTGGGGAAATCATATTAATGTGGAAAAAAATAAATCAAAACTTGTACAATATTCAGAAAACATATATTTTGGTTTATTGTAATGAACGTAGAAGCTCAAATTTAGAGGCCTTATTCTTGAATGATCGTCTATTAACATTAAAATTTGTATTCAGTAACGAAGCTTGAAAAGCAAAAAGACTTAGCCTAAACTTATTTCAAACCATTCTTTCAAAATTATATTAAAAACAATCATCATAACTCGTGTAAACCTAAGTTTATTTTATAGAATTCAAGTTTAATTATTCAGGCGGTGGTTTGAACAAGTCAGGAAGAAAAGGGTTTATTGCAACGAATAAAATGGCAAGCTAGCTATAAATACAGTTAAAATAGCAATGGAAAAATAACAATGGCAGACTATAAATAGGGCTTAAGGATAATGGCAATGAAAAAAATGAAAATAGAATACATATACTATACGGGTAACCTATAGAAAAATGGTTGGTGAACGAGCTCAATAAGAAAGGAATTGTGTGCATGACATTTGCCAGCTCGCTCATATATAAATTTACCAATGTTGAATACCACACATGCTGCTTGGCAAATAGAAAGCAAACTATATTTAAATTTGTTCTTATACAAATTGATCATTGTATAAATGTAAAAAAGAAAGCTTTTTCAAATATCACGGCTTGAGAGTACTGTATTATAGACTCACTTGAACAATGAGGATGTCATTGGTTGGTCCATCAGAATGGATGCAGGTCCCCTTGCAGGTAGATGAGCCACGGTCATAGGTGAAGGCTGTTCCTGCACCATAGTACTCCCCCGGTTGCCCCAAGGCCCAGTAACTGTTGATTATACCTTGATCCCTTTTCGTTTTCAGCGCTGTGAAAGAAATGCATTAGGAAGAAATTGTTTCAACAGGCATTGCTTTGTTTGTTAAGTAAACAAAAAAAAAGAAGTGAAAATTATAAAGAAATATACACCTATTGTACACGCCGGAAACGTAAGCAAGAAAACACAGGAACACGTTTATTATAGTAAAATGAAATATTAGCTGCATATATATATGTGGGATCTAAAAGTGTTAAATTAATGAAATTAATGTTTAATAACCACCTTCTCATTGATTAATACAACAATAAATAATTATATTATAGGCCTAAAGCCAATTGTTGTAGTTTAAAAAATACTGGTTTATCAACTAGTGATTTGCAGAACAACACTAAAATATAGTGTATTATTAATAATTGTAGATCAATAGTTTAATATAATTATCATAACACTAAGGGCTAGGTCGTCATTCGAAGATGTTTTAAAATCCTATGCATCCTTTTATGAAATCGTGCAGGCATTCCTGAAAGTTATCCACTATAAGTTTAGGAGAGTAAATGCTAAATGGGCAATGTTACAGAACAGTTGTTAATAGGAAGATATGTACACAATTTATGCTGTACAAAGAACATATCTTCGCATAAAGAACTGCGCATGTTTACAAAAAAGAAACTTTATGAGAACTAGCGTCTTTGTAATGATGTATAGCTTGCAAAATAAATAACGCGCTGTCTCAATAACCACGGGAAAAGGTGATATACCAAATATACATATCATATGTGACAGATAACAGTTCAACTTGACAACAAAATATAGCAATCGGATTTAATTAACTCACGGTTAATATCTGATCGGTTGAAAAGAAAAATAAACATGGACAACTTTTTTTTTGTGGTAGACTTGATCATTTTAATTTCTTTGAGAATTAAATATCTATAGAAGAAGAAAGTGCACTCAATAAATCTTGTTTAAGGACATTCTCGTAACACATTTTATGACTTCAACTTTAAGTGAAAGTGTGAACGGTCATATCAAGTGACACAATGTTTTATAGTCTTTGCACGTGAAGAAAAGACTATTATATTTGTTCAAGGAGAAAGCTATTATATTTGTTCAAGGAAAAGACTTCATTAAAATTTTTGGATTTTTTTTTTTCGTAGATTAGGTGAAACCAAGAAGGGGAAATGACTCTGGTAAAGAAAGAAGAAACAAAACAAGCAAAAAAGATGAGGAAATTGGTATAAGAAAAATAAAATTAAAAAATCAATAGTTGTGTTCAAGGAAGCGGAAGTGATAGGACAGTCTCTGGTCTCTTTGAGTCCGGAAACATATAATGGTTTCATTGAATAATATGAAATTCACTGAACGTTTAGTTTATGAGATTAACTTTTACTGACAATTTCGACCATAATTTGGAAGCTCTTCGTCCTTTCAATATTTTAAAATGAATCTACTATAAAAATATTTTTATTTATGAGATAGGTTAATCTTCCTCGATCTCATACTTTACACAGACAAACTCACAGCACAGAAGGAAAGATAGAGGAAACTTTCGATTTTGAAACAAATTAAGCCAAAAGAGCTAAACAAACTATAGTCCAAAACTGTTGTGCATAGTATATCTCAGAATTAAGCTTAAGGACCGATACGGACACACTATACCACTTTCTAAAACATTGACAAATAAGACGAAGTACTTTTATTTCAAATCATTTGAAAACATAAAAGAAGAAAGTGCTGATCTCAACATAGTTTTATGTCGGTGAGTGGGGGGAAAACATCTGAAAAGACAAAGATTTCAGAAAGACACGGAGATTAACAAGTTACCAGTATAATTATACTTAAATTATAATTTGCGTAGCCTATAGCTCATATACCTATTCTAACTTTTCGTCTCTTACTACTTTTAAATTAAAGTTGAATCTTGAAGGTGTTGTGAGGAAAATGAAAGCAATTCAATACGCTTCAATAAGTGGTGAAGTTTCTGGTTTGTTTTTATTAATATTCTAAAATATTTGTTTTTCATACCAAAACTAACTCAACATTTTGACCGATGAAAGTCGGCAATAATTTTTTTTAAAGACGATCGTAACCAAATTCAAGAGTGGAGAGGGAAGGGGGACGTTTTCAAGCTGAATGGAAGTCAATCTTATACAAATGAAAGGTCAAAGATTTCTACTCGCGACGGGTTGTGCAGATCAGATTCTCCGTGCGCTTTGTGCAGCTTGCACCGTGTGTGTGTCTGTGTGTGTGTATTTGTTGCGCTCAAAGAAACGGGCGGGTATTAATAAAACAAAGGCGGGGAATACAAGGATGTTTACTCGCTAAATGGTTTATTTGTCGTGTAGGAAATTCACAGCCTTAGGGGCTCAGCTTTCTTATCCGTTTTTTTTCTTACCTCGTGGGAGGTCTTCTTCTTCTTCTGCGTTCCATTTAGCTTTCTTTTGCTGTGTCAGACTGGCAGTCCTGTTTCTCTGACAAATCGGGCTGGTCTGTAGGAATGGCTTTGGGCCCCAGAGCTTTTCCTCCATGGTGGCTCCCTGAGGCCAGGCCTGGTTACGGGCCTCTCTGTGGAGTGGGCACCATTGCAGGATGTGCTCTGCATTCTGGAGTCCAGTTCCACAGGGGCACTCAGGGGTGTGACTTAAGCCGATTCGGTGCTGGTGGTCTAATAGTCTGTTGTGTCCTGTCCTTAGTCGGAGTATGGTGGTCTGCTCGTATCTGGTAAGGTGTGGCCAGTCGTCTCCTGTTGGGGGGTTGTGTTGTTCAGTCCATTTTCTCTTGTACATGTCTTTGATTATGTCCTTTGCCTCGCAGTAGGAGATGCGGTGTGTGTGGTTGATATCCTGTGGGGCATCTCTTC
Organism: Anisus vortex; assembly: GCA_949126835.1. Classification (NCBI taxonomy): domain Eukaryota; kingdom Metazoa; phylum Mollusca; class Gastropoda; family Planorbidae; genus Anisus; species Anisus vortex. The sequence continues at coordinate 22,554,325 of OX421492.1, read as the reverse complement.
CGAGTCTGGCCAGCTCATCTGCCTCCTCGTTTCCAGGCAGTCCACAATGTGAGGGTATCCACTGGACCGCTAGGGCACTCTGTAGGGAGAGAGTACTCAGTCTGTCCAGTGTCTCCCTCTCGAGGTGATCCCTTGGGGATATCAGTCCCTCTATGCAGGATTTGCTGTCTGTGAGTATGACAATGTGACCGGCAGGTGGGGTAAGCTTGTTGATCAGGCTCGTGGCTTCCCGAATGGCGATGAGTTCTGCTTTATGGTTGGTGGTTGGAAAGCCAGCTGGGAGGGAGTGAGAGGTGGTGTGTCCATTTGGGTGTGAGATAACTATTCCGCTTCCTCCAATTTTGGTGTTATGATTTGTAGAGCCATCGGTATAGATATGGGTCCATTTGTTTGAGCTGTATTCTCTCTCTAGCATGTCCGCTGTGAGGGATCTCTGTGTGACCTTTGATAGCCCCTCTTTGATGTCGATTCCTGGAACTTCCTTGGAGAAGAATATGTTATGGTGTGGACTGTTCCATTCTTCTGTGAGTTGTACGGGTTCATAGATGTCAGGTGTGTTGGGGAGTTCATCTGAGTGTGCTTTGGCTAGTTGTCTTGACATGTGATTGAAGCTGGATCTTTTGAGTCTGTTTTTGGTTCTTGCCTGGAGTATGTTGTGCACAGGCAGACTGGCCATTCTTTGTATTTTGGCGTGATGAGTTAGGATCTTTCCTTCCCGTCTTTTGTCTAGAGGGGCAAGGTTTGAGGTTGTTTCTAGTGCTGTAATGGGTGTAGTTTTAAGTCCTCCTGTGATAATGCGCATACCTGCATTTTGTACGGTGCTAAGCCTGTGTGTGTTGCTTTTGGAGGCGGTACTCCAGGTAGCTGATCCATATTCCATTATCGGTCTGACATATCCAGTGTATACTTGTTTGAGGATTTTGCTGTTAGCTCCCCAGTCTGTCCCTGACAGCTTTTTCATTACTGCCAACCTCCTGGTAGCCCGGCTCTCTGTTTCCTTGATGTGTGTGTTCCATGTCAGTCTTTTGTCTAGTTTGATGCCTAGATATGTGGGCGTGTCTTCTTGGGGAATGATTTTGTTGTTAATTTTTAGCTGGAGTGTCTCTTTGTTTGTGGAGAGCGAAAAGCAAGTTGCAACAGTCTTGGAGCAGTTTATTGTCACGCCCCAATCTACAGCCCATTTGCCTATTTTGTTTAGGGCTTCTTGCATCCTTATTGAGGCAGCTGGTAGAGATTCTGAGGCATTCCATAGTGTGAGGTCATCTGCATGAAGTGCTCGATTGATTTTGAGTGGTATGTTGTCTACTATATCATTAATGAAGATGTTAAAGAGAGTTGGGGAGACAACGCCTCCTTGTGGGACTCCTTCCCTAATTTTGACTAAGTGGCTCAGATTGTTTTGGAGCTTTACCCTGGCAGTTCTGTGACTAAGAAAGTTGCTTAGCCAGTCAAACATTTTACCTGTTATGCCTGCATTTAGGAGCTTAACTAGCAGCCCTTTCTTCCAGACCCTATCGAACGCCTTGGAGAGGTCTATAAATGTTGCTACCACTTTTTCTTTCATTTGAAAGGCATTTTCAATGGATTGAGTTAGGTGAATTAGCTGATCCTCTGTACTTCTGTTTTTCCTGAAGGCTGATTGTTCTTTGATGATTATGTTGTTTGATTCTAGGTGCCACATAAGCCTTTTGTTGATCATCCTTTCCAGTGTCTTTCCCAGGCAGCTCAGTAGGCTGATTGGTCTGTAGCTGTCTTTTTGTTTGGGGTCCTTTTGCTTTTTTGGGATGGGGATGATTATTGCCTCTTTCCAGGCAGTAGGAAAGCTGCCCGAATTCCACGATTGATTGTAGAGTTCTAATAGCTTTTCCCTGGCACCTGGTCCCAAGTGTTTGATCATCTCATTGCAGATGCCATCCTTTCCAGGGGATTTCTTCATTTTGAGTTTTTGTATTGCATCTCTTAGTTCTTCCAGTGTGAGCTCTGACGTCATCGTTGGAGTTTGGTTTGTTTGTTTCCTGGGCCTAGTTTGAAGTTGTTTTTCGATTTCTTTACGCCTTGTTCGCGGAACTTTGGTTGTGCTCTCATGTTGAAAGTGGTCGGCAAGTATGTTTGCTGCCTGTTTTCCCGTTTTCAAGGAGCCCCGATGTTCAATGGCAGGTGTTCCTCTAGCTGTTGTAACATCTTCGTTTAGTGTTTTAACTAGGTGCCAAAGTTTCCCTGTGTTTTTTTCGAAACTAAGACCCTCGGTTTTGTTTTTCCAGCATTTCTGTAGCTCACAGGTTTTGGTTTCGTTGTATTCTTTTTTAATGTTGTTGTGTTTAATTGTGGTGTCTAGCGTAGGGTTGTTTTCCATTTCCTCCCTGGCTTCTGTTAGTTCTTGATGTTTGGTTTCCAAGGTTTTGCTCCAGTAGGGTTTATATTCTTTCCTGAAACCTCGTGGAATGGATTTTTTGGCAGCATTTAGGATATGCTGCGTGAGCTTCTTTGTGTTCTTGTTTAAATCTTGTGTGAAAGTTATTTTCCTGAGATTTTCAGCTTCAGTCTTGAATTTCTGCCAGTCAGCTTTCTTGAAGTTCCAGCTGGCCTTTCTCCTACTGCTAGCTGAGGTGGTCTTCATGTCGGAGATTAGAAGTGTTATGGGTAGGTGATCACTCCCTCCCAATTGGTCATTGACTGTTCGAGTTGTTTTCTTCTGCACATCCTCTGAGGCCATGGCAATGTCCGGGGTCGATGTCTTTTTCCAGGCTCTGGAGAAATAAGATGGTTTGTCGTCTGGTTTGTTGATAAGTATTAGCTTGTTGTCAGTCATCCAGTCTTGGATTTCATCACCTCTGGGATCTGAAGTTTCATATCCCCAGGCTGGAGAGTGGCCGTTGAAGTCTCCCACTATGAGGTGGGATTCAGTCTGAGGCTTTAGTTGATGTAGATCGAGCTTGGTTGTGGGCGGACTGTAGCAATTAGTTATGAGGAGTTCCTGGCCTTGTGTGATTATCCTGACTGTGATGGATTCTAATTGTCCAGTTTCTGTCTGTGAGGTCAGTGTGGCTGCAGTCCCATGTCTTACCAGAGTTATTACACCACCTCTCTGTCCGTTTGGTCTGTCACGTCTAAATGTGTCGTATCCTCTGATAAAAAATTTTCGTTTTTCACAAAGGTGTGTTTCCTGTAGGCAGGCGACATCGATGTTATTTTCCCTGAGGAATGTGTGGAACTCCGGTTTCTTGCAGTAGATACCTTCTGCATTCCACTGCATTATCCTCAGGGAATTTTGGCTTTGGGGTCCAGTAGCTATACTCTGTTTATCCCTGGTATCCAGATTCACAGAGCCGCCAGTCGATTGGGTGGACCCCTTCGAGGCTAGGGGCCCGGTGCCGCTCTCGCCTGGCTTTGGTCCACGGGGGCGACACCATGTCGATATTTTTGTCTGCTTCATATTTCATTAGAAAGCTTTATGGTTGCGTGTATGTCCGTTTTCTGATGCTCCCACACTGTTCCTCAGTTGGAACAGTCGACATATCTCCGACTTCGTTGGGAGCTGCTCCCCTCTGGCAGGGAGTGTATGACTTCGCCTTAACCTCGTTGGTTGTCCCATCCAGCCATCCGCTGGGGTTTACACCCAACCTCTGGCTGGATTGCTGGGTAGAACAGGGTTCACCGGCGGGTAGGTGAGGTAGGCTTGAACAGGAGAGGCTAGTAGACATAATGAGTCTTGTTTTCGCATCACTGTCCCATTTGAACCCCCTCGTGGGAGGTATTTTTATATTCTTAACAATAACAAAAGGTGTGTTTGACTTTATTTTATTGCATGCCGAGAACTTGGTGAGGGGGAGGGGGGCGGTTGGGCGGAGCGCTTCTGTTTTTTTTTCATTTAGTGTAATATATAGCTTGAAGGATTACAATTGATCAATTAAACAGTGGGATCAGTGACCGGGCCTTAGTTTTCTCTCTACAACAGCTTTTAAGAATATGAAATAAAATATTACGGTCTTGATTAAAAAAAAAAAGATAAACATGACTTTTGAACTTAGTTTTTAAAGTTCTTGTGATTGTGTTTATCTTTAATGCTTTCTTCTTAGCATCAGATTTCTTAAACTTATTGAAACTTCTGTCTGAGCGTGTTCATGGGCACAAAGGGGTTGTCTAACTGTCTAATACACCTGTTGTCTAATAAGTCTACACCATTTTCGTCAAGTTATATATGGGCCTGGACATATCAGTAGGACAAGACCTGGTAATTAAACTAGAGTCAATAATATTGTACACCAAAACAAACAAAAATAACAACAACAACAAAAAGTAAACAGTATAAAGCATAAAATGACGAAATCAAATGGACAATTGAAAAGTCATGGTGGAATAATGAAAGTACATTGCACTAACCTATATAGAAGTCATGGTGGAAAAACGAAAGTACATTGCACTAACCTATATAGAAGTCATGGTGGAAAAACGAAAGTACATTGCACTAACCTATATAGTTGCTACTCTCCTTGAACTCTGTGATGTTGATACTGCATGCCGGGGGAGGGATGTCAACCACGGGGTTGTACGTGCCTCCACTCAGCACCGTCACCGTGTACAGCCCAGAGATGCGGCGGCACGTGTCAGGGTGGCGCGCGCACTCTTGACACGCGTTGCCCTCGGCCCGTGCAACGCAGGCCTGCAGACAAAATCAACGAAAATAAAAAAGATACGTTACACCACAAGGGCTTGGAGTTATCGCTGGTAACTAGTTAGGCTGGCGAGGTGTCTAGATCTGCGTTTCTGTTCGTGTGTGCTTGTGTGGGTGTTTGTGTGGGTGTTTGTGTGGGTGTTTGTGTGGGTGTTTGTGTGGGTGTTTGTGTGGGTGTTTGTGTGTGTGTTTGTGTGTGTGTTTGTGTGGGTGTTTGTGTGGAGCGTAAGAGGCTCGGTGTAAAACTATGAATGGAAAAGAAATGTCGAATCGTTATTGTTTTTTTTTTCCTTCCATGATTAAATAGAGAGGTACATTTTTTTTAATCAACTTTTTTTCCCGAAGCTTCTCGATTTCAGGAATGATAACCACCATCTAATACAAGGGTTCCAAACCTGGGTTACAACTTCAGCCCAGAGAACTAGTTAGGAGTAGGGATGCAAAAACCAACAACTCAGTAATATCATTACAGCAGACAGCAGAAACTAATATATTATTTAAACCAGGGGTCGGCAACCTAAGGCACGCGTGCCAAATATGGCACGCAGAGCGATTTTCAATGGCACGCGAGAGACATCCAAGAGATGTTTTTTATTTATAAATCAACAACATTCTGAATGATGAAGACTGACTGTTTGAAGCCGATGTTTCTGAATGACATAGCGGCACGTTTCAGTGAGTTGAATTTACATTTACAAGGACCACTGAAATGGATTTGCATTGTAGCTGGGCTTATCTTGTCATAAAATCAATTCAAAACATTTAACTACTTGTACATCCCTATATAATATTAAGGCATATAATATTAACTATTTGGATAGATAGTTAAGGCTTTTTCTGAAGTACATCGAAGCACTCAATGCGGAGTTTTCTAATCAAAGGCAAGATTTGATGGAATCATTTTTCAGATTTTATCGCACATGAAAGCTGTTTTAAGCATACAAAGAGGTCAATTACACTTGACCAGTCATTATTTGATACAAACTGATGACATTTAAAACAGTATTTATGCTCATCTTCTTTATTTAAACACAAATATAATTAATTGTAAAACAAATTTATTTGTATTATAATATTAATAAATATAAAAGACTTATTTTATATCACTATATTTTACAGTTTTTTTAACAACTGTTTAAATCCTCTACTAATTAAATTTGTAATGAATACCATGATATTGGATTTTTATAAAGAAATAATAATTAGTCAGTAATATTTGTTATATGTATTACAAAACATAACTTGTTTGGCATCACAATTCAATCAAAATATAAATGTGAACACGGTTTTTTTAATTAAAGGGAGGTAATTAACCCGTTTTTTGTTGTGCTCTAATATTTCTAATATGTGTCTTTTTCTTTTCTTTTATAAAAAAATAAATGGTTTACAATTTATAACTCTAATATGATCAAACTGTAAAAAGTATTTGATATTTTTTTTAAATATTATACGACTAAAGAATTTATATGTATATTTTAAAACATTACATTAACTAACAAATTTGTATGATTACTACGTATCTATTCCACTTAATTACATTGATGTATCTAATTCCGTTATCCCCAAATCAGAATAAAGGATATCTCAGTTTAGATATAATTATTATTAGCAGGTGTTAGATCCTAATCTTCGCTAACAAATGATAAGATTTATTTACACAATAATTACCAAATATGTGAAAGTTTAGTACTGATATAAATGAAAATAAAAGGATGATAATCACAAACACGTTTATTTTGTATTAAATATAAACGCTTTAACGATTTTCTCTATAAATAATATCCTTTGTTTTGACCTTAGTCTGCTAGGGAGTTAAATTAATTGTCCCATAAAAATAATTCTTAAAAAGTAAAATACAGCATGTTGACTTTTAGGCTGTTTGCACGCTGAATGATTAAGAAATCCTAGTTTGGCACACTGTTAACAAAAGGTCACCCCTGATTTAAACGTTGTTTGAAACATCTGCTAATTGTTATATATGTGTTGAGTAAGTGATAATTAATAGTTACTTCCTTATCTTGTAGAACTGTCTTCTTACATTTGATTTTGGTGTAGAGAGTATGTGAGTTTTAATTGAGAGATAGCTATTTATTATGACGTAAACAACTATGCTTTCTCGTAGTTTCTTCAACTGTCTAGTACGTATTTTCTTTTGCATTCGGAAAGTTTCGAGAAAATCCATTTCTAGTGCTTTCTGCACCAAAGGCTATATAAGCGTATTAGCGCGGTTTATGTTGTTGTTGATTTCGACGTTGTTTTATTTCTGCTTAGCGACCATTGAAGTTAACTGTCTATATTTAATTCAATAATAAAATTCTTTTTTCAAACAAACATCGAGTGGCTTGAGTAATATTATTATTATTATTATTATTGTAAACAAGAACCTAGATAGACAACAAAGGACCCGTGAAGGCATAATATAATTTGATATATAATATAATTTGATATATAATATAATTAGATATATAATATAATTTGATATATAATATAATTAGATATATAATATAATTTGATATATAATATAATTGGATATATAATATAATTTGATATATAATATAATTTGATATATAATATAATTTGATATATAATATAATTTGATATATAATATAATTTGATAGATAATATAATTTGATATATAATATAATTTGATATATAATATAATTTGATATATAATATAATTTGATATATATTATAATTTGATATATAATATAATTTGATATATAATATAATTTGATATATAATATAATTTGATATGCTCCGACAAAGTTTCTATATCCGTCAAATATGCCTTTCTCGAAAATCAGTCTTCCATTGATTGATACAAGGTAATTTCTATAGGGTACATAACTATCGAAATTACTAAAACGGGGTTACGCAGGTGAAAAATATTGGAAATCATTGGTGTAACAGAAAGAATCGATTGTTGATTGGTAAAACCAAGTAGTTCCAAAGGCACGTGATGAATGAAAGAAAAGGAGCAAATGATGAGTTGAAGTAGAAGTTTTTTTTTTACATCAGTTCTGTAAACTTGACATGATCAATCTTTTCACCGAACACATACATCGTGGTCTAGATTTCTCAGATAGTGGGGAGAGTGAAAGAAAAAAAAAGAGACCACGTGATGGGAGATAAAAGCGAGAATAATACAGACGGCAAGGAAATGTGAGAGAGGAAAGGGGGAGAGGGGGAGGGGGATACAGAGAAAAACTAATGAGAAGAAAAGAGGAAATTCGGTTTAAAAAAATAAATAGGGGAAAGAAGGAAAATAGAAATTAATTTTAATAAAGAAAAGAGAAAGAAAAATAAAAAGGGCGAAAAAGAAAGAAAGAGTGAGAGAGAGAGAGAGAGAGAGAGGGAGAAAATATGTGCGATAGTTATCACACAATTTATAATCATTAGATTTCTCTCTGGAAAATGTGATGTGAATTAGATTGCTAATTCAGTTGGATGCTTTAGGAAACACAATTTTCTCTCTGTGAGAATCGCATCAATATTTTGCGGGAAATATACATAGATCTATACGTTTTTGATGATTTCCAGTAGACCACTAGCCATATCGCACAATTTAAAAACGCGCACTTGTCAATACTGTGTATGCATATATATATAATAAAATGTAAGCTTAGACAATTATTTTTAACTCAATCTTTGTGTAATGCATTTTTTAAAAAATCATTACATTAGCGTTATGTAAGTATAATTAAAGCAGCGTTCCACTAATAATGCTTTAATGAACGTCTACAATCTTATTAATAAGATCACTTATGGCTATGCATGTGTTTGTTTCTTACTTGTACATAGGCCTACATTTAAAAAAACATACGAGCAGTTTTAATTACAACCCACAGCTAGATTATGTAGTTTTTAGCAGCATAGAATTTCGAGTATGCCTACAGTCAATCTTTCACACCATTAATTTTTTAGTTCACCACGGTTTACAAGAAATTGTGTGGCCAACCCACTGCCCTAGCCTCATTTATTTTTCCCAAACTATTATCATGTACCCATTAGCAGTGGCGTAGACAGGATTGTCGGATTGGGAGGGTGGAATTAATAGTGCACGGTAGTGAGAAATAGCAGGCTAACTATGAACTGGGGCACACATGTCCACCTGTACTACAAATCCTATGACTGTATTAAACATTGTTAAAATCACCATTGTAGACATCTGATAATCGTTAACATATTCAAATGTGTGAATACATTTAAAATGAATAGCTTTATAAAATGGTGTTCGCGTCCATTGTATGTGCGCGTGTCATACAGAATTATCTTCTCCTACTTGTAAAAAAACAACAACCTCGAGTTACAAACAAAAAAAAAACCCCATCTAATTAGCTGCTCCATCTGGATTATCTTTCCTGACAAGTTCCGTTTGTCGCTTGGCTTACGTGTATTTCAACGTCTCGCTTGATCTGGTGACACTCATTTGTCTCAACTTCATCCCGCTAAATAAACTCTTAAATCAGTGGAGTCATCCACCTTGGTATGCTAATGGTTGGGGTATAAGGTGGGGAGGAAGGGTGTGGGGGGGGGGGAGAGAGAGAGAAATATAAGACTTGACACCGTGAGGAAAACAAAAACAAAAAACAAAAAATTCAAATGCAGAGCAATATTCAGAGGCGAGGAAGATGAAGTCCACTGTGTCAGCATGATTTATAAGGGGAGGAGAGGGGGGGGGGGGCAACGTGCCACCGACAATGGAATATTCACCTCTCTTCAATGGAATATTCACCTCTCTTCAATGGAATATTCACCTCTCTTCAATGGAATATTCACCTCTCTTCAATGGAATATTCACCTCTCTTCAATGGAATATTCACCTCTCTTCAATGGAATATTCACCTCTCTTCAATGGAATATTCACCTCTCTTCAATGGAATATTCACCTCTCTTCAATGGAATATTCACCTCTCTTCAATGGAATATTCACCTCTCTTCAATGGAATATTCACCTCTCTTCAATGGAATATTCACCTCTCTTCAATGGAATATTCACCTCTCTTCAATGGAATATTCACCTCTCTTCAATGGAATATTCACCTCTCTTCAATGGAATATTCACCTCTCTTCAATGGAATATTCACCTCTCTTCAATGGAATATTCACCTCTCTTCAATGGAATATTCACCTCTCTTCAATGGAATATTCACCTCTCTTAGACAAGGAAGCTTTCTACAAGATCTAATCGTAGTTTGTGTGTGTGCGGGGGGGGGGGGGGGGCATATAAAGAACGTAATAAAAAGAACAACAACAAAGTACTTGAAGAAAGTCATAAGGTTAAAAGTTAAAAGTGGAACTTTAAAAACAAATCATCACTTCCAGCAAGGACACCATCAAAGATTGAGGGGAGAGGGGAGATTACAATTTCTGGCTATTGATTGAGAAACATTTGTTTGACATCATTATATTGACATCACCACTAGGGAAGGGATGGTGGGAGGGTCATGTTATAGACTAAACTTTTTGTATTTCTTTTTATTTCAAACAAGTCAATAGAACTGGAAAGATTATCAACTGATTTATGTGTATAGCATACTTGTAATATTTTACCTAATCTTGTTATTAAATCATAACTTTTTAATCTAGTTTTACTTTGTCTTAAAGAGCTTGGAACTGCATGAACCTCACGGAATATATACGACAGTTCTTTACCATACACGTTACTGATGATGTACGAATCGAGTTTCAACTACCCCTATATCACATTATATTGGTCCCATGTTGTGCCAATATTTAAATCTTTGCCTAATGTTTGGCCAATATTGGGCCAACATAATGTGCTGAGTTACACAAACATTATATTTTATGTTTAACTCACCACCCTAAGCTAGTTTAATTACTTGAGAGAAGTTGATGGAGCTTTACCATCATGCCACTCAGTCAACTTCGATTCTAGCACCTGACTGTATTCATTCACTAGTTTGTAGTCACATATCATAAAGAAAAATGGTGTATGTAATATAGATAGTACTAATTTTCTCTCAGCGTGTAGTTACGTAGTAATATTATTGACAGACATTCTGCGCCTATAGCATGTTGAAGTATGCGCCACTTTTACCCTAATCTATTGACATACAATACACACATTTGTTTTAGTGGGAGAGTAAAGTATCCGTGTGTATGTGTGTGTACTTTTGTGTATTTGTGTATGTGTTTGTGTGTGTGTAGCACGTGCGGCGGGTAAGGGTTAGGATTTCTCTCACGTCAACACTGTCACTAACTCGACTGTCATGAATAAAACAAGTGAACTAAAAAGGCTGACAACGATACGGACAATGTTCTTGTAATGTTATTCATCCCTTGGCACCTCGACTCAATGGTTTTAGCACCTGCGAACATCAGTGTTGGCACTGAGCATGGTCGGATTGTTTTCGTAAGGAGGTGGAGGGGGGTGGGGGTGGGAGTAGTCAAGGATAAGATGTCACGTGGTCTAATGGTTATATTGACCTAGACATTGTCAGTCATGGGGTCGATATACCAGTCCTCTTTACCAAAACCGGTATTTTCGATATTTAAGATTTAAAAAACAACAACATCGGGATCCGTTTTTTTTTCTCTCGATATTATTGATATTATTGATATTGTCATGTATATTGTTTTTCCAAGAATTGGAACACGCAATGTTTATTCTCCTCTCTCTCTCTTTTCTTACTACACGCGATATTAGGACGTTTAGTAGGAAAACGAAAGGTTCTAGGTAATGCTGGGATTCTGTGTTGATCTCAAATTCTCAGAGTCTGGGAACGACTCATTATTTAATAGGGGAAGTTCATATCGTTTTGTTATGAGTTTTGTAATGTTACCATGATTTTCACCCCTACTGGTAGTGGGTCTGTCCCTTGCACCACTCGGATAGTATTTAATGATTTGTTTTGTCTGAAAGACAGAGAGTTTCAAAATATGTTCCTTTGAACGTTTGTGTTTGCACTATTTTATTCTAACTGTACATAATAGATATATTGTATATATTGAACATACCACCTGAAATAAACTATCAACAACAGTTACACTGAAGCTTCTTTGTCAAGTTACTATCCTATTGTGTTGTATACATTACTATAAGATTTATCTACTACCATAATTTACAAGAAAGGAAATGTTGGAATACAAATACTGAATTTGTGCCCAGGACTATAAGAAGAGTTCGTGTAATACTGAAACATAAATACTAATAATTAAAGTCTCCCCTAGGACTGACGAGAATTATCAGCAAGATCTACACAGCTCTGGCCACAAGGGGATTGTGGACGTAACAAAATTTGGTGGTCTCGCCCGGTATATTTGAGTTCTACTTTTCCTGACCTAGGATTGACAAGATTTGGTAGTCTCGTTCGGTAGATTTGAGTTCTACTTTTCTTGATCTAGCTGACCTATAAATATTTTGTGACATTAGTAGTACTGAGAGCGGCATATTTGTGTTTCGTTTTCAGGACTGTGAAACTATTCTTTTTAAAAAGAGGAGAGAACTGGTTTGCGTTTTTATTCCTTGGGAAGTGTGAAGATTCCACGAAGTGTTTAATATTATATTGTGCAAATTTCTGGACAAATCGTAAGTTGGAACTTTATATTTTATTATACAATATATACTACTCTACTATAACAAATATTTCGAACGCTATACTATGGCTTCGAATATAACAAGTGAGGAACTTAATGCCATGTCATTTGCTGAACTAAAAGAATTAGCTGAGTCCTTTGGGATTGAGGCAGGACAGGCAAGACCTAATCGTAATCGTTTGACCAAAGAAATTATGACATGTTTGAACGGGCAGAATGCCATGAACACTGGTAGTGTAGTTGAAGTGGGACAGAACGATATCAATGAAGGTTATGTAGCTCCCAGTGGGGGCGAGGTAATTGCCCACGGAGACGAGGTAAGAAATATGTCATCTAGATCATCAAACAATGATGAAGATGAAGGGTTGAGTGAAAACCTAAAATTCCAATTAGCTATGAAGAGAATGGAATTGGAAAGAATTAGGATAGAAACTGAAAGGGAAAATGAAAGAATTAGGATTGAAAGCAGAGAAAGGATAGAGATGGCACGCATGAACAGACCTGACCATCGTAGGGACAGCAATGGTATGGATATTAGCGCAATGAAGCAACACTTGCCTATATTCAGAGAAGAAGATGTTCAAGATTTCTTTTTGCTTTTTGAGAGGATAGCTGTAGATTATCAGTTCCCTGATGATAAGATGGCTTTATTGTTAAGGTCAACTCTCAACAAAGGAAAAGCATTGGACGTAGTGTTGAGTTTAACACCCGAGGAAATAAATGACTATGAAGTAATCAAAGATAGGGTGCTAAAAAGTTATTCCCTGACACCAGAAAAATATAGAAAGCTATTTAGAGACAGAAAGAAGGCATATGATCAAACTCATGTAGACTTTTTGAGACAAAAGGAGAAAATGTTAGAACAGTGGCTAAGGTCACAGAATGTAAGTGAGTTTGATAAACTCAAGAACCTAATATTGTTTGAGGAATTCAATGATTGTATTCGAGTGGATATTAAAACCCACATCTCAGACCGAGGGGTTGAAGATGTGCATGAAGCTGCTAGATTGGCAGATAACTATGCCATAATTCACGCCAGCATAAAGCCATATTATGCTGACAAACCCAAAGTGCACAAACCAGAGCCCAAGGAGGCTAGTAAACCAAAAGAGACAAGTGAAAACAATAATAAGAACAGTGGTGTAAATAATAATAGTAACTTAGTTCATTTCAGGAAGCAGACAGATGTAAATAAAGCAAAGGTGGTATGTTTCAATTGCAAGAAAGAGGGCCACATGAAGAAAGATTGTTGGATCCTTACCAAGAAGCAAGGTGCTATTCTACACTGTGCCAGAGTGCAGAAAGACAGCAAGCAGACAGAAGAAGTGTGCAACACAGGGTCAAGAAACTCAAAAGAAATGCGGCCGGCATCGCCCATAGTTGTGGAGTCGATGGTTTTTGAGAACAGTCTATCTAAGGTAAAAGAGAATAGCTGTACTCAATCTATTATGCTTTCAGAAGGCCGTGAGGAACAGATGGTTCCTGAAGTCCCGGAAGAGGACGACCTATCCGATTTTCGACCCTTTGTCTACGAGGGGGCAGTGTCGACAGAAGTCGATGTACTCAGCAAGAAGAAAATACAGATATTACGTGACACGGGTTCTGCTGTCAGCGTGATCCTGGAAGGCAGTGTGCCGTTAACGGATGCCACCAGTACCGGTGAGTCTGTTGTGCTGAGAGGTGCTAGTATGGAGGCTGTGGAAGCTCCACTGCACAGAATAAAACTCGAGTCGGATATTTTTACAGGTAACATCGTAGTGGGAGTGTGGCGCGCACTACCCGTCAAAGGCGTTTCCATGATATTAGGAAATGACATTATGGGCGGCAGAGTCACTGTCGAGCCCATGGTTAAAGTGTTGGAGACAAAGATGGCGGAGGACAAAAACCTACGTCCTGCCAATGAACGCCCAACATGTGCACTGACAAGAGCAATGCAGAAAAAGAAGTCGGTAAAGACTCCTGCTACGCCGTGTAGTGCAACGAAAGATGTGTTTGTCTGTTCTGAAGACACACATGCGAATGAAACAGTGATAACAGAAACACCTGACATCGATTTAAGTGCTACGTTCTTTGCTGAACTAACAACTGGTGATGCAACAGAGAACGATAACATTTTGTCACCAAAGCAGAAATTAGTGAAAGAACAATTGAATGACGAAGTAATAATGCAACTCAGAATGAAAGCTGTTGACGAAAAGACTGCAGATGCAATGGCGGAATGTTTCTACATGAAAGATGAAGTATTGATGAGAAAGTCGAAACCGCTCAACTCAGGTACAAACGAGTGGGACAGTATTCACCAGATTGTAATACCTAAGTGCTATCGTCAAGATATACTGCGTATGGCGCATGATCTTCCTTTCGCTGGTCACATGGGAGTCCGAAAAACGCACCACCGTATCCTCCCTTACTTCTACTGGCCAGGACTGAGAAGAGATGTCGAACAATACTGCAAGACTTGCCACGTATGCCAAATGGTAGGACGTCCTAACCAACGAATTCCTGTCGCTCCACTCCAGCCGATACCAGCGTTCGACGAACCATTCAGTCATATACTCATTGATTGCGTGGGCCCGTTGCCGAAAACAAAAGCCGGTTTTCAATACCTGCTCACAGTCATGTGTTCATCCACTCGCTTCCCGGAAGCCATTCCGTTGCGGAACATAACAACAGTGAAGGTGGTAGACGCCCTGACAAATTTCTTCACACGTTATGGCCTACCGAAGACAGTACAGTCCGACCAGGGGACTAACTTTACTTCGAACATTTTCAAACAAGTCATGGAACAATTAGGGATAAGCCATAGGCTATCAAGTGCCTATCATCCTGAGAGCCAGGGAGCTCTGGAAAGGTTTCATCAGACATTAAAATCGATGCTTAAAAAGTACTGTTATGAAAACGAGAAAGACTGGGATAAGGGTGTGCCTTATGTACTGTTCGCTGCAAGGGAGGCCACTCAGGAATCCCTGGGGTTTAGCCCATTCGAACTTGTGTATGGACACTCAGTCAGAGGTCCGTTGAAACTTCTACATGAAACTTGGCTAACGGACAGTGAACCGATTGGACTTTTGTCATATGTAGATAAATTTAAAAATCGGCTTTATCATGCTTTTAACCATGTGAAGATTCATTTTCCACAGATGCAGGAGCGTATGAGACAGAACTATGACCGTAAAGCTACAGCTAGAACTTTTGCACCAGGTGACAAAGTTCTTGTATTTCTACCTTTGCAAAATCAGCCTTTAAGTGCAAAGTTTAGTGGACCCTATGAGATAGAGTCAAAGCTTGGCGAGGTCAATTATTTGATAAAGACTCCTGACCGGAGACAAAAACAGAGGGTATGCCATATTAATTTACTTAAGCCCTATGTTTCCAGGGAAAAGAGTAAACCACGGGAGGTCCCCATGATTTCATTAGCTAGGGTCCCGACGGATTTATCTAGGATAGAATATAAGTTTGCAGAAAGTAAACTTAATAATACAGATGCCCTTAAGAGTTTAGATACAAGGCTAGAACATCCTCCGGTAGAAGATAAGGAGAAGATTATTGAGCTGGTACATGAAAATAAGTCAATGTTTACAAATGTTCCCAGAAGGACACATGTCATAGAGCACGATGTAGTGTTAACCAATAGTGCTAGGTCTATTAAACAGCATCCATTTGACCCCATCAGACCTGAGCATATTAAATTAGATGTAAAGTATATGTTAGAAAATGACATAGGAGGAAAATGTGATAGCAAATGGTCTACACCCTGTGTGATGGTACCAAAAGCCGACCACACACTGCAGTTTTATAGAGACTTTGGGAAATTAAGTAATTTGACAGAGACCGACTGGTATCCCATTTCCCGTATCATCGACAAGATAGAGACAAGGTCATAGCTGATAATCTATCTCGGGTGCTACATGATTGACTGAATAACCCCATACCTCTTTTTCAGATCATCTCACTTATTCATTAAGAATGTGTCATGATAACCTATCATTCGTTTGAATTTTGATTATGGAATACCTATAGAATACTTGTATCATACAGAAGTCAAGTCTTTTGAGAGTATTAATAATTCTTATAATCATGTATAATATTGATGTTCTGATATATTTTAAATTCATTTGATTATGGAAAAGAAATTCCATTTAAATGTTGATGCATGATGCAATAAATATATAATATGCACGTATTTACTTGATATGGATGGATAAAAGTGATTGTCATCACATGCAATTAAGTGGGAAAACTTTGAGCTAGTTGATTTATTATCTTGTTTTATTTTAGTTAATGAATGGAACTAAATAATAATATGTACAATTTTTATCTTAGAAAGAGATGTAATATCAATTGGTATAAATTAATAGATAATATTGGAAATCTATTGCTAAATTGTTATATCATGGCAATAGAATGGGAAAAAAACTAGTGGATATTCACTATGTTGTATATAGGTTGTTATATATTCCATATATCCGGGAATGGAGGGAAACAAAGGTACCTAAAGGTGTGCACTCATTCAACCCTGAACAATCTTTTATATTAAACTTTTAAATTTGCCAAAAACGCATAATAGTGGATTACATTTTAATATTTAGATTACTGTAGTAATCGTAACTAGAGTGTATTTTCTCCTCGTATTTGAGAAAAGGGGAAGTATCATCATCTTAGGTATGAACCCTGTTAATGTCAAGTTGACACTGTAATTTAAAGGGGAAGTAACCTATAGTTTGATTCGAGTTATGTATTACTTATCTTTTGGTTTGTATATTAGAAGTAAACTGTTGGAAATTGACAAGAGTTTGAGCAATGTTATATTTGTTTAATAGATTAAAACTTTTTGCAAATTTTTGGTGGAAATCCACACAACTGTACATAGTTAAAATAAGAATGACTAGAATATTTTTGAATTATTTGTACTTGTTGAGACATTAGTTAATATTAATACTAACGGTGAAATATTTGTCCATCACGTTATAATCACAATTACCATTGGGTAGTGACACTTTTTATAACTTAGTTGTGCCAGTGAGCCATGTTTGCTTAAATTGTCTAATAATCTTCCATTGATTGTTGGTTATTAAAACGATAGTGTTAAGTACGAAAAATGTACCATGTTGAGTATTACTTGGGTAATTATGGTACATTATTTCTTTCATTGGGTGGGGGCGTGTCATGTATATTGTTTTTCCAAGAATTGGAACACGCAATGTTTATTCTCCTCTCTCTCTCTTTTCTTACTACACGCGATATTAGGACGTTTAGTAGGAAAACGAAAGGTTCTAGGTAATGCTGGGATTCTGTGTTGATCTCAAATTCTCAGAGTCTGGGAACGACTCATTATTTAATAGGGGAAGTTCATATCGTTTTGTTATGAGTTTTGTAATGTTACCATGATTTTCACCCCTACTGGTAGTGGGTCTGTCCCTTGCACCACTCGGATAGTATTTAATGATTTGTTTTGTCTGAAAGACAGAGAGTTTCAAAATATGTTCCTTTGAACGTTTGTGTTTGCACTATTTTATTCTAACTGTACATAATAGATATATTGTATATATTGAACATACCACCTGAAATAAACTATCAACAACAGTTACACTGAAGCTTCTTTGTCAAGTTACTATCCTATTGTGTTGTATACATTACTATAAGATTTATCTACTACCATAATTTACAAGAAAGGAAATGTTGGAATACAAATACTGAATTTGTGCCCAGGACTATAAGAAGAGTTCGTGTAATACTGAAACATAAATACTAATAATTAAAGTCTCCCCTAGGACTGACGAGAATTATCAGCAAGATCTACACAGCTCTGGCCACAAGGGGATTGTGGACGTAACAATATCAAGACATTTTGGCCTTAGAAATACCAAAGACTATAATAAGATGGACCGCTTGGAAATACGTTAAACTATAAAATGAATGACATCAGTAAATTACTTTTTCTTGTAAGTTTACAGACATTCCTTCTAGATAGAAGTTTATTACGTCCACTAGGCCCAAAACTCCTGCAGGGCGACAGGGATCCGTCGGTGGCAGGGATAGAACCCGCGACCTGTCAGTTGGTTTTCAGTTGACAGTCCGGTGAACTAACCGCTGGACCAGCCGGCTTCACGGTGAAAGTAGTTTCTGGAGCCGTTTGATATCGATCACTCTATCTTAAAGTAGTCTAAAAGAAGCGCGCACAGCTAGCCTACCGAAGGTCTCGGGTTCTTGGTGAAGTTCAGGATTTTTTACAGGACTGAAAGACAGCTCTTATGGATACCAGTAGTAATTTGGAGAAAAGTAGAGACATAAGTATGCCATGGCATTCAGGGGGTCAACAGCATAATATACGGTGTGGTGCTCGGTAAATTTGGCAAGGGTAAATTCGGCCACGGAATTTTCGGCAAGGTAATTTTGGCAATTCGGTAAAGGTAAATTCGGCAAAACTCGCAAAGCGATAAAATTGGCAAACTTATAATATCTACTGTTTTGATTGAAACTGGTGATAGGATTACACTCCTGTCTACTAAATGAAGTTCATGGTTTGAAATAAAAGTTTGTCTCCGTGGAAGATTAAGTACAGTAGACCTATTATAAGGGACACTTGCAAAGAACCGTTTATAAATGAAGTCAGTAATTTCAAAATAGAAAACAGTACAACGTTTGTATCACGTACAGTGCCCTCACAGGGGCGAGCAGAAGGAGCATATGCCTGGGGCTACACTTCTAGGGGGAGGCGGCAAATGTAGTCTAAATATAGCAAATATAGCACTAAACAAGCAGTTACAGTATACAAGGGGGCGGCGCTGAAACTTTTGCCCTGGTGCGCTACATAAGCTTGTAAAGGCTCTGATCACGTGATGGAAGAAACTATGTTTGATCTTTTTTTTCTTCTTCTAAATAACCAAAATAAAACTGTAAATCAACATTATAAACTGATTATCTTTTAAGTCTATAGTTTTGAAGGAAGATAAAACTAATTTCAGTTAGCAGGAGAACCAAGGAACAAGGTCGTTATTTACTGATAATCGCGAAGTTACATACAACTTTTGATACAAAGATTTATGCCACTGGTTGATATAACATTTATCTTAATGACAAACCTACGCGCACTGGTCAAATGACATGATTACTTTGACGTGCAAAATGGCACAGGTGAAGAGGTACAGTTTTAGTTGTTTTTTTTATTTTATTCCTTCAATTTACAAAAAAAGTTTGATGTAATTATCTCTACCAGTGTTGAGAGGTTGGTACACAGGCTTAGGTCAACCTAGTTCAGAACTTCACAATAAATGCAATAATAAGTTTTAATGAAACTTTTCAATCTAAATATTATCCTCTCCTTCTATCTAGTATATAATGTATCTATCTATCTATCTATCTGTCTATCTATCTATCTATCTATCTATCTATCTATCTATCTATCTATCTATCTATCTATCTATCTATCTATCTATCTATCTATCTATCTATCTATCTATATATATATATATCTATATATCTATATATCTATTTATCTTACTTATTTATAAATATATCTATTTATCTGTTTTTCTGTCCGTGTATATTTCCCAATGTACACTGTACACATATATTGCATGTAAGCGATGGCGTAGCCAGGATTGTAAGGTTTTGGGGGATGGGGGGATAGTGCAAGGTAAGGGTAGGCAACTAATGCTCTAGCAATATTTCCCGGTTATTCTCTAGCAAAAATTATTTTGTTATTTGTTCACACGATATTCATAACATCTTTATATTAATTTGTTAGGATCAAATGTTTATACTGTATTTACTTACCAAAAATACTTTGCAACGTTTATACAATACATTTTGAACGTTCATTGAGCCTTCAAATGAACACTTGATATATCTCTAATTTATTGGCGAAGTAAGTGAAACCTCCCACTGATAAATGTACAGCTTACTATCTCATTAAAAAAAAATGCAACAATTATTGGGAATGGAGTGTTGAAGACGATATGAAACGAACTGAGCACAGGAGAAACATAATGGCGCCATACTTTTAAAGTTACAACAAAACTGCAAGTGTGCTGATTGTTACATTCATATAAAAACTGCACGCACGTGCTGCAATAATTTATATTGAAAAAAATCTTTAAAAGTTGTTCCTTACTAAATCAATGAAAAATAAAATGACATATTAAAACCAGCGGCTGAAAAAAAATTTTTTTGGTTTCTTTTCAGAAGTTTTCTTTATTTAATCTTTTATGTTTTGTGTTTAGGACTAATTCAAAATGTAAATTGGACTTGGAGAAATGGGGAGGTAGACAAAAGTAAGAATCGAGAGTTAACTCTGTGTTAATTTTATTTAGCATCCTGGAATTTACAATTTAGCGGCTTAAAAGCATTGGCTCTATAACGTTATAAAGCTGACCATGGTAGTTCAACCTAGCTTGTTTCAGTAGTTTAATACATTCTGTGTCAACTGGCTAGTGTGTGAACTGGCCCTTGTGTCAACTGGACCCTGTGTCGACTGGCCCCTGTGTCAACTAGCCCCTGTGCCAACTAGCCCCTGTGCCAACTAGCCCCTATGCCAACTAGCCCCAGTGCCAACTAGCCCCTGTGTCAACTAGCCCCCGTGCCAACTAGCCCATGTGTCAACTAACTCCTGTACCAACTAGCCCCTGTGTCAACTAGCTCCTGAGTCAACTAGCCCCTGTGCCGACTAGCTCCTGTGTCAACTAGCCCATATGCCAACTAGCCTCTGTGACAACTAGCCCCTGTGCCAACTAGCCTCTGTGACAACTAGCCCCTGTGCCGACTAGCTCCTGTGTCAACTAGCCCCTGTGCCAACTAGCCTCTGTGACAACTAGCCCCTGTGTCAACTAGCCCCTGTGTCCACTAGCCTCTGTGTCATCTCGCCCCTGTGACAACTAGCTCCTGTGTCAACTAACCCCTGTGCCAACTAGCCCCTGTGTCAACTAGTCCCTGTTTTAACTAGCCCCTGTGTCAACTAGCCCCTGTGCCAACTAGCCCCTGTGCCAACTAGCCCCCACTTTTTGAATGGTTCCGAGAGATAGATAAAAATGTCAATTAATATATGACAGTATTATGATACAGAATATGCCATGGAAATACACGGTAACCTGTGTTAGACAGTTTTATCTCATACTTTAGGGAAAGTTTCATTTATACATAACCTTTTCTCTTTTTTGCTGCGTAAGCATTTTTTCTGGTCTTATTGGTATATAAGGTGAAACTATTTCTTCTACAGAATTACAAAACAGTATTGCATTAGTGTAATTGTATTGTGTAGTTGAGGCGTATAGTTGCTACACAGTCTACTTTAGATAATTGTCCATAGACTACAGCAAACCTTTTATACCTATGAATGATTTACTTCATTAGAGCGATCAGATCGATGTACTCTCTACTGTCACGACATGGAAGAATAGATTAGAGAGGGAGAAAGAGAGAGAAATAGAGTGAAAGAGCTAGACGAAAAGATAGAGTTAGAGTGTGTGAAAATGATAGAGAGAGAGAGAGAGTGAAAGATATAAATTTAAAGAGAGAGAGAGGTTGAAAGTGAGAGTGTAAAAGAGAGAGAGATTGAAAGAGAGAGAGAGTGAAAGAGCGTGTGAAAGGGAGAGATAGAGAAAAGAGAGAGAGATTGAAAGAGAGAGAGTGAAAGAGCATGTGAAAGGGAGAGATAGTGAAAAGAGAGAGAGAGAGAGAGAGTGAAAGAGAGAAAGAAAGTGAAAGAGCGTGTGAAAGGGAGAGATAGTGAACAGAGAGAGAGAGAGAGTGAAAGAGCGTGTGAAAGGGAGAGATAGTGAAAAGAGAGAGAGAGAGAGTGAAAGAGAGAAAGAGAGTGAAAGAGCGTTTGAAAGGGAGAGATTGTGAACAGAGAGAGAGAGAGAGAGTGAAAGAGCGTGTGAAAGGGAGAGATAGTGAAAAGAGAGAGAGAGAGTGAAAGAGAGAAAGAAAGTGAAAGAGCGTGTGAAAGGGAGAGATAGTGAACAGAGAGAGAGAGAGAGTGAAAGAGCGTGTGAATGGGAGAGATAGTGAAAAGAGAGAGAGAGAGTGAAAGGGAGAAAGAGAGTGAAAGAGCGTTTGAAAGGGAGAGATAGTGAACAGAGAGAGAGAGAGAGAGTGAAAGAGCGTGTGAAAGGGAGAGATAGTGAAAAGAGAGAGAGAGAGAGTGAAAGTGCGTGTGAAAGGGAGAGATAGTGAAAAGAGAGAGAGATAGTGAACAGAGAGAGAGAGAGAGTGAAAGAGCGTGTGAAAGGGAGAGATAGTGAAAAGAGAGAGAGATAGTGAACAGAGAGAGAGTGAAAGAGCGTGTGAAAGGGAGAGATAGTGAAAAGAGAGAGAGATAGTGAACAGAGAGAGAGAGAGAGAGAGAGAGTGAAAGAGCGTGTGAAAGGGAGAGATAGTGAAACTGAAAGTGATCGAGAGAGAGTGTGTGAAATAGATACAGAGTGAAATATTTAGAGAGAGAGAGAGAGATAGTAAAAGGGGGAAAGAATAAAAAGAGTGTGTGAGAAAGAGTGAGAAAGATAGTCAAAGAAGAAGAGTGTGTGAGACGAAGAGAAAGTGAAAGAGAAAAGCTCTATGAGAGACACTGAGTGATAGAGTAAAAATAGAAAGAGATACAGAGATATAGACATGGGAGAGAGAGAGAGAGAGAGAGAGAGAGAGAGAGAGAGAGAGAGAGAGAGAGAGATACAACTCGAAACAGATATAGAAATCAAAAGAACAACCTTGAGGAAAAGTACAAACAGACAGTGGACACTACAACGAGAGGTAGTATACGTGTGAGAGAGAGAGAGAGAGTGAGAGAGAGAGAGAGAGAGGGAGAGAGAGATAGAGAGTGAGAGAGAGATAAAGGGAAGGAATCGAAAGAACATTTTGTGAAAATAGAAGGAAAGGGTGGGAAGGGGTAGGGAATAAAAAGAAAGAATGACAGACGAAGTTAAATGATAGGTGATTGACGTTTGATACTTTATCTAACAATTTAGTGCATATTTAGAATACCTATTCTGCAAATCTAATTAACTAATTGAATTGTAGCGTGTCAGCCAGTGTCTGTATGTGTCGTTGTCTTCTTGTGTCAATCTTTGTCAGTATGTGTCGGTGTCTACTTGTGTCAATCTTTGTCAGTATGTGTCGGTGTCAACTTGTGTCAATCTTTGTCTGTATGTGCCGGTGTCTACTTGTGTCAATCTTTGTCATTATGTGTCGGTGTCAACTTGTGTCAATCTTTGTCAGTATGTGTCGGTGTCAACTTGTGTCAATCTTTGTCAGTATGTGTCGGTGTCAACTTGTGTCAATCTTTGTCAGTATGTGTCGGTGTCTACTTGTGTCAATCTTTGTCAGTATGTGTCGGTGTCAACTTGTGTCAATCTTTGTCTGTATGTGCCGGTGTATAGCTACTTGTGTCAATCTTTGTCAGTATGTGTCGGTGTCAACTTGTGTCAATCTTTGTCAGTATGTGTCGGTGTCTACTTGTGTCAATCTTTGTCTGCATGTGTCGGTGTCAACTTGTGTCAATCTTTGTCAGCATGTGTCGGTGTCTACTTGTGTCAATCTTTGTCTGAATGTGTCGGTGTCTACTTGTGTCAATCTTTGTGTGTATGTGTCGGTGTCTACTTGTGTCAATCTTTGTCAGTATGTGTCGGTGTCTACTAACCTTAACTATACATTGACTTAATAACACGCTAATGTTAAAGAGAACCGGCCTCATGGACTGTAAATGTATCGATTTTAATAGAAAAAAAATTCACGTAATCAATGCAGGTGTGGAATTACAATAAATTAATTAAATATTGTCTGATTTTGGCCAATTATGATTTTAGAAGCCATTTATTCGTCTATGATTTTTACATGTGCTCACCACTTTGCCATGAGACACGGTGGCCGATTGGCAGTGCGTTGGGCTGTCGTACCGAAGGTCCTGAGTTCGAATCTTGGTCCATGCTAGGATTTTTTCCCCAGGTCTGGAGGGTGTCTCTGAGTCTACCCAGTTCTGATGGGTACCCAGTTGGGGTAAAGTAAAGGCGGCTGTGCATAGTGCTGGCCACACAATCACCTAGTATGCCGTATTGTAAAAAGAAAGAAAATTCCCAAAAGAATATTATTGCGTCCGATCTCATCCGTGTTCCGAGCCCTGTACTTTTCTTCGCATCAACATTCTATTTTAGTCAATTAACACCCATCCAAGCTAAATCTATAAGCTTATATACGTGCTGATAAAACTTCGCGCATCCTATCCCATAATCCTAGATGACAGAACCGCTGCCTAATTTTTCATGCAGTGTAGAAGAAAAAAAAATTGTGAAATATTTTAATATTTTAAAGTATTGATGTGTTTTTTAAATAATTTTTCTTTCAAACTCTTTTTAGATTATTGGTTTGCTTTTTAAGTTAATTTTAGTTTCAGTTTGGTAGTACTTTTTAAAACTTAACTATAAAAGATAACAGGTTAATCCGTTCTAAGACATGGATTATGCTTTTTTATTTCTTCAGACCTTGTTGGCGACGTGGTGTCGATGGGCGGAATAGTAAATTGAAAAAAAAAAGACTAAAATCATATGGAGCTTAAATCAGAATGAGAATCACTGTTCAATTGTAATGTAGCATTTAATGTACCTCTTTCCACACTCAGCCATAAGTCACAAGACGGGACTATATTTAGTGCCTTATAAAGTTTAACACAACTTATAGTTTCTGCAACGACTTCTCAATTCTCGCACTACTTTATAAATCCTAGTGATTCAACGTTCAATCTAACAATGGACAATTGATAAGGGATAAGTGCATGCCAACAACGATATAGCGTTGTTTAATAATGATATCTTGGTGTTTTCTTTACAATGTGATTGGCAGGCACTCACTGTACGGGGATACAAGAGTTTCCACTAAATTACGATGAGCTCGTAAATTAAGTATGTGGCTGTGGGTGATTGGGTGTGTGTGGGGTGTGTGGGGGGGGGGGGTATCGAGGGGTGGGAATCGGTGACTAGAATTTATAGTATAAGCTCTAAAAAAAATGTTAAGAACAAAAGGATGAATATTTTAACCGCTTTAAAAAAATTTGTTATATAAGTGCATTGAGTGATTATTCAGATAGGTATGTACATACAGACCAACATGTACACAATCATACACACCAACATGTATAGAAATATACACACTAACATGAACACGAACAAACACACTGATATGTACACAAACATACACACCAACATGTAGGCTACACAAACGTACACACCAACATGTACACAGACATACACATCCACACGTACACGTACACAAACATACACACCAACATGTACACAAACATACCTACTAACATGTACACAAACATACCCACTAACATGTACACAAACATACCAACTAACATGTACACAAACATACCAACTAACATGTACACAAACATACCTACTAACATGTACACAAACATACCCACTAACATGTACGTAACATGTACACAAACATACCAACTAACATGTACACAAACATACCCACTAACATGTACACACACATACACAGCAACATGTACACAAACATACCCACTAACATGTACACAAACATACCCACTAAAATGTACACAAACATACCCACTAACATGTACACAAACATACACAGCAACATGTACACAAACATACCCACTAACATGTACAAAAACATACACAGCAACATGTACACAAACATACCCACTAACATGTACACAAATATACACAGCAACATGTACACAAACATACCCACTAACATGTACAAAAACATACACAGCAACATGTACACAAACATACACAGCAACATGTACACAAACATACCCACTAACATGTACACAAACATACACACTAACATGTACACAAATATACACAGCAACATGTACACAAACATACACAGTAACATGCATACGAACAAAAGAAAATAAAACGGCAAAAATACACAAATAAATACTCACACACATACAAGCATACATACATACATAAAAAGACATATATATATATACATAGATATACACATACACTATACATACAAGCAATCAAACACACAATCATACATACATGCATAACGATATACATTTATACATATGCTTACGTAAGGTAATACAAGTACATAATACAAACCATGCATACAAACATACACTCAATTTTAAACACACATACTTTCTCACACATATACACGTTAACATACAAATACACACACTCTTACATTCATATATTATACACTAGAGCAGCCACATATACATATAGGCCTACACAAATAAACCTTTACAAATTCATAGGCAAACACAGACACACGCATATAGGCTATCACTGACACACACATACATAGGGTAACACAGATACACACATGGGCTAACTTACACACACACACACAAATACATTCACATATGAATATTGTGTCATTTTATGGTAATCAAGATTGTGATAACTTTGGCTTTCCATTGACATGCTTTTGAACATGCTGTGTCATTGTCTTGCCGTCTACCGCATTTGTGTGCTGTGTTTTTCTTTTAAAAATCAATTCTTGAGAATTATTTCACAATATAATTTCTTCACATAACGTAAGAAAGTAAAAACTTGATCTAATTTACATTTCAATCACATATAGCTGGAGAAAGAATTCTAACGAAATATTTTAGGGCAAATTTTATGGCACGTGTTAGGAATCGCCAGTTAGCTAGAAATATAAAACTAATACCTAACCATACATGGTATGATAGTGTGCATACCTATTTTATATGTGTATTTCTGTCATTGTTTGCTAAACGTTCATTTATATGGTTTAAAATACTGTTCATAGTTCATAGATGTTGAAAGACGGTATATTGTAGTCAACTGAAATTTCCATTTGTTTGAATCAATCAAAAAATCTTTATCCTTTGCTTTATCCGTCGCCGTATCTCGTAATCCTGACTACTTGACTGCAACATCATATAACTTTTCATATTATACACTATTTAAATAATAACTTTTTAAAAAGAAGAACGGATAAATGAAAAGAAAATGTAAATGTAAGCATCAATTCAAGAAAAGGAAATAATATAGATCTAGCATCTACAATGTGCCAGAACATTTTCCTTCTATATTATCATTGCTGGGTCTTCTCTCATTGAAAGCTGACAACAACAAAAAAACACACACACACACAAATATTACTAAACAGAAAAATGTTTTGAAGAGTGAGTCGAAGATAAATTTAGACATAGCGACCGATTTACCCAGTAAATGAAAACAAAACATGGATGTTGCTTCTTCTAACGTTGGGATTTTCTTTCAGAAGTCACATGGTGCAAAAATTCGGCGACATGAAAGGAGAGATGACGTCAGCAGGCTATTGTTTTGTATCTTTTCATTTATTTAGCGCCGGGTGAGGCAAACTGTGACAGAGAAGGCAGGGTCACGCACGCGAAACGCAAAAAAAAAACCAACAACATTTTTGGCATTAGGATTGTGGAAAATATGGCATTAACCCCCTAGCCTACCTAATCTACACAAAATAAACATTTGAAAATACTGAAAAGTTTCAGATTTATTTAGTTTTTTTTTTAATAAACAAGACAAAAAAGCTTTATACACATTTTATAATATTGTCTGATCTATGTATCAAAATGATCGACTCATTCGCTTACAGCTTTGATGCTCACATTTCCAATTGGCTAGTACTCAAACAGACGTGTTTTTTGTCAACACGTTTAGCACTTGCCTAATTGGCCTAAACGTTTTAGTGCGTTTATATTTTATTTTCTTCGTTGAAAACTCATAGAGGCTGTTGCTTTATTCATGATTTCTTTATATTTAACTAACCACTTTTTGTGAATCGAGCTAATTAAAAAAAGATATGTCTTTCTACTTAAATGTTTATAACAGCCACTCCTCAAAACTCCTAGTTTGGATGGACACAGAAAGAAGTACCTGGAAATGCGCTCATTTGAGTCAGTGGCG
This sequence comes from Anisus vortex, assembly GCA_949126835.1. Lineage (NCBI taxonomy): Eukaryota > Metazoa > Mollusca > Gastropoda > Planorbidae > Anisus > Anisus vortex. The sequence goes on along the minus strand of OX421492.1, from coordinate 22,526,194 downwards.
CCTTCTCTATGGAACAGTCTATCTCAGACACTGAGAGACTCTGGCACAAGAGAATCCTTTAAAAAGAACTTAAAGACCTTTCTCTTTGGCTAGTACATCTGCCACTGCAAATCACACAAAGAGCGCACTGAGCATGCTAATTTAATAGCATGGATAGAAGCGCTATAAGAAATGCACATTCTTATCTTATCTTCTTATTTTAATAGTGTGTAGGAGCAACTTTTTGCAACTCGTTTTTTAAGTGACTAAATAGCTTGTGATAAAAGGGCCTCTGATTAATATGATTATTATACTGGTCAGGATGGATTACACTAAATAGCTTGTGATAAAAGGGCATCTGACTAAATTAATATGATTATTATACTGGTCAGGATGGATTACAGTGGATTTACATCCCAGCTACGATTAACTATCGAGAATAACGATACTTTTTATGAGTTTCATGAATTTTGCCATTTTTATCGTTGCCATTTTTACCTTACCATTTTCACCGTTATAACTATTACCGTTGCCATTTTTACCCTTCAACATCTAATCTGGAAGCAATATAACATTTAAAAGTAAATCAAAGCATTTATAAGAACACAAATTCTAACCTATTGTATGTTGTTTTTTTCATAAGTCATCACATATTCTTTACAAATGTGTTATAAAATCTTGGCTCTTACTGACTAAGAAACAGTCAATTTAGAAAGCATGCAATATTTTGCAATAGATGGATGAATGAATGGAAAGATTTTTTTTTAAAGCATTGAGATTAATACACATATCACATATCGGGTTTCATTGGTCTTCAAATTTTAAATTTTCTATTATCTTCTGTCGTTTGCTAAAAGAATGTTTGAATTAGACAAAGGATTGAACAATGTCTTTGTCGACAGTTTAGAATATTTAGATATATTAAAGTCATAGCACAAGAAATTCTTCACGTATATCAGGTACAAACGCAAAGTGTTTTTCAACGACCGCAAAAGTATAATATAATTTATCTGCCACAAACATTATGAAAAATAGTATAATTTGAGGTGCACGGGTCTTCTGTTACAGCATTTTTATTAAATTATATTAAGTTATATTATACGTTCCTAACAATTGTGTTGTGACTCTCCATTTTTGTCACAACCCACAAACGCAAGAACAAACACACAAGCAACCACACAATCATAGATAAACCACATATATACCACACACAATCATAGATAAACCACATATATACCAGACACAATCATAGATAAACCACATATATACCAGACACAATCATAGATAAACCACATATATACCAGACACAATCATAGATAAACCACATATATACCAGACACAATCATAGATAAACCACATATATACCAGACACAATCATAGATAAACCACATATATACCAGACACAATCATAGATAAACCACATATATACCACACACAATCATAGATAAACCACATATATACCAGACACAATCATAGATAAACCACATATATACCACACACAATCATAGATAAACCACATATATACCACACACAATCATAGATAAACCACATATATACCACACACAATCATAGATAAACCACATATATACCAGACACAATCATAGATAAACCACATATATACCAGACACAATCATAGATAAACCACATATATACCAGACACAATCATAGATAAACCACATATATACCAGACACAATCATAGATAAACCACATATATACCAGACACAATCATAGATAAACCACATATATACCAGACACAATCATAGATAAACCACATATATACCACACACAATCATAGATAAACCACATATATACCAGACACAATCATAGATAAACCACATATATACCAGACACAATCATAGATAAACCACATATATACCAGACACAATCATAGATAAACCACATATATACCAGACACAATCATAGATAAACCACATATATACCAGACTATTCGAGCGGTTAAGACCTAAGAGAATTCAGACATTTTAAATGTCACCAAAATCGAAGGGAGATAATTGCTCGTTATGCGCATGACTGGAAGAGTGCATCGACAAAGACATTGAAACGTTGAAGCCTTTAATTTCAACCTACTCTATGTTTTTTTTTTATATGTATTACTTCCTTATCAAGTTGTAGCGAAATGCCATACTTAAAAAGCCATTATAAGTTTAGAGGGACGGGGTTTGTCGTGAGGGACAAAGTTCTTGCACTTGACGGGGGCAATTGGGGCCTGTCATGGCTAACTTCTTCAATAAAGTATCAACTAAAAGCCGCAAAAAGTTTTTTAAATCTTTACAAGCTGTCAATCCTAGCTTACATCAAGCTATCTATATATTACATCAACATTGTAAAAGTAAAGTACCCTTCGGACCAAATAGATCCATAAGTCCGGTGAGGCAGCTTCACCAGTTTATGTGGCCACGGCATACCAGGTGATTGTGTGGCCAGCACTATGCACAGTCACCTTTACTTTACCCCAACTAAGGTCAGGTACCCATCAGAACTGGGTTGACTCAGAGACAGCCGGAAAAAAAATCCTAGCACCAGGATTCGAACCCGCCGGGACCTTGGGTACGCCAGCCGAACGCGCCATCTGAGTTTTATCTTGTTATCTAAAATTTAAATCTAGTTGTCTAATATATATACATTTACTTTTCCAATGATGATATCGAGGCGTCAAACACTGACATCTAATTATCTAAAACTTTAATCGAGTTCTTTAATACTAGTTCTAGTACATCTAATTATCCAATGACTACATCTAGTTCTTTAATACTAACATCTAGTTATCTAATACTTATATCTAGTTATATAATGATTACTGTTATCTAACAACAATATGTACATTTACCTATTTAATTTATACGTCTAGTTACCCAATGTTGAATTTTAGTTTATTTTCTAGACACTATACAAAAAGAAAAGAAGGTGTGAGCAGATGATAAAAAAATTGTGAGCAGACGATATGAGCAATAATGTTGATAAAGACCGAAAGTATTAGACAAGAGAAAATGACTGAGTGCCAACCCCAAATCGCAACTACTTCAAATTAGTTGTTGAGAATGTGAAGACATAAATAGGACACTAAAACCTGAAGCAGTTAATCTAAAATGTAAACCTTTCACATACCGATGCAATATTTACAGTCAGATTTAAAAAAAACAAAACACAAATGGTGTGTAGTGTAATGTTGAAACTACAGTAGTCGCCTGATCGTGGACGAGGTTGAGTCCCTAATATACCTATGACCGTGACTTATCAACGGTCGTATATCACCAAGTAGCAGAGGTACGGCAAATATTCCATTGAGTGATACGGATACGGCAATGTATCGACGATTGTATTTGTGTATGTGTGTGTGTCTGTGTGTGTGTGTGTTGAGACCAAGCTTATAGTGTGTCAGACATTTGATTTTGGGCACCGTTGAAATGTCGAATGTTTCTCAATCATTTAACATTAAGTTTATCTCTTCATAGCTGTTGCCTATTAGTATCTTCTTTTTTTAAAGGCCTAGTCTACAATACTAATAATAACTATTTACATTAAATATTATATACTTTATAAATAAACTATCAGTAAAAAACTTTTTTTTTAGGAGTTTTTTATAAGACGTCAGGTAATACAAGTTAAAGAAGTGAACAATATCCTGATCCAGTGTGACTAGAATGAAAGGGGGATCAAAGTTAAATTGATTTTATATTATTAATATTTTGACAATTTTAAAGGTACGTTTATTTGTGCATACTATACATGAGTTTGTAAGTCATATAATTATAAATTTTCAATTGTTTCTCTGTTTTAAAATAGTCATATTTTTACTTGGCCTAAACGTGCTATTATAAATTTGTAGTTTAAAAAAAAAAGAATCAATTTAGAAGGGGATGTAATAGGGAGTTTGAGATTATGTTGTGACAAAGTGTAAGAAGGGGGAATAATTGGCATCATATGTGGAGCTCCCTATTTTGTTTTTTTTATATATCTTGTAAGTAGCCTATGCCGTAAGCTTGAGTTTAAATAGAATCATACCTACCTATCTTCATTACCAACAATAGTTATAAGAGTGTTGATTATTTATCCCATGTAACGGTTAAAGTTTTGAACAACATTCATCTATTTCTTGTTTTCTAACATCCGTTTGACATTACTTTTTTCACCTACACCCTGCCCAGTGTTACACGTATAATAATTAAAATAATAATGGCGGCAATTAAAAATCCTTATGCAATTTTAAATTTTAAGAATTCTGAAATATGACCTCGTTAAACGCTAAAATAAGGTCTTATAAAATGCAACAATTTCCACATTAAACGCTAAAATATTGCCAAATAAAATGCTGAAAAATTGAGTAATAAAACTCTAAAATATGGCTTCATAAAGCACTAAAATATTGCCGAATAGAACGTTAAAATATTGCCTCACAAGAATCTATATCAGATTACGTGAACTCCAGATCCTTGACCTTTTATTTCCTTTTTTCCCCCCATCATTTTTGTCTTTAAAGGTCGCATAATTCAACGCAAGCAATTCGTATTAATACCTGGTAGACTAGCTGTAGACTTATGTAGATTTTTTGTGCTATTGTGCTGAATTTCAAATCTGTTCAAACGTCAGGATATTTTGGGGGGTCTGATTGGGAAGGAACAAGTAAAAGCGGGTCGATCGGTGTTACACTCGTGTAGCTGTTGACAAGAACAATCTTTGCCTTGCCAACCCTTTAAAAAAAATAGCTATGCATTTGTTTACTTCCTTTGTTCTCGTTAGCCAAGTGGGTAGGCGGGGGTGGGGGCAACATTGTTTTTGTTACTAAACTCATAAGTCATTAGTACATTTGTGGAACAGCTGAGTGCACGATGGTTTAAAAAAAAATGGTTGTGTGTGTGTGTCGGGGGGTTGTGAGCAGGCAGTTTGGTTTGGTAGTAATTAACTTTGAAGGCTTCATTGAACTAAACCGAGTTGTGAGTTGTCTACCCACTGTTGCTCTTGGCAAACACAGCAAGCGGAAAAAAAAAAACTAGGAGAAAATAAGGTGGTTGAAAGACGTTTTTTCTTGGAGCTGTGATCCATATAACCAAATGTGAACTAAATACTGTTTCAGATAGGAAATAGAAACGTTAGCAAACAAGATCTAGATCTAGATTTGTTCGAAGCTTGTCTGTGCATATGTTGTAAAACTAAACACATAAATGGCTCTTTTTTTATAAAAAAAAAAACCTTTCAAAGTCGAATCACAGACCTGTTTATCTAAATAGGATCCAATTTCATCTGAGAGAGTTGTTCAAGTGATTCAATCACTCTGTTGGAACCAAATTTTCACCTCCTAAATTGACAGTCTAGGCGTCGGGATTTTTTTTGTCCACAATTCTAAAATATTCTTTGCTAAGATGGGAGACGTTTTCAGATACCAAAACTGGATGCCAGTATGGCGTTGGCATGGGCGTGGAAAAGGGGGGGGGGGTAGCTGTTAGGTTTGGCTGAGTGCCAGCGGCTAAATAAAATAGAAGTTAGGAGTGTTCACATTACTTTTTGTGACTGTTGGCTATCTTCGATCACAGAGGAGGAAGTAAAGAAGGGATCCCACATGAACTTTTTATGGGCATTGTGTCGTTTGATAGGCATTGTGTCGTTAGATGGTCACTGTGTCGTTAGATGGTCACTGTGTCGTTTGATGGGCATTGTGTCATTTGATGGTCACTGTGTCGTTTGATGGGCACTGTGTCATTTCATGGGCATTATGTCGTTTTATGGCTCTATGCCAACGTGGGTGACCATCGTAAACAAGTCAAACCGGCGGTGATAAACAGCCTGGATAATAGATCTGAATAACCTCATTTCCATTTTAATTCGAATGCGTTAATTCGTCCTTATGAGTTATTGATTGAAGCAATGGATTATGCCTTTATCACAAAGCTGGGAAAAAGTTATTACTGCTTTTTGCTAAAATATATGAAAATATAAACCCTCTGCTTTGCAGATTTTGCCTTTTTGCATATGGTTTCGTTGCTAGAGAAATTCTAGTTTAAATTGCAAATATAAGTCAGATCTATTTCTTAATTTTTATTAAAAGATAATGCGAGAGAGTCTTTATTCATTGTGGGGGCCACTGTGGGGCCATTCAACAGACGAATGTTCTAGTTTACCCCACAGTTCATGAGTATTGTAATCACTTTCAAAAGGGGTCGTTGTGTTAGCAACACAATCCACTCCTATATGCCGTGGCCACTTATCATGCAAAAAAAAAAAAAGGCTGCCCCTTCTGACAAAAAAAAAACATTGCAATGTACACAATTGATAGAATCATTGTGCATAGTACTTACAAGTTTTCAGGTGTATAATATGTGCTTGAATGTTTTGCGTGAGCGGGGGTTGGGGTGGGGTGAAGGATTAGACTGGAATTGCTAGAAAAAAGTCTATATAAAATTAAATAGAATGATATAATGTAGGATCAGTATTTGCATGGACTTGAACAAAACTCGGCTATATTAAATGCTAACGCTCTATCATGCATTAAAACATTATTTGTCGTAAGTAAAAAAAATCAACTATGGCCAACATCCCGCTGCCGCCCCCCCCCCCCTCTCGCTTCGTCCACACTACAGCTACGATAAAATATATATCGTTAAAGTCAAATTGAAACCACAAATTACACAACTTAAGGTCAAGTGCTCAAGGGGTCAGTGTCCAGTAAATGGGTTTAAGTCTGCGGAAACACACACACACACGCCCATGAGTTAACTTCACCTGCTCAAGTATTAAACCGTCCATGCTCACAGGACTAGGAGCGAATTAACGCCGTCACTCGTCGTCGCACGCTTTGCGCTCGTTGCCAAAAGATAGCCGACGATTATATGCGATGGTCATTTGCGATTATTGAAGTACTTGCGTTAAAGGGGGGGGGGGTAAATAGCGATCATTTACAACGTCAAATAATTAGAAATAGAAAGACGGGGAGGGGGGGGGGGGTAACATTTAATATTGCCGACATGCCAACTATGGAATGCGTGAAAGTGGCCCAAAGTTATGTCATAAATTTATACCATTCATGGGGCGGGGGAGGGGGGGTTGCGGGCCAGTACTTCGGGACTATTCACGTGCTTGAGAAAAAGCAAACAGGCATTTTTGTCTGTCTGTGTGTTTCTCTCTGTCTATCTACCGGTATATATCTGTACGTATGTCTCTCTGTCTATTTTTCTATTTATCAATTTATTCAATCTATTTGTCTGTCAGTGCGTCTCTATATCTAACTCTTTGTCTGTCTATCTATCTATCTATCTATCTATCTATCTATCTATCTATATATATATCTATCTATCTGTCTGTATATCTATCTATCTATCTATCTATCTATCCGTCTATCTGGCAGTATCTCTTTATCTCTATATTGGTCTGTCTATGTATTTATTTATCATATTATCAACTTCTGATCTGTCTGTTCGTATATCTATCTTTATTTCTTAATTCTATCCGTCTGCCAACCCATATAACTATAAATCAATCTATCTGCCATAAAAAATTGCATTGCATCGTCAATGCTAAAATCGAAAGTTCCAAGTACTCACCAAAAACAAAATAAATAATTCCAAATTGACACAGAAATCCATTACGTACAAGATCGTTCGACTAATCTTTTTTATTGTGGAAATATTGTTTATAACTTTGGATATTCCCACTTGTATTTTCCTCGTCTCGTCGCTCTCTCGCTCTCTCTCTCTTTTTTTCGACGCCAAACGGAGCAGAAAAGTCTGTCAAAGCCTGTTAGCTAACGTCTTGAACAGCGAGACCACACACACACACACTTCCGACATACACCCACAAATCCACACACACACACACTTTCCCACATACACCCACAAATCCACACCCAATCACAAATCCACACACACACACATAATATAACTCTCTTATTCAAACGACAACACTTTTTATTATATTTTTTTCAAGTCGGTATAACAACTACGCATTTAAAGTGTTTATATAGATAGATATATGTATTGGGTTTTATTAAGAAAAGGTGTGGGGGCAGGGATGACCTCAAGAGTGGCAGAACCTGGCGGAAATTACATCATCTTTTGCATTATTCTCTGCGTGAGATTATCTATGCAGCTTTTTTTTTTTCTCTCCCCCCCCCCCCCTTCCTGTCCAAACCCAACCTCCCGCTCCTCCTCTTAGCGGCCACTTCAAAATTTCTCCAGAATGGCATTCACGTCTGATATATCTTCTTGTTTTTATATTTCAAAAGGATATATATATACATGGGGTGGCACCGGGTTTACTATCGTGAAAAGAAAAATTCCCCAACACTCATTGATTGCATTCCACGCCTGCTTGCAGGGGTTCTCACGTTATCACTAGGAATGATCTTCTCTTCAGGTTTAGCACAAACATAGAATTAGAAACAAAAACAACATCATCGTGGAGAATAAATGTGACTGGCTGGAATTTAATTAGCTAGAGTCTAACGACTTACGTCCCTTTCGTGGAATTTTTTTTTAAAGACATTATATTATTATTACTTTTTGGTTCAATATTAAGATTGATTTCTAATCTCTGAGGGCTATTATCAGTCAAAACGAGCCCGGCATATCGAGTAATTCAACAGTTTATAAGACACTCCCCTCCCACCCCTCCCGTAAGCACACACAGATACACAAACTTGTTATTGACACGGTTCCGTACTCATTCAAATATACTTAGGAAAATACGCGATTGCGCCGTGGAAGCGTTATAAGGGAAAAAAAAACTGTAAGCTAACCAAAGCGTAGCAAAATAAATGCTAGCGTGTAACCCAAGCTACGTACAAAGTAATCTATTTAAAAAAAATATATTATAGTCTAGCTAATTTATAGCTAATTTGGTGGCACAATTGAACTTTTGTTTAGATGTAATTTTTTTAGTTGTTTTGTCTTAATGAGTTGTCTATTACGGGTCTTTGTATCTGGTACAGACACGTTCCCGGAGTCTGGGACTCTCGTCTCGGGATGAAAATAAAAAGATTCTCTTTGCACACCGGATGCGTGCATACAGACTCCTCAGTGAGCTAGACTGCTCGCGTCTCCAGGTTCTTCAAGAAAATCCCGCTTAACTCACTCTCAGGGGTGCAAACAATGATCCTTTTAAAAGATTTACCTACTGGCTGATGAATGTCATTAAAAGAGATTCGCTCGCTAACGACAAGCAGGCTTAAATGTCCGTAAAGGAAGGGGTGGAACTGCTATTGGCCATTCGCAATGTTTCGGACGATTGTGGTCAGCGTTTGGTAAACTTTATGGAGACGATCTCTGGCGTGAATCAATTGGAGTTCAAATATGGTATAGAAATAAAACCTAAGCTGTGTCTAAAACATGAAGGCAAAAGACTCTTGAACAGGGGAACACAAGCTGTTGTTCGTGTTTTTTATTTTTTTATTTTCAAGTTTAATGAAGTGATTTTTTAAAACCAGTCTATTTCTAAGGCTCATAACTCACACACACAGACACACATAAAACACAAAGTCACACACTCCTTTAATGAAGAAACTTTTAAAGCGGACTATTGGGGTGAAAGGCCATTTATTGGGCAATTTGCTGACCCCCACAATCCCGTAGTAAAGCACCATAGCCACATGGAACGATGACACCTGAAGTGAACTTGTAGCTTTAACTTGCGATTCTATTAAAAAATATCTTATTTGATTGTTTACGTAGCTATCTTTCAATGTTCCCACGTGCTATCTAAAAACAAGGTGCTTCAAATGTTACAAACCGGTATAACAACCTTCTGCTGACAATGTTATATGACGGTAAAACGGAACGGTATTATTGTTAAATACTAGTATAACAGTGAGTAACTGGCAGTGTAACATACAGTCTTGATTGCACAGTAGTGTATTGCATACCGTTAAATCATCACAGTGATTTACTTTATATAGGGCCTACCAGTATATCATAACATACCGGTAAAGCAGCGCAGTGGTACAGTATATACCGGTAACAATGGCGTACCCAGGATTGCAAGGTGGGAGATCGAAACATATTGCCGAATTGGGGGCGGTAGGGGCGAAGGGATTGGGGGGTAGGGGCAAAGGGATGGGGGGGGGGGGGACAAAGAGTATAAAGTTGATGACGTGGCAATAAATTTGCAAGGAGAAAATAGTGCAAGATAAAGGGGGCTCATTCTGAACTGGTGCACAATTTCCATCCTAAACTATGGAAACAACTATTTTTATGCAATTATCAATATTTGAAATTTAAAAATTATTGATTTATTAAATATACTTTCTGACAAAAAAAAGGAAGATAAAAATTCTTTTTTTTTAAACCAATTCTCTTGAAGAAAAGGAGGGGTTCTGAGGACGGCTTAGGGGCATGCCCCCCTGTTGCCCCCCAGTGACTACGCCTAAGACGGTTTATCAGCACGGCGGTATATTACATATATTTATCGCAAAGAAATCCTTATACCAAATCTAAAGCTACCGTTGATCAATTCTTATTTTTGTTATGAATACATGTAAACAAAAATGGGGTGCTGAATGGCGGAGGTAAAATGAAGAAAAGGTCACCGATTGAATTTCTGAATGTTGTATTCTGCTCCCCCTACCCCCTATGGGCCACCCCCGCGCCCCCTCTCTCATTTACAGTTTTGTGTTTTTGTGCCAAGGTGCACTTGGTCGTCTGCTTCATATGTTCCCTGACATGGAAGACAACTCTTAGAGCACGTCCACCGGGGCACGCTTTTCGCGCGCTGCATTTGTCTCCCTTTGATCAGACCTATGATCCAATGATCAGTAAATAGTAGCAGTTGAGGTGTTTGAGGTTAGTGTGGAAGGGGGAGAGGGAGCTTTGAGGGTAAGGGGGCGGGGGATGGGTGGAGTGGAAGGAAGTGGGAGTAGACTCGTCGTGTATCTCTTAAGACTTAGAACTCTGGTTTAAAAATGGGAAAGGGGGAAGGAGGGGGGGGGGGGGGTAACATGTAAGCACTGTTGGCATTTCAAGCTTTATGGCCGATGCGGTGATCAAAAAATGTTTGGGTCGTGTCTGGCTAATGATACCAGTGCACAAGTGCAGGCGCTTATACACAGAGGGAGATGGGGAAAGGGGGGGGGGAGGGTGTGCAGACAGAAATAGATTGAGTGAATGAAAGAGAATGAGGGTTATAGAGAGAATTGGGAAAGAATAACAGACAAATACGAAAAGAAAAGATAAAAAGATAAGTTTGCATGTATATAGGGATGCATGTATGTATATAGGTAAGAAGGTAAGTATGTGAATGGATACTGGTCGATTTGTGGATACATAGATTTAGATTGTTTGATTTATTTATTTATTCGTTGATTTTAAGAGGGAGACAGGAATAAAGACAGATAGTTAAGCAGGCAGATTATATAGATATGGATAGACGTACAGAGAAAGAGAGAGAGGGAGAGAAAGAGAGAAAGTCAGTCACAGATAGTGAGTAAGATGGCGATTAAAAGCACGCCCAAGCAATCAAACAATAAAACTAGAAAGCATGCCAATTTTCTCTTACTCATTTCTATTGAGCAGCTGATAATAATATCGAGAAATGGAGAAACCTTAACCGTATCTCTCCCCCCCCCCCCCCTCAAATGAAAAAGAAGGAATATAATTAATTTAATAAAAGGCATTCACAATTCATATTCCGTAAGCTCTTAAGGTTTTGGGAGATGGCTTTAAAAATCAATTCTGTGTATTTACTAATGTTCCAAAAATTGTTTTAAATAAGTAGGCCTAAGGATTGGAGTGTATGAAGCGGAAAGACTAAGCTGGTAATTGGTATCCAAAGAGTGTAGGCCTAGATATTGTTTGAATTATTGAATGCAAGTCATTGGAATTCAGTTTGCACACATTTTCAGAAGAAGTCTGGGTTCTTGCTTATAACAATAAAATAATAAAAGCGGTCTTATAGAAACATATCATTGTTGCTATTTTTGTGTTTAAATATGTATAATCCCATATAATTGATTTTCCGGATTGATGAAATAAAAACATGCTGCTTAAATGTATATAAACCTTAAATTTGTTGTAAGAAAACCGGAACAAGCAAGACCAAAGACCTAAGAACTGCAAAGTTCATATAGTTCATACAAATCTGTCTGAAAAGCTGTTCGGGTACATTAAGGCTCCAATACACCGGTACATGATCTCCACTACTAAATGTTGTTAGAATAAATGGATTTATTTGTTCATGTTTCTATTCAATTGGAAGAATGGCCTCGTGGGACATGCAAATACACAGCAATGTTTGTGAAGTTATGGTGTTTTTTTTTGTGTGTGTCGACCGCGATGTAAGTGACACGAGCCTAGTCAAGGAAGATGATCCTGAACAAGGACGAAAATCTGACCAAAGTTTCTCTAAGTTGTTGACACAAAGGCTAACTTCAATATTAACATCACTCTATTGAATGGTGCCTGTGTTTGTCGTAAGTGATAAAAGGGGGCACTACGGGAGTAGAGCTCATTGAAGAAGCCACCAGGACTAGAATACAGGTGCTCTCGTCTTTCCGGATCTGCAGTTATTCCAACAGACACTTGTTATGTCAACAGAGGTGCAAGGTATGGGCATTGGTGGAACAAACCGCAAGTTTTTTTTTTCCAGGGGTATGACTTTCACTTGATTTAACGTGTACATACATACATACATACATACATAGTACTACATACATACATGCATACATACATAGGCTACATACATACATAGACATAAATACATACATATACATACATACTTAATACATACATACTTAATACATACATACTTTATAGACACATCCTTAATACATACATACTTAATACATACACACTTAATACATACATACTTAATCCATAACCTACATACTTAATACATACATACTTAATACATACATACTTAATACATAGGCATACGCACTTAATACATACATACTTGATACATACATACTTAATACATACATACTTAATACATACATACTTAATACATACATACTTAATCCATAACCTACATACTTAATACATACATACTTAATACATACATATTTAACACATACATACTTAATACATACATACTTAATACATAGGCCTACGTACTTAATACATACATACTTGATACATACATACTTAATACATACATACTTAATACATACATACTTAATACATACATGCTTAATACATACATACTTAATACATACACACATACGTTTATGGTAATACACTATACCCATTGTATGGGATTGAAGAAGGACTAGCCTGTAAAGAAAGGTGCACTTTGAAACTTCGAAACCGAATTGACTGCATTTTGCATAAACAACAACACATGAATATCACACACAAAATATTACATTCACCGAACAACCCCTCGCCTATATAATACCTCCCCGACATCCAACAAATCAATGCATGCGCAGAAGTCTAGAAATGAGCTTAAGCTCCATCAATGTTAATTTTCCATAAAATTTTCAACGTTTGCTTTTTAAGTACAAAAGTTCTTTAATTTTTTTTTCATACTCTGTTATTGTTAAAATATATTAAAATTCTGTTAAAGTTAGATAAGTTATGCTAAGTGCATTTTTTTTTAAATAAGATAACAAAATAACAATCCAGCATATCAGCAGCATATAAATAATACACGAGTGCAAAAATACTTCGTTAAATTCATGTCAATTTGTTTAGATACGTAGCTTTAATTCAAGTTAGCGTTGGAAATATTTTAATTACTGTTAACAACAATGCTATTCCTGCTGTTGTTGTTGCAATGAATGTTAGTGAAAACAAATGTTTTGACAATAATATTATCGTTATATGTACGGCTATTGTTATAAAGGCGGCTGGGTCTTGTGCTGGCCACAGAATCACCTTGTATGCCGTGGCCACATTAAACAGGTAAACGCTGCTTCGCCGGCGCCATGGATCAATTTGGTTCGACGACGGGATAGGCCTACTTAACTTTTTTTTAACTTTTATATTAACGATTCATTAAAAAGTTCGTTTTTCGAATCGTGTTTCCATATTACATTTTCTGTATCAGCTCAGTTCGATGTAACACGCCAGCAGGTATATATAGCACACACGCATAAACACACACACACACACGAGTTATTGAAACAAGTTCAATATGCTAGCTAGGACTGAAAAGGTTAAGGAATTCCTTATCGCAATATTCAATTATTTCATGGGCGTGTCCCCCGCCTTTGTTCTATCCACCAGGATGCCGGTGTCTCGTAATAAAGTCACCCTAAAAATAAAGGCCTACTAAGCAGAGTGAAACCAAATGTGATTTTTTTTCGCTAGTGTTTTTCTTTTCTGTTTTTTTGGTCTCAAGATGAATACCGCAATGCCTTAACCGGCCAAGTATGCCATTAATTTAAGATGAAACAACGGGCAGTCGCCGCTTGTGTGTTTTATGTAGGTAAGTGATAAGTAAGTCTTGTATCAGACATGTAGTAGGCTTGCGTTATGTAACTGTATGATGAAATCTCGTCATCACTGGCTGGGGCCTACGATAAAAAAAAAATACTACATCAAACATTCCTCTTCGTGTGCAGACTTTAGTTTTTTGTCTAGAGATATTCAAGTGAAGAATCCGAACAAAGAGAACGTTATTTTGTTCATTTTTGGAGGGGGGGGGGGGGGGCGTCTGCTTGGCGGAGAGCCATTAGTCCTTGAATTGTACAACATAGGAATGTTATTGTTGAATTGTTTTTGGAATAACGTTGATATAATGCAGGAGACGGTGCCACTTGCAGATCTTCAAGTATTTATCCCCCTATATAATGTCCCGCATTACATTAAACATGTTGCTTTTTTAAGTAAAGGAATATATAGGTATTGATCTATAGACAGGGGCGAAGGCACAGGGTGGGGGGGGGTGCTAAGCCCCTCCTGGAATGTGTGAAAAATATTCTTTTCAACCGTCTTTTAAAATATGTACAAAATTCGCAAAAAATTTGGTAATTGTCAAGCGAAAGTTCAGACCACCCCCATCCCCCCAACTGGCAAACTAGAGTCAGGTACCCATCAGAGCTGGGTAGACTAAAGGGAAAATATCCTAGCTGTCACCAGGATTCGAACCCATGATCTACGGTACGCCAGACGAACGCGCTCCGCCACCGTCCACTTACTATGCCTATATATAGATTGCTAAACATTCCATTGCGGATTGTGATCAATGAAGAAAGAGGGTAAAATATGTTTGCTTTTTTTTAAATCTTGTTTAAATCTGTGCGAAACCGAATTGAAAGCGCTTTGCATAAACAACAACAACAAATGAATATCACACACAAAATATTACATTTATCTAACCACACCTCACCTATATGGTACCTCCCCGACATCCAACAAATCAATACATGTGGAGAAGTCTAGAAATGAGCTTATAAGCTCCATCAATGTTAATTTTCCATAAATTGTTCGACGTTTTTGTTTGTAAGTACAAAGTTAGATAAGTTACGCTAAGATAAGTTGATAAAACTTTTGACCAATTCCAATTTTAGTATATGTACTGCGTTAACAGTACAAACTTTTGACCAGAGGTTACCTAAAATGTGTACAATCATGAAACTCTTTCGTTTAAATAGTTGAAATAATATTTTTTGTACAAAGTTCGTGCGCAAGACTCAAGAGTGTTTAAAAGGTACAGCCTCACGGAAATGGGAGTCTTTCAGGGGGATTCGTCGATCAGCCAGAAAATACAAAACAATGGCTAACTCCTAAAGGATATTTTTTCTTGTATGATAAATGGTATGATAGTGTGCGCGAATGTCTATTGTGCTTGAGTACAAATGGGTCTTTAATATAGTTTTAAGTATGCTGAAAGACGGAATCTATGTAATCAAGTTAACTTTCCAGTGATTTGGATCAATAAAGTAATCTATCTTATCTTAAAGCAGTTTTTTTTTTTTTGTACAAAATGTGGACTTCCAAACTTGGAGTAAAATAACTGAACACGAGGCTGTTGTAAATGTATTATGTTTTCATAATAATAAAACAGAATATCTTTTGTTATCCTTTGTCACAATAATAAGGATTTAATTTTTAGTCCAGCAGAAAATAATTGGTTTACAAATTAAAATTTAACGTCTTTTTGTTCTGTTTTGCACAACACCCATTTAGATGACAATAATGGTCCAGAAGAAACCGTTTGGGACTCCTTGTCCTATGCATGTTATTTCATAGCTAGGAAACAGAAGAAAAGAAAAAAAGGAGGTAGGGAGGAGGTAGATAGAGGTATGCCACAAGAGCTGTTCAATGAGTTGAGAAAAGGATTAGAACGTCGCTTTCAGCAGAGAGGGCTGTCAAAGTTAAGGCCCTTGTTTGCGCTTATTTCCCTTGGCGACTGGAACCAGTTTCTCCCCAAGCTGCTCTAATGCCATGTCAATACCAGATAAATTCTCTCACAATCGTTGTTCTATAGAAACTGCGGAACTGTACAACGGTTTAACACGAACAAAAAAACTGCAACATTCGGATTGCTATTCATATATTTCTTTTTAAACTTTCAATTGGCTTTGCACCATTTGGTTTACCCAAAATAACTTCTATACAAGAGAATCTAAGATAAATGTGAAAGAAAGGAGTTTCGGGGCAAGTAAGAAAACTATGTCATTGGCATAGAGGGCATGACTTTAGAAAAAAAGACAATTCGGGGTAAGGAAATAGTCAGTTTGTTCGTTTAGTTATTTGAGGGAGAAAATATTGCCCCCCTGTTGCCCCCCTTCCCACCCTTTTGGGTCTCCCGTAAATAATCTTATGGCCAGATTCGTTTAACAGAAACTATGGGACTTCACTTGGTAAGACAATGACTCCAAAAAAACATAAAAGAATACACCTTTATCAAAACATGCATGTGAACTGAAACTAAAATATGTGAATTTGTGGGGGGAGGGGGGAGTGAATCGTTGATGTGAGAAGTCAAAGTGTGGTGATAATTTGAAAATTATACGGTAATACCAAACAGAGTTACCGGTATGTTATTTATCTTTTACATGTGTATAATCCAAATTGGCTTTTAAACGGCGACTGGTAATCTACACAAAACCTGATTCTTATATTTTATTAGATCACGTTACTTAATCTCTAATAGTAGGCTTACAGCCTGCCTCTACATGAGCTTTATTATCTACTTTGCGGTAGTTGTTTTATTATTTTTTTAAGATGGTGGGTGGTTTACGAAGACCGGTGCTGTCCATATCACGCCTCGCAAAAGTCTAGCGCAGAATTTCCCAACTGTTTATTTTTGTGTGACCAGGTTATATTTATAGTTCTACTTTGTGAACCACTTTCATTTATATTACCTATGCTGGCCCATCACTAAGAAATAAAACATAGCAAAATGTCACACAATTATATTGTCATTTGATCTCTTTACTGGAATAGTGAAGCTAAAATTGGGTTTGACTATAACAAAAATGTTTAGTTTTGGGGCAAATTGACTGTATGTTTAAAATGTTGATATTTTCCTTTTGTGTCCCTGTACCAGGTCACGACCAAACATTAGAAAAACGCTGATCTAGTGGGAAAACTTCTTGCATGGGCTTTATACTGCGGTGATATGCGACAGAACGAAGAGGACACTACGACCTGTCATTGCAGAGACTGTGCAAAAGACGGGATTTAAGAGATTTAAGAATTCAAAGAATTATAAGAGTAGATATTTCCAACTCAAAAGAAAGAAAAAAAAAACACCAAATAGGAATGCCAAGTATTTTACATTCACCAGCCGTTTAAAATTCCAGAGTAATATATTACATTTATAAATGGCTTTTATATAATAGAGTATCACAGAAATGTCAAAGATACACAGCATTTATAAAAAAAAAAACAGACAAAGGATTAAAATAAACAAACATTAAAACCTAGCGAGAGAAAAAAACAACTTTCTTTGAAATAAAAAACTTAGATAAGAAAATCTGAGAATATTCTAATCCCCGGGTTGGTTACATTCATGTCAATGTAACTTAGCTGATCGATAATACATGAGACAAATTAGCTAACAAGGAAATACGTTCAGCATTTTTTATAAACTCTTGATAGCTTTCAATACATACCAGAGGAGTGGGGGGGGGGGGGGGGAGTAGTGGTGGTGGTCCTGTCTCGTGACAGGACTATTAGTCTGTGTATCTCTGAGTGTGTGTGTGTGTGTGTGGCAATATCCGGCGAAAACGTTACAGCCTGTCGGTCACTTGACAACTTATAAAACGGCAGACGACATGATGAAAACGTTAAGCACCCGATACTGCGATGAGATTTCTGCGCCCCTTTAAAACCAGGTTGGAACTGACACGCGCTCCGTTCCTAAACAAGGTCACGTGCATAGAGATAACCATTATAGGGTATGGGAGAGAAGGGGGCACCACTTTCTTTTCTTCAAAACCGACAATTTTAGTTTCCAAAAAAAAAAAATTATGATTTTAAAATGTACTTTTTTTTAACTTTTACGTTTCAACTATTGATAATTTTTATTTGTTAAAATTTTTTTTTTTTTATATTTCAATGTCACAGCTAAATACACTAATTCAGAATTATCTTGTTATTGCCCCCCCCCCCCCAACCCGCCTCATGTTGCCCAATTTCCCTATTGCTCCCCTTACCTACACAGACTTTGTACTATAGATTTAAATCAGTTAATGTTTAAGCTCACACTGTAATAGTGGATCCTTAATGTTTCACGTCACACCTACAGGTTTTAGTTGTGAAGATATATATGGATTATATACATGATATATACATGGATTGGCAATGTTCAGATAAACATATAGAATGTTTTGAAACATCTGACCTAGCTATAATATTTAATATATATGTTTGGTTTATTTCCTAGAGAGAAAACTGTTATAAAAAGTTCAACACTGAAAATAACAATAACATTTTGGCATTTAATGAACATTATAAAATTTCATAGCACTTTTTTTTTAAATAGTCAAGAATAAAATTGTACAAAAGTTGAGCATTGACCTGCTATACCCCCCCTCTCTCTCTTCCCCCTCGCCCAACGTAACACTATTTTGTTTTTTGTTTATTCAGTTATTACTACTTTTTGACAATATGGTCATTATAAAGTTATAAGTTGTAGACCATTTAGTCCTTTATATAATAAAAATTAAAAAACATAATATTAGAAATATTAGCGGAAATAAAAGTAGGGAATTATCTCCCTTTAATTAAAATAAAGATTCTAAATTCGATTCAATAGTGATGGCAAACAAGTTATGTTTTGTAATATAACGAATATTACTGACTAATTATTATTTCTTTACATAAACTAGCGTTTTGGTATTCATGACAAGATTTAATTATTAGAGGTATAAAATTAATTTACGTTAAACAGTTGTGAATAAACATTTCCTGCATTAATTATTTGACCATTAAACCTTAAGGAATTTATCTCTTAAACAATTTAAACAATTTGGCACATTTCGATGCCCATTTCATCAAATGTTTAAAATTCAACTGGCTACGTTTTAAAATCGCCAATATCCCTACACTTAATTTTTTTTAAAGTAACTACTTAGGAGAAGGTCGTGGTAAGATTAAGCCAGTTATGCTTGATTTAGTATGAAAAAATCAATTTGAAAGTATTGAACCTCCGCTTTGAGTGCTTCGATGTGCTTCTGAAAAAGCCAAACTATCTATCTTAATATATGCCTTTGTAAAGTGAAGTAGCCTACATATAGTTAAATGTTGTGAAATTGATTTCACTCAATATAAATATTACTGAAAAATAGAGTTGTTTTTGTTTTCATCAATAATAAAACGCCTCTTAAAGGTCTCTCGCGTGCCTTAGGTTGCCGACCCCTGCACTAGTGGATACCAGGTCATAAACAGGGACTTAGAGTGGACAGGAACGGTCAACCGTTTGTGCCTAACTTTTACGGTGATGTATCAGTGGTGCGTGGACACAGCAGAGTTATCTCTCGGAGCCACAAAAGAGTACACTCGCTCGCATTCTCAAAAAAAGGTGGGGTTCAAGTGTGGTTTACTCACCGAAAAGTAATAATGTGACTTAAAGCGCGCTGGCTTTCTCCTTCTCGGCCGTATATGTGTAGTGATCGAAAACATGGTTACATGAACTTCGCAAAAAAAAAAAAAAAGATATCCACAGAATTTAAAAGATAGAAGAAAAGAAGAGACATAACTTTTTTAAAAGAAATTCTGTTTGTTAAGGATATAACCGTCGGGCGTGGTGCTGAGAGGAAAAAAAAAGAAAAGAATAGAGCGTTCCTATAACGTATTATAGTCATAGAGACAGTGTTTTGTAATTGACACATAGCAACAGTAAAAAAAAATGTTGAAACTCTATTTTTTTTAAAATCTCTTTAAAAATGTCTATATTGGCGATTTATTTCGTCTTTCAAAATTAAAACGAAGAAGAATTCAGTCCTATAGAAGAATTCGCATTTATTCTACAAATACTTTTCGACACTAGATGTTCATCCCGAAAATGAGCAGTAAATGCAATCTATTTTGCAGAAATTCCTATCACTAATAGTTGCTAGTAAAAATCGTGGTATACAGTGTGTGTATCCTGAGGCACAGAATATTCTTATAACACTTGATACGTACGAATTCTTAGTTCTTCTATTAATCTGGAAAAATTGCTACAAATGGGGCCTTTTTCCTAGAAGTTAGCTCCCCATAGTGTCAAAACCTGGCTACGCCACTGAGGGACTTTATTGAGAAAAAGTAAACATTTTTGGTGTTGAGCTGGCCACACTTTCCCCATTAACACCGAGGCCAACGATTCTTCACTTGCACCATGGAATGAAACGATTTGGAAAAAAAAATTACGTAACCTTATTTTCATATTCGAACACATGCTTGCGAGCAAAAATCACACATCGTAGTCGAATATTTCAAATATCGTGACTTCAAAGTTACAGCGTATCGATATTGAATGTAATGCACTACAAGAAATTCAAAACACACACACTCACACTTGCCTGAGAAAAGTAAAATGATAAGGCACAGACAGATACATGTCAAACTTATCAATCACTCTGTCAGACTACTGTATAGTTGGTTGTTGTAAGTATCCCAAGATCCTTTTACAAAAAAAGACAACACACGCCCGTTAAAAAATTTTTCGACTTCATTTATCTAATTTTCTTTTTGTAATCCAAACATTTTTTTTAATTTCAAAGACTCCATTTTTTCTTTTAAATCTATCAACCACTCCCTCTTTTCTTTCAAAAGACCTGGGGAGGGGGGTCTGTTTATAATCTTCTTCTATGTTTTCCGTCTTATAAAGTAGATTAATCTTATATTCAATAATGTTAATATTCAATGTTTCTTTTGCAAAGTTTCTAATTACTACTGAGAAGGAAGGAAAATTCTTAGACTGGAGTGTGGGTAGCGTAAAAATTTAGACCCCCGGTTATGCTATGCCCCCAAGTTATGATAGGAAATGCACCCTTTCTTTTGCGGCTACAGTAACATTTCGGCCAGGGTTGGGCGCCTGGCTCTGTGTCCTCCCTCCCCATTACAGAAGCTCGGAGGAATTTTCTTGGCATATGAGCAATAAGAAATACTCGCGGCTACGACGGTTGATGTTCCAATGTGTCAGCCTATTGGTTGATTATAATAATGTCTGTAATAAAACTAGAAAATCTCGACTATAATTTTTGTTAACAAATTTAAAAAATACAAATAAAAAAAATATATTAACAATAATTAATTTCTTCACATTTTTTTTTGTTGCAGTGTTGTTGTTTTTTTTACATTTTAATTATTTATGTCACCCATAGTTCATTAGTAACACTGTAAATCACTTAAAATGTACATACTATATTCAACATTCAGGACACACTTTCCCATTCTAGACCTTGGTTTATTATCCTCGGTGATCTTGTATCAGACAATACAAAAGAACAAAAATGTATATCTTCGAGAAAATAATGCTTGTTATTAAATGCTGAACATGGAAAATAACAAACATATTTTTGCATCTATTAAAGAACATTAACGTAATTTAAAGCAATAGTTTTTTGAATAGTCAAGAAATATTTTTTTTACAAACGTTGAAAATGGAGCTGCTATTACTACGTATACGTATTACGTTGTTCAATATACAAGTCTTCTTTTCCAGTATGTTCTCAGCTTTTGTTCTCTTTTTTTTCTTTTTCTTTTTTTAATGTCCTAAAGGTAAGGAAAAACTTGGAAGAGATTTCCCCAGGGCACAATGTGCAGCAATGAGACATAAAAACGCCCAACCATTTCCCTTGTTTTGTTTCGCTGCACCGCTATGAGTTTTTATACGTTCCATGTGCGTGAACCTGTTTAACTCAATTTTACTCATCTTTCAGTATAAGTGTGTGTGTGTGAACCTGTTTTATTCACGTTTACTTACCATTAAGTATATGTGTATGTGAACCGGTTTTATTCACGTTTACTCACCATTAAGTATATGTGTATGTGAACCTGTTTTATTCACGTTTACTCACCATTAAGTATATGTGTATGTGAACCTGTTTTATTCACGTTTACTCACCATTAAGTATATGTGTATGTGAACCTGTTTTATTCACGTTTATTCACCATTAAGTATGTGTGTGTGTGAACTTGTTTTACTCACGTTTACTCATCTTTCAGTATGTGTCTGTGTGAATCTGTTTTACTCACGTTTATTCACCATTAAGTATATGTGTGTGAACCTGTTTTACTTACGTTTACTCATCTTTAAGTATGTGTGTGTTTGAACCTGTTTTACTCACGTTTACTCACCTTTAAGTATGTGTGTGTGTGTGAAACTGTTTTACTCACGTTTACTCACCTATAAGTATGTGTGTGGTTGAACCTATTTTACTAACGTTTACTCACCTTTAAGTATTTGTGTGGTTGAACCTGTTTTACTCACGTTTGTGGGTATGAGTGTGCATGTGTTGTGTAATGTTTTTTTAAGGTATAGCCGTATAAATACGGCCTATAAATGTTTTGGTTGGGGGAAGGGGGGTTTGCAATAAAGTTTTAGAATTTTTTGTTTTGCTATTGTTTGCATACCGAACAACGCTATAAGGCCGTGTGAATTGGTGTCATGTAAAATGTAAAACAACTTTAGTTTTAAGGCCGCATAATATATTGGCATCTGAAAAATTAAAACTCATTGGATACTTTCTAAATATTACTGATTATACACTGGTACTTTTTTAAACATGCATTTTAATGTGATAGTTAGGCCTATTGTTTTTTATGTCTTTAAAAAAAAGCGTTTAACATTTTGTGCTTGTCTGGCAGCTTATTTCTTTTGATAAGTTTTAATATCTCTCTCGTTTATTTGGGAGCAAATAAAATAAACTAATTATTGACCCGTTTTCATAACATAACAAAATTAAACATAGTGTAATACTGCTGTTTTCTTCTTTATTTATTCTTCTGTTACTCATCACTAAAGGTTATAATATCTGGAGCCAGATAGAAACATAAAAAAACTAAGACAGTGATGAGTGGGACTTTTTTTTTTTTTGTAAACTTTATTTGAGATGTAAACAAGGATCTAAGTATGGAAGTAAGTAAAAATAGAACATGATGTAAGGACAATGTCGGCCACAGAATGACAGGGGATGGTGGAAGAATAACAAAGAGAGAACGACACTCTCCAGCTCACTGTCTGTGATTCACTGCAGACTGTACTCACCCACTCTTGAGCCCCTTAGGACATTTTAAATACCGAAGTGACGGCAGCTAGATAATCCACCCTTCATTACATAAGCCACGCCCACAGAAATGGGCGTTTCAAGCCTTATTGTGTTCGCTTTTTTTTTTTCAAGACTTTATCAAGTGAAAACGTGAACATTCGTTCTTGGTCTAAAAACAAAAGTCTTCTTCTTGAAGCGGTTGTCACTTACATTCCATAGTCCTTCAGTGGGGCCCACTTAGTTAAGGCGCCTTTTATATTTATGTTCTATACAATTGAAACGTTTCGGCGTTTTTTCTCTTATCCTGTTGAAAGTGGTAACTTTTAGTTTTTATCTATTCTTTGTAAAGCCATGTTTTCAAATCCTAATTTAATGTAATGTTTACACCTTGTCATTTATTGCCATGTTTACATTTAATCATTATAATATAGCCGTGTTTACACTTTGCCATTATAAGGCCATGTTACCGCATGTTGATGTTACAATACAATATATAATTAGTAATTAGCCAAGCTTTCAACTGGCATAATTAGCAAGAAAGGCATAAGATAACTCACCCAGAAGCCATATGTCAACGTGATGTTCAGGGTTAGATCATAAACAAATTGAGACTCTACAGATTGTCAATAAATAAACCAAAGTTTGGCTCATTAACAACTAGGACAAAAATCTGGGCCATTAAAAAAAATTTTGAGGAATAATTTTTGTACATTTTTGTTGTCAGAAAGAAAAAAACCCAATGACCTTAAGAGAAATTTTGGGCAATAATTCGGGCAATGCATATTCTAAAAATATGCATGCTAAAACGCTAAAATCTGAATTTGGCTTTACATTGGGCTAAGGCCTACATTTGGTTTTAAATTTGGCTAAATTCTACCTTCGTCTACATGTCGGGTATTAAGTGGCACATTCTGGCCAAAATAAAGCTTTAAACATTCCCAGTTATAGCGTCAGGAAAAAAAACTAAATGTGACGTCTACACAGACTTACGAGTCTGTTATTACAAAGGCCGTCCGTCTTATATTTCGTTGTGCCACAGGGAGCGAGAGAAAGAAAGAAAGCTGGAAATGTTGGGATTGCTGATAGCGGTAATTGGCACGTCTGGTATCAAACAAAATTATCTGGTGCCCCTGCAGATTCTTAGCATATTGATGGCGTCTATCTTCGAATAAATAGACTCGGCTATTCTTGGAACTGCAGAAATAAAGTTGTAAGAGATAGAAGGCCCGAAGGATTAAATCCTGCTTGTTTCAGTTTCATCTTTTAGAAAGTCATACTTTCAGATAAATCTTCACTCAAAAAACTGACAATAAATGCAGATACCTGCTCGTCATAAGGGAGGAGTCAAGGGGAATAATTCACTTTAGTGACAGTCCGTGGGAGTTGTTCTAAAAACTTTCCGTGGGTTAAAGAAAAAATATATGATTTTGAATTATTGTTAAAGAAGAAATAAAGCATGTAAAGGTATCAGTGAAGGTGATTTACAAACTTCAGACAGGGTATAGCTAATTATTTTCTTAACACAGTGTATTAGTGGCTGTAAAAAATACACTAAAAAAAAGGACGTCCTTTAATTATGTTCATAAAATAGGTGAAGGAAGGGGTTTGAAAAAGTTTGACTGTGGGAGAGACAAGAGCTCATGATTTATTGAACTCAACAAAGTTATGTTTTAATGAGGAGCGTCAAAACACAGAAATATACATAAGAACAGATAGAGAAAGGAGAAATATAGATAGATGGAAATTCAAATGGATAGATGGATAGATGGGTAGATAGAAAGATGGATAGATGGGTAGATAGAAAGATGGATAGATGGCTAGATAGAAAGATGGATAGATGGCTAGATAGAAAGATGGATAGATGGCTAGATAGAAAGATGGCTAGATAGAAAGATGGATAGATGGCTAGATAGAAAGATGGATAGATGGCTAGATAGAAAGATGGATAGATGGCTAGATAGAAAGATGGATAGGTGGCTAGATAGAAAGATGGATAGATGGGTAGATAGAAAGATGGTTAGATGGCTAGATAGATAGATGTCTAGATAGATGGCTTGATAGATAGACTAGATAGATAAATAGATAGAAAAATAAATAGATAGAAAGATAAATAGATACATTAGAAAGATAAATAGATAGATTAGAAAGATAGATAGATAGAGATAAATAGATAGAAAGAACAATGGATAAAGATAAATATCTAATTAAAGAGGTCTTTATTTATTTTACAATTTTACAGACCTATCATTGGCCGCCAATTACAACAAAGTTATCTTTAGTTCTTTAGAACCATACATCTTGTCTGAGGTATCAATATCCCATGGCCAGGGAGTCTCTACATTTATCTTCTGAAAACTGTTGGGGGAAAAGGTACTTAAACTGTGGCTTATAATAACATCCATACGTAATGCTGCATCCAACAGAGGTTTGATTCTCTCACACCTTTCCAGTTCCCTTTTAAATGTTGCCAATACATTGAATTTTTTATTGGTGGTGTGGTTTTGTGTTGTTGTTTTTTTTTTGTTCATAATGTATCTAATAATTTCCTTAGCTCCCTTTATTTTTATCTTGTGTTATATATTACAGACGCTCCTTCTATAAAGAAGATTATTGCGTCCTACGCTCATCTGAGGTCCGAGTCTAGTCTTGCAACTTTATTAGTGTTTTAAATGCTGTTAAGTTACGGGTTTTTCTGGTTTGTTCAAGCAACTCATTCCATGCCCGAATGCCACTCGGGAAGAAAGAGTAGGCTACTTTTATGCATTTGTTCTCGCATAAGGGATAAAGAAAGTGTTTTAGTCTTTTTGTTTATCTGAGCAACAGCCTTGCAACAGGCTGTTATTGGGTAGTATTTCTAGACTAGAGTTTAATGTCTTATGTATTATTACTACTTTACTCTTTGCCCTTCTGCCCTCTAGTGTTTCTAGGTTTAGTGATTTGACTAATGGTGTTGCTCTTGTTAGTTGGAAATATTCGCTAGTTATGAACCTTGCCGCTCTTTTTTTGCATTTGTTCTAACTTTGTTATCTGTTCTTTAGTTGATGAGTCCCATACACATGATGCATAATCTAGTATAGGCCAAACTAATATGAGATAGCATTTTAGCTTTATATTCTTATTGCATTTGTAATTTGTAAAAATTCCTTTTTATGATTCCTAATGTTTTGTTGGATTTTTTAATTACTTCATCAATATGAGGATTCCAAGATAGCTCATCATTTATTATTACTCCTAAGTATTGCATGCTATTACTAATATTTTAATAGACATCCTAAGAGTAGCCTATATCTAGGACTTATACAGGATCCCTAGTTTGCTAGATTATTTACATTCTTCTGTTTATCTAAACTTATAATGTAGGCTATAGACGCTTCTTATTTCGGTCCATGTCAATCTATGGCTTAAGTTAAGCTTCGTATTTTTTAAATTTTAATGACATTATGCTGTTGGTTTATCTTAATACTTTAGATAACCCATTCTATGCACTAAAGCCTGGTCGAGAAAAAACCAGAAAATGAAAAAGGAGTTTCAGTGTATACTTCTATCTTATCTCTGTTACAGAGTCTCCTTCTATACAGAATATTATTACTATGCCCTATGCTATTCCGTAGTTTGTCTAGTCCTATGTTTTGACGAGTGCTTTAAATTATGTCGTTACTGATTTTCCTGTTTTGTTCCGACAACCCATTCCATGTCCGGATGCCACTCATGAAAAAAGACTACGTGTATGCATTTGTTTATGTATATGTGATGAGAAAAAGCGTTTTTATCTTTATGTTGCTCTAAACATTTGAATAGATTTGTATTGTATTTCTAAGAATTGAATGCCTTATGTATTATTACTAATTTTTTTATGTGCCCTTCTTTCCTCTAGTATTTCTATAGTTAGTGATTTAACTGTTGGTGTTAACCATGTCATTTGTAAGTATTCACTAGTAATGAACCTTGCAGCTCTTTTCTAAAATTGTTTAACCTCCAGTATGTTAATGTTGTTTCAGCCACCGATAAAAAAAAACACATTGCATATAGACACAGAAAGATAAATAATTGGAACCGTTTTTTTTTTAAAGCCAGAAAAGAAAAATGTGTTTTTAATACGAAACGTAAATGTTTCAATTACGTCAGTAAACAATAAGCCATTCTCGTTAGGGCGAGATGACCTGCTCGGCAATTAAAACTCCACGGCTTCAGCTGTGAATATATTTATAGATCAAGAAAACCTTCCACTCAATTCCTCCCCCTCCACGCAATTAGAGCTGACGATTAAGTGAGGATGAACGGTTGAAACAGGTGGGTGAGAGAGAAATTTTAATTCAAAGAACTAGCTATGTTAAAGACACAAAAAAAAAAGACCAACCGAAAAAAACGCGTTAAAAGTTAAAAAGTCAAGTGTTGAGGTGTCACTCTTAGAAGGCAATACATTGACTCAGACGGTTTGAAGTGTTGGCTGAAAATCCACTTTATAAAATACGGGATAGGATTATTTTAAAGGTGTATATACTTTTGCTTTAAAGTAGCAATTGATTTACTAAGTTGTTTGTTTATCTTTTATTTTCCAGTTTGCAATCAAACAAAAGACTACATAAAACACCTTTACAGTTTGATGATATGTCTGTCTTTAAGAACCTATGTTGTTATTGTTGTTTTAGATACCAAGTATCAAAAACCATAAACCTGCATCTCGTAATAACCAGAATATTGTATTCAAGCTATGCATGATGCATCTAAGAAAATTGTTGTTCATTCTAGGGACATGGTGGTGTCCCATAGCCTGTTAGACCAGTAGATATTGAGAGAAAAAAATGGATGAAGTTGGGAGAGAGAAAGGGAGTAAGAAAGGGGAAAAAAAGATAAAATGATTGATTAAAAAAAGGAAAGAAAAAGAAATAAAGAGTTGCGGGTAGGAAAGACGGTAAGAGTGGCGTAGAAAGAGAATAATAAATAAGATATTTATCTGCCAGAAACAAAGAAAGAATTCCCAATTTATCATTGAAAAGAAATGTAAACTTAATATTGTCTCATCCCCGCTCCTCTTTCCAAATATTGCGTTGCAAACTTGCACTACGGAAATAGAAACAAACAGCTTTACAAGTCGCTATAACATTTTCTGCGTCGGTGTAGATCTATATTTATTTATATTCCCCCCCTCCCTCCCCCACTCGTATTATTCTATCTAAATGCCGCTGAGAAGGAGGGTGGAGAGGCGGGTCTATAACAGGAACAGCCTGTTATTCAAATGTCCATCTTTTACTTGTCTGTATCTAAAGAAAAAAAATGTTGTTTATTTATACACCCATCCTTTGGTCTTCCTGTCGACTATATGTCGACTCATTGCATTTGCTCAAATGGAAACGGGGTCAAGGGTTGACGAGCAGTATTACATTTAGCTGCACCACTCCCCCCCTCCCCACTACCTCTCCTTCAATCCAGGTACCACAATAAACTGAGCTCGTCCTTGGCATTAAAGAAAACCTCTTCATTCACTCACTACTTGATTGCTTCCACTCTCACAACATCCCCCCAGTGTAGATATACGCCCATGAAGAGATGGAGAAGATGGTTTCAATTTGCAGTCATCTCTTAGTGATGTTTCGAGGAACGGGACAGGGATGGTAGATGTGGTAGACATAAAGTTTTAATGACATGTGAAGGGAGTGCACATCCTTGTCTGGAATTTTTAAAAATTCTTTTCAATAACAGTCTTAATCTCTCTTGTGAACCGTTAAACATGCGACGCAAATAGCTCAAATTCATAAACCAGTGTGGCTTTAAATGCCGGGTCGCCAAACCTGTATCGGGCCACTAAAGGAAAGACTAGACTCGGACCACGGATGAGCGTAGGACGCAATAATCTTCTTTATAGAAGGAGCGTCTGTAATGTATAAGATAAGAAAAAGAAGAAACTTACCGGGTTACATAAAAAATAGTAATTTCATTACAGTATCTGACTTAGGCCTATGGAATATCGAACAACTAAATGTTTCTTTTTGATAAGAATAAATGTTTGCATTCTGTTTTAATTTACATTCTAATATTTTAATAATAATGTTTATGTAATAATATGATGATAATAATAATATTAATATTGCTCCGTCAATTCTTTTTCGAAACTTTCTTTGAAAAGTGCAGTCAAAAAATTTGGGTAATTGAAAACTAGATGTTTACAGTATATTCAGACTCCTATTTGCGCTGTTTCTTTTAGGGGAAGGGGTGGGGGAAAGGCTGGTGAAAACTGAGAAGTCGGGCTTAAGGTCAAGTTGATCGTTGAGTTGGCGCGTGCAAGGTCATGTGATGTACGACATTCATTAAATGTCTCACTCCCTCTCCCTCTCTCTGGAACGCTTAGGGTGTGTCCTGAGTAGGTGGACTGAAAAGAAGGCCCAGCACTCTGAATCAGTGAATGGCATCTGCATCAGGAAATCATCAACGATTGTCTTCCCCTTCCTAACTCCCCCATTAGAATTTCTTTGCTGGTGCATGTCAATGAAACACCCCTCCCCTGACCCCACCCCCTTTTTTATATTTCCTAAACCAATGATTAAAAAAAAAATTATAGAAATTATTAAGAATTAAAGTAATTTTTAATAATTGATAATTAAATAAAATAGTATTTTTTCAATAGTTTCGGGGGAAATTGCGCATCAGTTTAGAATTAATGTTATCCCCATCGTACACTATTTTCCCATTTAAATCCCCTTACACTTTATATTCTGTGCCCCCAACCCTCCCCGTTGCCCAACTACCTCTCCCAACTTTGCATTATTTCTTCCTCCCCCCCCCCCAGCCCACCTGCTTGCAACCCTGGCTAAGCCACTGTTTATTAAGTCCATGCTACTATTTCAAGTGAGAACTAAAGTAAATACAAATTCTTTCTTTTTACAATAAGTTTAAATATTATCATCTCTGATAATAATATAATTGTAGGCTGCAGAATGTAACCAGAAGAGCTAGTAGATATTATTTATATATTTATAGAGAAGAAATTATATAGGCATAACCTTTTGGTGTAGTGGTTCAGGCAGAGTAGAATTTAATTTTTTTTAAAAAAGAAGAAAATTCTTTGGCAGGTTGTCTGAATATTAACAAAAGCACCTATTGAACTATTCCATCCTTTAAGACTCCTGCCAGAATAACAAAATAACAGTTGCATTTCACGTAATGAGATCATTATTCTATAAAAGAAACAACATTGATATTTAATATTACAAAACAATTAATTAGTGGCGGCACACGTAAGCAAATATTGTTGTTGTTTTCTTTATTTACAGAGTTTAGTAATTTTTTAAAACTTAAAATAAAGAATTATAGGTACCGGTAGTACTAGTAGTAAGGAGTCCTAGCGTGTGGTAATTGAGAATCACTACCTATTGCCTCCCTTGATTATATTTGAATTTTTTTACATTTCAGATTCTCTTGTGGTTGCCTCCCCTGAATACGATCTGTCTAAAACACTGATCAGTGGTTTAAAATCAATTTAGAGAAAAGGCTGAAGAAGTGAAACAAAAGAAGAATACTTCTATAAGTTGTATAATAGTTTTATAGGTTTAAGGAAGTAGAAAGCTAAATGAATCGTGTGGCCAGCACAACGCACACTGTACGGTTCGCTTTTACAGCTGGATAAATCCATGAACCATGAGAGGGGGAAATTAATAACGAAGACTATAATAATAACGATTTGAACAAAATTCATGTGTTAGGGCCTAACAAGTGATTCCTCACCACCTGCCTTCATATACAGCTACATCCCTTTGTAAGTTTGCTGGATGTTTTTAACTATACTACAGCCGTTTTTATAGAGACTTCACTATATGTTAACATTGTCTTGAGTTCCAATCCTGATATACCGGGAACGGAAAAAAAAAACATTTGAGAAACACTGCACAATAATACTAACTCTTTTAGTTTTGTGACTTTGTCCCTCCTCATTTTCTTTCTTGGAAATACTTTCTTTTATTTTATTTTGAGGTTGACTTTCTTGGGTACAATTAGATCTAAATATTCAACCCAAATATTTTAAACAGTAGCAAACGCAAAAATTTTACTACATTATGATCATGTCTTCAAACATGCTCATTTCTAAACTGTATTGTCATTATTGTTATAACTGAATATTTTTACATAAACTAATTTTTTATTTTATTCTTATTGTTTAAATTCACTGGGTAGAACAATAGTTCGTTTCATCCACCCTTTTAATTCCAATTTTTTCTTCCCAGTTCTAAAGTCAACCTAAACTATTAAAGCCACTAGTGCATGAATTTTTTTTTCAAGGGAGGTCTACACACTGTCATGACAAATTAAATTTCTTCGAGGCAGAAAGCAAATCATAATCTGTACGCTATTCTTAATCAAAATTAAATTATACAAAAACAAATATTCCAGAAATGAAAGGGTCTCCCTCTTTACCCACATGGGGGCGCCCATGTTCACAGCTACAGCGTACTTTTTAACACACACACACAGATATTTTGCCTACTTAGGCGGTTGTTAAGTCTGCATGCAACTGTTAATTAATCCTCCACTTTCTAGGCATATCACTTCCGGCACTTCTAAGAGATGACAAATTTAGAAACTTCCTACATGTTCTTACTTCCCTTGAGTGCCGGATTTACTTTAGCATAAAATGTGCTACAGGAAAGTATCAACTGCAGCTATTTATAGATTGGGGGAAGGCGTTTTGATTATAAATGAAGAAGCTGGGTTTTGGGGCGGACTTTTTTTCCGGAGTAAGTTATAACGTTCATATTGTTACAGCTACAGTAATTGTAATTTAGACTTCTGTAAGACTAGTAACAGTAAGAGGCCGTCCATAAATAACGTCAGGCACTTAGGGGAGGGAAAGCTCAAACATTTGTGATATGTGACGAGGGGAGGAGGATCGTTTAAACAATATGACGTCATGTCCAGTGGCGTAGCTAGGGAGGGGCAAGGGGGACATATGTCCCCGGGCGCCACGTTAGGGGGCGTCAAAATGATTATTAAAACTTATTATTTAATGCTATTTTGATGTAAACTAATGTATCCCAATACTTTTGCAAGATTGAATTTTAGAGCTCCACAAATATCTTCATTACAAACCAGTTGGCAAGCATGATTTTGGCGCCCCCATTGAGCATTAAGGGGCGTCATTCTACTCATACAACAAATGACACATCCACGATGGCCTTTTTTTTTTCAAACAAAGATCAGTTCGGGTTCAAATATTATTCTTCATAAACTGAAAGTGGCATCTGGTTTTAACAATTATACAGGTTGGATAATTTCGAGTCGAATATACTTAGCACGAGTACACTCAGCTAAACAGGATCCAGTTGTTATCACATTTTTGGAACAGTTAAAAGTATATATTTGTTTTTCTCTCGTTCAACAACTCGTTTGGGAAAATTAAAAAGAGTTGTGCCAATCGCAGTGAAGAGGGAGTCTGAAACACGCTGGAGTGCACGATCAGAAGCTGTTAAAGCTATTTATGAAGGACTAGATGAACTAGTAGAGCTGTTGGAAAAATTATCAGAAGATGCAACAATGACGCCTGACACCAGAAGTGATGCAGAAACTTTGCTGGCAGGTATATTAAACTTTAACTTCCTAGTTTTGTTACATTTCTGAAACATCATACTTGGGAAAATTGATCTTGTCCAGAAACGGTTGTAGGATTCTACTATGAATTCCAAGGAAGCAGCAAGCATCTGATCTTGAATCGCTGGAGCAAGAACTTTTCAACATTCGTGATAATTTGAGCCAGGTTGCGGTAGACAATGGAAAATCAAGATGCACAACTTGGTGAATCGAGGTTGACAGAAGGATTAGACGACAAAGGAGGATGCCTGGAGAATTAGCAACTGATGCAGACTTTCTGCAGAAGAAGACATTGCACGTGTTATGAACAGCGTAATTGATAGACTCAGGAGATATCAATACAGTTTATGTCTAAAAAAGCTAAACACCAAATTTGGATTTTTACTAGGCGTAAAAACCATAGACTATAATACACATGGACCGCTTGCTTTAGTATTTCTGCTATATGATGACTCGAAAGACTGCTTTTCGAAATTCCCGATTCGTATAATACTTTGCACTTCCGTTTTATTGAATCGCTTTGATTATCTCAATGAAAAATTAAAATTAAAATCGAAAGTTCTATACAGCGAAAACATTTAAGAAACAAGGAGGTGCGTAGAAGTAATTTAAGACAGTCTTATTGGTTGCGCACGAAAAAAAAAGTACATATAAGCTCTAAAAATAGAGCAAGCGGTCCATCTAATTATAGTCTATGGTCAAAACTCTTCTCGCTGAGACAAATGTCGATACACTTCGTCAAAATTGCTAAATTTCTACGACACTGACGTCAATGGTCACGAATTGTGCACCGCAATCGGAGACTGCAAAATGCTGCCCAGTACCCGAACTGAAGTTCTACCTGAAACTCCTTTGGATCTTCTTGGTTTTGTTGTTTCATATGGAGATGACGTATTTCCGAATCTGCGCATTTCACTGCAAATACTTCTAACGATTGATGTTTCTGTTGCAAGCTGTGGAGTGGTCCTTCAGCAAACTGAAGCTTTTTGTGTCTTATTCAATTTAATGGGACAAGATCGTTTGAGTCAGGGGTCGGCAACCTAGGGATCGCGTGCCAAACTTGGCACGGAGAGCGATTTTCAATGGCACGCGAGACTTCCAAGATGCTTTTTTTTATTGATGAAAAAACATTTTCCAGTTCTTAATGAGGAAAACTGACTGTTGAAGACGATGTTTCTGAATGACAGAGCGACACATTTCACTTAGTTGAACGCATTTACAAGGACGGGTTAAATCAAGTGGGTTAAATGGACAAACAATTAACGCAGGAAATGTTTATTTACAACTGTTTAACGTAAATCAATTGTATACCTCTAATAATTAAATATTGTAATGAAAACCATAATGCTGGATTTATAACAAAAAAAAATAATTAGTCAGTAATATTTGTTATATTACAAAACATAACTTGTTTGGCATCAATATTGAATCAAAATTAGAAACTTTATTTGAAATAAAGGGAGATAATTAGCCCGTTTTATTTATGCTTTTATTTCTAATATTGTGTTTCTTATTTTTCTTTTATAATAGACTAAATGGCCCACAACTTATAACTATATAATGACCGAACTGTAAATGTAGTTGAAAATTATATAAATATTAGATCTATATGACTAAAACATTTTATGCACATTTTTTAAACATTACATTAACTACCCAGTTTGTATGATTACTACAGACGAATTCCGCTCTACTATAATTTGTGGTATATTAAACCATTGAGCAAGTTAAAGACACTCTCAGTTAAACTGAGAATTCTTGATCTTTGCAATCCTTTGCATTGAAAGAGAAACACTTCGAGAATTAATTTTGACAACGTGATTGCCGAGTTTGCGACAGTCAAATCAAGGTAGTAGAATATATATTTTTTTCAAATGAATTGTTTACAATCGTATAGAGACTTATTAGCCTGTATTCTATTTCATTAAAATACCAGATGTTTCGAAAATGAACCATAGAAACCGCACAATTTCCAAATTTTCTTGGGGGCTCAGCGAGCCCCCAGACTCTGTTGGTCCGAGAAGGGGCGCCGACTTTGTATCATGTCCCCGGGCGCAGATGACCCTAGCTACGCCACTGGTTATGTCAAAAGGTTTGCATCTTTAAACGAAAAGCCCACTTTAACAAGCTGTACTTTATTAACTACAGTAATTATATTGTTTTTTTGTAATATCATTATGACAAGTACAATAAACAAAATATTAAAAACATGAAGCTAATTTTAAAATTCGAAATCTGGTAGGGTTGACGTTTTTTTTTTGTTTGTTTTTTTTTAAGTGGGGGATTGGATAGCAAAGGATCTTTGTAACTTCTAAGCAGTGGCGTAGCTAGGGGAGGGGGAGTTGGTCCAAATTCAAAAGTCTCCCCGGGCCCCTACTTGAGGGGGACCCCCAAAGGAGTGTCCGAATTGTTTTTTTCTCATGTCATAATGTCGAATGTCAAAATGGAGGGGCCCCTAAAGAGACCAAGCCCCCCAAATCCCTTGCAACGGAACTGATTCTAAGTCTAATGGTAGGGTAGGGGTGACTTTTTGCGATGACTTGTGACGATGGGTGGAGAGGAGGTGAAAATTTACGTCTTTTATGGACTGCCCCAGTTGCGTATTTTTATGAGAACACAACATAGACACTGAACTGTATACCAAGAACAACTTTAAACCTTCCATCGGTAACTTTCCTCCTCAACACTAAGCGGGGATTAAAAAGAACTTCCTTGAGCATGGGGTCGATCGCCACGCCAGAAAACAAAGGTGGGAGCAGAAAAAAAGGATGGGGGGGGGGGGAGGAAATCTCACCATTTTTCACCTAGACCCCACCCCTCGTTATGTTAATATGTACCGGTATGTTATTATGTACCGGTATGTTAATATGTACCGGTATGTTAATATGTACAGGTATGTTTTGTTTTTAATTTAGTAAACAACATCAGAAAGGGCATTTTCTGTGTTATCTGATCAAGGCAACAGAAAATCTCCTTGTGTGGCAGCACACCCGCCTGTTGTAAATAAAATACAAAAGTTACATTCTGTTAGGCTATATTGTTGGTTTGTTTTTTAAGTAGCCTACTGCACTAGTGGCTCTCAGTGAATAATAAATGAAATGTACACTGTAGTACACCGGGCATTCAGAAGGGTGAGAAAATATTCACTTTTCTTTTGTGAATTGTACTATTGTAGTGTAGAATTTAAACATACATCTACGGTACAAATAATAATAAAAATGAATTTTTTTTTAAATTACAGAACGACAACTGCAAGTTTGTGGATAAACTTTCTTTTGCTATAAAACAAGGGACACAACTGGGATAAATTCACTAGAGAATAATTGTGTACCGTAAGTTGAGAAAGGAAATGGTTTTAAATAGATGTTTATTTTTATGCTGTCACATAATAGTATTATAGTTCATTGCAGAAGCTTTATATATTTATTATTTATATATATATATAATTAAAGAATCCCCTGAGTCTACGCAGCTTAGATTATTTGGTGCTTAGATGGACCTGACACATAATTGTGTAAAAGAAAGTGCAGCTGTTAAATCATCGCCAAAATAATACAAATTAACCCTTGAGGATAAATGTTACATTTTTTTAATACTTCCAACGACAATAGTAATTTTGACTAAATTGGTCACATCAGGACAACAGGGTCAATCATTTTTATAGAAACCATAGACGAAGTCCCTTTGAATCATCAATAATTTAGTGTGTTTAATCTTATGTTCATATTCTGTTATCTGTGCTGTGCATGTCAGGATAGCGCCTCCGTGTTCTTAATTCCTACATGCAGAGACTTGGTGAGGTAGAAACCTGCGCTACAAATCACTTGCAATATGACAGATGCTGCCCCCATCGCTTTAACCCACCAGTTGACCAGTACTTTCCACACATTATGAGGTTCGAAGCCCATGGTACTTCTTCAACAGCTTCCACTTACACTGAACTCTTCTGATAAGTTTACAGACATTCTTTCTACTAGATTTAGATAAAAGATTATTACATCCTAGGCAGGGATTAGTCGGCAGCAGGGCTAAAACCCAGGCCAGGCCATTTTGTTGACAGCCCCGTGTACTAACCACAGGATCAGCCAGCCTCATTAGAGATACACATCAAAACTATGTTTTCCTTTATATCTGATAAGCTTAGTGATAGTGTTCTGTATTTTTATAGTTTTATATTTTGATAGGCTTCCATTAAAATAGGTGTTACAAAATTATGAGAATTTATTAATGACTGTTTTAACCAACTGTAAGGCTTACAGGAGCAGGAAGGCATTAATCCATTTAAAAATAGTTCTTAATCCGGATATATATATTTCCTATGAACAAGCCCAACAAACTCGACACAAGTTCTATTCCAATTCTGAACAGGCCATATTGCATTCAACTCAAGCCTGAACAGAATACTGGATAACTGTAAACCCAACTGTTGACACTGACACTGTCCACACCCACAGGAAACAGAAGACCAATTCCTACTTGAAGGACCCAAGGTAACCAACCTCAGACATACATTACTACCCCCTCAACCTACCTTTACCTCTACACTATACAGCAATACAGAACAGTTAATGTTTATATGTTTGTTTGGCATTGACCGATAAGGAGCAAAAAACTCTACAGACTGGCTAAATGAAGCATTAATTCCCTTGGGGAATAGATTTCAGTATCTAAACAGGTTTTGTGAAGATTAAATGTATAAGAAGATGATTTACTATGCAAGTATTGTAAATTAATCACAATTAGAGCTAGACTAGACATTAAACATTAAATAAAATAAATGTATTGCTTGGATATTGAATTACGATTATGATTTGATGTTATCACTACTTTAACAACTAATGGCAATTATAATTCATGTTAAACTGATTACAATTTAATGGTGAATGTGATTAGTTTTTTTCTTTTGCAGAACTTCTAGGTCTGTGTGGTGTTGCAGATACGACTTAAATAAAAATAAAACAACAAAAAAATGCAATTTGTGGTTGTAATATATTATTGTATGTACAAAACTTTAATATAAGAATCTCAATAATTTGGAAGCAATTTAAAATTCTGACATTGCAAAATTTAAATAGAACATGCTACTCTAGTGAATTTGTTAAGAATTAAATAAAAATATTAAAACAAGCTAGATTAAACAAGAATTAAAATACAGTATATAGATATATTCTATGAATCACCAGATTCTGAAGGTAAACCATTGGACTGAGCATTACAAAAAAAATGATCTGAAATAAGAGAAAATATTTTTGAAAAAGAAAAACTAGTACATTTACAAAATCTGAAACTTTTGTATCTAGCTTGCTTCAAACTAAAATAGATTTGTTCAAACAGCAACAACTCACCTGTACTTATTAAAAAGGTATCTGTGTAAAATGTCTGGCACTGCATGGTTTCAGGGCTAAAATTTCCAGAACCACCAAATAGAACTACAGAATCACCAACAGCTATGCTACTGTGCTGTCCCCTTGGAGCTGGTTTGTCTCCCTCTACAATCACAGACTGCCACTCTTTTTTAACTGGACAAAAAGAGAGAATAAAATTATGGATATTAAATTTGACTTAATAAATATGGCAGGAATGGAAATTCTGAAAATTATTAATGTTATAGGGCTGTTTTTTAATAGATTTAAATAAAAAGTATTTTTATCTTAACTAGATATGAGAGTTAGACCCTAGAGTTAAAAATTTTCTTTGGCATTCAATTATATATAATTTAACAGGAGTGGGAGTTGGAGTCTGTGCATTGTTTGCAGACTCCGACTCCAGGTACCCCAAATTTCTTCCGAGTCCGACTCCTCGACTCCACACCCCTGGTTAAAATATTATATTTTCACCATATTCAACTGTCTCTTCATAATTTATTCTATTGACCGGACTTTTTAAGACTTACAGGACAAAAAACAAAAGCCTAAAAAAACTCAATAGTACAAAAAATTGTTACAACTCTGCAAGAAAATGTTTCCTTACCAAAATCAAAGATATCAAAACTCTCAAAGTGTTGATCATTTCTGCCCCTCCCACCAAACAAAACAGCCTTGTTGCCAACTGCAGTAAGTGAATGGAAAGATCTAGCAGCTGGCACCTGGCCTGAAACTGTCAAGTCTGTCAACCATTTTCTTGTATCTAGAAATGTGCACCAAATGTGAAAAAAACAACAACTTATAAATTGGTTAAAATCTAAGTCCATATTGTAAGTCACATGTTAAATAACATTTGTTTACATTAATAAAGCATTTATTGACCATCTTTTTTTTCTTACTGTTTGTATTTTTGTGTAATTGTATGTGAACCATTGCACTGTTCAACTGTCTATATTATAATCACTATTCTCCTTTACAATATTACTCTGGGTTCTACTAAGAAGACAGGGTTCCTGCCCCAAATTTGTTTTATAGTCATCAACCTATTTCTTTTCCTTAAGTCCCAGACACATACATTGTCATCAAAATACAAAATTCCCTGGTGCCCAGGCACGTATATTGTCATCAAAATACAAAATTCCCTGGTGCCCAGGCACATAAATTGTCATCAAAATACAAAATTCCCTGGTGCCCAGGCACATATATTATAATCAAAATACAAAATTCCCTGGTGCCCAGGTGCATATTTATTTGACCTTTCACCATAGTCTCAGGCAGAATATTTATTCTGTAGCTGAATAGTTGAATTTTATTTTGCTTTTAAAATTACAAAAATTGACCAATTACTGAGTTCTTTTTGAGAAATTGAAAGTGAGATTTTAATGGACGCTACCTAATTATTTTGTTATTATGGACTTGTGTGTTGATAAAACTTTTTCCTATTGAATTAATATTATGAATGAATACAATTCTTTTATGAATTAGATTATTCTAATAAGGTAAGTTATTTTGTTTCTAGCAATTTACTCTCTGTGTGTTGTTATCAGTTTTTAACAACAAAAAAAAGAAAAAAATATATCTTTGAAACCCTATAGTTGTTTCCGCCATTCTGAAGTCTGGGACGAAGAGAATAATTAGTAAAATAATGGCCGGGACTCAAGGTATGCATTGCAGGAAAGTAGGTCGGTATTGGAAGTAAATTGATTTTAAATGGATGTAAAATGGTTGTAACTAATGAAGCCAATGTTCAACACCTACCAACATTAAAAATATGCAAATCATTTTGTCGTTCTTCAATATCTCTGCCTCCAAATATGATGAGGTGTCTTCCAATAGCACACATAGCATGGGCTGCCCTTTGTGTTGGCACACCAAGGTTCATTTGCATTGGCTGGGTCCACTTTAATGTTTCTGATATATAGAATTAATACTTCATAAGTATGAATGTGTAATAATCTACATTTTAACATATCATATCCACTGCAATCCTCAGTGTTGCTTGCAAATTCATGATTACAAATAACATTAGGTGTTTTCAGCAGTCTAGCTCTGATATTTGGTTACATAGGCAACCAACTTCCCATAAACATATAACAATAACTTGTTTTAATTTTAAATTGCAATGTGCATTGACTACACTATCATTTTATGGCCACAAGCTTAGGAAATTCTAAAAAAAAAATAATTCAACTTGTCCACATAAATTCAATTACTTGTTTACCATATGACTGCTGAGGGTAATACAAGCTATCTTGTGATATCAAATAAAATACATGAAAAAGGTCAAAATACATATTTATATTGACTTGACATTCACAGGGTTCCTAAATGCCCTGCATTTTGTGATTATTTGCAAATTTCAGACGCCCATGAATATACTCATGGGCAATCGACCATATTGTAGCAGATGCACATACACTTGGAAAGATATTGTCATGTGAAGTTGATGCCTTATTGTAGTTAGGAAATATATTGTACGATTTGCTAATGAGTTGTATAAAGAAGTGAAGTACGAAGTCTTGTGAATTCTGTTTTACATATTATTAATGGATTATTATATAAAAGTGAAAAATTCATTGAAATTTACCATTTGTTGACATTAAAGACATGATATTTTAGTTGAGAAACTGAATGGTAAAAATGCTTAAATATTTTCTTGTACTATACATCTACTATAAGCCATATTTGACAAAAGTACATAAAATTCTCTCAATAGCAACATGACCATGATAAATCTAATGTAGAATTTAGGCCCAGTCTCACACCCCCAAGTTAGTATGCTTTGTGTGGACAAGTTCCAGTTAGCAATATTATAGGCAAAAAAAAATCACATATAAATAATTAGTATCTTTTTTAAAGAGAGCATAGCTTACCAGTATCTAATACATATAGATCATTAAACCAGCCAAACTCTGCCCCTTCTTGCTCATGGGATTCTGGAATATCATCTTCCTCCTCATCATCATCATCTCCTTCCAGCTGTGAAATTTAGATATAATATAACAACTAACTAGTTGGCAGTATCTCAAACAACTACTATTAGTACTATTATTAATTTAAAGACATAACAAACTAATATCTATTCAAATGTAAAATAGCTCAAATTTACATCAATGTTTATTTGGCTTTACTGTAAGTGTAAGTGAGAAAACAGCTTTGTGGCCTTGTTGACAGACGTGGAATACTTTTACAAAATGTAAGTACTTTTATGATTTATTCAGTCAGAAAGAGTACATATTGTTACATACATCTGCAGCTTCTGCCTCATCAGATTTTGGTCCAAAACCACCAAAATAAAATATCTTTGTGTCAATAGCTACTGCCTGCAGTTTGTCTCTAGCCCTGGGTCTAGTGCCTTCAGTCTCAAGTATACACCAGGAATTTGTCACTAAATATTATTGAACAATTCAACAGAGATAGAAAAAAAATGAAACATATCAAATACATTGTCATGGAATTTCATTAATTACAACATTAAAAAAAATATTTTAATTATAGTTTTAAAGTAATGTAAATTTTAAAATGAGTTACAATAAAAAAATATTTTAAATAATATTTAATATTACTATTCACTTTTATTTTTAAAGTTTGATCACAGAAACAAGTGGAAAGGAATTAGTAAGAATCGTACGTGTATCAAAGACAAACATGTCATCAAACCATCCAGATATATGGCTTAAACCACCAAATAAATAAAGTTTGGTTCCCACAGCGACTAGGGATGACGCTGATCTTGCTGGTGGAATCATTCCAGAGACTTCAGGTTGATACCATTTTAATGTCTCTGATGATCAAAAGGTTTATTCAAAGTAAATTATCTGATGTAAAAAAAAAGTTCAGCTTAGTAAATAGTAGTTTTAACAATTGATGAGTCAAAAACAAACAACTAACCGACTAACCTAAGTCAAAGACAATCATTTCATTTGTTTCTTTAGGCTCATTTCCTTGCCCTTGTTCAACACCTCCAAAGATGTAAACTTTCTTTCCGACACTGCAGGCAACTTGTCCTTCTCTGCCCGAATAGGGAAAACCCGAAGACTCACAATCAATGTTTATTTTCTTAACCTGGATGGTGACTTTCTCCGGGTGATTTGTTGCATTACTCGTCATTTTTAATTATGTGAAGAAAGCTCTGCCTAATTCATGTGGCTTACGGAATATCACGTAACACAGATCTACAAAGAAAAAGTTCTAGATATAAATATAAGCAAATCATCATAAAGAGCATAGCTATGTGAGTATGTCAGACCAAGAGAAAAATATAATATAATATGAAAATTATATAACATGAAAATTTAGGTCATTTAGAGAAAAGGCATATATCTGGAAAACTGGGATAAAGCTGGGGTGTGTAACATTTTTCATTAAGTAAAGTACCCGTCGGACCAAATTGATCCATAGGGCCGGCAGCGTTCACCAGTTTCTGTGGCCACGGCACACTAGATTATTGTGTGGCCAGCACTATGCACAGCCGCCTTTACTTTACCCCAACTAAGGTCACGTACTCATCAGAGCTGGGTATGCTCAGGGACACCCTCAGACCTGGAAAAAAAAATCCTAGCCCCCACAAGGATTCAAACCCAGGACCTTCGGATCGACAGTCGAACGTGCTTCCGCTTTTTCATTAGTGGGCTGTAAAAAAGTGGATAAAAGTAAAAGATGGGCCAAGCTGTCTGAAATTATTTTTTTTACAAAAATAATAAAAAGATTTCAGTTGGAAGCTCTGGGACACTAGGGGACCCAAGATAAAAATGATATATTAATTAAAAAAATATGGTTCAACTTTATTTTACGGTAAAAAACTGTATAGGCTACATAATTAATAATATATACAATAATTTTGAAAAGTCTTTAACCCTTATTTTAATTGTTTTTAAAATAAATTTATTTACAATTCTAATCTAAGGCTAATGGGCAAATTTATTAAATATGTAGCTAGGCCCTACCCTATAAAAAATGATCTAATTCGACATTAAAATATTGCCCTTAATTATGTGGTAGTTATATGTGGCATAAAACAATCTTAATAATATAATCTTAAACTTACTAAAAAGTATTAGGCCTACTCATTTAAAAAGTTGGATTTTTAATCATTTACTTTTAAATATGTATGCCTAGTTTATTTAGTTAATTTAGCGTATAGGTTAGGCTTAGTGAGCCAAGTCACCAAGTGGCAGTTTTCAGAAAATGGATATTAATTGTTAGGCCTGTTTTGGTTGTTGTAAAAAAAAAAATAGATAAGTCTCGTCATAGATTTCTAAAACTATCTAAATGTAACCCAAACATATTTTTTCATAAAACCGCATTATTTTAAAATATTCAGCTCAGCCATCAAATGATTTTATTACATAATAAAGTAATTCCCAACTTAACGAAAATATGCAATCTCTCACAAGAATTTTATGTTAGGAACTAAAGCTAGACTGCAATAATTTTAAAATGCGTGCATGCGATTTAAAATGTAAATCCAATAGGGTAGCTTTTTGGTTCTCTTAGATGCATTTGCTGACCAGAACCTATAAATTATAGTATACTGCATTTTTCT
This sequence comes from Anisus vortex, assembly GCA_949126835.1. Taxonomy (NCBI): domain Eukaryota; kingdom Metazoa; phylum Mollusca; class Gastropoda; family Planorbidae; genus Anisus; species Anisus vortex. The sequence goes on along the minus strand of OX421492.1, from coordinate 22,482,140 downwards.
ATTTATATATATAAAAATAATTTTATCTGTGTCTGTCACTAGTCTGTCTGTTATGTCCGAATTCAAATGCTAACTATTTACACATTTCTAACATCTTCTTTATAATCTACAGTAACACAGCCATAATTTTTTAAGTTTTCAACTAAATGTACACAAACTGTAAAGGTTTAAATGTAAAAAAATATATCGCTGGTTGCCAACATAACGATTTTAAGTCCAACAAGGTCATCAATTTCTGCAGCTAAACTTGCTACTAAAGTGACTTTTAGGTAGGCTATAATGAACTACTATGGATGCAAAATTATTAGTTTTTGTAAAAATAATAAATAAAAGCAAGACAAAAATGACAAAATGATAGGCCTATCTTTACATTTTGTGATCTTAGGCTATTACATTGACTTTATACATGTGTCGTAAATTCGTAAAAAATAAAATTCATTTAATGAAAATATATATTGTCTGTTTTTATGATTCTGTGCTGTTGTTTAGTCTAATTTATTTCGTAGTGGATGCGCGCCCGGCGACCGGACAAATAGTGCACGAGATATGCGTCTGGCGACCTAAGTCACGTGACCGACCAAATTTTAAAAAAGCTACTGGCGTATGCCCATAATCGTTTAATCTTGCCCTATTTGCTTAATTACTATCTGTTGTGAGTTATGATCACGGTTTCCTGGCCTAGTGGTCAGTACTGTGTGCTGGCAACCGGCGTGTCGCAGGTTCTACACCAGCTTTTATTTTTTAAAATTCAAGTATAGCAAAACAATATATTTTTAGTTCAATACGTGAATACCCTTCATTTATTCAAGTGGGTGGACATAATTTCATTCAAAGTATCAAAGAAATAAAAATACGACTAATGCCTATTTCTTTAGAAACGTGTTAAAAGTCATTACCAAACATCTTATAAAGTATAAAGTTATTAGTTAACATCTTGACTTGCGCAACAATTATGATGAACCATTCATTTGTACATGTGGGTGGACATAACAATTTCATTAAATTTATCCTTTTAAATTTAAATTAAAGTATTAAACTAATAATAAGACTATTAGGCCTAATGCCCATTTCTTTATAAATTTGATAAATATCAATACGCTCTACGTCTCTCATTTGTACTTGTAGTTGGGTGGTCAAATAACAAGCCCGCCAGAATAATATCTTCCTAATAATGTGTCCGGTGGTCAAGTGATGTGCTCGACGGAAGAATATCTCCCGCAATATTTAATATTTTGTCCGGTTGCCAGGCGTATATCTTCCGCGCTATATGTCCGGACCGGTCGCCGGACATATTTCTCCTGCAATATTTGTCCGGTCGCCAGACGTATAGACACTGCCAATTTATTTTGTACCACATTTAGTTTTAGTAGGCCTATATTCAGAATTTAGACAAATGGATTTTCTCGATCTTTGAATTAAAAAAAAATTAGCCTAGGCCTATAAAATATTGTCCAATATTGAAAAGTTAGATGAATCTAATCTTCATATTTATATTTTGAATCCATTGCTTCCAGGCTTTAAAATGATAAATATTACACTGAATTACAGTAATAATTTTTATTAATAAATTAAAAAAAAAAAGTTGTGAAACCTACCTTATAACTTATAATAAATAATTTGTTGTAGGCTAGTTATAGCCAGTTATAGTCTAAGTTATAGTTATGGATTATAGCCTACTACTACTAGTAGTCTAGTACTATTACACTATTAGTATTAGTTACTAAGACTAGCTATGGCTATAGAGCTAATAGGCCTAATTAAAACTTAAAACAGGCTCAATTATTATTGCTTAGCCCTCACTTAGTTAGGCCTAGGCCTATTTATTATTAATTTATTAGTTTAGTAAATGATTATTAAGCATTTTGTTAGTATTAGCTTATTAGGCCTACTTCAAGTACTTGAAGTTGGAGGTAGGCCTACTGTTTAAGTTTAGGAGTTTAGGCTTAGTAAAGTGGCTTAGTCAACTATATAGGACCTATAATAGGTATAGGCCTACCGTATAGGCCCCTAAATTCCTAAATCTAATCAAGGGAATCAAGCCTATCACTATCGGATCGGGTCTAACCTTCTAAACTCTGTACTATCGACATCGCTGCTCATTGCACTATTCTGATTCTACTAAACTAAAACCTGACATTATTTTATGACTATAGTACTCTATAATTTTTAGGTTATAATAAATAATACTTAATTTAAGACTTTTATATTTAATAAAACAATAAAACTACAAAACCGTTGCCGTTGTAACTTGTTATAATCATAATGACTCATAAATTGTTTTATTTAATACAAAATAATCTTTACTAAGCCTTCTATAAAATATAGATTTAATCTTTAAATAAAATATTGCTTTATTGTAAAAGTAAGTATGCATAAATAGATTTATACTTTCAAACACACTTATGTTTAGTATAAAGTATTGTATCCACTTCACGGTGCTGGTGAAAGTTGTCTTGTTAGCTTCTATGAATCTTCCCGCGAAAGAAACAAAGAAGAGTACCACATATTTCTACCAGATAAGCTACAGATTTTACAACTTCGGCTTTTTTATACAGCCTTTCGATAAAAAAAAAATTCGCTAGTGTTACATCTCATTTTCAAGCACTATAATATTTAGATACATAATTTAATTTTAAATTGCAATGTGCATTGACTACACTATCATTTTATGGCCACAAGCTTAGGAAATTCTAAAAAAAAAATAATTCAACTTGTCCACATAAATTCAATTACTTGTTTACCATATGACTGCTGAGGGTAATACAAGCTATCTTGTGATATCAAATAAAATACATGAAAAAGGTCAAAATACATATTTATATTGACTTGACATTCACAGGGTTCCTAAATGCCCTGCATTTTGTGATTATTTGCAAATTTCAGACGCCCATGAATATACTCATGGGCAATCGACCATATTGTAGCAGATGCACATACACTTGGAAAGATATTGTCATGTGAAGTTGATGCCTTATTGTAGTTAGGAAATATATTGTACGATTTGCTAATGAGTTGTATAAAGAAGTGAAGTACGAAGTCTTGTGAATTCTGTTTTACATATTATTAATGGATTATTATATAAAAGTGAAAAATTCATTGAAATTTACCATTTGTTGACATTAAAGACATGATATTTTAGTTGAGAAACTGAATGGTAAAAATGCTTAAATATTTTCTTGTACTATACATCTACTATAAGCCATATTTGACAAAAGTACATAAAATTCTCTCAATAGCAACATGACCATGATAAATCTAATGTAGAATTTAGGCCCAGTCTCACACCCCCAAGTTAGTATGCTTTGTGTGGACAAGTTCCAGTTAGCAATATTATAGGCAAAAAAAAATCACATATAAATAATTAGTATCTTTTTTAAAGAGAGCATAGCTTACCAGTATCTAATACATATAGATCATTAAACCAGCCAAACTCTGCCCCTTCTTGCTCATGGGATTCTGGAATATCATCTTCCTCCTCATCATCATCATCTCCTTCCAGCTGTGAAATTTAGATATAATATAACAACTAACTAGTTGGCAGTATCTCAAACAACTACTATTAGTACTATTATTAATTTAAAGACATAACAAACTAATATCTATTCAAATGTAAAATAGCTCAAATTTACATCAATGTTTATTTGGCTTTACTGTAAGTGTAAGTGAGAAAACAGCTTTGTGGCCTTGTTGACAGACGTGGAATACTTTTACAAAATGTAAGTACTTTTATGATTTATTCAGTCAGAAAGAGTACATATTGTTACATACATCTGCAGCTTCTGCCTCATCAGATTTTGGTCCAAAACCACCAAAATAAAATATCTTTGTGTCAATAGCTACTGCCTGCAGTTTGTCTCTAGCCCTGGGTCTAGTGCCTTCAGTCTCAAGTATACACCAGGAATTTGTCACTAAATATTATTGAACAATTCAACAGAGATAGAAAAAAAATGAAACATATCAAATACATTGTCATGGAATTTCATTAATTACAACATTAAAAAAAATATTTTAATTATAGTTTTAAAGTAATGTAAATTTTAAAATGAGTTACAATAAAAAAATATTTTAAATAATATTTAATATTACTATTCACTTTTATTTTTAAAGTTTGATCACAGAAACAAGTGGAAAGGAATTAGTAAGAATCGTACGTGTATCAAAGACAAACATGTCATCAAACCATCCAGATATATGGCTTAAACCACCAAATAAATAAAGTTTGGTTCCCACAGCGACTAGGGATGACGCTGATCTTGCTGGTGGAATCATTCCAGAGACTTCAGGTTGATACCATTTTAATGTCTCTGATGATCAAAAGGTTTATTCAAAGTAAATTATCTGATGTAAAAAAAAAGTTCAGCTTAGTAAATAGTAGTTTTAACAATTGATGAGTCAAAAACAAACAACTAACCGACTAACCTAAGTCAAAGACAATCATTTCATTTGTTTCTTTAGGCTCATTTCCTTGCCCTTGTTCAACACCTCCAAAGATGTAAACTTTCTTTCCGACACTGCAGGCAACTTGTCCTTCTCTGCCCGAATAGGGAAAACCCGAAGACTCACAATCAATGTTTATTTTCTTAACCTGGATGGTGACTTTCTCCGGGTGATTTGTTGCATTACTCGTCATTTTTAATTATGTGAAGAAAGCTCTGCCTAATTCATGTGGCTTACGGAATATCACGTAACACAGATCTACAAAGAAAAAGTTCTAGATATAAATATAAGCAAATCATCATAAAGAGCATAGCTATGTGAGTATGTCAGACCAAGAGAAAAATATAATATAATATGAAAATTATATAACATGAAAATTTAGGTCATTTAGAGAAAAGGCATATATCTGGAAAACTGGGATAAAGCTGGGGTGTGTAACATTTTTCATTAAGTAAAGTACCCGTCGGACCAAATTGATCCATAGGGCCGGCAGCGTTCACCAGTTTCTGTGGCCACGGCACACTAGATTATTGTGTGGCCAGCACTATGCACAGCCGCCTTTACTTTACCCCAACTAAGGTCACGTACTCATCAGAGCTGGGTATGCTCAGGGACACCCTCAGACCTGGAAAAAAAAATCCTAGCCCCCACAAGGATTCAAACCCAGGACCTTCGGATCGACAGTCGAACGTGCTTCCGCTTTTTCATTAGTGGGCTGTAAAAAAGTGGATAAAAGTAAAAGATGGGCCAAGCTGTCTGAAATTATTTTTTTTACAAAAATAATAAAAAGATTTCAGTTGGAAGCTCTGGGACACTAGGGGACCCAAGATAAAAATGATATATTAATTAAAAAAATATGGTTCAACTTTATTTTACGGTAAAAAACTGTATAGGCTACATAATTAATAATATATACAATAATTTTGAAAAGTCTTTAACCCTTATTTTAATTGTTTTTAAAATAAATTTATTTACAATTCTAATCTAAGGCTAATGGGCAAATTTATTAAATATGTAGCTAGGCCCTACCCTATAAAAAATGATCTAATTCGACATTAAAATATTGCCCTTAATTATGTGGTAGTTATATGTGGCATAAAACAATCTTAATAATATAATCTTAAACTTACTAAAAAGTATTAGGCCTACTCATTTAAAAAGTTGGATTTTTAATCATTTACTTTTAAATATGTATGCCTAGTTTATTTAGTTAATTTAGCGTATAGGTTAGGCTTAGTGAGCCAAGTCACCAAGTGGCAGTTTTCAGAAAATGGATATTAATTGTTAGGCCTGTTTTGGTTGTTGTAAAAAAAAAAATAGATAAGTCTCGTCATAGATTTCTAAAACTATCTAAATGTAACCCAAACATATTTTTTCATAAAACCGCATTATTTTAAAATATTCAGCTCAGCCATCAAATGATTTTATTACATAATAAAGTAATTCCCAACTTAACGAAAATATGCAATCTCTCACAAGAATTTTATGTTAGGAACTAAAGCTAGACTGCAATAATTTTAAAATGCGTGCATGCGATTTAAAATGTAAATCCAATAGGGTAGCTTTTTGGTTCTCTTAGATGCATTTGCTGACCAGAACCTATAAATTATAGTATACTGCATTTTTCTATTTATATATATAAAAATAATTTTATCTGTGTCTGTCACTAGTCTGTCTGTTATGTCCGAATTCAAATGCTAACTATTTACACATTTCTAACATCTTCTTTATAATCTACAGTAACACAGCCATAATTTTTTAAGTTTTCAACTAAATGTACACAAACTGTAAAGGTTTAAATGTAAAAAAATATATCGCTGGTTGCCAACATAACGATTTTAAGTCCAACAAGGTCATCAATTTCTGCAGCTAAACTTGCTACTAAAGTGACTTTTAGGTAGGCTATAATGAACTACTATGGATGCAAAATTATTAGTTTTTGTAAAAATAATAAATAAAAGCAAGACAAAAATGACAAAATGATAGGCCTATCTTTACATTTTGTGATCTTAGGCTATTACATTGACTTTATACATGTGTCGTAAATTCGTAAAAAATAAAATTCATTTAATGAAAATATATATTGTCTGTTTTTATGATTCTGTGCTGTTGTTTAGTCTAATTTATTTCGTAGTGGATGCGCGCCCGGCGACCGGACAAATAGTGCACGAGATATGCGTCTGGCGACCTAAGTCACGTGACCGACCAAATTTTAAAAAAGCTACTGGCGTATGCCCATAATCGTTTAATCTTGCCCTATTTGCTTAATTACTATCTGTTGTGAGTTATGATCACGGTTTCCTGGCCTAGTGGTCAGTACTGTGTGCTGGCAACCGGCGTGTCGCAGGTTCTACACCAGCTTTTATTTTTTAAAATTCAAGTATAGCAAAACAATATATTTTTAGTTCAATACGTGAATACCCTTCATTTATTCAAGTGGGTGGACATAATTTCATTCAAAGTATCAAAGAAATAAAAATACGACTAATGCCTATTTCTTTAGAAACGTGTTAAAAGTCATTACCAAACATCTTATAAAGTATAAAGTTATTAGTTAACATCTTGACTTGCGCAACAATTATGATGAACCATTCATTTGTACATGTGGGTGGACATAACAATTTCATTAAATTTATCCTTTTAAATTTAAATTAAAGTATTAAACTAATAATAAGACTATTAGGCCTAATGCCCATTTCTTTATAAATTTGATAAATATCAATACGCTCTACGTCTCTCATTTGTACTTGTAGTTGGGTGGTCAAATAACAAGCCCGCCAGAATAATATCTTCCTAATAATGTGTCCGGTGGTCAAGTGATGTGCTCGACGGAAGAATATCTCCCGCAATATTTAATATTTTGTCCGGTTGCCAGGCGTATATCTTCCGCGCTATATGTCCGGACCGGTCGCCGGACATATTTCTCCTGCAATATTTGTCCGGTCGCCAGACGTATAGACACTGCCAATTTATTTTGTACCACATTTAGTTTTAGTAGGCCTATATTCAGAATTTAGACAAATGGATTTTCTCGATCTTTGAATTAAAAAAAAATTAGCCTAGGCCTATAAAATATTGTCCAATATTGAAAAGTTAGATGAATCTAATCTTCATATTTATATTTTGAATCCATTGCTTCCAGGCTTTAAAATGATAAATATTACACTGAATTACAGTAATAATTTTTATTAATAAATTAAAAAAAAAAAGTTGTGAAACCTACCTTATAACTTATAATAAATAATTTGTTGTAGGCTAGTTATAGCCAGTTATAGTCTAAGTTATAGTTATGGATTATAGCCTACTACTACTAGTAGTCTAGTACTATTACACTATTAGTATTAGTTACTAAGACTAGCTATGGCTATAGAGCTAATAGGCCTAATTAAAACTTAAAACAGGCTCAATTATTATTGCTTAGCCCTCACTTAGTTAGGCCTAGGCCTATTTATTATTAATTTATTAGTTTAGTAAATGATTATTAAGCATTTTGTTAGTATTAGCTTATTAGGCCTACTTCAAGTACTTGAAGTTGGAGGTAGGCCTACTGTTTAAGTTTAGGAGTTTAGGCTTAGTAAAGTGGCTTAGTCAACTATATAGGACCTATAATAGGTATAGGCCTACCGTATAGGCCCCTAAATTCCTAAATCTAATCAAGGGAATCAAGCCTATCACTATCGGATCGGGTCTAACCTTCTAAACTCTGTACTATCGACATCGCTGCTCATTGCACTATTCTGATTCTACTAAACTAAAACCTGACATTATTTTATGACTATAGTACTCTATAATTTTTAGGTTATAATAAATAATACTTAATTTAAGACTTTTATATTTAATAAAACAATAAAACTACAAAACCGTTGCCGTTGTAACTTGTTATAATCATAATGACTCATAAATTGTTTTATTTAATACAAAATAATCTTTACTAAGCCTTCTATAAAATATAGATTTAATCTTTAAATAAAATATTGCTTTATTGTAAAAGTAAGTATGCATAAATAGATTTATACTTTCAAACACACTTATGTTTAGTATAAAGTATTGTATCCACTTCACGGTGCTGGTGAAAGTTGTCTTGTTAGCTTCTATGAATCTTCCCGCGAAAGAAACAAAGAAGAGTACCACATATTTCTACCAGATAAGCTACAGATTTTACAACTTCGGCTTTTTTATACAGCCTTTCGATAAAAAAAAAATTCGCTAGTGTTACATCTCATTTTCAAGCACTATAATATTTAGATACATAACGAAAATATAAAAGTAATTAAAATCCTATGCTGAATGGTCAAGTGGATAAGCTTCATATTTTTATAGTGTAGATCTACAGATCAAATTATGTTGAAGTTTAATTAAAACATGCACGTTGTGTAAATATCTACGTTTTGTCTCTTATACTTAGTCTATACAAAACGAAGATTATTGGCCATCGTGTTTAGAAGAAAAATTGGAGAAAATTTTAAGAAATATAATACTTTGATTGACACTTTTTTTTATCACATACGATATTGTAACATTAGCATTTACTTTGCAAACATTTCAAACAAGCTTGATATGCACTGAGCTATATATACATAGAGTGCTCAAGCATAAAAAAGAAGACATTCAGAACAGACTGAACAAATCAAGAATTGCATTTTACAACATGACCAACATCTGGAAATCCTGTCAATATAGTACCAGAACGAAAATAAAACTATATAACAGCTGTGTGCTTCCTGTCCTTCTATATGGTGCAGAATGTTGGCGCCTGACTAGACTCGGACCACGGATGAGCGTAGGAAGCAATAATCTTCTTTATGGAAGGAGCGTCTGTAACGTATAAGATAAGATAAGATAACACAACAGGACCTTGTGAAGCTTTCCACTTTCCACGTAAAAAAACCTCAGGAAGATTTTGAAAATTTTTTGGACAAAGAAATAACCAACGAAGAATTAATGTCCCATTGCAATTACCCCCAATCCAACCACGAAGACATGGGCACTATCATAATGAAAAAGCCTTGGCGATGGATTGGCCATGTGTTGAGAAGAGATGTAAGGTAGGGAACATCTGCAAGACAGCACTACACTGGACTCCAGAAGGGAAAAGAAAGAGAGGTCGGCCAAAAGTAACCTGGCGCAGAACTGTGGAGCAGGAATTAAAAGAATTTGGTCACTCCTGGGGTACGATTGGAATTGACACACGTGACAGAGAAAGATGGAAGGACTTTGTTGCTGTCCTATGCGCCCACGGCGTTACGGGCAGTAAGTAAGTAAGTAAGCTCAAGCATAAAGAAGAAAAAAAGAGGAGAAAATGTGGACTTTTAAATATAGATAAGTGTACTGACCAAAAATATATATAAACTTGTCGTAATCAGGGCTGTGGAGTCGGAGTCGAAGAGTTGGAGGAATTTTGGTACCTGGAGTCGGAGTTGGAAGTACAAAAAAATGAGCAGTCGGAGTTGGAGTCGGAAGTAAAAAGAAAATGAGGAGTCGGAGTTGGAGTCAGAACATTTATCTACCGACTCCACAGCCCTGGTCGTTATTGCGTCATTGAAATTTGATCAAAATGAGCTTTTTTTTATACTGAACATCCGGTTATATATATATATATATATAGATATAGATATATATACTGGGAGTCTGTTTCATTCCTTTGTCCATTGAGCGTTTATCAATGAGAACACTATAACACTCTTTCCACATTACCATTGTGTCCTGGGATACAGAAAAAAAAAGTTCATACATTTTTAGTAACTGAAAAGCAACTTGCTTTTGGGCAACTCCAGTGTTTTGCTTTAACCGACCCAGTCACTTATTGACAGTAATTAAAGAAGAACATGAAAAGTGCACTAATGATTTTAAAAACTTTGCCGTACAAAAGCCGGACATTTTCAGGGTTTCTAGCTTTGCATGCCGAACGTCTGGCAACCCTATATGCATGAAGAGCGGTGTGGGGATTTTATGGCTGGCATAGAAATATACCTTGTGCAAAGTTAAACCTTTCTTTAAGAAGAGGAATCATCATCACATGGCCCCCAGAATTTAAAAAATTCCTTAACCGGTACTCCGCTGCAAATAATATTATATGTAAACTCTAATAAATATAAGAATATAAGCTTATACTTGTGTAGGCTTTCACTTATCTATTCCATATTGCATGGGTAGACATGGATCGTGCATAAGCGCTAGCCTAAGTTGTTATGTAGACTCATTATAAGGCATATATTTATATATATAATAACCAGCCTTGGTCACAGTGGCAGAGCAGCAGCGCGTTCGACTGGTATTCCGAAAGTCCAGGATTCTCATCCAGGTGAAAGTTACAGGTATGGAAGGTATCCCTGAGTGCAGGCATGCACAGTTATCATAGTCTGATAGGTAGGCCTACCTGACATTAAGGCAAAGTAAAGGTGGCTGGGCTAAACAAAAACTACTTTGCCATGTCCCAGGAAACTAGCCTATTTAGTAAACGCTGCTTTACCAGCCCTATATGGATCAACTTGGCCTGGTGCATTACTTTACTAATAAACAGAAGTTGACATACTTTTATTGTATAGATATTTAAATTTACAAATAATTTTGAAATTTAAAAAATGTTATATGGTAGGACTAGGAAAGTGTTTTTGTCTTTATGTTTATCTGAGCTTTGCAACAGGTTGTTATTGTGTTGTATTTCTAAATTAGAGTTTAATGCCTTATGTATTATTACTACTTTACTCTTTGCCCTTCTGTCCTCTAGTGTTTCTAGGTTTAGTGATTTTACTAATGGTGTTACTCTTGTTAATTGGGAATATTCACTAGTTATGAACCTTGCAACTCTTTTTTGAATTTGTTCTAATTTTTTAATGTTTTCCTTAGTTGATGGGTCCCATACAGATGCTGCATATTCTAGTATAGGCCTAACTAATGTGAGATAGCATTTAAAGTTTATATTCTAATTATATTTGTAAAAGTTCCTTTTTATGAATCCTAATGATTTGTTTGATTTTTTGATTGCTTCATCAATATAGGGTTCCAAGATAACTTATCATTTTTTATTTTATTACTCCTAGATACTTAGCATTGTTTGTTTGAGTTAGTTCTTTACCATGAATGAAGTAGTTTGCTATTATTTGTTTCTTTTTCTTGGATACCCTTATTAGTTGGCATTTTTCTGGGTGAAAAGACATACTCCAGTTTGATTCCCATTTTTGTAGTTCATCTAGGTCTTTTTGTAGAAGTTCACTATCTTTTCCTGTCTTTATTATTCTATAAATTATGCAATCATCTGCAAATAATCTTACTTTTGTTCCTGTGTTGATGCAATTTGGCAGATCATTAATGTAAATTAGAAATAGTAGGGGCCCTAGAACAGTTCCTTGTGGAACTCCTGAGTTTACTGTTATTGGTGATGACTTAGAGCCATTTATTATCACTGTTTGTTCTCTGCCTATAAGAAAGTCCTGAATCCACTGATGTAAGGGACCAGAGATGCCAAAGTATTTAAGTTTTTTAAGAAGACTAGAATGATGATTTTTATCAAATGCTTTTGAAAAATCTAGTAATATAGCATCAATTAGGTTGTTATTATCTAATCGCTTAGACAAGTCATCTTTTAAGCCTATCAATTGAGTCTCACATGATCTTTTTTTCCTGAAGCCATGTTGGTGTGGGCACAGGGCATTAAGTTTGTCTAGATGATTTACTATACTACTATATATTATATGTTCAAGTAATTTACATGTTATGCTTGTTAGGGAAACAGGTCTATAATTTCTGGGGTCAGATTTATCTCCTTTTTTTTAAAAGGGGGGTTACATTGGCTAATTTCCAATGTGATTACTATTACTTCAAAATTTTTTTTATTACCTATACTTATAATTATAATATAGTCATAATACTAATTACTAAAATGTTTACATAGCACTATAATCTAAGATTGTAAAATTTTTCTGCACAAAATGATAGTAAATATACAGTAACATAATTTTATTAACTTACCATGTTATGATGTTGCTTTTTTAAGGTTGTAAGAAATTGTAATAATAACATTGGATTGTGGTATTGTACACAAAGAAGGGTGTGATAGGTAATAGTTAATAGATTCTATGTAAAAAAAATATAGGATGAAATTGTGTTGTAATGAATTTTCAACACTAGTAATGCTTGGTATTCTTGTACCAGTAGTCTTGTCCGCATTTAGAAAACATATTTGTCAAAATTTATATAACAGAATGAGCTACTGATATCTTTTAATTATTCTCTTTCTGTCCAATTGTCAGAATTTTGGTGGTATGTACCGGTACATGTACTAAAAGTGTATAAATTCTAGTCTAACAAGGCACAAAATATCCAGACTACCAATAAAAAAATGAGTGTGTTAGAAATGTAGAATTGTGTTCTATTGCATGTATTTGAGCTTATTATATATTATATACCACCCTTAGTTTTTATAAGCTTATTAACTTACTAAACACATTTTTGATTTAAAACTAATTTTAAAAGAAAAAAAAAACATGTTTAAAAATCGCTCAGAAAGACTATTTTAGACACAAATTTAAAGTTGTAGATGAAGATGGTAATTTTATTTGTTTTTACACCATATATTATTATTATTAGTTAATGAATACCATTTACTAAACGGGTATCTTAATGTAGCGTAAATGTGAATGTAGTAATTGGTGCGCAAGAGAATGTACATTGTGAACGCAATAGTGATGACGTCAGTTGTTATGTGGGTACACATGTTTTGGTGATGAGAGATAGCAACGGGGTTAGTATAGGCTAGTAGTTTGTTGAGGCCGGTTGTATTGATATAGAGGACGGTCTTAATAGTTAATTGTGTGGCTGTTAGAATTACTGTTATATACATCGCATCCTTGTATATTAGTTGGTAATTAAAGTTTGATTATTGTTTACTACATTGAGAGTTATTATCTGATGTTATTGTTACGCACCCTGAGTATTAAGAGAGCTAGCCGTGGCGGGATAGAAGAATACCTCTATGTGATGTTCATAAATTAAATAGAGAAGACAAGATGTAACACTTAATAATGTTGTTATTAAGAATGCTTTTTTTTTAACGTTAATTTCTTTCAATTCACCTAAGACCAATCAAAATAAAACAATATATTGTTCTACTCTTGATTTTTCATTTAAAATTTAAGCCTTCCCAGGAGGATAACTGAAACTGAGTAGGGGGCATAAGTCTATTTAAAATCTTACCACTCCCTGCGGATGCACATTAAGCCTACCCAGTACCCATAATAATTATATATTACATTACATATACAGAACCAGTATGTACCCGATACATAGAATTTTAGCATCAAGAATAAATCATTACAAAAATTACAGCTCATTTAGATTTTTTTTTAAATATTATCACAGCTTTTTATAATAAATGTCTTGCTTGTAAATTTCAATTAAATAATAGTCTAAATAACAATGCCAAAAAACTTGTACAAAAAGACTTAAAGATAATAAATTTCTCTTAAAAATAACTGAAGACGAACAATAGTGTGCCAAGTTTTATGAATAAATTATTCTTTATTGATATAATACAAATTTTAAACAATCAAATCTTCTTTTATCAAACTTCAAGAAATTTAATTTCTGTTATCAAATATCCCACATTCATACAATAATCATTAATTTTGTATGTTATTTTATTGTGGCCAGAAGTCTAGCAACACAATTTCTAAAAACATAAATGTGAAATTGAAATAATACGATTTATTTCTAACTGTTGTTACTGTAATGATAATTCTGATTATGAAAATAGATATGAAAAAAATATTTTATGAGCATGTATGCTCTTTATATTGGGTTATAACAATTTTTGGAAGGGGTGAATGTAAATAATGTAATTTTCTCTAAATTTGTTCAAACAATGAGTTAAGAGTTCCAAAAAAGAAGTCATTGTAATAACACAAGGAGTATAAGGAGATTGAGTATAAGTACCGGCAATTGTAAAATACAAGCAAATTGATAGAGGCTAAGGGTTCCTAAGGGTGTCAAGTTTTGAGTCTGGTATAAATTAAAAGTAATGCTGTGCAGGTACAACAATGGCAATGTACCCAAGTTTTCTTTGGGCAAGATACCTGGGGGGTAAAGGATGGGAATGATGGAAATGTTCCAATATTTTATGAAAAAATTACTGGCAATCCCATATAGAACAACCACATACACATTATACTTTAAACAAATATTTCTTTTATAATAAATAATATAAATCTAGATCACAGTATTCCGTTACAATTTTATAGGACCTTTCATTTGTTAGTATATATCAAGATCTGCTTTTACGTAGATCCAGTGCTTTTTTTGTGACGGTACACATCGTCAATGTGGGGAAAAAATTATTACTCTTCTTGTATTTTAACCTTTATTATTAATTTATTATATGATTAATTTGTTAAAATTGAATTATTATAAAATTGCGCGCAACAAGAATTAAAATAAAATATAAAATGCGAAACTGCTTTAAAAGTTAGGCAATCCATCACTGAGTACCGGCACCTATTTTTTTACAAAAAAGCACTGCGTAGATCATTCATAATAATTCAAACATTAATATTATTATTACGTTACATGAAGGGCAATCAAATTATTGTAAACTTGTTTATAAACCAAAAATAGTTTTTTAAAAATATTATTTACATTTAATACAAGTGTCTGGAGTCTTATTACAATGGCATCGAAAGACATTTACCCGGTACATAAAGTGGGGGGGGGGGCAAATATATATTTTAATTATTTCTATAGTGTAAAAAAAAGCACCCCTTCTTACTTACAGCTGGGGCCGGCTGGTCCTGCAGTTAGTTCACTGGACTGTCAACCGACACGTCGCGAGTTCTATCCCTGCCACCAACCGATCCCTGTCGCCCTGTAGGAGTTTTGGTCCTAGTGGACGTAATAATCTTCTATCTAGAAGGAATGTCAGTAAAACTAAAGCTAAATTGCCCGGCCTTCCCTGTAGAAAAAATACATAGGCATATAACTAAAGCTTCACTGGCTTCAGATAAAAATGTTATAAACTACAATGAACAGAAAAGCTGCGACCTTGTGTCTGTGCAGCAAAACATTGCATCTTTATTGAGGTATGTATAAATTATGCCAATAAAACTGACCTTTCTCCCCAATATATAAGTATTAGGTAAGTAATATACCGGTACACACATGAATAAATACTTTTATACAATGAAAACAAATAAATAAAGACTTAACGGGAAAAAAGCACATCAATTATCAATAAAATCTTATATATGGTATTATAATGAAAATGATTCGACTTATCATTGAGATTTAGCATTAGAAATTGCTTTTTTTCACTTAAAAACTTTCTTTCATTATTTGGGAATATGTGGAAAACATTGTAATGCATGAATTCATGTATAACAATGTCACAATGTATCACATCTATAATAATGTATCAGCTAATAGTAGATAATTATTTTTCAATAAGTGTTGGCTTTAAAAAGAGAATCAGCTTCACGTTCTAATTGTTTTATCAATCTGTGATTCATGAATAAAAGAATGCCATCAGGCACAAATTTATTCAATAGAAGAAATAGTTTATCAGGTTTGGCAAGAATTTCTGTAGGTTGTAAAATATTTCGAAGATATAACTGTCGAACCAGTAAGCGAAGAACAGATTGAGCTTGTATCCTGTTTTCATGACTGTAACATACAAAGGATAATATAATACCACAAACAGATGTCCATATCATGTGCATATCATCATTAAAAGGGTCACGCTTGTATAGTTTAAAATGTCCTGTATCTAATTCTGGCACTGGGGCGTCTCCATTTAATAGCTGTAGCTCGACTTCTGCGTTTCTAGGATTGGTCGCAATAGAAAACTGGTATATGGAATAGAGCCTTTCTTCTGCTCGCTTCATTTGTTCCTTTCTAGATCTTCGAATATCGTCTGCACTTTCTGAAGTTTCTGACTCTGATGAATCAGAATCATTGTGAAAATATTTATAAAACAAATTATAAGGCAAACCATTCTGTGATGAAGTTATCATAAATAAAAGCACCATTTTCAGAAGAAAGAAAAAAAAAGTAATAAAAAACAACAACCCTATGAATAGAGATAAAAACTATCGGATCTTCTACTAGTCTTAGTACTAGTCTAGTAGATATATAGTTGTTGAATTTAGAAATCCAGTGATGTCTGCAATCTTTTTATTTGAACTTTGAGTTATTTTAGAATATTAGAGTATATTCCCTTGTCGTATCCCACTGACATAGATTTGTTTTTTTTATTTATACATTTAGCTGAATTTTAACTGGTTAAAAAATGCGAACAAGCGGGGTGCCAGTTAGCGCAGGACAAGTATATTCCATCAGTTTTCATGTAGACCTATAACGAATAGTATAACATTAAACAGTTAGCTACTGTGAGTAGGTCTAACCGCTCACCTGGCATCAAAAAGAAGTAAGCGAGTCATTTGCGAGAGTTTCCCGTTGGAATTATATAAATAGTCTGGCTACCATAGGCTATAGATAATAAAAACCAAAAAGTAGCCGATTGAAAAGAAAACCTGGATACAATTTTATCATTTCACTAATATGATTTGCTATAGGTCTATACAAAAATAATTAAATATGACAGCTTGTATTAAAAAGTCCACTATAATTAGATCGTTGGACGTAGTCAACATGAACTTTTACAAAAACGTCGCCTATTCCTTAAATTAAATGCTATTTTTTATGCAGTTTTTGCAGGCCTGTGTTTTTGTCACGATTCACACGATATCATTTCCATTCGTGATGACTACGATATAAATGAATTGCAACTTGAATCTTGATACAGTCAATGCACGATTTATTGTTAAAATTCTTAAAATTATAGGTCATATTAATCCTTAAAATAGGCCTACCTGGACGAACTGTGTCTAGTTTTTTAAAGTTATTAATTCAATTTCATACATATTAATAATATTATAGTTTCAAGAACGTTTGCAAATGGGCTCATGAAGAAGTTGTCAGACTCAGTAAAAAAACAACAACAACACAAATTAGACACAAGCTATTTCCTACCGGTTCGTTAGTAGTTAGTAGTTCTAAAGCCCAAAGCCTTATAACTCTTCACGAAATCTGGGACAAATTCTTATTTTGTCAGTTCCCTCCCTTGAATTGAAGTGTTTGTGTTGGAAAACGAAAGTAAAAAGTCAACGCTTCCTTGTCTTATACATTACAGAAAAAAAAGATATATCTATATTCCCTTTCTTCTCACCTTTCTTTCTCTAATATCTCATCCCTCTCTCTCTCTCTCTCTCTCTCTCTCTCTCTCTCTCTCTCTCTTTCTCTCTCTCTCTCTCTCTCCACCCTTTCTCTCTTCAATCCACTCTTTCTTTCCATTTCATATTTACCCTATAGAGCAAAAAAAAACAACAACAAGCAGGGGCCTACCTAGGCCTACTCTAGACCGTTTTCGTTAATTAAATTCTAAAAAGTATCTTGAAACACGTCATACACGTTTTTTCTTTGGTGAACACGATTTCTAGCCACATTTTCTTTTCCTTAGCTTCTGCAAGGTGCATATCAAAGCTGGCTATACTCAGCTACACCATCCAGTACCAGTTTTTTTTTTTTGGATTTGAGCCTGGGGCCATCGGAAAGTGTAACCAACTGGACCACCAAACACCAACGCTGGCTACTAGGCTACCACCGCTCCACCTCCTTTAAATTTCTTTCTCTCACTCGTTATCTATTCCCTAATTTATGTCTGCAGATTGCACCTGCGCAAAACGTCTGCTTTACAGATAAACTACAAACTCAACACCTGAAGGAAATAATAAATATGACGTAATTAAAGATATCAAATAGTCCACACACACACAAGTATAGTTTAAGGCCAATCAAAGGCGTATATTCATATATCTAATGTTTATTCCTTCTCCCCCGAAATTCCTTATAAATTATAAACTCTCCTGTGATGAAAGCGTTCCCCCCCCCCTCCCCGAAACAGTTAAAACACATTTACATTTGCCGTGTATATAAATTTAAAGGTAGTACGGCACTTTTAATAACTTTAATGTTCTGGTACGCATGTGTTAGATCAATATAATTAAAGCAATAAAAAATTAGGTTGTTAGGGTCCTAGGGTGCGACTCTCCCAGAGCAATAGTGTTGGTAAACAAGAAATCATCTTCTACTTGGATCGTACAGTAAGAAATATCGTAGTTGTATTGACTTGATTGTAGGAGATGTCTGTAGTGTTGAGGCCTTCGAAACTTCAACGATAAAATAGTCTATTATATGTGACAATGGCCTCATCATCATCCATCATAACTTATTCCATTCTTGCTATAAAAGCATTTGAAGAGTTAACATCTGAATTTGTAAAGATCAGCTGTGTTTGTGTAATTTGGCGCCTATTAACTCATTTGTATATTTAAAGTTATGAGTCACATCATCATTGATAATAAACACACATAAAAATCTAATAGTCTAGTACATTTCGTAAAGTGACGGCTTGTTGTAGTCGTTTGATTTGTGGAGGTGGGAAAGGGGGGGGGGAGGGCCCCGAGCAAACCAATAGCCCAGATACCCTGTGGAATTATTGTTGGTTTTTAATCATTTGCTGGAAATATGTTTACAAAAATATTTTGGGTACCACGTTAAAGTATATACCCCCCCCTTCCCGCCCCACAGCAAATAGTTTGTTTACATTGGTAACTATGCATGGTCCCGATCACCCCCCTCCCCCTTCTTCCCATGTAATGACCTTAATTTCCAATACCAACCATTCCCAAGTGTTGTTTTTTTTAATGAGAAGGTCCGACGAACTTCCTCTGCCATTATCAACCCCTCAGGTGAGTGCCACAGAGAACTCGGTCATCCAACTCATCTGCCTCCATCAATTTCCAGGTTACAATTTCCGGATAATTTCCCCTTGCCTTTCACCAATACTCAGGAGATAGAAAACTTACTTCCCCTGATTTTTTCTACTTCCGAATTTCACCTGTTTGTAGGCAGCTTCCAGGAAATTAGGTATGGGAATATTGTATGGTCAAAATAAGTATTAGTCTCATTATCTTAAAGCAATTATAACGGTAGTTACACACATTTAGAAATAAAATTATATTTAAATGCTAAAGATTTAAACTTGTTTATGACACTTTAACTTTTATATATTTTTTTAATTTTATTTTAAGTTCTATTATAGAAATAAAAAAAAGGTTGTAACAAAAAAAAAAGAGGGATTGAAATGTTTCTATGTTAAGAAAAGTAAATTAATTTTTAACTTTAAATTTAGAGCAATTTGATCGTACAGTCTCAGCCTAATGCTGTTTCCAATTACATTTATCTAAACATAAATTTCCTTAATTGTAAACCTAGATGTAAACTAAAAGAGAACTAGATCTATATAAGTTTTTGTTCTACTATTCCTTTATATTCCGATATATAATAATAATATAATTGAAACTATTCAATTTTTTTCTCTCCTGCCGTTCCATAATTTGAAATTTTGATAGAAACACAAAAATCACAGGACTATTCAAAAGTATATGACGTCAAAGGTAAACACAGGACATGGCGGAGCAGGACACAGCAGAAACCAATCAACCCTCATCATTATCCTTATTACCAATGGGCGAATCGTGGGATTTCATCCGCCGCCCTTATCCGGTCACAATTAACTGGCCGCACTCGACTACGCCACACCTAACTCCCCCTTGATTTGTCTTGATTGGTATCGACCACCACGATCAATTGCTAGAGGGGGGTGGGGGGACTGCCGACAGAGCGCACACACAAGAAAAAAAATGGCAGCATGGGCAAACAGTTCTGATAGTATCCACATGGCAGGGCAACAGTAGAACTGATGTTTTTTAATGACAAGGGGGGGGAGGGAGATTTCTCTTTGTATACTCACAGAAAAAAAAGAATCAACAAGCGCAGGACTCTGCAGGAGCTATGTACGTGTGTGAGACTGTGTGGGAACCGGTGTTTGAGTCTCCAAGTTTGTGTGGCCACTGGTGTTAGTTTTGTCACAAACGACACCACGTCTGCAGTCTGGCGTGCTGAAGCATAAACCTTTTCTTTTATTGCGTCCCTCTAATCGCGAATCTGTATGGCAATAAAACAATAAATAATATCCAGTGGTAACTAGGCTACACGTTAAAACAAATGGTTGTCTTTCTTCCTTCCTTCATCCCACCTTCCCCAGAATCTATGGCATATCAAACTGGTCTGCTTCGACTGTTGATAACTGGTGATTATGTTGATCTTCTTCTGTTTTAGGATTAACAACACATAACAGCGTTTAGTTTTATTGCCTGGTAGTGGTGGGGTTGTGCCATCTGGTATGCTGGCAGTTGTTTTTCTTCTAGCGTGACATTTTATCTGCCCAATCGGCAGTTGTTCTACCTGGCAATCTGGTGGTTGTACTGCCTGGCAGTATGGTAGTCTCACATTTGTCCTAGCCTACCTGACAGTCACAAATTTGTACTTATCTGGCAATATTATGACAGTTGTGCTATCTGGCAAAATGATAGTCTCAGAGTTGTACTACCTGATGGAATAGAATTCATACAGTTTGTATTACCCGGCATTATAGCAGTTGTACTATCTGGAATCTGGCTGTTGTTTTATCTGCCAGATTGATAATTGTGCTACCGGACATTAGAGCGTTCGTGTTACTTGATAGTAAAGCAGCTGCGGTAAATTACAATATTCAGGTTGTACTACCTAGCCGTCTGACAGTGGGCAGAATATCATTCGTGCTGCTTGACAGTCTGACAGTTGTAGTACCTGGCAGTATGACAGTCTAACAGTTGTCTTACCTAGCAGAATAGCATGCTACATGATATTATAGCAGTTGTCTTACCCGGCAGTATGACAATTGTACTACCTGGGAGAAAAAATGTCTGTGCTATATAAATAATATAACAGTTGTGTCACCTGGCAATACAATTCATATGTACTTGGTATTTAAATATTACAAACACTAGCAATGATACTGGCAAAATACGCCATGACGAGAGAACTATTACTGTCGACATATGGACGCTATAAAAACATCTAACGGACTGTAGAGGTAATATAATTTTCTGTTAGATTGGAGCAGGGAATAGGTGAAGTAGAATATTTAACAAGTTTTATTACAGGCTATATCAGATCCATTTCAAGAACCAATTTCTAGGGTCGAAACTCTAACCACCCCGCCCCCACCCCACTAAGTTGTTGTGATGCCCTTAGTTAGCACCGAATATCAAAAACATAAACAAAAATTCTTGAGGCAATTTTCACAAATAGTGTGACATATTAAAGATTATATTAACGAGAAACAATTTTTCTTAAACTATAACATATCACAAATGAATTACATAATTCAACCAGCAACTTATATTTGAGCTAGACTAGACATGCGAAAAGAAGGACTTTAAGCGCCCACATTAAAAAATAACTGATTTGAAACTTAAAACACACACACACACAAATATTTTTTTTATCAGAAAGAGCGCATAAAGCATTAGATTGAAAATTTAGTTATTGCGATTAAAAAAAATATACAATAAAATTGAACTCATCTGATTACACGATGGATAATAAATACACTGTAATCTTAGAACATAAAAATGATTATAGAAATGCATTCATTAGGGACGGGAAGGAAACCATAAATATTTATGTAAGAAACACAATAAAATAAATGCATCATATTATCCTGTTATTGATCGGATTTATATTTTGTTTATACTTTTGGTATACACCGCGGCCTAACGAATCTAAAGAACACTGTGAAGTGTGCAACCTGTATAACATAAAAACTATTAAAAATAAAGTTTAGTTTTGTTTTCAACTGTTATAATATTTAATAATTGTTGATTTTCATTTAGTTAAAAAATCTTTTCAAAATAATTCTAAGCGTTGTTTAGTTGGCAAGTTTCAAATTAATTCTAAACATAATAATTTCAGTTGGCAAGTTCATTGGCATCTTACCATATTATATATACATCATTGCATATTGCATCTAACATGCACAGGCTCTCTTACTCTTAGAGCTTATTTGGGAAATAATTTTGCAGCGTTTGCTTTATAAAATAATTTTAAAAAAAACATGTGTTTATTACATCCCTAGGATATTGTATCTATAATATTTCATCTCTTTCTGCTTTACACCGACAGCCCTCTTACACAGGACAACGATAAAATAACACACGGAAATCATCCGTTGTCCCATATAGATATATTATATGTGTATGATTAGGATGGAATACGTCACACCCAGAACACAAATCAAAGACACATTACTAAATCAAACACCCAAACACACACTCCCGCAACTTTACACACAAACACACACAATCTTTCTCAGCCAGCAATTATTCTCTCATATTGCAAGAAGCTAAAGAAAGAGAAAAAACAACAACCTGGAAATCATGGACTTGAAGAAAGGTTCCTATGTATTTCTTCCTAGTTCTAGAGAGAAGAAAAAGAAAAGAGATATATTCCCTCCTGACTTGGTTATGCAAAATAGCTTGTTTGGTTCAAATTGCTAAGGATTTCCTTTTTATTACAGGCTGTGGAGAAGAGGCAAACGTTTCTTTTTAACTATGTAAATCTTCTTGGGAGTTTGAACTTTGAACTTTGCATACCCAGACAAGATTTGGAAAACATCTCTATTTAGAGGTCAGTGGGGGAGGGGTGGGGGTAAACAAACTTCATTAGTTCGTTTCACTAAACTAATCCAACCTATCTATCGGTATTTAACAAATTAATTAGTTATACACATTCATGGTGTTTGTTATTGTTTGTTGGGTATTATTTTCTTAAAGCTTTTTGATGTTACTCTTTCTGCCATACATAAAACCGACGTATTTTTTTTTAAATTTTAAAATTGTTATTGTAATGATAAGATTATTCCTCCTTATGCTTTTCTGTTGATGTATTCTAAGTCTTCCATTTTGACAATGGTTTTAAATAATGATAAGTAATGTTGGTTTTTCTGAATCGTTCAGTTCAGACGTGCCATTTCATGCTTGAGTGTCACTCCACAAGAAAGAGAATTTTTGTTGAATGTGTAGAGTGTAGAAATATTTCATATCTGAAACTTAAAATATGTATTGTTTTTTTTATTATACTTAGCTACCACAATGTGTAAAAAAAAAAAGGTTATTATCTTTTGTTTTCAAGAAAAAACACTAGATGTACTTTAAAAATAACTCCAATAAAATAACTCCAAATAAAAAGTTGTATTTTTTTTTATTTTTAATGTGTAAAACAGCTAGACATCGTACGTTCATTTATAAGATAGGAGAGAATTATGTTACATTCCTTTTCTTTATGGTGCAATTTTATGAACTATAAACATTAACTGATATGTTAGCACAGATACACTATAGAAATAAGAATAGCAATCGGACAGTCCATATAAATATTTATAAAAAAAAAAAGTAAAAAAAAAGAAAGAACTACCGAAATTTAATCGATTTTGAATTGCAAATAAGTTTCAGAATGTAAATTAACGAAGTAGCAGACAACACCTCTTCCAACGCTTCCTCCTTTATTCTAATACTCCCTCTTCTCTCCCTATTCGGTTACCCTCAAGGGAACAGTTAAAGACTGTGTCCTAAGTAACTGTGAGTTAAATGGAGGACGTCACGTGGTTGACAGAATGGAGATTGATAGACCTTTAAGCAGAAACTAGCGACATAACAAGATTTTATCTTCAGACAATGTTCCAGTATTTGGCGATATTATGGATTGTTATTCCATCCCCTCCTGTATCCAACATCCAGTCTTTCTTAACCCTAAGTTTATATCAACTAGCTCTTTTTTTTTAATACTTTGATCGCATTTTTATGCCTCTTTCTTTATACCTCATTCTTTATTATACCTCTTTCTTTATTATACCTCTTTCTTTCCTTTAACCTCTTTCCTCTTTTTATCTATAAGTGACATGTACTTCTATGCTGAAGATTCTTGCTTTGTTCGCTTATCCGTGTTTTCCTTCTAGTCTTGAATTTCGACTAGGGTTTTATTTGTTGTTAGTTTTGGTGGTTGAGTCAGGTAAACCCATTCCATGTTTTGGTACCGCTTGGGAGAAAGAAAATGTATATTGTGCTTGTTCTTGCATATGGAATAAGAAAAGGTTTTTTTTTATATCTAGACTCTATGTCTTTCTGATTATTAGTATACATCAACGTATAAATTTGAATTTTATGCTTTATGTATTTGGCACTTTAGTTTGCTTACTGCCCTTCTTACCTTAACCCTTCCCGTACCGACCTACTTCAATCTTTGCTGTCTTCAGTTCCGCTATATACGCGCGGGACTGTAAGGGTTAACTATTGAAGCTACCGTTTTCGGTTTGTGTTGCTCCCTACTTCAATCTTCTATTTTAATTTCTACCCAAGGTATCGTTCTTTATCGCTGACTTTTTACGCTATTGTAGGTTCTTAATACAAAATTGGCCTAATAAAAATAATAGTGAGCCCCACCCTTCCTCCACCAAACGTAAAATATAGGTCATGATATAGGTATGTCTAAATAAATAAATTGTGCCAAGGTTCATGAATTAACTCGATCTTTATTAGTCTAATATATATTTTTTTCAGTATGATTTTTTGTCTCCATCCTTTAAAAAGTTACATCGATATAGTTTTTTAAACCATCCCCTTTGTCGCTTATTTGTTGTTGTTTTTATCACAAATGTCATAAAACAATTTCCAATGTCATCAGTATTTGTTTGTAGTAATGGTATTATTATTTTTTTTACGTCTCACTGATAGAATTGATATAATATGCGACCAAACAAATTAACAGAAAGTCACCGCTCCCCCACCTCCACCTCCTTCTTTTTTAATACCAAGAATGATATCTCCATGTGCTGCACAGTGTCAAGGATGCAGTGACGTAGCTAGGGTAAATAATATGGCACCTGGGGCGTGGGTCAAAATTGGCGCCTGTTTCGAATGTTAGTTTTGATTTATTAGTATACTAAGGTTAAGCAAATGTCTGTTTGGCGCGCGGGGCGTCTGCCCCATCCGCCCCCCCCCTCTAGTTACTCCAACATAAAGGTGAAAGATCTAACATAAATATCCCCACCACCTCTTGAATCCCGGACGAACGATCGCTAGTTGTAGTATTTAAAAAAAAACAAAATGGAATTCCAATTATTCTCGTCCCCATGGCAACCGTCACACTCTGGGCTGCCTTTCTCGGACGCTAATTAAGTCTAAAGGATTTAGACCAAAATAAATGATGTAAACTATTGACGGCAACCATTAACGCAGGAGTTATTCTGTTTGTTCCTTGTTTTGTTTTTTTTTGTTGCTTTTTTCCATCTAATAGTTGCAAAAATACTTGTTAAAGAGGATGTGTTTTTTATTTACCGTACTTATGTGTTTGTTTTTTCTTTTATCCTAGAACAAACTCACGAAGATTTTCTTATTTGTTAGCTGTTATGTTATTAATTAGTTCGATTTTTAAAAAAAATGTTTGCACACGTTACGTTCAGCGATCATGTGACGCCGAATGATTGGATTGATTGGCAGAGTTATCTGTCTTGGTGTACAAAATGTTTATGTCTGTCTACGTATGTAGCCTACGTGTATGTGTGTGTATATGTCTGTAAAATAGGTGGCGTACGGTAAAGTCCGAGTGGCCCCCCCCCCCCCCACCCCTAAAAAAAACTAGAAAAATACTACAGCCCACCAAAAAAAGTCAACATACAAAGAAATAAACTCACCAATAAACACATTAAATCCACTATTAAACTCTTCTCTTATGTGTTGCAGACGAGCCTTCTATAAAGAAGATATTGGTCAAGTATTGTTGGATTTTTTTTTTTATCAGTGTTTGAATTGATGCTAGGTTACTGGTTTTCCTGGTTTGTTCAGGCAACCCATTCGATGTCCGGATGCCACCAGGGAAGTAAAAGAACTTTTATGCATTTGTTCTTGCATTTGTTTAAAGAGAACGGAGGGAAATGAGATCGTCGGGATGGTGCGTTGGGGGGGGGGGGGGGGGGGTGGGAACAGAGCTAAAACCTTAGTAAGAAGTATTACAATTATTTATGTTAATTCTTAATTTTAAAACATGTTTTTATCCATTTTATGGGTGTGGAACTAATTTATAACAATGCAGAGCGCTTCGGAGTATGTGGTTTTACACGTTGTAAGACGACCTATTGATTCATTGGTTGCTACTTTACACATTGTAAGACGACCTATTGATTCATTGGTTGCTACTTTACACGTTGTAAGATGACCTATTGATTCATTGGATGCTACTTTACACGTTGTAAGAAGACCTATTGATTCATTGGTTGCTACTTTACACGTTGTAAGATGACCTATTGATTCATTGGTTGCTACTTTACACGTTGTAAGATGATCTATTGATTCATTGGATGCTACTTTACACGTTGTAAGATAACCTATTGATTCATTGGTTGCTACTTTACACGTTGTAAGATGACCTAGTGATTCATTGGTTGCTACTTTACACGTTGTAAGATGACCGAGTGATTCATTGGTTGCTACTTTACACGTTGTAAGATGACCTATCGATTCATCGGTTGCTACTTTACACATTGTAAGATGACCTATTGATTCATTGGTTGCTACTTTACACGTTGTAAGATGACCTATTGATTCATTGGTTGCTACTTTACACATTGTAAGATGACCTATTGATTCATTGGTTGCTACTTTACACGTTGTAAGATGACCTATTGATTCATTGGTTGCTACTTTACACGTTGTAAGATGACCTATTGATTCATTGGTTGCTACTTTACACATTGTAAGATGACCTATTGATTCATTGGTTGCTACTTTACACATTGTAAGATGACCTATTGATTCATTGGTTGCTACTTTACACATTGTAAGATGACCTATTGATTCATTGGTTGCTACTTTACACATTGTAAGATGACCTATTGATTCATTGGTTGCTACTTTACACATTGTAAGATGACCTAGTGATTCATTGGTTGCTACTTTACACGTTGTAAGATGACCTATTGATTCATTGGTTGCTACTTTACACGTTGTAAGATGACCTATTGATTCATTGGTTGCTACTTTACACATTGTAAGATGACCTATTGATTCATTGGTTGCTACTTTACACATTGTAAGATGACCTATTGATTCATTGGTTGCTACTTTACACATTGTAAGATGACCTATTGATTCATTGGTTGCTACTTTACACATTGTAAGATGACCTATTGATTCATTGGTTGCTACTTTACACATTGTAAGATGACCTAGTGATTCATTGGTTGCTACTTTACACGTTGTAAGATGACCTATTGATTCATTGGTTGCTACTTTACACGTTGTAAGATGACCTATTGATTCATTGGTTGCTACTTTACACATTGTAAGATGACCTATTGATTCATTGGTTGCTACTTTACACATTGTAAGATGACCTATTGATTCATTGGTTGCTACTTTACACATTGTAAGATGACCTATTGATTCATTGGTTGATATTGAATCACAGACTCTGTTTGTCCTGCCAGTTTCTTAGTTTGATTATTTTTCTCTATTCTATTTACATTTTCTGGTGTTACTCGCCCCTTTCACTGCGCCTGAGTATGACGTAAGTACGTGTGTTTGTGTGTATGTGTGAATCAGTGTCCGAGAGTATAATGTGTGCGTGTGAGAGATAGTATCGAAATAGTCCGAGGCATCGAGCATACAAAACGTGTGCTCTGTGTGCTCAATATGAAATCGAAGTGAAATAAAACCAGCAAAATTGAATTGCCTTCAAAACGGTATAACCATTGGCCCCTTCCCCCGCCTCACCATTTCCATCCAGGCATAGCCACCCCCCCCCCCCCCCCACTGTTGATCAAGCTCTCATGGTAATAATATATTCTTCTTCATCATACACAATGTATGTAACAATAAGATTAAACTAAAATGTTATCTCACATTAGTTATACCTTTAGGCCCTACTAGAATTTGCGTCATCTGTGGCCATCCATTAAAAAAACATTGTGATATTAAACCAAATACTTAAAATAGCTGCAAGGATCATTACTAGTGAACATTCACAACTGACGTGTGTAACATCAATAGTTAAATCTTGTCTTACTGTCGACAGAACTTTACCACATACAAGACGTTGTAGAGAGATAACCTACATCTTAGAAATAATGACGTAACTCTTGCCCTAACTTTGCCTAGTTGTTATTCCCACTATTCCTCTTCTTCTTAACTAATCCCCCCCCCCCTCCAATGCTTTTGCTCCCCTTCCCGCCACATGAAGAAAAACTCTCCACCAGGAGCTGTCCAATACTAGCGATAACACGAAATATATTTCATTTGGTGGCAGTAATAAATATGTCCTAACCTTCAGATCTAGTCCACTCGGGTCTTCCTCCGGGATGAAATACAAACCTTTTTTTCATCCTACAGGATCAAACATTTAGTCTGAAAATTGGAGGAAATGGTTGGCAGCGGGTGTGTGTTTGAGCAAAGGCGGCGTCCGTGGGTAAGGCGATGGGATCGTGTGTTGACGTGAACAGTTGTAGAGCCCCCCTCTCTCGTGTTGTTCCCTGGATTTAATAATTCCAGCCTTGTCTTTGTGAGCTGTTATTGTAAGACAGTGGTTTATGACTATCGCAAGTGACCGACGACCCAACGAGGACTAACAAAAAGTTGTTTAAATCTTGTGAGAAGACGAAATTGTCTTTGGAAATGGGCAATCAAACTGGTTAAAGTTAGGGGCTGTCATCGTAAGGGTACATATGGGTTATGAGATTACTTCTTGTGAGATTTCCTGCCGAAATTGCTGTTTAGTCTGGCATTTCTACTTCTTTATTTTTGTTACATTACAACCTCTTAAAGATAGCATTTGAAGATTCAATTAGTTTTTGTTTTAAACGAGCGTATAAACTAAATATTTCGAGGCCTCAGTTATTGAGTGAAGTTGATTACGTGGTATCAATATATATAATGTTATTGTTGATAGAGACCACAAAGAAGTCAGTCACTTGCTGACATAAGACTCAACAACTAATAAATGTGTATTCTCTAATTATTGTTATGATCCGAATTTTCTGTTGTCTTTGAAATAATACACGCAAACTTTTCGATGAATGTTTAAATAAGAATTTTATACTTGAAATTATTTAGAATAATTACGTTAAAGTGCACTGGTTGATAATAAGTAGCTTCTTTAATATTCTGCAAAACAACTACTGAAACTACACCTAAGCGTCCCTTAAATAGATGTTGGTGCAGAAAGTGCTGGAATGGATTATCCCCGAAGGAAAATTCGTACAACAAATATGTAGAGGCTACGAGAAAACATATTGGTGTCCACAAATAATCTCTAAGCCCTAAGAATTAATTTTGAATAAATGATCGATACAATTCATACACAATTAATCTCTAACTTATAATTGGATAAAAATAAACAACATCAAATGAATCAACGCTATAATTCCAATTGTACAAAATAAGTCACATGCTATACACACATACCATTTTCATTATGAATAGAATTCTGTAATCGTGGAACGTTGTTTCATATCACGAGAAACGAACATTTTTGGGGTTTTATCTCGCAAGCCTCAAAGATTGAAACAATAACACTAATAATCCCTACGTTTCGTGTATGATACCTGCCTGATTATTTCTTTATAAAATGAAAATATTTACTTCAAACAAGGACTACTTAAGACAGTACGTGCAAGCTTGAATTTCTGACTTCGCTAGAAAAGGCCAGTTTTTTTAACAGTAGCGATACACTCCCTTGTCGCGCTGATATATATGAAGTAAACTATTATTAAGTAACTAACATAATTAATGTCAATAATGTCAATAATGTGAATAATGTTAATGTGCAGGGCCGTTTACAAATGAGGGGTTAGGATTAAGGGGGTTTAAAAGAGCATTTGAATATTATTTAAGATCTATTTAGATGATTGAATGATTAGGGCCGTACACATGATACCCTATATATTTATGCGGTTGGTGTTGACGGTTTCGTGTGGGGGTCACCTAAGGATTAAAATAAAGTAAAAAAAATATCTAAAAAATCGTTATTTCTTGACCTAAAAAGGGAAAAACGCAACACACCTATAAATTAAATTTATCACAGCCTTTAAAAAGATGTGAATATGAAGTAAGTCGATTATTTGAGTTGAGAATTTTGCCAAGTGGTACATGTATATCATTATTATAAATACGATAATTTGATTATTTCTATATCTGCGGCAAAATTCATTTGTGTTTTCATGACCAAGGAATATAAAGAATGTAAATTGACTGTGATAGTCTGATAGTTAAAAATAAACAAACATTGTGCTCTCCTCTCATATTTTCTGCTTTCAAGAATGGTATACATGCACGATTTGGCACTTTAAACAAACGACACTTGTTGGCAGCATTATAATTACCTTTACAATTAACTACACCACATTTATTAGGCATTTTGATAAAAATACACGATCGAAAAATTAAAAACAAACACAGTGAAGTAAAATCCAACAACAACAAGTATCCATGTTGGAAACAAACTGTGCCTTCTATTCATACTCCTTAAAAAATAGTGCGCTCATGCTTGTTAATTATTAAGACATTTTAGTGGCTGTTAGATCGTTCTTTGTCATTAAATAAATGAAAATGACATAAACCATTAATACAATGAATCATATTAGTAAAGAATTTTGTTAGTTACTTAATAATAGTTTACATAATATCACTGCGCCAAGGGAGTGTATCGCTACGGTTAGAAAAACTGGCCTTCGCTAGGAAGTCAGAAATTCAAGCTTGCACGTCCTGTCTTAAGTAGTCCTTGACTTCAAAGAAATATTTTCGGCATGAAGGTCGATGACGGAATGCTATTTCTGAAGGCCTTTCGGGTTTGATGCCAGATTTTTTTTTTAATGCCAAGATTTTTACCCCCGGTTTGAAGGGTGCCACCTGTCCGGTTCTCATGGGTACCTGCTTTTTTTAAAGACGGCAGTGCATTGTGATGGTCACACCATCCCTTTGCATGACCTGTGGCGGAAACTCGTGAATGCTGCTTCACCAGCTCCAATGGAGTAACATGCTCTGAAGGGGTTAACTATTCACTTTTGGTTAGTTATTTCAGATAGTACCTTAAGCCATAGTACCAAATTTTGATCTTTAAAGTATTCTCATCTTTTAATCACGAAAGAAATATATAGCATATTATGTTTAATATTACTTGGAAGAAAACGATGTTATGTTTAAATGTATTAGCTTTGACCCTCTTTATGATTTTGTTCACAGTATCATTGTGGCTATATGTAGGCCGTCACCACTCTCCATGGTACAACTGCTCGAAGCTATCTTATTACATAGGTCATGACATAAAGCCGTCACTAGCCGACTGTTTGTGCTCATGGAACACTACGGACCAAGCCGATGCAGATAATACGCTCCGCTCATGCAGATCTCTCGAGTTACTCACTCGGATCAATCAATCGGTTAGACTCATCCAATCGATTCGGATCAATATATCGATTCAAACCACCCCCACGATTCTGATCACTCTTTCGATTGGGATCACTCACACAATTCGAATCACTCTCTCGATTCATATCATTCACACGATTCGGACCCCTGACACGATTCAGATCACTATCGATTCATATGACTCACACCATTCTGATCACTGACTCGATTCATATCACTCATACGATTCGGATCAATCACATGATTCGGATCACTTACTCGATTTGGATCACTCGCTCGATTCAGATCACTCACTCCATTCGGATCACTCACTGGATGCGGAATACTTATATGATTTTGATCGCTTATTTGAATCTAATCTATCGTTAGATCTTATCTCCTCTCTCATCTCTCTCTCTCTCTTTCTCTCTTTCTCTCTTTAACACGCAAACCAGTTGTAGTTGAAGATATGAATCGGAGACAAAGACTCCAAGCGACACTGAAACCACGAATCTGTCAAGCGTGACTGTCAACTTTTGAAAAAGATGAAGAAAAAAAAGAACACCACAGTTCCACCCCCCCCCACTCCATATCAGCCCTCCCCCTTTTCCTCCTCCTCACAGTAACAAGTGAATACAAAGAAGAGAAGAGGGGAAGGAGTGGAGAGGCGGAGGTCCCACCCAAACAAAGAGGTCGAGGGAAGCACCTGACGTGACGTCACAGGGAGTGAGCCGGGACAAGACCGGACGGGGCAGATGGTTGGTCTCGCGACGGTCTGTTGTTGTTTAGGAACAAAGATTTATATGCGTGCGTGTGTGTGTGTGTGTGTTTGTTTGTTATTGAACGGGGTGTGTGAGTCAAGGTTTATTTTAGGTCAAGGCTATGTCATGACCTCGACTTTTCTCCCATTCTTTCCTTTTCTTTTCTTTTCCTCTCAAGAAAAATGTTGAAGGATGGTATCACAACTTTCGTTTTCATCTTGAATGGTTATTTTTAAACGTCTTTTTTTTTAAATATCTATTTCTACAGTTGTCATTACAATAATTAGATATTTGAATGTACATATTCACAATATTAATGAACAATATTGCCAGCTATTTAAATATCAATGGAAAATTGACCCAAATTATGGCTTTTTGGGGGAAATACATTTGAAATCCACTGTGAATATTTGAGGCGCGGCATTTCGGAGACTCGCAGCATACGTAGAAAACCCACCGCATGGCCCTATATACATGCCCACACCAATACACATACATACATATTAGAAAGAAAACATGAAAGTATAAATGCTCTCCATATTAGTTTGTTTACCTTCCGGTTCACACGCCACTTGTTCCTGGCAAGGTCACGTGTTATTTTATGTGTCGTCATCATGTACCATACTATAATTGTTGAACAAAAATAACTAAAACAAAAGAAGAAACTGATGAGCCGACCAGCGCTCTTACGTCCAGGCGTTACGATGTTCAGGGGTGAACCGAGCGGTGGCACACCAAGGCTCTATCTGGGCGCCAGCCCCCCTACGGTACGCCGATAGGGTAACATAGGGTACGGTCTCCGCATCCCTACATTCCCCCCCCCCCCCCACAGCGGAAATCCCCTCGGATCATTATCGTGGTAGCTCGCCCGTATACCTGCACTGTCGACCGGTAGCACAAATCCAATACTATATGTATAAAGTATCCAGGCGCCAGGGCGAGGTGGGATTGCTGCGCACATTGCGTCCTCCCAATCGTGGCTCGGTGCCTCTCGTCGGTATAATGAGACCTCGGACGCACAACAGGGGATGTCCCCCTTGCGTTAGCCCACCGGTGTGCTCTTGATGCAAGCGTACTGGTGGTTTCCACATTTCGCCAGCGATGAGGCCCATGGGTACAGAAGTGTCGTAATGTACCAGACGTGAACATCACTTTACCGGCTAGAGTATACGATCCGAGATTACTCTCTTAGAGCTCGGAGGACAAACACACTTGAGTTAGGCAGTGTAGCCAAATCACAAGAGTTAATCGTTCCCATCAACTCTACGCTCCTGCAAGGCAGGGCAGTATAATATAAGCACATGCTAGAGAGCGGTCGCTTCTGCTTCCCTGCAATTTCGACACCGCGAGTCATGATTGGGCCTAAACCTTCCGAAATAGGCACCCATAGGGGCAGTGACTTATAAGAAACTGGGCAACTGTTGCCTGATCCTTCCTGCGGAGCTTCCACCACGGGTCTGCTCAATTAGGTCGCTTTCCTTGCTGCCACACACCTCGGCCCTCGGTCAGATTCATGCCAGTTCTTGAACCACTTTTCTGACTACCAAGCAAGTATAGATCTGCGGGCGCTCTCGAATGAAGATGGACCACTCAGAGTGGGTACCAGGAACCCCTTCTTGGCGAAGGCGCCCGCTATCTCGTTGCCAGGGATTCAGTTATATTCATAGGTTCTCAACGGGGGCGATATCGCCCCCCAGGGGGCGATGAGATGCTTTAGGGGGGCGATAACATTCCCGGGGGCGATTGGGGGGCGATGAAGGGCAAAAGGGGCGGTAAATACGTATTTGCTATAATTTCAACAACTCATCTATTTGAATCGATTAGTTTTTGGATGAAATATGATGTAAACGCAAGTGCTACTAAATATCTGATACCCCCCAACAGTAGGCATACATAGTATTGAACAAAAAAGAATCGCAATGACTTTTCGATGAAGTAGGGGTTAGTACTTGGCAAATATGTTATGCGGCCGTCTCGTCTTATGGTTGGTTCACCGGACTGTCGCCTTTACATCGGCTAATATTACTCTTTTGATCTGTTTTAACGAGATGTCCTTTAATGCGTTTGAATCCTTTGTAAAGAGGTAACCACAATAGCTGAGCGGTATAGATACGTAGTAATTATACAAACTGGGTAGTTATTAAAATGCTTGAAAATATTCATATAAATTCTTTAGTCATATAATATTTATACAATTTTCAAATAATTTTTACAGTTCTATCATATCATTTTAAAGTTATAAATGCAAGCCATTCAGTCTTTTATAAAAGAAAAACAAATTGAAATATTACCTCAAATGAAAAGGGTTAATTATCTCCCTTTAATTAACAAATGTTTCCGCTAAAATTAAGTTGGGGGGCGGTGAGCGGAAAAAAAATGTAAAAGGGGGCGGTGAGCCGAAAAAGGTTGAGAACCTATGAGTTATATGATAAAGAAATGACAATAGTTAAATTGTAAAGCACAGAGAATAGTTAATTCATAATGAACGGACCATTGTGAAATCATAAAGTACTAAAGAAAATTAAATCATAAAGTTTTAATAACTAACTTATTAAAAAAACTGACAAGAGTTAAATCATTAAAAATAATATCAATGATAAAATCTCAATAAATCAACAATAGTTACAACATAAAAAGAACTATTAATCGATAACCCATTTTAAAAAAAACGGACATAGTAAAACCATCAAACAAACTTTAAATCACGAGGAAAAGAAATGTCAATAGTTAAATCATTTAGAGAACTATTGAAGTTGTATCAATAAAAAAAAACAAGATTTATCGAATTATAGAAATGGCGGGAAGTGGAACAATCGTAAAGTAGGGAGCAAAAAAAACACAACAACAAACGAAGTCGTCTGGTCACAGAAATCAATTTTATGTAATGAATGATTCATTCTGACTGTAATTTGATCTTGCCACAGACTTCTTGTTGCTTGGGTGGAAGGGGGGGGGGGCGCCCGCTGATGCCTCTCCCCATCACCCCTCCCAGTGTATAGTCAGTCAGTTGTTCAGTTTTGGAAATGTTCATTCATTTCTTGTCAAGTGGTAAATGTTTAACTTTTGTATTTCTTATGACGTCATAGATATTGGATTATTTAATGTTCCTTAAAATTGTAGAACAATTTATCTGTCTGACTGTCTGTCTAGGGTTAGGGTAGGGTCTTACTGTATATCCATCCGTCCATCCGTTAATTCGACCGTGCGTCCGTCCGTCCATCCATCCAAGTGTCCATCCAACCATATAGGCCTATCCATTCATCCATTGATCCATCAATCCGTCCACCAATCCGGCTATCCTTCCATCCATTCATCCATTTATCCATCAATCAGTCCTCCAATCCGGCTATCCTTCCATCCATTCATCCATTTATCCATCAATCCGTCCACCAATCCGGCTATCCTTCCATCCATTCATCCATTTATCCATCAATCCGTCCACCAATCCGGCTATCCTTCCATCCATTCATTCATTTATCCATCAATCCGTCCACCAATCCGGCTATCCTTCCATCCATTCATCCATTTATCCATCAATCCGTCCACCAATCCGACTATCCTTCCATCCATTCATCCATTTATCCATCAATCCGTCCACCAATCCGACTATCCTTCCATCCATTCATCCATTTATCCATCAATCCGTCCACCAATCCGACTATCCTTCCATCCATTCATCTATTCGTCCACACTCATCAATCTTTCAGTCTTTCCATCTTCCATCCATCTTTTCTATCTATCTGAAAAAGAAAGAAGATCTTTATCTGTCTATCAAAATCTATCTATCTACCTATCTCTGATATATATATATATAAGTTGAAGATATATCTATTCATCTACTTATGTATATATATCGGATAGATATATCTTCGATCTTTCTATGTATCTATGTATGTATGAGTATGTATCTATGTATGTATGAGTATGTATCTATGTATTTATCCAGGCTTAAGAAACCCATTTCCCATCAATTGATATTATATTCTCTTTTTTTTACCGTAAATGTGTAATTTGGTATAAAATCCACTCTATGTCTGTAATTAAGTCATTATTTTTTTAACCCAAACATAACGGTTGGATATAATGGACTCAATTCAACACAAAAGTCAATGGACTTTGCCTGTATTCGTCCGCTTGAGTAATTTTTTATGGACGTTTTTTTTCCCCTCACCGAGTGTCCTTCATTACATCGTTTCCCGACACACCCACTTCGGTCACACGTCACAGCTCCAACATAAAACATGGAGAACTAGAAACCAATTGAGCACGAAACAAAACTGTTTAGTTATTTAAAGAGAGTAGTGAAAGAGAAATCTCTAAAGGTTTTCTTGCTAACTATGTATACATTCATTGAGGGACAGTGCTTTAAAATATCATCCCAAACTTCTCGGGTTCTAATCCATGAAAAAAAGAACTGCTAAGTTTTATTTCGGGAATATTTCTTTAAGGTCTACACAACACTGATAAGTACCTGAAATTAGTAATAGAAAAGAAAATAAAGATGATTTGAACGTTGTGCTGATCACATAATCCACTTGTATGCCACGGGCGAGGAAAGTATGTACTAAAATGGTATGAAATGGGGTACTTTATGTTTTTTTTTGTTATATATTACGAATCTATGAAATACATTAGGCATGAAACCGGTATTGGATATAATCTTTTCACGATTCCACGGTTTCCGTGCCAGCTTCGTTACATAATCTACTGAAATTAAAGTCACCTGCATACCCCCCCCCCCTTTTTCCCATCCCAAAAGGAAAAAGAAACAGTTTGATTTGTTGTGTGGCTTGTTTCAAAATTGTATACTGGATTGGCACTTCGTTGTGTCTCCATTACCCGGTTTCCCGTTTTCTCACATTCTACTGGCCTTGTAGCGATTAACATTGTTTTACATACAATCTTACCTCGCCTACAGCGTTAATTAATTCTTGAAAAATAAACTTCCTATTTTAATATTTTAATAAGCCTTGTTTACTTTTTTGTATATATTAGAATGTTATTTTACAATTTCCGTAATAAATAAAGTTGCAAAGATGTAGACCCTTTGAGTAAAACATATTCCTTAACATACAGCCTTCATCAAATCTCCTCTTAAACAGCAATTATTAGAAGTAATGTCTTCCTGTCGTACGTCACAATCACAATAACGTTACACTTGCTTCTTGTTTTTTTTTTCTATTTGTTACAAGACAGGATCAATCACACCGACCAATACTCGGACACTGCACATAGGCCTATACACACAAACACAGACACACACTGACACAATGCCACACACACACAAACACAGACACACACTGACACAATGCCACACACACAAACATAGACACACACTGACACAATGCCACACACACACAAACACAGACACACACTGACACAATGCCACACACACAAACATAGACACACACTGACACAATGCCACACACACAAACACAGACACACACTGACACAATGCCACACACAGAAACACAGACACACACACACACAGGCGTAAAGCTAATTATTTTTGCTGTTCAACAGATGCTTTTGCCCTTAAAAATGGAGTTTGATCATTCAAACAGTTTCCGGCCTCCTATTCAATTATTGATTTGATGAAGAGTGATTTGAGAGAGAGATAGAGATAGAGAGAGAGAGAGAGTCAGAAAGAGAGAGGGAGAGACTCCAAGACAGCAGAGTCGGACCTCTTTCTCGAGGTAAAGAGGGTAAATGAAACCCTTTTACAAAAACAACACCAAATACAACAACCAACATTTATATCGATTTATTTTCCTGTTTCATTTCACAAAATGAGAACTAAACAAACTTGTTAGCTGAGACTAAGCCCCAGTGTTTAGTTTACTAAATGACACCAACAAATATCGAAATCTGACATTTCTCTTAATTAAGTAGACGAAAACAAAAAGAGAAAATATATATAGTTCCTTTCAGCACCATCTCCAGGTGCAAGAAAACATAACTCTATATAAAAAAAATGTTATGATTAAGTTTCATTTAAAAAAAAAAAGCTAAAAAAACAACAACTTACAAACGAAACCAAGGAACAACATTATAACATTAGATTATACTCTTATTTTAAGGTAAGTTAAAAATTGTTTATTGACTCGGGTTTAGAATATAAAAGTACAATGCTAGATTTACGATTTAGAGAACTGTAGATATTTTTTAAAATATTAATAAATGTATGGCAAGTAGATTTATTTCTAATGCGTGTGGGTTTGAGGATATTTGCGTATGTTTTAGAAAAGCTGCGTCCTAGAGCGCTAACAATATATTATCTTAATTTCTGGAATCATTTGTTATTCTTAAGTGTTCTAGAGTCTCTGTAAAGCATGTTCTTAATTGCCCGAATTGTACTTCGCCGAACAGCCCGAGCAAGGGTTCGCTTCGTAAATTGCTCGCCTTTCGTCGTTTTCGCGCTTAACAGGGCGATCTATTGCTCGACGAACGACATCTCGGGGGGTATCGGCGAACCAAATTCGGGCGAACGATTGCTTCGTCGACATGTTGACGAAGCCGCGTATTGATTGGCTGAATTGATCACGTTCATTATGCGAAAAGGCACCAAAATTGCCTAGTCTTAATGAAAAAAAATGGCGTCTTACAAGACAGTCAGAAGACAGTCTAGTAATATTCATAGATGCATGGGAAAATGTTCCATGCCTGCGGAACTCACCCCAACGGGACTATAAAAAAAAGGGTGAAAAAAACCAAGGCCTTGAACAATATTGCCCAAAATCTGTGTGCAATGTAATCGCAACACCCAAAGCTTCTTCGTCTGTGAGCGCAGCCATTTTGCAGCAATAACAACATCCGGCAGTTCGTCTCAGCGCTAAAAATAGGCCAGTTAAAAACAAGAGCACCAGTTCGCTGAGCTTCCGAGCTCGCCCTAATGTCGGCGAAAGTGCACGAGCCCATTTAAGAGCGAACAGTAGCTCTTGCGAATTGAACAATACCTGATTCGACCGAAACTAGTTCGGGTAATTAAGAACATGTTTAAATCTCTTGCAAAAGATTTTTAAATAGAGTTTCGGAAGAATTTTCTATTACGAAAGTTAAATAATGCAGATTAAGTCTTTCATTTCATCAGCGACTTCATGTAAATTATTGCATGTACTGAGTTTCAACTTATAGGTCTACACTACTTGTATCAAACGATAATTGTGAACCTTGATGATTGTGGAGATACATAATTTCATTTGCGATACCCTTTAGAAAGGAATTCTTTGCTCAAAATTGCCTCACCAACCCCTGAGACTTTACTTTCCAAATGAATATTTCTTCTGGTCAACTTGAAAACATGAAATTCGCAGTGCGCTTGGAACATTGTCCGAATCATGCCCACTGAAATAACTTACAGATAATTCAATGTTATTAGTAAATGACAACAAACGAGTTTGACCATTTAACCGCAAACTATAATTAATCAAAAGCTGATACTATCAACACATGTAACAACTTTAGGCAAAATTTATGGTAAGTAAAAACAAAATTACTGAAAATACAACTGAATATTAACGTTGGTTTTTCTTTCCTTTTGATTATAACCAGTTTGTCGTTTTAAAAGAAGAACTGGTTTTTTTTTAAAAACTTAAAATCTATCACATTCTGGGTGACCATCCCCCAATGTCTTTATGAATAAATTAAAAACCTAATGTTGGTATCATGTATGCCATGATGTCATATATTTGTCTTAAATAATCCATATATATTAAAAACTTTATTTACACAAACATCTTAACAATTCTAAACCAGGTAAGTTCCTTACCAAATGACAGGTTTCATGTCCATTCTCTGGTATTGTCTGTTGTTAACCCTCGAACGTCTATCAATTTACTGCCCCCTTCTAAATATTTATCATTGGACACGCGAAAGCTAATTATAGGTCCTTTGTTTTTAAAGAATGTGGGTTTCGGTTTGGGTTAAGGATGGGTTTAAGGTTAAAACAACGCATGCTGTTGGTCAATTGATAGACTTCTATTAAAGTTTACGTATGTTTA
Organism: Anisus vortex; assembly: GCA_949126835.1. Classification (NCBI taxonomy): domain Eukaryota; kingdom Metazoa; phylum Mollusca; class Gastropoda; family Planorbidae; genus Anisus; species Anisus vortex. The sequence continues at coordinate 22,441,559 of OX421492.1, read as the reverse complement.
CACACATAAACAAATGAGAAAGGGAATAATTCAACGAAACAAAATATTGTAACTGGAAAGTAAAATAGCTAGGTTTGCGCAGAATTAGAACATGGAATTTTTACCCCAACTGAATGGCTTTGTTAATAGTAATTATAGATCAATTTAATAACATGATTATTAAATTAACAATGATTTGAAGACAAAAGATACATGTTAAAACATTTTTTTTAAAATTACGTCTATCGATTGTTTTAAACATTTATTTTATGATTACGAATTACGATATAATAAAGGCTTTATTTTATCTTGTAGGCCTGCCAAAAAAACTGTATAGGGTACACAATCCATTTGGCACTATTGAATATTAAAGCATTGAAAAATAGCACTCATATACAGTCTCGTCAATTAATTATGTTAGACTTTTCAAACGAAAAAAAAATAGAGCTTCGTTCTCCTGAAATTTCAACCATTTAAAACTATAACACGGCAGGAACGTGGAGGAGAGAGTTGGAAGACAAAATGAAGGCCTTAGGGATGTCTTGGACTGAAGTGGGAAGGCTTGCCCGGGACAGAGAGACATGGCAGGGTTTTGTGACTGCCTTAAGCTCCACTGCTAGCGAAGAGGATTAAGTAAGTAAGTAAGTAAGTAAGTAAGTAAGTAAGTAAAACTATAACAAGGTTTCTGAGTAAACAATATTTAATATGAACTTAGCCATAAGTTCTGACAGAAAGCAAACTAATTTTCAGTTATTAAAGTTGATGGGTCAGTGCGTTCGGCGGACATACCTGTAGAAGGCTGGGATTTATCACGGATATTGAGGGTGACCCTAAGTCTACCCCGCGCTTGTGCGTACCTGACATTACGTTTTGGAAGAGTAAAGGCCGCTGGACGTTGTGCTGGCCGCACAATCCACTAACAAGTCGTGACCGCGGAAACCGGTGAAACGAAACGCTGCTTCACCGTTATTATGAATCAATTTGGTCTAATGGGATACTTTTACCTATTAAAATAGGATTCTAGTTATTTATACTAGTCTATAGCCAGTATAGGCCTACGTATTTTATAATTTACTGCAATTAGATATTAATGTAATACAATTTTGAAGCTACGTATTTTTAAGACACACACGCAAATGGTTTGAAGTTTGAATGTATTTTTAATATAAAAAAATTAATTACCAAAACTGACATTTCATTTCCAGCATTGTATAACACCGACAAATACAACTTCAGTATTTTTGTCTAGTCTAAAAATAAGATCGTCTATTAAAGGGTCAAATATTTTACACCCAAGATTCTCAAACAACGGACAACAATGATAGGCCTCCAACTAGATATGCGATGAGAATACGTTCAATGCTCACGCGATCTAATGCGCTGGCCTACGTTTTGTGAGATACAACGTAATGTATATGGTGTGATATAAGACTTGATATATGTTGTGATATAAAACTTGATATATGTTGTGATATAAAACTTGATATATGTTGTGATATAAAACTTGATATATGTTGTGATATAAAACTTGATATATGTTGTGATATAAAACTTGATATATGTTGTGATATAAAACTTGATATATGTTGTGATATAAAACTTGATATATGTTGTGATGTAAAGCTTGATGTATGTTGTGATATAAAACTTGATATATGTTGTGATATAAAAATTGATATATAATGTGATATACAACTTAGAATATGTTGTCTGCTAGAGAATGTTTAAAATATACAACAGTTCAACTGGGCCTGACACTGAAAACAATATGAGGACCCGTGACCACAACGTCATCTATTGAGTAGGATGAAATAAAATATTTCTAGGACAGACAGACGTCACAGGTATGGAGGCATTGTAAGCCGATAATTAAATACTTGCGGTGAGGCCTTGCATCATGGAATACAGAATAGAGCCCATCCCCCCCCCCCCCCCCCACTTGTCCCATCTTTCAACTCTTCCCACCTCCCATCCGGTCCAGCTCTTCCCCCCCCCCCCCCCCCTTCAGGGATGGAACCAATCAGTTGCATGAAATGAGGTCCGCCTTGGCGTTGCGCATATCGTGGCAGCCAGTAATAGGGATGAGTTTGAATCATCAGATCAAAGGGAAGCTACCAGTGTATCAGAATTTAATGAAGATACGCATCTAGTATTTAAAAGTTAGATTAATGACACCGTTCCTTCTTAGTTCTAACTTCAAACAACAACAAAAAATTAATTGGTATGAGACTCTGTGATGAAAGGGTTAAACAATGGCATGGTCCGAGAGAGAACAGGGTAGGGGTGTCCGTTGCTGGTGAAGGGAGGGGGAGGGGAGAGTGCGAGTAGGATCTCCGGGGAGGGGGGGGGGGGAGCAGCGGCTAGCTAATATTTCAAATTTCAATGGCGAGACTAGCGAGACTTTTATTGTTGTTAAACCATAATACATATATTGAACTGTTTATTTATTTAAAAAAACAACAACACATTATGTAACGATTACTTTAAATAGAGCAACTAAAACAAAACCAACAGGCGACATGTATGGTCAGATTAAGATCTTTAGAGGCTCTAAGCATTGAACAGATTATGGTTTAACCCTTCCTTTATATTGCCTACAGTATGTAAGTATATTCGGTCAGTAGTATTAATAAGTATTATACAGCCTTTAACACAGTGACACAAGTTATAGGCAAAACCATATGGACTATTTAATTACCTACTTTTGAGTGGGTTTAAGCCCTTTTCTTTGTGGAAACCTTGGTCAGTTGCATCATTGGCAGTATTGCACCATAAATGACTTCACGCGATCTGGGCTAATTTATACCCCCCCCCCCTCATCCTTTTTTTTTTACTTTTCATTTCCGCAAGTGTCACAAAAAGGTACACACGCCCATTTTTCCAATATGACGTCACAATGCTCTGGAACCCCCCCCCCCCACACACACACACACTTCCCCATATTTCCAGTTTAAAAATGAGTTTCAATTCACTTTTATTGACTTGTCTCTATTGTAAAAGAATTATAATTAAACCTTATAATGACTGCAGTTTGAAATTTGTACTTTTTTTTAACACCCCCCCCCCCCTCCATTTTTGCTACCTCGTCACTTATCGTCACAATTGTTTGATCCCCCTCATCACATAGTGTGTGACTACAGTGTGACGTCATTTATAGACGGTCAATGAAAGTTTCTGTGGTCTAACTGGATAGGCCTATCGAGTAATGCACTCTGAGCTTACATGATGTTTGATTGGTGGCGCTATACAAAATTAAAAAAGAATTATTATTATTAATAGAAGAATTTAATTCAAACTAATTTAGCACCATGATCGCTGGGGCCTCTGTAATAAAGGTAATTAAAATAAAATAGTCGATTAACAAACTAATGCAGCACAGCACTATAACTTTGGCAAATGGACACTAACACACACAAACAAACATAGCACACACATAGACAGAGACACACTTAGCTAATCACAAAGCGCTAAACAGACAAACACAACTAAATACAACGTCACAAGCTCACACGCACACACTCACACACTCACAGAAACGAGCATACACTCACAAACAAACACATCTAAAAAAAAAAAATACACACTCATAAAAAACAACAACGATGTCACACATTAACAAACACACGTACACCCCCGCCCCCCCCCCCCACACACACACACACAAACACAGTCTCGCCTATAGAAATCGACTACACATAGATCTAGTTCAAATTATTATGAGTACATTAACACCGTCTCCCTCCTCCGAAGCACCCTCCTCCACCTCACCATCACCCCCCCCCCCCCCCCCCCCAACCATAGTTTCCTCAAGAGAAATATAGTTAAGATGGAATTAGCGGCTCTGCTAAAAAATTGTTTTTTGTTGGTCTTGTTCTGAGTGCCACAGAAGCGAATAGGTCTTGGAAGTCAGGCAATCATTCAGATGATATTAATACCAAGTTTGTTTGTTTTAAAGTTAGTCAGGCGACCAAACTTACGAGTGCTAAGCGGGTAGTTAAATAGGCCTACTTCTTTGTTTGTTTTACATTTCATATGTCATTAGGCTAAATGGGGGGGGGGGGGGGGGGGGGGGGTTTACGTTCTCAAATGGTTTAGCGGCAGCCCGCTCGAATGGCGAACGGAAGCTCCCCCGGGGCTGGAATCTAAGAAGAAACTGACGTTGTGCTGACCACACAGTCCCCATAGTATGCCATTACCACATAAACTTGTGAACGCTGCTTCACTTGCCCTTATTTATTAACTAAATATAGGTTGAGCCACTTTTTGTTTAAACATATCGTATACATTTGTAAGTTGCTTACAAGTCATGCAATCCATCAGTGCAAATGACACACACATGATGCATATAAAGTAAAGAATACCCGCTTAGCCTCTGCCTCCATTTATCACTGCCCCCCTGCCCCCCCATCCCACAAGCCATGCCGACTCGATCTAACGTCACACATATATATATATATCGTGTTTGATGGCAGTTTTTAAAGTAATCCACTGGCTGTGTGTCACGGTGACCTTGAATTAAAACATACACACACACACACACACGACATAGTGAGCAATGTCCAGGGGAGATAATGACTCATTATGGTTGATACTCCGCGAAGAAAGAAAAAAATAACGTGAAATGAAGAGTGAGGAACTGTGTGAGAGAGAGAGAGATAGAGAGAACGAGAGAGCGAGAGAGAGAGAGAGAGAGAGAGAGAGAGAGAGAGAGAGAGACGGAGAGAAATGCAAAGTAAAAAAGCTACAACTACGTGTTGTAAAATGGTGTCTTTGTGCTACGATGTGCAGAGCGCCGGTCATGCTCGCCAGGGAGGGATGACATGCACGCATGCATGCAATGATTAAGGTGCGCGTGAGTCACAACCGCCAAGTTTTCTTCTCATTTTTTTTTTTTATGCACTCCCTCCCCCACCACCACTCGGATCGCTTTTCCCGCCCCAACATTTTTTTTTATGAGGTAAATCCTATTACCTCGACCCCTCCCAACCTTCTACCCCCCGCCCCGCTTCCCTTTTTTTTTCTTTATGTGTATTGAGAAAAAAAAAACGTGAATAGTTTTGTTTCAATTTCATTAAATTATGCCGAAGGTCACGCCTGCGTGAACAGAACAACAATGGACTAGGGTGGAAAGGGAGAAAGGGTGGGGGGAGGAGGGTGACAGTGACGTCACTGACCCATTTGGCTTTTGGTGTCGAAGGCTTGCACTTGGATTACTTGGCAGTGATTCTAAAACTGTAGAGATATAGAGTCTATCTGGACCCTACTACTGTTATATGCAGTTGGAAGCATGCATCCGGTGAGTATATTTCCAGCTCCAATTGATTTTCGCTCAAAGTGTCGAGAACTTCGTCTGTGGGAGAATCTTTTGATCGGACCAACGATTATGATGTATATCGAACGGTCAAAGGTCCATCCGAAATGAGCCGATCGTTCAATAAAAAATAAATGTTTTACATAAAACAAAATAACAAACAGCAACAACTAATGGTCTGTAGTTTTAAGAAAGTCTAAACTTGGGATGTGCAACATTTTCGTCACTGGATCTAATAATGAATTTTTTTCTACCATAGGGCTAGAATTAGTACAAATATTTTTTTTTGAATACACCTTTGTTAGTGAGAGAACACTGCAAGTCGATAGTTTAAATAAATATTTTCTCAGAATGAAATAGGCTAAATACAACAACATATTCTGTCACTGTTCCCATCATATAGGATACATATTATAGAGATAAGGATATTTTATATACTTTAAATAAAAAAATATGCCTTTGAAAAAATTTTTATTTACAAAAAAATCACATGTCCTTGCTATATTTGTTAAAATTATCTTCAGAAAATGTGTGTCTTGCTTTCCTCACTTTCACTTTGTATTCTAACCCCCCCCCTCCAAACCAATTGACATATTTCATTATTCTATAGAGATCCCCTCCCCCCCCCCACACACACATCCCCACCTGAAAAAAAAAATCTCTCTCTGCGTGACATGTGCACCGTTAGTCAAACGTCGATGCTTATATTTTTTTGCAGCGCATAACTGTACTAGTATAATAATCATAGTTCAAAGTTCAAACAATACCACCCGCATGCTCAATAATGCCAATCATACGGGTCAATAGTACAATAACCTGACCTATACACAACTCCCATAACAATAGCTAGCCAGTGAAATGAGGTCACCGTGTTGTAGTATTTTTTTTTAAATAGCAAAAATGTACGATACAGCATTCAAAGGGATAGTGTGGCCAGAACATTACACAGTCACCTTTTATTTGATAAAAAAACACACGGACGCCATCCAGACCTTGGCATCACGTCCTTTCATTGGACCACAGCAGCCTTCACACAGTGACGTAATTAGAGAAAATGGCGCCTGTCGCGACTGTTGACAAAGACGTTTATTTAGAGTGCTAGATTTATTAATGTGCTAAGCTAAAGTAAGTAAAAGGTTGGAAAGCGTGCTGGGTTAAAGTAGTTGTTTGTTTCTTTTTAATTAAAATTATAGTCGATGTCATGTTAATTAAATTTAGTCCGCTAAAATAATTTTTTTAAAATATATTTTTAAAGTGTCAGTTTAGCGTCTACCCAAACCTTGGTGTCTGGGGACAACCACCATCTTCTACTACGCTACTAGATAGACATACGCTAGCAGCGACGTGCATCACTGTCCTAAGCAACGGTAAGCCCTCTGCGACATTCTGAATAAATAACATTCTGGGTCTAAAAAACGAATCATAAAACTATAGAGGTCTAGAGTTCACAAGCCTTCGGAATCGAGGGCAACTCATATTTTAACTGTTTTCTTAGCAAATCTTAAAATGAACCCAACATTCAGTGGAACGCCATTCTATACTACATTCGTTTACTGTAGAATTAAATTAGACTAGACTAGTTGTGTGTTTTTTTAGACAGGATTAATAGAGTTCTAAATTTGAGAACTATCAACTCTCCCTACTCAAGCTTGTCAACCTAATATTATATTATTCGATGATTCTAAAATTAATAACTCCATGGTCTTTCTAGAGAAAAAAATGTATAGCCTTCAGTGAGGACCATTCGACTTCTATATTTGAGACCCTTCCAATTTTCATCTTTCTAATCAAACCCGTCATCGTGATACCACGTGACTTTTCGAACCAATGTCGCAGCCATTTTTTTAAACAGACCCCCCCCCCCCCCACACACACACACACTCTTTCCAAGAAAAAAACCCAAGTCTATCGTGGGGCTCTACTAGAGAGAAGATCGGTATTGGAAGCTGAGACTCCGGGAAATTATGAAAGTTTGTCTTTCTATGCGGGGAGATACAAAATGGAGAAAAGATCATGATAAACTGCTTCGGCCATGGAGAACAAATAAACAATGTCGGTTAAATATAGCGAGGAGTGGGGGGGGGAGGCGATTTAGTAGGGAAGGGTGGGCTGGGGGATATGGAATAGAGTTGGTGTGGTGGTGTGTGTGTGTGGGGAGGGGGTCAGTTTCTGTATATCAGAGGCGGAAACAAGTCTAAGCTTGCGGAGAAGTAAATAAATCAATTCTAGACATTGAGTAATGCTAAATAAAGCCACTCCCTTCTTCACCCCCACGGATAATAAGAGCCCTACAAGGAGGGAGGAAGAGGGATGGGAGGATATAGAGGGGATAAGGGGGGGGGACAGCGCCCCAAAGTAATTATGGTCTTTTGCACTAAAGTGTATAAGAACTGTTGCACCGTGATGCCGACCTGGATGTTTCTTGACACATAGATTTGATAGATGTAGTTAGTGGGAGAGAAGAAACATACATGGAGCAATAACAGTGACATTATTATCGAAGTAGTTCTATTTTGGTTATATCCCAGCGGGCACACCACGTCGTATCGACGGCGAAAAAGCCGTGGTTTCCACGTGTTTTCGTGGTTTCTATGTTTTTTTCCACGTCAAATTGACGTGGTGCGCCGGCTGGGTATGATACTAGACTAGTTTTCCAAGATAACTTTACATTTTCACTCACACTTCTCGAGTAAAGGGGGGGGGGGGTCATTTCATTACTCTCAGTGAAACAAATGAGGCCAAGACCTATATGTAATTATAGAAATATTTATTTTTAAAAAGACGCAACGCACGAATCAATATCAATAAAATTTCATGTAAAATTAAACCAGGTCGTTCGGGGTGTTCATGCTTAGAAACAAGGAACTTCGAATTCCTTATCTTACTGTACACCATTTACGGGTTACTGATATATTGATTGTTGGCCACAGGACACACCTACAGGGTGTAAATTACTCTATAATTATGTTCAAGTGGACAAAGTTCATCAATCTTCAACCACTTGTACCCCCGCCCCTTCCACACACTGTCTTTACCTCATTATTCCTTAATACGCGATAACATATCATGGCAGATTAGCATTAAGCTGGACAGCAGCTAGACAATATTGGCTTGTAATTTTTTGTTTTGGGTATTAATTTTTTTTATTTTTTTTTTTTGTTATCCATTAATTTCTGTTTTTCCTTTTTTATTGCAACACCGTTGTTGTTTTAAACTCAGGCTTTTTTATTCGTGTACATTACACGGGTTATGTCAAGAGTTGTAATAGCCCCCCCCCCCCCCTTGGTCCTATTGTTTACTTCCCCTGGTGAAATCGATGTTTTAACCCTTCCCGTACCGACCTACTTCTATCTATGCTGCCTTCAGTTCCGCTATATACGCGCCCGGGACTGTAAGGGTTAAAGTTTTGTTTCATTCTTTCAGGGAAGATTTTGTTTTCATTCTAATATTATTCCTAATTAGTGCTTTGATTTAGTCTTTTTTTTTTTAGGTGGCCCAGTTACAGACAGAGCAGAGAGTTATTTTTTTTTATTCAATCAAACCTCGCGAATCGTCGATAATCCGTCCTAGAACAAATGGCGAAATCCGAAGCTGACGAACGTCAAGGTAAATTAATTTCAGATGAATCAGTTTAAATCCAATGAACTCGTTCTAGACACCCCATTATACTTTTTTTTAAAGAAAACTCTAAAGACTAAATATGGTTTTTAATACCAAAAAACCCAAAAAACTGTGTATCAAATTAATTTTATATTATACATAAAAGACTAGAATGAGGAATAAATGAACGTGCTACATAGCATTTACAGATCTAAACAATCTTTTTGGAGGTATGCATGAAGGCGTGAACTGGCGAGAAAGCCGTAGATATTTTAGTTTTGAAGGGGAACCTTTATTCACAAGGGACTTATGCATCAAATACCTTTCCTGGTCAATGCCCCTCTTGGTCTTTTGGCACTAGGATTAGCTTCATAATCTACAAATACCCATACATAATGTTTTACGGACAAAAAAATGAAGAAATCGATGTATGACTGTATATACGTAGCCTAAGCCCTAAATAAATTTATAAACAAAGAGGGAGGAAACAAAAACGATTGTCTACACCAGGGGTCGGTAACCTTTTGCTGCCAAATTAGGATTTCTAATCATTCAGCGTGCCAACACTGAACGGCCTAAAAGTTACTCTGCTCTATTATACTTTTGAACAATTCTTTTTATAGAACAATTAATTTAATTCCGTGGCAAGACCGAGGTCAATGAATAGCAAAGGAGATTATTTATAGAGAAAATAGTTAAAGCGTTAAATATTTAATTAAGGTGTTTGTGATTATCATCCTTTTTATTAGCATTTATATCAAATACAATATTTTATTACTAGACTGATCACATTTATGGTCATTATTGTCTAAACATTATAATTTGTTAGTTAAAATGTTAATTATCTTTTTATCTCAGTGACGTGCTTATTGTGTTTTAGATCGGAGATACACTAGACTAGTGATGGCGAACCTTTTTGAGGCCGCGTGCCCAAAGTGCAGTACAAGACCAACTTATTTCTTTCAACGTGCCAATTAAAACACAGCAATTAAAACAATATAGGCCTACTGAGGTTTTACTTTAGAAAAACAAACAGCCCATATATTTGTCCGAACTATATAGCATCATTTGTCAGTAAAGAAGAATAAATTAACAGGTCTTTGAATGATACAAACAGTCTTTTATATAAAATAAAATGAACTGTAGTAAATGAACAATTTTTTAAAATATATTACAATAACAGTAATTACAGTTAATTGTATGCAAAATTATGCCAAATGCATTTGGAATAATTTTGCATACTTAATGTGATTTTTTTCCGTTGTGTGCATGCTGATTATAATTTGTTAAGCCTTGGCTCATACTCTGTAACTTTAACACTTACAGTCCCGGGCGCGTATATAGCAGAACTGAAGGCAGCATAGATAGAAGTAGGTCGGTACGGGAAGGGTTAAGAGCGATACATGAAGCAATCAGATCATGTGTCAATCTGTTTCTGGTATCGGATTTGATATAATATAAAGTTGAAAACAGCTGCTCACAAGCATACGATGACCCAAATAAAGTAAGAAGTGCAATCCTAAGTGCTTTAATCGACTTGAAATTAGTTGGCAGAGAATGCCACACTTTATTGATTTCATCATCAGTTACCAACTGTGCTGTTCTTTGACATCCTTCTTCTCAAGTGTTTTATGCAGATAATAGAATTTATTTTTCCAGATAGAGCTTTCTTTTAATTTCAATATCTCCTTTTCCAGATTTCCTAAATCTAACCACATCAAGAAGGAAAGATCAAGTTCTTCAAATTTAGCTTTATCCGTGGTAGTAAGAAAACAGAGGGTTGTCTCCATCTTACAGAACTGTACAAATCTATTACTGAAATTCTCCTTTGTAGCTGCTACAATTCTGGAAAATTCCTTGTAGATTTCCTGATGTCTTGTAGGGTTGTCGGTAAATATTATAGAAACCTGTAAATGCATTTTTACGTTTGTAAAATATTTCAGCTGCCCACTTTGTAGGTCTCTTCAATTGGCCTGCAGTTTTCTTTCAAATGTTCTGATATCACAAAACAACATTTCTGCTGTTTTTCCCGAACATTGCAGTTTTTTATTCAGTTCTTTGAGGTGTGCTGTAAAATCTGTAAAAACAACAACATGGGGTTGGTAAGCCAGACTATATCAGTGAGCTGTGGATAATTCTGCCCCTTTTGAATCATAAACAGCATAATCTCATTCAAGCATGATACAAATCGCTCCAATACTCGTCCTCTGCTCAGACTCCTGACATTATTGTACATGAGTCAAGTATTATACTGCGCTTTGACCTCATCAAAAAGTGCGTCGACAATTATGAGCACAAGCCATGATGTAATTGACCATTTTTTGTGATATCTTTGAGGATATCATCTAATTTCATACTGCTATCCCTGGCACAAAGAGCTTCTTGGTGTATCGGACAGTGAAACTGAACGACTGGGTGTTTTGCTTCTGTAACAAAGAACTGTATGAAACCGGATGCGTCCCCCCACCATGCGAGGTGCCTCGTCACTAGTAACTGAAACTACTTTTTCTGGTTTTATATATTGTGCCAAAAAAAGTTTACATAAAAGCATTGTGGATATCTATCCCTTGTGTTCCTTCAGGCATAGATAACAATTTCACCAGCTCTTCTCTCATATTGTCACCCAGTGCCCTCACAAAGGGAGGGGGCATAGAGGGGCATATGCCAGGGGGAGACAATTCTAGGGATCGGCAAATATAGTATAAATATAGCACTAAACAAGCAGTTACAGTATGCAAGGGGGCGTCGCTGAAACTTTTGCCCTGGGACGCTACATATGCTTGTGAAGGCCCTGATATCACTAACTGCATGACGCAAAATTATCACAAGCCTTGCATGATTTTTTACATCTGTATTTTCACCCAATCACATGGAGTTGCAGGCAGCCTTTTGTAAGTCAGTAGAGGTCTGCTGACTAACATTACTTGCCATGCGCAAGACTCGATCTTTAACAGTATTGCTGCTAAGTGATATATTAAAGATGCGTTGCGTAATTTTATCCTTGTTTGGAAAGTCACTAAAAAGGGAATTACTCACAGCCAATATGGCCATTTTCAGACAATCTCCATCAGAGAGGGGCTTACAATGTTTTGCTATGCAAAGTGACATTTGAAAGTTTGCTTCTGTCAGATGATTTGTTTGAGAAAGATATTTAGAAAAACTAGCAGACTGGAAAGAAACTCTTTCCTTTCATTTTCGATTTGACAAAATGGCCGTTTTAAATCGACGATGTTGTGTGGCCATAACTAACATGTTCAATTTTTGGTAAATGCTCGCGTGCCCACAGAAATGACTCTGCGTGCCAGCTGTGGCACGCGTGCCATAGGTTTGTCATCGCGGAACTTTGCCATTGACGTTAAGCGAAATGGATACGTAGTAATCATACATACTAAGTAGTTAGTGTAATGTTTTGAAAATATAAATGTAATTACTTTAGTCATATAATATTTATAAAATTTTAAAATACTTTCTACAGTTTGATCATTTCAAAGTTATAAATTTTAAGCCATTCATTCTTTTATAAAAGAAAACAAAAAAAAAGAAACATAATATTAGAAATATTAGCTGAAATAAAAGGGTTACTTATCTCCCTTTAATTAAAAACCGTGTCCACATTTTTCTATAGTGATGCCAAACAAGTTATATTTTGTAATATTACAAATATTACTGACTAATTATTATTTCTTTATATAGGCTAAATCCAACACGATGGTATTCATTAAAAGTTTTAATTATTAAAGGATTAAAATAATTTACGTTAAACAGTTGTAAATAAACATTTTCTGTATTAATTTAAGGCCTTTGTATTTTAAATATTAATAATTAGGCTACATAAATTACATACTATAGTGCTATATTTATTAAATTTAATATATTAATATTGATAATAGTTATTAAATTAATAATACAATATTTTTGTTCAAAGTTACTTATATTGATTTTTAATTAAAGAAGATGAGCATAAAAACTCTTTTAAATGTAATTAGTCTATATCATTTAATGAGGTGTAGGCGCCCTTTTTGTATGCTTAAAACATCTTTCATGTGCGATAAAATATGTGTAAGTTGAACCAAAAGCTGAAAGTAGAAGAGCGAATGCCTAGCAGTTGAGAATAGCAGATGACATTCCTATGCAACTTCCTTCCAGAATTTTTCCGCAAATGAGAATTTTTTAAATGTTTAAAATGTTACTTGCTTATCTTATACATTACAGACGCTCCTTCTATAAAGAAGATTATTGCTGCACTTTAAAATCCACAATTTTTCTCCTCTTAAAAAAAAAAGATTTACATCTAAGAAGGTTCTAGGAATATCAAACAGTTAGGCTGGATGTGGTATGGAGAATAAGTCCATCAATTTAAAAGTCTAGCCTTTGATTAGAAAACTCCGCTTTGAGTGCTTCGATGTACCTTTGAAAAAAGACCAACTATCTATCTTAATATATGCCTTAATATAGCGATGTATATGAACATGTCCAGCGTCAATGCAAATCCATTCCAGTGGTCCTTGTAAATGCAAGTTCAACTCACTGAAATGTATCACAATGTCATTCAGAAAAATCGGCTTCAACAGTCAGTTTTTCTCATTCAGAACTGGAAAATGTGTTGTTTTTTTTAAACAATAATAAACACATCTTGGAGTTCTCTCGCGTGCCACGGTGCCGATAGCTCTGAGTACCAAGTTTGGCACGCGTGCCTTAGGTTGAAGACCCATAGTATACACTATATTGTGTATATATTAATCGTAATCCTTATCAATAATTGTTAAGTGTGTACATTTTAACTACAAGTTCTTTTAATAGCATGACTGTTATGGTGAGCATGTGTTAGAACAATAGGCCTATGTTGTTTGGGCAGAGGTGTGGCTCTTCTGGAACAAGAATGTTGGTAAACAAGACTTTCACTTCGACTTGGATTGTGCAGAGAGAAACATCACAGTTACTATAGCTTGAACCCTTGGTTGTAGTTCTACTTGAAGATTTATATTGATTAGGAGCCTTCAGAGCCTTAATAATAGTTCATGTGTGAATGAAACAGCATCATCGTCCATATTATTTAGAATATTTGAGATTGAAACGTCTTGAATAATTCTTCTTCAATGAAATTAGTTCGCTGTTCAGTTCAGTTGATCTGAAAACTACCAGTGACACCAATACATTACCTGAACTTATTAGCACCCAATCTACCTGTACATTTATACCTGTACCTTTTATCCCCGATGTAATGAAGTAACAATCTTGTTAGTGAGTATCAATGAGGGTGGAGAAAAAGGGGGAGGGGCATTAGACCCTGTTCAATACTTCACGTTTTTCAAAGAATACCATTTCCTTCTTCTATTTATTGTTCCCCGTCTACACATATATCGGATGAACTCATCTGTGCTATATATTCATAGCCACTTTATGATGATATATATTTTTTATAAAGACAGACGTAGTACAGATTTGAACACAAAGACATTTTGTTTCTTAATGTTTCGTTTCAGCGCTCGTGAAGTCTCGGCAACACGAAATGGCAAGCAGGTAATCTACAGGTTCAACGGAGTGCATTATAATCGGTGAACGACATTAATCAATTCATTGGACTGAACCGCTTGTCAACATGACCTCAGTATCGTTACACGAGTGTGAATGAGTGTGTGTGTTGGTGTCTATGCGTGTTGGTCTCAAACGCATACAGAAGTACCACTTAAACGTTGTTATGCGCATACAGTTCAAGTTTCAATTTAATGCTCGCTTTTTGTATACGATACTGGGAATAAAAATGAAGGTATATGCTACACTTTGAAAATTATATGATAACTTTGTTTTTTATGTCTTTCTCTATCTAGCTCCATGCATGTCCATCTATCCCTATTTTCATATCCATTAATATTAATAAATAATAAAATCAGATAAAAGATCAGTTGATTCATGGACCTATATCTTGAATAATTTATTATTTTGTTGACAAGGATAGGCTGCCGGTAGTACCTTGGGATACCGTCACCTCTCCGATTCCTGCAAGTGTCAGAATCCTTTCAGGCTATTTGACAATTTTGAAAAATAACTAGCTCTGGAAGCAAACGGCTATCTTGTAGATTTATTCCTTCATCATTTTCAGGCGTATGTCCCAACGTTATTGCTTTTATTTTCCGTCCATTGGCCCGTTGACTTCCACTTATCTTTTTTTGCTTTCTAGATTTGTTTCCATAGAATTTGATCGTACGAGATTGACTTCAAGGCACCATTTTTGTTTCTCCAGAAAAGCATAACACCGAAAAACGTACATGGTGACGAAAATGTCATCAGAACACGACACTTAGCTAAATGTCATCGTCATCTATATATATTTACATCTATAATACTAATTATATATATATACATATATATATATATATATATATATATATATATATATATATATATATTATGCAAGTGAATGGGTCACCCTGTGACGGCAACGACCTCAGCGGTCAATGTGACTAGCCATTGATTAAACACCATACATCTGTATGTACCGATCATAACATTCCCTCCCTCCCACCCGCTCCCTCCCCACTCCCCTTTTTCCCTTTTATCCCGGGCACATTCCTTGATGTACCAAAACCTCGTCTTCATTCAAGTATCACGTCGCCTCATTAGCCAGCCATTGTACGCAATATCCGATTGGACATATCACAAATTGAATCTATTTTTACGCGGGCCTGTTGTTGTCATTGATTTGTGCGCCTCTTGCTGTGTGTCCAACAGTTTAGAAGTCAAATAATTTGATCAGGCTTTTTAAAGAGTTGAATCAAACCAAGTTTTCCTCATGAAAAGATGTGTTTTACAGCCCAACACTTGTGATGCTTCTTTGACAAAGTTTGACTTGATTCACTGATTCAAATCACGGACAACAACACAAAAAAAAAGAATAAATTAATATTATTAAATTACGAAATACTATTTCAAAGATGTAATCAAAAGGCAAACTGATTCATTTGAGGTCCCCAAGAATATCATTATTCTTTTTAGAAATGTCGGCTATCATTTTCGGCTCTCGCTGTATATGATCATTTCAGAAGTCACCACATCTAGCGTTATGATTGGTTCATGAATTAATGTTATACAAGCACTTGACTATGTATATGTTTTTAATACAAAGCTTTCACAAGTTTTGTAAAAATCACCAATGACTTTGCTTCACACATTTTTTTTAACGCCCAGACAAGATGAAAATGTACGCAATTTACTTTTTTTGTGTAATGTCGAGATAACATTTGGCACCATTTACCTTTTTTGATGTTGTGCCAATATCACATTTGGCACTATTTACCTTTTTTTGGTCTTGTGCCAAAATAACATTTTGCATCGTTTACCTTATTTGGTGTTGTGCCAATATAACATTCTGCATCGTTTACCTTATTTGGTGTTGTGCCAATATAACATTCTGCATCGTTTACCTTATTTGGTGTTGTGCCAATATAACATTCTGCATCGTTTACCTTATTTGGTGTTGTGCCAATATAACATTCTGCATCGTTTACCTTATTTGGTGTTGTGCCAATATAACATTCTGCATCGTTTACCTTATTTGGTCTTGAGCCAATATAACATTTTACACTTAAAACGTTATGCCAGTATGTCATTAGCATCACTCATTTTTCTTAAAATAAGTTTGCATAGTCTAATATTATCTCACATAATCCTAGTCAAAACTGCCTTAAATATAATGGAATACGTATTTACAGGCCTTATATTTTGATATCCATACAATAAAGAGTCGTCTACAAATTTGAGATAAAATGCATATAATGATTAAAGTTTTTTTTTTAGTTCACACGTATTTCAATCATTTTAATTTTTATTTAGACATCTACTAAAAGTTCATTCTAAAAATTTAAGATCCCAACTAAACAGAAAAAAAAATATAATAAAACATTTCAATTCCTTATAGATCTATTCGGCCACAACCTGTTTCTACGTCTGCTTTTGTTTTTTAAATAAACTTTTGTCTTGTTTATTTTGTTACATTTTTAAACGAAATGACGCAATTGCCTCCCCTTGGCCAATCATAAGTTTCTTTGGCGCCATTTTATTTAGAGCATCAACGTTTCATTACATAAATCGATGTTGGACTAGACGTGGCTCGCAACAAAAGAATCCAGTTCCCGTGGAGGCAGCAAGACGAAACATCTCTCTGGAAGACAAGACTCTGAGACGGTCTGAGACACCCCCAGTGACGTAGCAGACACGAGTCATGCGCGCGGATGGGACGTGCTCATTTCCAGTCCCCGCGTCTTTACGATGCTTTCAAATCATATTTATGCTCGCCATCTATTTATTTGTGCCCCCATGAAGCCTGGGAACTTGGGTCAGGAACAAATCCAGATAACGGAATCTTTCTTTTATTCGATTTTCTAAACCAAACATTGCAAAAATAATAATAATAATAATACCCCCCCCCCCCGTTTTATTGTTATGGCCGCGCCCAGAAGAGTTCATTTCATTTCCTGTTTATATATATGCCAGTGAATACGTTACTTAGAGTTTGTTTAGCCATTATTGACAAATAAAGCTATGTGTACTTTTCCAGGCCACGTTCCAATAGCCTTCTGGCAAGATGCTCTACTTAGACTTTACCAGATAATTTAATGGTATTTGACTAGTTGCTTAGACTCGACTTTGATCCATCTATTAATCTATTCGGCCATCTCTGTATCAGTGTATTCATTCATCCATATGTCAATCCATCAATATATATATATAGTGAGAGAAAGAGAGAGAGAGAGAGAGAGAGATAGATATATAAATATAGATATAGATATATAGATATATATTATGTGTGTATCGCATGTAATAATAGTTTATAGATCTATATTGAATTTGCAATTTTCTCTCTTGTTCATGAAGATTTATTTATATACATTTAATTTTGGAGTAGAGAGTATTTGAGTATTGGTGTAGATAGTGATATTTATTATGACGTAATAACACCCATATTTTTCTCGTAGTCTCCACCACTTTCTAATACGCCTTTACTTTTGCATTCGGAAAACTTCGGGAAAATCCTTTCTAGTACTTTCTGCACCAAAATCAATTACGAAGCACGCATTGGTGCAGTTAGGGTTGTTGTTGTTGTTGATATTTGCTTATTAAAAAAGGAAGAACCAGTGAAGTTGAATGCTATTATTGTACATACGTTCGAGCAATACATTTTTCTTTAAATATTTCGAGTGGCTTGAGTTAAATATTTCACAGTGAACAGAATTCGAGACGAACAATAGAAGGACTTGATTTGTAACAATATAATACATATTTCACAAGGATTTATATTTTCAGGTCTGTCAATGTTACGATGTTCCAACCAATGATATTCCAACTAATCTATCTCTAAATAGTCTTCCTAAATGTTTTATGAAGAATAAAGAAAAGCAACTAATACTCATTGTGTACTTAAAAGCGAACACAACACAAATTCATCTTTTACTAAAATATTCCTACAGTTAGTCAACTGTCAACGAGATATATTGAAGATACACTAGAAGAGAACATAATTTCTTGACAAACACGCCTTCCACGTCTCCATCTGATTGTTTCGTTGACCCCATTCCCACAACCTAATCCTGGACTTGTCAAAACGTAATATACCACCCGGTCACTGACGCCTGCCATCTGTTGCTCTGGCGAATTCAATTATCCCTGACTGGTCATTTTGTATCGTAGGTAGCCACTACCCACACGAAAAATTGCAGTTGTTTTTGGTTTTTCTACCGGACACCACATTAAAGAATAATAAGCTTATTCTAGTTTGTGGAGAAGTCTTCAAACACTCTTATAATTTTTTATTATAGCAAAGGGGGAGGGGGGGGGTCAATGGATGGTTTGAAGTTTGATAGGGTCGTTAGTAAAATTTATTGCTCATAACCTGGATTGTGAGTAGATTTTCAATTTCTGGACTTGCGTTTGGTATTATCATATATTTGTTACAGGAATCTTGCTTACTATGGTATTTGAATACTTTAATAAAGTGATAATAGCTTGGGAATGATGTATCATTGCAAGCAGTTTGGGGAAAATGTTTTGAAATTTATTTGAAGCTCCCACTTACCTCTTCTGTGGCCACGGAAAACAAGGTCATGTGTGGCCAGCCCAACGCTCGGCCTCCTTACTTATGTCCCCAACTACTGTCGGGTACCCATCTGAGCTGGGTAGATTCAAGGACACCTCCATGGCCCGGGAACTAATCATAGTCTTCACCAGGAAACGAACCCGGTACGCCCGCCATGCGAGCTACCTAAGCCACTGTCCTACAAAAAATTGTGAACGCCGCTTCACTTGCTTATGAACTAAATTAATTGGTCTGAAAACTATACTTACTTACATCCTTCTTGAATTAAAAAAAAGGAGTTATATTTTATATTCTATGTGCTTTCATAGTGTAAAACAACTCACATAATTTGTGTCTGTGGAGTTAAGTACACCTGAATAAAATAGCCTCATTATTTGGTTGCGCTATTTAAAAACGACAACGAAAGGAACAAATAAACAACACAAAAAAACGTAACTATTTGATCAAGTTGGAAATGTTTAGTTTCTGAACGCATGCGCAAAATAAACTCTCCACAGCAGCAGTCTAGAAGATAAGTTTTTTAAAAAAAGAAAAGGGGGAGGGGGGAGGATATAATCTACTGTAAAAGGAAAAAAGAAATATTTTCAGTTTCTGTGTTTGCTCATGACTTTTTGTACTGTTGAAGTAGTGCTTTAAAAAAAAAAAAAAAACTACTTTTTGTATTCTCCTGACAGCCACCCAGTGGGTCCCGGCAGACGAAACGGATACTGGAGAGGCTAATGATGTTATGATCATAAACAAGGGAGATAATACATATTAGAGACAATTTACGCAAGGAAGGGACGTGTTTTAAGTCCACGGGACGCCGAGGACTTACCGAGGGGATGTAATTGTTTTCCGGAACGGACTCTCCCCACCCCGCCACCCTCCTCCTTTACCCCTCCCCCAGCAGGACTCAAGTTGTCTTGTGGAAGGGCATGTTCTTGATCACGATCTATTTCCCAGTATCGAAACGGACATAGATTTTAACCCTTTTCTCCCCCAATGACCTCCCCAGTGGCCTCCCCAGGGGCCAGGCCAAGTTGCCGGAGATACAAATAGTTCCAGACACGCGTCTAATACTCAGTGAAGCCAGTATGTTAAAGATGACTAGTTGAGGTGGACTGTATGCATCCTATCATTAAATGTTGGAGCGTCTGCCGGCCCTGAATGTTCTTTTCTTTTCCATTTTTTATAATATTGTTATTTTTTTTTTTGGCGCAAAGAGTATTTGTTAACCCCGGTGTAGTGTGTGTGTGTGTATGTGTGTTTTTCCCATATGTAATATTACAAGCCAGTGCCATAATACACACTAGGGGAATCCTTATTTATTTCCCTGTCCGTATCAATAACACTAATCCCCTAGTAGTTTTTGGATGCCCGCAGAAAATTGCAATAAGAAACACATTTATAGCAGACACACTAAAAACAACAATAAAATATATATATAATATATGTGTGTGTGTGTTATGTTGTGTGTGTGTGTGAGAGAGAGAGAGAGAAAGAGAGAGAGAGAGTGAGACGAAATAAAAAAGAGACAGAGAGAGAGAAAGGGAGAGCTAGAGGAAAAGTATTTGTCAAAAATGAGTTTTTTTTTGGTCTGATACGATTGGCAGATAGGAAGAAAGATAAGAAGGGCATATGGACAGTGGAGCGAGACAGAGAAAATAAGATAGATGTAAAGAAGGGGGCGGGGATATAGAGAAAATAATGAGGGGGAAACGAAAAGAAAGGGAAAACAATATGAGAGGGTTAGGGAGAGACAGATTTATGGAGAGGGTTAGAAAAAGGCAGATAGAATTATAATAGACAATGCATATATCTATTGATTTAGGTAGGTCGGTGATTAAGTGTGTGTGTATGGGGGGGGGGGGTACATAGGTTCCTGAGTGCATCATCGTTTTCTAAAGAGGGAAGGATGCATACGACATAGGTATGTAGGTATGACGACATATAAGGTAGTTATGTAGATTGATAGGAGCGTAAGTAGGAAGATATATAATTTGTTTCGTATGTGACGGTAGGACAGCTAAGTGGATATAATTAGTCTGGTAGACTAGTAGACAAACAGGCATGTACATAGGTGGGTAGGTAAACAATCAAATATATAAGTAGGTGATAGGTAGGTGGGTAGACAGGTAGATAGTTATGTATTTGTATAGGTAGGTAGGTAGTCAGGTAGATAGTTATGTATTTGTATAGGTAGGTAGGTTGACAGGTAGTAAGTTATGTATTTGTATAGGTAGGTAGGTTGACAGGTAGATAGTTATGTATTTGTATAGGTAGGTAGGAAGGCTAGTAGATAGACATCTCTGTAATAGAGTTTCGACCAATGAGTTTTATTGTAACTGATGGGAGAAAATAATCACTATTGGTTCGTTCAGTTCTTTAGTGAGTATGTCTTAAGAGGTACATGCTTATTTCAGATAGTCCCCTTTCAAAGTTCTAAAAAGATGCTGTTTCGCTTTTAATTCATGACATTATGATCATTCAACATTTATGTAATTGTTCGTTCACATTTGTAAGTACAGGTTGGAGTTGAATCTGAACGAACCCAGAAATAACTTTGTTTCTCGGACACACAAACGAAACCTAATTGGTTTCCCGTTATTGTCAAGTCAACTATCTGATACCTAAGAGTAGACAGGTAGATAGGCATGTAAGTAGATCGCTAGGTGAGTAAGTAGGTACACAGGTACGTAATTGCGCCTTATGGTAGGAATATAGGTCAGTTAGTAGACAGTTTTACCCATTTTTTTATTTTACCGTCATCACCCAAACTGTTTTTCTTGTAAAAGCCAGACACTTAATTATTTGACATCAAGTATAATACCGCCCACGTTGTAAATCCCATTGTCACTTAACTTAGACTTACGGTTGGAAAAAAAAAAAGATTCCATTTTTATTTCCAACCCAATCTTTAAAAATAAAAATAAAAAACGTTTAATGTCTCCCAAGGGAGAGAAGCAATAACAGAAATCTCAGAGAATTGCCGCCATGTTTTCTAGACAGAAGGAAACTCTTAAGAAAAGAGAAAAGAACGTCTCGGAACAACTTAGTGACCTTTGACCCCTCAGTCCGAAGTTGAAAGCAATTTTCTAGGCTGTATTTAGCATGATTAGTCAAGACATAAATATTGCAGCATTCATGTCTATGTCAAGAAGTATGTTTTATTGTGGGTATTCAAGGGTTAATAAGTTAAGATTTTAAAACGTTTTTTTAATGTGGCTCTTGAACAAGGGCGAATGATTACACGCAAGCAGAGGCTGCTCAGGGTTATGATAAACAAGAGAACGAAAGTAATATCTGTCTATCTCATCTGTTTTGTCTGTCAGTCTGCTTGTTTGTTTGCCAGTTATATATCTGTCTTTAAGATGTATATGCAGGGCCGTATTTAGAATTGTTGGGGCCCTGTTCCCAAATTTGTGAGGGGGGGGGGGCATTGTGCCCTCGCCCTGCCTTCCACATACCTCACAAAAGTTCCGTTAATTCATGTTACATTCCGTAAAATGATAAATTGTATGATGCGCTTAGCGTGGTTGGACTGGAGCGCTTCAAATTGTAGGGGACTAAATACATTTTATCATACATTTTCAATGAAAGAATGGGGATGGCACTAAAAAATTGCTTTTTTGTGATGTCTGGGGGCCCCTTTTGTGTGTGTGTGGGGGGGGGGGGGGGGGGGCTGTTCCAATGGAACATGTGGAACATGCCTAAATACGCCACTGTGTATATGTATCTATCTTTTTTATGAAACAATTTAATATATAGGTAGATACAGAGGCGAAGTCATGAGGGGTGATAGGAAATGACTGGGATAAGAGCTGGCTTTGTACTATGTGAGTTTTGATCGATACATTTAGAAATATATACTATACACTATACACTATACACTCTAATTGACGTAGAAACGAAGGAGATAGAGACAGTGAGAGAGTAATACTCTTTACTCATACATTAGTAAAAATGTTTTTCTGCCCGTCGAAATGATGAAGAATAGAGAGAGAGAGAGAGAGAGAGAGAGAGAGAGAGAGAGAGAGAGAGAGAGAGCGTAAAGAAGAAGAGAAAGAGTTAATTAATATGTCTCTGTATTTTCAAAGAAAAGCGTTATGCCGTATGGTATTAATATAGTTATTATAGCTGTCCAAAATGCAGAAAAAAAAATGAGAGAAACAGTGGCGTAGCTAGGGGGGGGGGGAGAGGGGGCAAATTTGAAAATCCCCCCGGGCCCCCACTTGATGGGGGACCCAAAAGAGTGTCCGCAATTTTTTTTTACATTAAATATTAAATATTACG
Organism: Anisus vortex; assembly: GCA_949126835.1. Lineage (NCBI taxonomy): Eukaryota > Metazoa > Mollusca > Gastropoda > Planorbidae > Anisus > Anisus vortex. The sequence continues at coordinate 22,418,304 of OX421492.1, read as the reverse complement.
CCACTGCCATGTAATCTTGCTATACACGTTGTTATATAAGTTAGTGAACCTGTTGCATGTATTCCACACATATTAAGGATTTCAAAATTACGTATATCAAAACGCATGTAAAAACTCTGGTTTTTGTAAAACACGTTATCATGATGGCATTTTATCGATATCTTCAGTGGCGTATGTAGGCATGTTCTACATGTTCCATTAGAACAGGGCCCCCCCCCCCCCCACACACACAAAAGGGGCCCCCACACATCCCAAAAATAATTTTTTTAAGTGACTTTCGTTGAAAATGTCAAATAAAATGCATTTATTCCCCTACAATTTTAAGCACTCCAGTGTCCAGTCCAACCAAGCTAAGCGAGACATACAATTTATTTATGATTTTACACAATGTAACATGAATTAACGGCACTTTTCTTCTGAGGTATGTGGAAGGCAGACACGAGGCCAGGAGGGGCCCCACATAAATTTGGGAACAGGGCCCCCACAATCCTAAATACGGCCCTGGGTATCTTCTATTTTATGTCCATGCTATAATCCATCTGTCTATAGACATAAATAGAAGGGTAATAGTTCGTATATAGGGTTTTTCGATCAATTTTCCCACCCTTGCAATACATTTTCCCACCCTTGCAATCAATTTTACCACCCTTGCAATCAATTGTCCCACCCTTGCAATCAATTTTCCCACCCTTGTAATAAATTTTCCCACCCTTGCAATAATTTTTCCCACCCTTGCAATCAATTTTCCCACCCTCGTAATAAATTTTCCCACCCTTGCAATCAATTTTCCCACCCTTGCCATCAATTTTCCCATGCTTGCAATCAATTTTCCCAACCTTACAATCAATTTTTCCACCCTTACAATCAATTTTCCCACCCTTTCAATCAATTTTCGCATCCTTGCAATCAATTTTCCAATGAAAAATTTTACACCCTTATTTTATAATTTTCCTGCAATCAATTATTTTCCCACCCTTGCCATCAACTTCCCACCCTTGCAATCATTTCTGCAATGACAATTTTTACCCCTTATTTTATTTTAAAAACATACTAAAAACGGTATAATAAATTTAATAATAGTAACAATCTAATTTTGGCCTGCAGAAACATCTCTTAGACATAAATCCAAAGGCAACATTTCTGAACTGTGATAATTACTCAACATGGCAGCTCTTCATATTGCTGAGATAGATCCAGCAATTGTCACCTTTTTTGGAACTGTACATGAATTGTTCAACTTTTTTTGCCATTTCACCCCAGAGATGGGTCAAACTGAAAGAAGCTGGAGCCGGGAGTCTACAAAAGGAGAGTAGTACAAAGTGGTCCTCACGAGAAAAAGCTACGTCGTCAGTTTCATTGCATCTTGACTAAATCATCAAGCTGTTGGTGAGACTTTTTAAATCAACAACTGAAAGACTGGACACTAGCAGTAGTGCACAGAATATTCTTCATGCAGTGGAAATTTATGAATTTTTTGCGTATCTGGAATTCTGGTAAAATCTCCTGCGCCCAATCAATATAGCTCAGAAGAAACTACAAAAGTATGGAGTGCACATACGGGAAACCTGCTGAAGAGATTAAGACCATTTCATGCTTTCTGCAAAATGATGAGAAACGGACGAAACTGATCATCGAAAGAGCAAAAGAAGGTAGCGAATGCTATGGATTTTCTGTAAGCAAAACAACCAGAAGAAAGAAAAGACTTGATGGAGAGTTGAGTTCTGATGTAGGAATGTCAATTGATCTGCAATTCAAACGTGTTGCGACAGAAGTGCTGGACAGACTTCATATGGAGATGAAGGACAGATTCCAAAGGCTGGGAAACCATGTGGACACCTTTGGGTTTCTTCTTGAACCAAGACACCTGTTGGAGTCTATGGATGATGACACGCTGATGAAAAACTGTGTTACTTTTTCCTGTTTGTAGGGTGAAATACAGGCAAATCGCCTGTTCAATGATGTCATTGATGCACGAGCACTTTTCATCAACAAACCAGTACCACAATCACCAATTGACTTGAGGAAGCTAGCTTCATATGGTACTGATGTGTGCTCAATCCTTGCCACCTCCATCCAAATACTGCTAACTCAGGCCACTTCCATTGCATCATGTGACAGATCATTCTCAAAACTCAAGTTAATCAAAAACTATCTCAGGAGCACAATGACGCAAGAAAGTCATAGCAGCATGGCTTTAATGTCAGTGGAGTCAAAAATACTAGATAGCATTGATCTAGATGATATGTTCTCAACGGGGGCGATATCGCCCCCCCCCCCCCCCGGGGGCGGTGAGAAGCTTTAGGGGGACGCTGACATTCCCGGTGGCGATTGGGGGGGGGCGGTGAAGGGCAAGTGGTCGGTACAAACTAAGTGATATAATTTGAACACCTCAGCTATTTGAATCGATTAGTTTTTGGATGAGATGTGATTTAAACGCAAGTGTTGCTAAATATCTAATATCCCTCAACTGTACGACTACATATTATTATAATTATAAAAAGAAGAAATAGGAAGCCGGCTGGTCCAGCGGTTAGATCACCGGACTGTCAACCAAAAACCAAATGACACGTCGATGGTTCTAGCCATGCCACCGGTGGATCCCTGTCGCCCTGCAGGAGTTTTGGGCCTAGTGGACGTAATAATCTTCTATCTAGAAGGAACGTCTGTAAACTTATAAGAATGGCAATGACTTTTCGATGAAGTAGGGGTCAGTATTTAACAAATAAGCTTATGGTGTGCAGCCGGCTGGTCCTGTGGTTGGTTCACTGGACTACCAACCCTGCTGATCGATCACTGTTGCCCTAACATCTGCTAATGTCAATGATATTTTGATTTCAGTTTTACCGAGATGTCTTTAATGTGTTTGTAATATAAAATGATATTGCTATGCTATTGTAAAGAGGTATAGGTACAAAGTAGTCATACAAACTGGGTAGTTATTGTAATGCTTAAAAATATACATACAAATTATTTAGTCCTATAATATTTATATAATTTTCAAATACTTTATACAGTTTGATCATTTTAACGTTATAAATTGTAAACCAATAATTTTCTTATAAAAGAAAAAAAAACATTAGAAATATTAGCTCAAATGAAACGGGCTAATTATCTCCCTTTAATTAAAAAAATTGTTTCCACATTTGATTCAATAGTGATGCCAAACAAGTTTTGTTTTGTGATGTAACAAATGTCATAATGTCGAATGTCAAAATGCAGGGGCACCTAAAGAGGCCAAGCCCCCCCCCCCCCCCGGGCCCCCAAATCCCTAGCTACGCCACTGGAGAGAAATAAAGATAGCTAGGGATATAGAAACTCACTATCGACACAATGTAATGATGAAAACTAGACTATCGCATATGTAATTCTCTACGAAATCCTAAATTTCGCCAATTCCTTTACCAACTTTTTTTGTTGGTTATTACAAGAGTATTTTTATACATTTCTAAATTACCCAGCTAATTCATTCCATTGTCCTTTATCGAATGTGTCACCTATTCCATCATTTTTAAGGGTGTTCGTGTCCCCACACTTTCTCATCTATTCCCTCTTTTTCAACTGAAAATCCAAGTTATAATGGAAAAATGACCGGATAATGTTAAGAACTATCATTCATTTTGTTGAAAACTTCAATCCCACAATCCTTTAAAGTGGCTACTTTCACTTTCACGCCCCTGACAGGCAAATGGGAGCACGGACTCAAAGAAGAAGCTCATAGTCTCGCGTGAGTTTACAAGAACAAAAATTCCCAGTTAGTTCCGTAATGAAGTAAGGCTTCAGAGGAAACTTGGCCGGAATAAAAGGGTATGTAACACGTTATATAGGTTACACCAAGGGCGGGCGGGTGGGTGGGGGATAGGGAGGGGGTCAGAATAATGATTTAAACACACACATATAAAACAGAATCGACAAACTGGCCATCCAGTTCACTTAATAAATCGTACAGTGGGACAAATACACACACACACGCGCAAGCGGTGGGGGGGATATAAAATGAAGGGAGGGGGCAAGAGGGGGGGCGGGAGGGGGGTCTAGATAGTTTCCCAGGGAGGCCGTGGGTCGGGCTGTACATGGAAACTGTTTTAGACCAATCGATGGGCAATTGAGGTGCCTATTGAACATGGAAGAGGAAATAGAGAATGGAGAATTGTGAAGAGGGATGGATGGGTGGGGAGGGGAGGAGGTAACATTCTAACAAGCCACGTAACTGATTCTTTATGTGTAATGGAAACTTGCACAAATATTGGGGAGGGGGCGGGGGTGCGTGTATCCACAGTTCTTCGCCTACCTATTGAGTCCGTAAAACCTATCAATGAACTAAACAGTTTCTCTTTGTCTCTCTCTCTCTCTCTCTCTCTCTCTCTCTCTCTCTCTCTTTCTCAACAGACACACACAGTCACAAACACATATATTAATCCGAATAATACAGCAACAATTCCATTAAGAGAAACTCTATTAAACGGACATCTGATTAAATGGACCAACTATTGTAGTCGTATTTTTTAAATCTGTTTAATTAAAACCCGTACATGACATCAGCATGGGAAAGTAGATCGGGTAGACATTGTGTTGGCTACAAAATCCCTTTGCATGCCATGGACCAAAATGGTAATAATGAATAATTTTTTTTAATGCCGTAGACGCTTCGTATTGGGCCAGTTATGGTAGTTCTAATTTGGTAGACCACAAGTGAAAGTAAACATGCACACACATACATTCATGCACGCAGACAGACAGACATGCTTAAATGCAAAATTCATACTTAGGGGGCCTACATATGTACATAATATTTACGTACTAGTGTACATTACGTACAGACGATATAGTATTTTTAGATTGCTAGATTGATAGATAGAATAAATAAAAGGGGTCAAATATGGACAGATGAGTCGGAATGATAGATGGATGGATGGAAAGACAGACAGAAAAATAAATAGATTATGCAAAATAAAGGGACGACCACTCACGGCTCAGTTCATTGCTAAAGTTAAAGCAATATTTAATCACGTGTCAAAGTGATGGATGCGAGATGAAAATAAATTTGTTCTTCACCTACATCAGTTCATGCCCAGGTGACTAGGTGACTAGGGGGACTGGACTACCATCCGCCCGATGACTTCAATAATTACATTAGTCAGGCCTAGTCACAGTACCTACATAATATGGGGATGATAGTACTATAGCTACTGTTTTATTTAGCGGACTCTTTATCATACAATAGACGAGCTCATACACGAGGGGAGACAATTGGTTGATGTAAGATCTGAAGACACACACAGAGTTGTCTTTCTCGAAACTATACAGCTCAGTCATCTACCGGAAATTTCGACGGTCCAATGTTATTTATTAAATACCTATTTGATGAAAACGATATAGTATGTATTGATAATGTCTATTGGTTATTAAAAATACAATTTAGTGGGTAGACAAAACACGTTATACATATAATAGGGATGTGTGTTTGTGGGGAGGGGGTGTTTTTGTAAATTCCACCACTGTAGCCTTTTTTTTTTTTGTAAAGCATTGTTGTTGCTTTATTCAGTGGAGAATGCTGAGACACAGAAGAGAGGGATGAGTGGAGTGGCAAACATAAGACAACTTTCAGAATATTTCTTCTTTAATTTCGGGGAATCGTAACAACCTTTGATTAGTAACGTAATAACCATTGATTAGTAACGTAACAACTATTAATTAGTAACGTAACAACCTTTGATTAGTAACGTAACAACCTTTGATTAGTAACGTCACAACCATTGGTTAGTAACGTAACAACCATTGATTAGTAACGTAACAACCTTTGATTAGTAACGTAACAACCATTGATTAGTAACGTAAAAACCATTGATTAGTAACGTAAATATCGGACCTAATTGATCATAAGGCCGGTGAAGCAGCGTTCACCAGTTTCTGTGACTACGGCATGCTAGGGGATGTGTAGCCAGCACTTTACCCCAACTAGTGCCAGGGACACATCAGGACCTTTGATGCATGTTAAAGAATTAAAAAAAAAAGAATATATATATTTAAACACACATATAAACAGAATCGACAAAACTGGCCATCCAGCTCACTTTATAAATAATAAATTGGGACAAATACATATATATATATTTAAAACATATACATACATTACATGACTACATTTGTTGTGCAGTATTAAGCTTTATTTTCTTATAGCAAATCCACTATGCAATAAACATTTAAAATATTTTATCTGCGACATTAGCTCTGTTAAGACTTTACGATAAATGCAGACAAATCGTAGTACAAATCTGTTATTTGAAATCATTGTTTTGTTGACCCAGCAAATCTTTGAAATATATGTGTTACATTTATATATAACATTCTAGTAGTGTGACATCTGTATACAGTATTTTAAAGGTTTGACATCTATATAATGTATTCTAGTAGTGTGACATCTGTATACAGTATTTTAGTGGTTTGACATCTATATAAAGCGTTCATGTTTCGTTCTTGCTCTTAAGTTGTAGCCCAGGCAGTGTAATATTATATTCAGTGATTCGTGTAAAGTCATATAGGTTGATTTGATAGATTAAGAAAGACCCAAGTTTGTTCGCGCCTGTGTGTGTGTGATGATGTGTAATGTGTATGTTGGTGTTTGAAATTTTACTGAAGCCTTCATTAAATGCTGTAAAAATTCCCAAGGAAAACTAAAAATTTCAATGTATGATTGATCAAATAGTTTATTTCATAGAACGTAATGAATTATTCAAACCATACTATTGATAGTGGGGGATTTTGAAGTCATCTACTGCCATTAGTAATGTTCTTTTATTTTTACACTTAAAAAAAGGATTCCAGTCATGTAAGGGCGGGGTGAGGGCGGGGTGGGGTGGAGTGAGCATGACATTAAGAGAGGGAGAAGGGAGGAGAGATTGAGAGAAGGAGATTGAGAGAAGGAGATTGAGAGAAGGAGATTTAGAGAAGGAGATTGAGAGAAGGAGATTGAGAGAAGAAACAAGAAACCATTTTACCAACACTGTCAGTACATGGCATGCGATGAATTTATTCAAACAAAAATGATTTCATGAACTACAGTACGCTACGAAATTCAATCAATAGATTTTGGTTGTCCCGGCCATTTTAAGCCACTAGAATAAAAATACAGTATTAGTATTAGTATTGTTAGCTACATAATGGCTATGTGAACAGTATTGTTTGGTAACTGGTGTACATATCACTAAATCTAGAAACTTTAGAGGAGATAAGGGCAAAGGGTAAAGTAGTAATAAAACATAATTTAGAAATACAACGAAATAAAAACCCGCTGCAATGCTCAGATAAACATATAGACAATAACACTTTACGTATCCCTTATGCGAGAACAAATGCATATAAGTACTCTTTCTTCCCGAGTGGCATTCGGGCATGGAATGGGTTGCCTGAACAAACCAGGAAAACCAGTAATTTAACATCATATTTAAAACATTAATAAAAATGCAAGACTACACTCGGACCATCGATGAGCGTGGGACGCAATAATCTTCTTTATAGAAGGAGCGTCTGTAATATATAAGATAAGAATAATGTAAGTTATTCGTTGTTAACTAGAACCCAATATTGAATCGATACAAGAAAAGTTGCCTTTATCGAACAAATTCATTACATTACAAGAGAAATGAGATGGCTTTCCATTGGTCAATTTAGTTGGTCAGTTTTAGTTGTTAACGGTCAGTACCTTTATCTTCGATAAAGTTACCTTTTTTTTGCAAGTGTTTTTTTTTAATGAAATAATTAAAGACCAATTGGTGTGGTCAGTGTTGCCGATTGAGGGCGCCACTTGAATGTCGTTTTCCCAGGTACACTCATTAGTTAAAACGGTTGTAATTTGTCAACAACTAGGTGTGTGATGGCTCACAGACGAAATATAATTGTTTACAGACTGAAAGACAGAATGAAAAAAATTATTATTTTATTTGCAACTTTGCCTCACGGATACCGGTTGTGTCCACACAATTTAGGCATTTATTCTGTTGTTTGCACCCAAATTGTTTAGGCCAACTTTCATTAAGGATGCACGTCAATGTTTTAGGCAATCATTTCATTTCAGCCTTTTTATTAGTAAAGTACATGTCGGACCAAATAGATCCACAGGGCCGGTGAAGCAGCGTTCACCAGTTTCTGTGGCCAGCACAATGCACAGCCGCCTTTACTTTACCCATCAGAGCTGGGTAGACCCAGGGACATCCTCCATACCCGGGAAAACCCAGGACCTTCGGTATGCCAGTCGAACGCGCTGCCTCTCGTCCACCGTGCAGGTCATATTAATAAACAATTCAGTATATATATATATATATATATATATATATACATACAATAGTTAAAACAAAATATATACATACATGGTAATATCCTGCAAAAAACAACAACAACAATTTAATATAACTAAACAATAATACCAATCTGAGCGCAGCTTAGTCTAACAAAAAGCACATACTGTCTCTTTAGTTCTGAGTTCTTTGATATATTCCAATAGTGTTCATAAATGCTTATGAATGGTGTCTACCATTGATTTTTGGATCCATGTGCCTCTTTAGTTAAGATCAAAGACATTTGGGCTTAAATCGTAAAGACGGTCTTTAGGCTGTGCCATAGTCGCATATGTCTGATTCACATTGGAGAAGGGGGCGTAGCGTGTGGATGAGCCTCTGTCTGCAATAGGTCCTCGGTCCTCGGGAGTTGTTTTTTTAAAATAAAAACAACAACACTTGTTTCCACTACTTATTTAAAAACTATTTGAAATGATCATCTTGCGAAAGTGTCTCAGAAACAACTAGATCTAGGGACATTTTACCAGAATATAACTCTCGGACCCATTAAGTAAAAACAACATTTAAAACAAAAAATCAGAACTAATTCAGAAAATAGCTGTAAAGGCTAAATGAAATATTCAAACATAGCAAGTGTAACACAAGGAGTTAAATCAGAACATGTATAACCACTATGGGTAAGAATTAAAATGTACAATAGTAATAAATACATGAAGAATTCATTGTATGAGCTACAATGCTAAAATAAATATCATAAAATACTCGGAAAGACCTGTAGAAGTCTTTTTGTACCGATATCCGTGGTTTGATTGTAAGGTATTGATAATGATGTATTTTATGACGATATTTGATGATAATGATGTTTGCAAATGATGTTTCAATAATAATATTATTTCAAGGGTGATGTTTTGATAATAATGTTTTAATGATGAGGTTTTATTGGCGATGTTTAATAATGATATTTTGCGATTTATATTTTAATAATATTTATAAGGCGATGTTTTGATGATGATGTTTAAATAAAAATGTTAAGTTAAAAAAAAAACTAACACTATTTTTTTAAATTATGTATTATAAAAAGTATCCTGAACAGAATATCACTAAAGATTACTGTGTAGGTTCATGGGGCTAGTGAAGCAACGCTCACGGGTCTCCGTGGCCACGCAATATAAAGGATTGTGTGGCCAACACAACGCCAAAGCTGAATATTTATTTTCTAAATTAATGTTGAGTATCCATCAAGTATGGGTAGACCCAGAGACACCATCCGATCCTTGGAAAAAACAAACTGGCTTTAAAATGGATTTGGACGCGGTTGACAAAGGTCACGTGTTGCCGCTAGTCCACTGTGTCACATGCAGTAATTATTGCAAGTGCATGCGTTTTGTTTCAATGAATAATCAGGTGGTTTCCGGAACATTTTAAAACGAGGTTGTACAATTTGTATTATATTTCGGACATTATTACAATTGGTTTTATATGGGTCAGCTGACTACACGACACCTGGAGGGAGTTTTCATTGTCCAACAATTGTTACAGATTGTTTATATAAACGCACAACAAATGTTACGGATTATTGATGTAAAGATATAATTATATATGAGAGACAGAGATAGAGATATTTAGAAATAGATAAATAGATTAAGTTTAAATTAAATATAAAGAATGAAAGAAAGATATAAACGTAGATAGATAAAGATATTTTACAATAAATGATTGATTTTAAAACTTTTGAATCTTACATAGGCTTACCCTTTTAACACGCAACTAAATATCATCATTTCAGTTCTCCCCCTTTTTTTTAACACATGTGATTTAATCATAGAAATAAATCAATAATTCTCTGATTTAACTTATTTAACCGTTAGTTTACACATTCCCATTATGTTTTTAACTATAAGTAGCCCATTATCGCCCCTCCCCCTGAAAAAAACATACACACCGCCCTTCGCATTATTTAAACTACCCAGAATTCACTCATCACATTGGTTCATGGTAGAAGCTGTCTGAAGCTGATATAAACATATTTTCAAGTGAATAGAGTCTATGGGGAATACTTTATGAAAAATGAACGCATTGGAAACTGTATAATTTCATCATAAATTATTCATTAATGGACTCTTTTTAAACTCAATAACTATCTGCATTTAAATGAAAGTACTATGTTTTTGAGTAAATGCAAAAATTTGGGTTCTGTTTCAGAAAACAAAATTGGCCTTTTTTAAAAACTTTTTTTTTAAGTTTCCTTTTTCATTTTAAAACACCATAAACACAAAAATAACAGTTCCGCAACACATACACAATGCAATCTACTAACACAGGAAAGTAGCACATACATACTACATACACACGAACACAAAGATTAAAAACGCAAAACACGAAGAACTCCGCAGCACATAGAGAAACACGTGATATAATGGCTTTAGTACCGCAAGGCGCAATACTATGAGCGCGTAGGACACATCTAATTCAACACACTTATCACACATACATGGCCGTATTTACGACTGTCAGGGCCCTGTTCCCGAGGGACACATTTTTGTGGGGGCTCGCTCGTGGTCTCGACCCTGCCTTCTGATATCGCTTTGTTAGCTTGTGTTTTTGGGATGTGTTGGGGCCCTTTTGTGTGTGTGGAGGGGGAGGGGGGGGGGCACTGTTCCATGGAACATGTGGAACATGCTTAAATACGCCCCTGCACACATATCAAACAAATAGTAACACATACAAACAGTAGAGTAACAATACAAACCCGACGAACACATAATGCATAAAAGAGCAAGCCACACAATCCAGCAGAAGTCTTGTGTAGTGGTTTTATATATGGACGAATAAAGAGCATCATTAAACAGAGGTTAAAAACTATGGACAAACATACAGTAAACATGTGTTCAGTAAACAAACACGTCCTTAAGATGTTTTTAATGCGAAGATGTTTTTTCCCCCCATAGATTATTGAATACCAGTGCCGGCTCTATAGCTGCTGGCACCCTGAGCAAAAGTCAGTTGCTCTCCCACACAGTTGAGACCTATGAACTTGAAATTTGACGAACCAAGCTTCTTTACCTGTAACTTAACGTCTCACCCTTTCCTTTTCAAAATAAAAATCGTTGGATTGATAGGCCCAATAGATAGGCACATAGATAAATAGATAGATTGCTTGATATAAAAGATAGGTGCGTTGATATATATATATAGAGAGAGAGAAAGATAGATAGATGAATAGATAGATAGATAGATAGATTGATAAAAAAGATATCTACGTTGATAGATAGATATCGATAGATACATAAGCTTGTTTTATTCATTTGTAAAACGCCAGATTCAAACACAATATTTTATGTATTATTTTCCACATTTTTGTGTATGGTGCCCCTAAGCACACACTGCCCCAGGCAACTGCCCGGGTTTGCCGGTACCATGAGACTGCAATATTTACAATTCAAAGATGTCTTTCTTCAGACGTGATTTTTTTTTTCACTTTAAAAATGTCCGACAAAAACAATCCACAATTATTATTTGTCGCTACTTACACAACTTAAGTCTCCCAGCAGCGCTCCACTCCCTAATGACGCCATTAAAGGAACAGTCCGCTCGCGCAACATTAAAACACCTCCAACAACCGCCAACCCATTAGATGCAGCAACAACAACATGCCCAGCTGTTAGTTTGTACATCATCATCTCCATGGTAACTTCGGTAGACAATGTCAATCCCTCCCCCCTCCCCCCATAACTGACAGCTAGTTTCTCTCCCCTCCTGTTTGTCTCCAGGTTTACGTTTTACATTCAAATCTGTCTTGACCATTTGTTTGTCCTCCTCCCCCCCCCCCCACCGGTCATAATTATCTTCGATTCTTGTTTCAATAGACTAAGAGAGGTGTGCGGGGGGGGGGGGGGTCTTGTCAGCAAATGGAGGAATACATTAGGGAAGTACGTTTAGAGCAACTTTAATGCTTTTTAAAACAGGTTATTGGTAAATAGTTAATGGTCTTCTGAGTAGAAATTAGAAATGGAAAACTATTTTCGTGCCATAAGTCAAAGAAAGTTGTAATAATACATTGAGTCTATATCTACAGCATGCCATTCAAAAGCACAATAATCTTATATTGTTTTAAACATAGACTATATGATGCCCTACAGTGGTACAAAAGAAAAACATTAAATAAATTATCAATGCAAGTACTTATTCATACAAGTTTTTTAAATATTTCTTGGTGGCTCTTCAAGTAAGTAATAGGTTCTTTAGCTCGTAAACAAACAAAAAAAAAAACAATAAAGAAAACGACGTAGAACGATTCGAAAAGGAATCAAAATGCAAAATACATGAAATCATCTTTACATCCAGACATTCTTAGATACATCAAATCATCTTTACATCCAGACATTCTTAGATACATCAAATCATCTTTACATCCAGACATTCTTAGATACATCAAATTATCTTTACATCCAGACATTCTTAGATACATCAAATCATCTTTACATCCAGACATTCTTAGATACATCAAATAATCTTTACATCCAGACATTCTTAGATACATCAAATCATCTTTACATCCAGACATTCTTAGGTACACCAATCATCTTTACATCCAGACATTCTTAGATACACCAAATCATCTTTACATCCAGACATTCTTAGATACATCAAATCATCTTTACATCCAGACATTCTTAGGTACACCAAATCATCTTTACATCCAGACATTCTTAGATACATCAAATCATCTTTACATCCAGACATTCTTAGATACATCAAATAATCTTTACATCCAGACATTCTTAGATACATCAAATCATTGTTACATCCAGACATTCTTAGATACATCAAATCATCTTTACATCCAGACATTCTTAGGTACATCAAATCATCTTTACATCCAGACATTCTTAGGTACATCAAATCATCTTTACATCCAGACATTCTTAGATACATCAAATCATCTTTACATCCAGACATTCTTAGATACATCAAATCATCTTTACATCCAGAAATTATTAGATACATTAAATCATCTTTACATCCAGACATTCCTAGATACATCAAATCATCTTTATATCCAGACATTCTTAGATACATCAAATCATCTTTACATCCAGACATTCTTAGATACATCTAATCATCTTTACACCCAGACATTCTTAGATACATCAAATCATCTATACATCCAGACATTCTTAGATACATCAAATCATCTTTACATCCAGACATTCTTAGATACATCAAATCATCTTTACATCCAGACATTCTTAGATACATCAAATCATCTTTACATCCAGACATTCTTAGATACATCTAATCATCTTTACATCCAGACATTCTTAGATACATCAAATCATCTATACATCCAGACATTCTTAGATACATCAAATCATCTTTACATCCAGACATTCTTAGATATATCAAATCATCTTTACATCCAGACATTCTTAGATACATCAAATCATCTTTACATCCAGACATTCTTAGATACATCAAATCATCTTTACATCCAGACATTCTTAGAAACAACAAATCATCTTTACATCCAGACGTTCTTAGATACATCAAATCATCTTTACATCCAGACATTCTTAGATACATCAAATCATCTTTACATCCAGACATTCTTAGATACATCAAATCATCTTTACATCCAGACATTCTTAGAAACAACAAATCATCTTTACATCCAGACGTTCTTAGATACATCAAATCATCTTTACATCCAGACATTCTTAGATACATCATATCATCTTTACATCCAGACATTCTTAGATAAATCAAATCATCTTTACATCCAAACATTCTTAGATACATGAAATTATCTTTACATCCAAACATTCTTAGATACATCAAATCATCTTTACATCCAGACATTCTTAGATACATCAAATCATCTTTACATCCAGACATTCTTAGATACATCAAATCATCTTTACATCCAGACATTCTTAGATACATCAAATCATCTTTACATCCAGACATTCTTAGATAAATCAAATCATCTTTACATCCAAACATTCTTAGATACATCAAATCATCTTTACATCCAGACATTCTTAGATACATCAAATCATCTTTACATCCAGACATTCTTAGATACATCAAATCATCTTTACATCCAGACATTCTTAGATAAATCAAATCATCTTTACATCCAAACATTCTTAGATACATGAAATTATCTTTACATCCAAACATTCTTAGATACATCAAATCATCTTTACATCCAGACATTCTTAGGTACATCAAATCATCTTTACATCGAGACATTCTTAGATACATCAAATCATCTTTACATCCAGACATTCTTAGATACATTAAATCATCTTTACATCCAGACATTCTTAGATACATCAAATCATCTTTACATCCAGACATTCTTAGATACATCAAATCATCTTTACATCCAGACATTCTTAGATACATCAAATCATCTTTGCATCCAGACATTCTTAGATACATCAAATCATCCGTGTATCCAATTAATTATCTCAATAACCACTACGATCTTTGTAAAAGTTATCCTCTAAGCAAGCAACCAAAACTATCCAGATATTCATAGTTATAATCCTCCACACTATACTAATCCACTAGACACGTTCTCTACGAATTATATAAAAACCTTTTGTGATTGGCAAACTTAAAGTACAGGAAGTTGGGAAGTGAAAGAGAGATAGAGAGAGAGAGAGAGAGAGAGAGAGAGAGAGAGAGAGAGGAGGGGAGAGAGAGCGAGAAAGAGAAGTACAGACACTCAAGGAGACAGGTGAATGATATCACAGTTTCGTCGATGGCCGTCCAGATGTATGAAGTAGTTTATGACGTCATGCAAGTGGACACCCAGAGCTGGGTAGACTTGTCATATGGTCAATTAATTATCATCTTCTGACATGTGATATTGTCACAGGATGAGATCGCCTGTACACATTATAATATGCTGAGGCCATCAAGTACTTTTTTTAAAACCTCAATCTGTGACAGTTAAATGTCGAATGTTTAAAGAAAGAAAAACTAAATAAAACGTAACTGAAATAATTAACATTTCTATTTTTACCCTACGACAAGCTATTTAAAACAAATTGAACAACCCCTTAAACCATTAAACACTTAAACCATAATACAATTGTTAACATAAATTACTTGTTTACCTTTAATTAAATAAACTAATGTTGGGGTGGTATAAAGAAATAATAATTAGTCAGTAATATTAGTTATATTACTTTCTTGGGCATCACTATTGAATAAAATTTGGAAATTTTATTTTATTTAAAGGGAAATAATCAGCCCCTTTACTGTGCGCTAATATTTCTAATATCTTTCTTATATTTCTTTTAAAAAAAAAGAACAAATGGCTTACAATTTATAATTTTGCAATGATCTAACTGTAAAGATAGTTGAAACTTATAAAAATAATATATGACTAAAAAAATATATATGTACATTTTTAAACATTACATTAACTACCCATATTGTATAATTAGAAAGTATTTCTTCCGCTTAAGGTATCACTGTAACTGTATACAGGATTAAAAAAAAATTGATAGAAAGCTGAGCAGTGTTGCCACTATACTATTTTTATACTAGATCTAGTATAATTTTGCCAAATCTAGGATTCTAGGATTTTTTTATGAAATCTAGTATGTTCTTGAAAATGTGGGGGAAAAAAGAAAGAAAGAAAAAAAAAGAAAGAAAGAAAGAAAAGAAATTTTAAGGTATAAAACTCGCTAACTCTTTTAAATGGCTTTGGTTATCTTTAAATCCTTTGGTCTGCTGCAGCATACAAAACCTGGCAATTTCTATTACCCCGCGACCGAGCCCGCGCTTCCTGTTGTCAGTTGTCCTGTTTGTTTAGCCCGCCATTTAGTCATTTTGATTTTAACTAGGCCCTATTAGATCTAAACTTCCTAATCCATTTGTGCTTGCTTGTGAACGCCGTTTAATAGCCTTAAGCGGGAAGGAGATTGTGAAGTTTATTTTATTTTTGTCTAAGATTCTTTCTACAAATCTAGACTAGTCTAGATATTCTATATTTTGTCTAGATCTAGCCTACCTTACTGAACCATCCATTAAAGAGCTGACAATTTGAATCAATAGCTTCTAGGTATGGCTGAAAGAACTGAACCTGTCAGTAAAAAACAAAAGATATACGAGCAGTCGTTTCGCGATGAATGGCTGAGAGATCCAATGTTCAAAGACTGGCTTCAAAAATATGAGAAAGACCCACGCTTGCCTTACTGCAAAGTGTGCGACCACAAATTTTCTTTGTGTCACAGAGGAGTCCTGATAAATCACCAGAAATCAAAAAAACATATTGACAGGATGCAAGAAAACAAAAACATATTGAAAATTCCTACACTTTTCGGAAAACAAGGAAATGAGTCAAACTCTTTGGATACCAAAGTTGCAACAGCAGAGCTTATCTTGTCAAGTTTCATTGCTGAACATAATACGCCTTTTTTTCATGCTGATCACCTGGTTGAAGTGTGTAAGAAAGCGTTCCCTGATAGTGCCGTGGCTAAAAAAAATTCAACTGAAGCACACTAAAGCAACGTACATTGTTAGGCATGGAATTGCCTATTATGAAAAGAAGAATATTGAGGATATATGCAAAGCACAGAAATTTTCATTCTTAATTGATGAAAGTACAGACATATCAGTCAACCAAATCTTGGCTATAGTGGTAAGATTTCTGGATGAGAAGACAATGATTGTGAGGGATACGCTACTGGATTTGGTTGAAGTGGAGGATGGCACCAGCAAAAAGTTATATGAGAGTGTCCAAGACCTATTCAAAAGCAAAGGCATACCATTCACAAACTGTGTTGGGTTCGGCAGTGACAACTGTAGCACTATGATGGGTGCACATGGAGGGTTTCAGGCCCACTTGAAGAAGGATGTACCCAACGTTTTTGTTCTTGGGTGCATTTGTCACTCATTTGCATTGTGTGCAAGTGCAGCGAGTTCTGTGTTGCCTTCCTGGTTGGAAACATTTGTGAAAAATGCATGTTTCTACTTTTCAAAATCTTCGAAAAGGAATCACGAGTTTCAACTTTTGCAAGAAGTAGGTGAGGCACCAAGGCATAGGATTCTGAAACTGGCTCAAACGCGATGGTTGTCCATGGAGTCTGTTATCACCAGGCTCATAGAACAGTGGGATGCTCTAAAGCTCTTTTTCCAATATCAGATTGCAACTGACAAGGTAGATGGTGCTGGGCAGTTGTAACACGTCATGTCAACAGTTGGAACAAAGCACATGCTTTTATTTCTGGCATTCATTTTGAAAAAAGTAAACACTTTAAATCTTGAATTTCAGTCTGAGACATTTCGACTTCACAAAGTGTTTGTCAGCGTGAGAAATGAGTATACAGTCCTCCTCAGCCTATATATCAAGTCATCCGTCATTGAAACCAGAGATGTTGCAGACATTGACCCATCAGACTCAACCCTTTTCAAAGATGTGCTGGATGTACGAGTTGGTGGACGGTGTCAAGCAGAAATTATTCAAGAGCCACTGGGAGAAAAAGAAACTCTTTTCAAAACCGATGCCAGAAACTTTCTCATAGAACTGTGTCAGCAGATTAAAAAACGGTTCTCTCTCAGACAGGATTCTGTGATGGCATACATGAATTACCTCGACCCAAGAGAAGCTGTCAAATCTGATAGGCCCTCCATCACTAGACTAGCTGTTCATTTTCCAAATCTAGTTCCACCGGAAGCTTTGGATGATCTAGACGACGAATGGAACGAACTGCCCCATTTCAAAAGCCAATTAGAGATAAACAACTTCTTGGACAAGGAACCTCCTCAATTTTGGATCCATCTGAAAAAAATTAAAGATGCAAACCAGCAGCCGAAGTTTCCTGTTTTGAGTTCCTTCATGAGCAATATGCTTGTGCTTCCCCATTCTTCTGCTTGTGTGGAGAGGGTCTTCTCCCAAATGAACCTTGTTAAAACACCTCAAGCAAATAAACTAGCTGTTGAAACACTCGCCGATCGCCTCCTTGCAAAACAGTTCATTCAGCGCGACAATAAGAGCTGTTACACATGGGAACCACCAAAGGAACTCATTGCAGACATCAAGGATGGTGAATGTTCCAGGCGAAGAGGCAAGGCGCTATCTGAACAGAGAGAAGAAGGGGTGGTCCTTCATACCGGCATTGAGCCGGATGAAGAGGCCTAAATGAATTTATCACTCCAATAAAGACTCAACCTTTCTGTATACAACAGAGACGTGAACTGAAGGTGGGCCAATCGATAATATAATTGTAGGCCTAGATCTAGTTACCGGTACATTGCATATGCCTGGCATGTGTTGTTGATCATATGTAGGCCTAATTAAAATAAAAAAAAATTTCATGAAAAAAAAAAAATGGCACTCCTGGGCCATGAGAATATATTGTTTAACAAATCTGATGAGTTTTTATAGGGGGCAAGCTTTTCGGGTGAATCTAGTATTTTTTGGCCAAGTCTAGGATAAATTTGGCCCGAAATCTAGTATTTTCCCACATTTCTCAGTGGCAACACTGAAGCTGAGATTAAAATATTAGTTCCTAACAGGCAGGTGTCTAATTTAAAGTTCAACTGTTAAAAATTGAGTTTAAATGCAAATAAATGGATGATAATCACAAGCACTTTAATTTTTTTATTAAATATAAAATGCTTTACCAATTTTCTCTATAATTCTCCAATCATGTCCAATGCTTTTGGCCTTGGTCTTGCTAAGGCGCTAAATAAATTTTCTTATATAAAATATACAAAAATATATATAATAGACAGGTTGACTTTCAAGCAGTTGGCACACTGAACGCTTTAGAAATCTAAATTTGGCACACTATTAGCAAAAGGTTGCCTGCTCTAGTGTTTCAAGGTTAAGTGATTTAACTATTGTTGCTACTCTTGTCAGTTGTGATTATTCGATAGTAATGAACCTTGCAGCTCTTTTATGAATTTGTTCTAATTTTCTAAATGTTTTCTTTAGTTGATGAAAACATAAAATAATTTGTTTCATGGGTTAAACTTAAACAATGTATCAAATTTCAGCCCGATATCATGGCGGAAAGTGGGTCATTTATTCTTCCGAAGGTCAGGTGGTATTCAAAAAGCAAGAAATCTTGCAAGTTTTCGGAACTTAATCATCATCAATACCACAACCGTTGCGGTCGTTGGGGGTGGGGGGGGGGAGAGCGAATGGACACCTCAGCAGTAAACTTTCTCCACTTTTGCCGATCTTGGACGTCCACGTTCTACAGTGCCTTGGAGGATTGTTTTTGGCAGGTTATTATGCCGCAACACATGACCGACCCATGTCAGTTTGCACCGTTTTATTGTTATCATAATGTGTTCTAGAGGGCCTGCAAATGATTACTATCTGTGCCAGACATAGGCCTACTCATTAGTCCTGTGTTCTACGAAGGAGAGTCGAAGTATTTTTCTCGTGCATTTTTTTTCGAATGCCTGCAACCTCTTTTCAGATGCTGATAGCAGCGTCCAGGTCTCACATCAATACAGAAAAATGGTTTTGACAAAGGCCCTGTAAAGTCTGAGCTTTGTTGGGAGACTAATGCTTTTGCTGGTCCAGATTCTGTTAAGGCGTGCCATTGCCATCATTGCTGTCCACAATCCTTGCTCAGAAATTCGAGCGAACTTAATTTAAGGGATAAAAAGTGAACCCAGATAGATATCAGAAAGAGAGGTTGTTTCGTAAATTGATTTTAAAAAATTGATTAGAAAGAATAAGCAGCCTCGTCCTGAAATGGATCCGGAAATAAGGGCATTTAGCATGAAATATTATGACTAGATTACACGCATTTTATTTCTTGCATTCATTCTAAGGAAAGTTATACTTTTGCAACTAATAAAAGAATTCTTAAGTGTTTGAAGACGCTGAGGTAAGAGTGGTAAGAATTTATAAAGCAAAACAAAAGAATTTATAACATAGAGTAGACATAGTGTTATAGTGTTTTAAATAGCATTACGAATTCTTTTCAACACATTGAATGCATAAAAATACTTACAAACAATTGCTACAAATAAACACAATGCTGTTCTGAAGGACGTTTACGCTTTGAAAAAAGAAAAAAGAAATTTTCTCTAAATTCCTAGACACGAGTCGATCTACAGAAAATATTCTGAAACATCGATTAAATAAATACAACAATTATTATATTTATATTGTTTTCTAATACGTAGCTCGTCATTAGTTTGTGGGAAAGACTGGAAAACCATGTCTATATGTTCCGGAAAATGTACTGACGAAATGTAGCGTACTTCTGAAGATAAAACGGAGACAACTTTATTGGAAAATTAAATTTCAATGGCCATCAACGGAAAGTACATGTTGTATTGCTCAATAAAAGTTGTTTG
Source organism: Anisus vortex (assembly GCA_949126835.1). NCBI lineage: Eukaryota > Metazoa > Mollusca > Gastropoda > Planorbidae > Anisus > Anisus vortex. The sequence continues at coordinate 22,397,668 of OX421492.1, read as the reverse complement.
TTGTTAGTGGTTGTTGTATTCCAAGTTCCAACCAAGAACTATGAATGAACTCGGGAACTTTAAAACTCACTTTTAATGTGAGAAGAATCTCTTAAGTGGTGAACTGTTAGAACGATTTCTGCAAGGATGGGAAGCTTGTTTTTGTATAAATTTGTGTGTAGAGAAGATTGAAAATGGTATTGGCATTTGACAAGTGTTGAATGCCAGGCTGATTACTGACAAGTGTTTGACTGAACAGTCTGGCATGGTGTGTTTTTTTTTTTCGTTGTTGTTGTGTTTTTTAAACAACTACAGACTTGACACATAGTGATAAAACATATTACTTCTTAAGTCTTAAGTGATGTTGTAAAGATGGATGTTGGTGGTGTTATGCATGAGTGAATAAGAAAAGTACAAGCCTGAACAGAAATTACGTTGCATGGAGTGTCAGAACAAGCTATAGCCTATACAGAAAGGTCCGGTTCTACTGTTCTTGGAAGTCCAGGGAAAATTTTTGTTTAATAAATTTATTTTGTTACCCTTTTCTTTATTTGGAAGCGCCTTGGTGCTGCACCACAAGCGCAAGGCGACCAGGGCAACTGCACATAGTGCCCGGGGCAACTTCACATGTTGCCGGTATCTTGAGACGGTTTAGGAGTAGATGATACCTTTTTGCTCGTCAATCAAATAATAATGGCTCAAAGGGCTCTCGGGACTGTAGGCAAGTAGACATTATCAATCACACACACACACAAGCACACAAACATGCTACCATCTAAAACTGTACGTACTTTTTAAATACTTCTGTTCTTTTACAAGTCCACTTGTAAAGCAAAAAGAAAAATGAAAACATACCAAACAAATAAGAAAATATAAGAGATTTAAAAAGTCTTGCCTTGGTTATTAGATATAAGAAAAGATTCGGAGACACACGCAAAGAGAATGAGTGAGTGTTATGGGTCAAAGTTCACGCAAGAAATAATATGTCTGATGAATCTGACCTGGTCGGGTATCTATGATTAAGAATTTGTCATCAGAAAAGAGAAAGAGAGGGAGAGAGAGACAGAAAGAGAAAGTGGGGTTCCAGTACCGCAAGAGACAGATAATTGTGATGGCAGGAGACCGGTCTTGCTCACTGATCGAGTTGGCCGTGATTGTTTTCAAGACTCCAAAAACACCAACGGGGACTTTTGCGGCATTGATTTCAGGCCCGAGTTCATCACGCACTATCTGGACAGAACTGAAGGGTTTATTTTCTTGAAAGAGAACAGCCTTTCGTTACAGATAGAGAGAACCTGGCCTTACATTTAGACATTAGGGACTATTTCAACCTCTGTGTGTGTGTATCTGTTTTTTACAAACTAAATGTGTGAGTCTGTTTTTATATCAAATTTTAAATACTATATAGACTAGGTTCCGAGGCTATGGTATTTTTGTTCCTTTAGAATTGTAAGATGTTGGTGAATTTTGTTGTATGTTTGTACGTGGGCCTAGTTTGACGTTAAAACTTGAGGAACAAAACTTGTTGGTGAATTTTGTTGTATGTTTGTACGTGGGCCTAGTTTGACGTTAAAACTTGAGGAACAAAACTTGTTGGTGAATTTTGTTGTATGTTTGTACGTGGGCCTAGTTTGACGTTAAAACTTGAGGAACAAAACTTGTTGGTGAATATTTAGACATAACAATCCAAGAAAACATGGCCGAAAAAAGATTTTAATTTTTTTTTTCTTTTTCTATTTTAGTTTTGCTAATAGAGTCTCAATCAATCTCGTATTTAATCAAAGTACCTTTCGTTCACCAGTTTCTGTAGTCACGGCATACTAGGGGATGTGTGGCCAGCACTATGCCCAACCGCCTTGACTTTACCCCAACTAATGGCAGGTACCCACCAGAGCTGGGTAGACTCAGGGACACGCTCAAATACTGGGAAAAAAATCCTAGCCTCCACCAGAATTCGAACCCTGGACCTTCGGATCGCCAGTCGAACTCGCTGCCGATCGGCTACCATGCCCCATAATGTCGTATTTAATATGTAAAAAAAAAGATTATGATTTGGAAAAAGTAAATGTGTTTGATGTGTGAGTAGAAACAGTGAATAATTTTTATCGTTAATGATGACTGCATACAAAATAATAAAAATAATGGTCATTTTTAAAGCGGGGTGGGTTGACTGTGCATAGATATGACACAGATAGAGATATTGAAAATAGACCAACAGTAAGAGAGTGAAGCAAATGTCTTCTTTAGACAGTGGCCTTCTTCTTTACTGCTAACAACTAAAACATTCATTAAATCCCTTTTTCGTACACCTATGGTAATTATGAAAAGCCTATTACTTAAACTTGTTTCGATATTTGCTGTTGTATGTAGGAGATGGTTACAAAGTGTGTGTGTGTTTTTTTATAGAAAAACTTTTTAACAAATTGTTCAATAACTTAGTACAGAAAAAGTATACTATAATGAGAAATATCGCACAATATTGCCCAAAATTTAATGGTTAAAGCCCACAAAATTAATCCAAAATTTTTGGCTATAGCCCACTAAACTAGTCTATATTAATCCAAAATTAATGCCTAATGCACACTATAATGGTCAAAAATTAATGGCTAAAGCACACTAAAATGACCCAAAATTAATGGCAAAAGCACACTATAATGGCCCACAATTAATGGCAAAAGCACTCTATAATGGCCCAAAATTAATGGATGAAGGTTTAATCCAGATTAGTTACGCAACAAAAATGTTATTTTCAAATGAAACGATTGGATGATAGCAGAGTAGAAAAAGAAAATCAGTAAAAACCTGGCAGAAAAAAATGTAAATGCCTACAAAAACAGTAAAAGCAACTTAATTTTTTCAGGAAATTCAATATTCCATCAACAACAAAATAATATTTAATAACACTTTAATGCTCTCTTTTAGGCAATTTTTGGAATAAGATAAACCATAGACTATAATATACATGGACCGCTTGCTTTAGTTTTGTATGCTATTATCTTCTTTTTTTTTTTTTTTGCAATTCCCGATTGTAAATGATGTAATTGTTATACAAGTTCCGTTTTATTAAATCGCATTTTTGTACTTAATACTTTATACTTTAAAGACCAAGTGAAGAGCTTTTTATCAAAATTTAGTTAATATTAGATTTTGATAATAGATAGTGTATTCAGTATCTGAATGTTAATAAAAATCATTTAAACAAAATATCAAAGATAACTTTTAAGTAATTAGTTCAATATTTGCACTTAAATGTGTGTGTTTTTTTGGAGGACAAATCCAAATCTCGTAGCCATTTGAGATGATTTTATTTCCGGCAACATAGGAAAGTGACGTAAGAGAAAGAATTCAGGGTAGGAAAAATTAATATTGTCACGTGTTTTGAATCTATTGCCACATGTTTTGAATCTTTTCCCGGTTCTTATTTTTAACAAAATGGTTAAATATAGATTTATAGCGTCGAGTTTTGTTTATTTGTTTTCTTTCTCAAACGTCACTGCCGTATGAGGCTATTTCAAATCTCGTTCCTTTGAGAAAAACCTCTTCACTTGGTCTTTAATCGCATTTGAATACTTGTAGGCCTATTAATCCTATTATCATTGTCTATAATAAGATGGACCGCCTGCTCTATTTTTAGAGCTTATGATCTTTTTCCGTGCGCACACAACACTGATCTATATATGTTTCCGCTCTGTACAACTTTGGATTTTAATTTTTCATTGAGAAAATCATAGCGATTAAATAAAACGAAACTTGTATATCAATAACTTTATTTCCTGTATAGCAATTACGTTATTTAGAATCGGGAATTCCGAACATCAGTGTTTCAAGTCATCATATCGTCAGGTGAGAATAACAAGGTTCTAACAAGCATTTTGGTGAAACTGAGATATTTGAGTTTAAAATTTTGAAATCTTTAAGCCAATTAAAGTTAGAACTATGTTACATTGGACTTTGTGAGAAAAGGAAAGAACTAAATGATTCCAACTTTTGTCAGATTAAAGAAAGGTCGTTTAAAATTATCACAGGGCCCATAAGTCATTTTTTCCCAAAATCGCAGTTAGAACCTTGTTATTCTCACCTGACGATATAGCAGAAATACTAAAGCAAGCGGTCCATGTATCTTATAGTCTATGGATAAAACAATCTTTGGGAATAAGCACAACTAAAAAATCAATATAAGCTTATATAAATACCGTGAGTTTATGTATTTATATATATGTCTATATATATATATTATATGTTTGTTCTCTATAGACTCAAACGGCATAAAAGTTAAATACATAAATTGGAAACGTCTTCCGAAACAAATTTTTATTATATCGATTTGTTTCTTAATAAACGTATAACTAATTATATTGAGGTTATAAACTGGAGCGCCATTAACAAAATATTCAGAATGATGTCCCTTTAAAAATGCTTTCAAATTATTTGTTTTTCGGGATTGGGTTTTCCCGTAGCAAAATTTTATTATCTACATTTTTTTTATTATTTACTTTTATTGTTATAAACAAGAACAAAAACTCAATTCCGAAGCAAACGTTCTCACTACAGTTTTTATTGTAATTTTTTTTTCTTTTTCTCTTAACAAAACACATTGCAGTCCTTCGTTTCTCCGTCATTTTGACGGGCATAACCACTAGTGGACAAATAAAGGCATAAATAAGCTAATAGTATCATTACTGATACCCGTGTCCATAAGGTTTCATCGTTTTTTAAATTTCAGTTTTCTGTTCACCCGTGGAACAACTTCACTTACATATGTATATTTATGTAATCATCCCCCTTAGGTTATGTATTCACTTATGATATTTACAGCCGCAACATAAAAGCAGAAACCTCCATTTCGATTAGAAAGAAATATTTTTTTTTATTTTGTTGAGTAAGATTATGACCGTCTCGAGCCCCCTTTGTGTTAATTTCTGGACATACTTCGGTGGAAGTTTGGAACCAGGATATGGGGAGAGTTAAGACGGAATTTCCCTAAAGACCTAACGTTTAATAGAGAAAGGAAACAAACGCGATGCTTATCTGACCACCCCACCCCCTCTTCATCATTTTCCCTTTACAGCCTTATTCTCATATCTCTATTCCCCCTCCTAAATACCCCCCCTCCCATTCTCCCCTTTTCGCCACTCCGTTCCATCATTCTTTTTTTTTCTTTAAAGCCGTTTTGAATATTTATATCCCGAAGGACAGATAACTCTAGATCGCTTTCTTCATGAACATTGGGATTAGCATTTGACAGTGAAAATAAACTTGTAACAAATTAGTAAGGGGAATAAAGGCACACACACATACACATACATACGCAGTTGCGTGGAGTAGCTCTCGAGACCATTGGCGAAATGATATCAACGTTTAGTCATTAATTTAGTTTTTTGTAGTTGGTTGGAAGACTTGTGTACTATGTTCAGTGTCAGAATGATCACACGCAGACACACACACACACACAACACACAAAGCATTTAATCTTTTCTAATAATTTATAGTCAACGTGAAACATGGGTTTCTTTAATCTTTGTCGCAATATGCTTTTTGTTGTCTCCAATAAACGAATGGCTTTTTGTGAGCTTCAGCTAGGACAGTGTACACTTGTATTTCTCTTAGGTCACCATGCTTTAAGAAAGAACAAAGAAAAAGACTCCGACTTTATGTTATGTAAAAATTGTTATGCGATTTATCAGACAAGCATTAATGCTATCTGTCTTAAAGTGGTGTATGTGTAGTACATGGCCCCTATGGAAGTTATGTAACTCAAAGGTCCACTACGCAAGGTGTCGGCAACCTTTTGATAATAGCGTGCCAAAGTAGGATTTCTAATTCAGTCAGCGTGCCAACAGCCTTAAAGTCATCCTATTCTTTTCTTGTAGAAGTGACTTGAATTATCTTTTTGGGCGTCTTCCGCGTGCCATTGAAAATCGCTCTGCGGGCCAAGTCTGGCAAGCGTGCCGTAGGTTTCCGACCCCTGCTCTTCAAAATACTCTACATGATTCCATCCGCAAATACAACCCCTCACCACCACTTACGTCAGCTCCACACCACTGATGATTACAACCCCATTTCAACAGATTCCAACCTTATATCTCCCACCAAACCCAACATTTTTCCCCAGCGATCCTCAACCCTTTTAATGAAATGATCCCATCCACCGATTTCAAGCCCTTTTCCCATTTTCGTCCATTTTCAGTTTCCAAATTCGTTTCGTCACATAGCCAGTATTTTAATTTCACCAAGGGACAGTCCTAATTCATACAAGTTCACAATACGAACACTAAACTATAACCTTTCTCTGTTAGAAACAAAAATTCATGTTTATAAAGGATTTTGTTAATTTTTCACAAATCGCCTCCATGAGTCAGACGTTGAGACTTATCACCGAACCAACCGAATTCGAACTTAGGGTCTTACAAACAACAGAACCCGAACTTAAGTTGCTACTGAACAGAACCCGAACATAAGTTGCTACTGAACAGAACCCGAACATAGGTTGTTACTGAACCAAACCCAAACATAGGTTGTTACTGAACCAAACCCAAACATAGGTTGTTACTGAACCAAACCCAAACATAGGTTGCTACTGAACCAAACCCGAACATAGGTTGCTACTGAACCGAGCCCGAACATCGGTTGCTACTGAACCGAGCCCGAACATCGGTTGCTACTGAACCGAGCCCGAACATAGGTTGCTACTGAACCGAGCCCGAACATAGGTTGCTACTGAATCAAACCCGAACATAAGTTGCTACTGAACCAAACCCAAACTTCTAAAAGACAGTTCTATTCCCATCTCTAGTTGAGATGCCCTGGTGCTAATGTGATTGTAATCAGATTATATTGTTATATCGATCAGTGGTCCCTAAAGTGTGTGTCTCACTGGGGTGCCGCGGCGTCTTGCCAATGCTTTTCAACATTATATTCTTTACAATTTAGATTTAATGTCGTACAATGTGACTTCTAAAGCTACGACGTACATCAAAAAGACGACCGCCGAATGTGGGATAAGTTTGTGAACCACTGATGTAATCTAGTGCAGGGTTCGGCAACCAACAAAAGACGAGCAGAGGGGGTGTTAATGGCCATCGGAAGATCCCAATAAAGTCAATTGAAGTCTCCTCTACAAGAAGAGAGCATGCTTACTTTGAGGCTGTTGGCACGCTGAATGAATTAGAAATCCCACTTTGGCACACTGTTATCAAAAGATCACTGACCCTTGGTCTAGTTGAGTATTTAACTCTAATTATCTTCCTATGCCAAACTATTGATAAGTCTTAACGATTATGAATGCATAAAAGGTCACAAAGAAGAACATTTCCGGTCTTATTCGATCATTTTCTTGGAAACATGTCTGTGTGCTACGTTACTGGTTGTACAAAAATATGTATAGAATTTAATTTTTATTTCATTTCCATAACATGGCGCCAAAAGTAAACGATGGATTGTGAATGTCAGATTTGAAGAATCACCTCTTTATAATCCCAAACTAATTGCTTGATGCAAAAGAATTTTCGTGTTGTTGTTTTTTATAAATCTCCGCATTGTTTTTTTTTAATTACCAAGGACGCAACTCTTGACTAACTAATTTTATAAACAAAAGCTAAATTTAACCAAACGCGACTAACACTTTGAGTATTAATTATTGCCGACTCAATTTTGATGTTAAATACGGATTCCTCATAACTAATCTTGTAGCCGTTGTATATTTCTAAAAGACAAGAACTGGCTGTCGATGTTGAAATCAATTGTCAAACAGCACCAAAAGCATGGTTTTTGTTTACGAAAATGGCGGTAAATTTCACCGGAAATTCACAATCATTACAGTTCAAAAGGTCACATCTAATTAAGACTTGTCAATTTTTTAAAGTAAAAAAAAAAACAAAAAAATGTCAAGTACTGAATACTAACAAAACAACTCACTCTGTTTACTGACGTTGAAACTAGACAAATATTTACGGCATTTCCCGTTACTGTACAACTAATAGGGCGTTTGCAATCACGTGACAAAAAGCACGTGATTTTTGTTTATTTTTATGTAGTGGTGTACACAATGGCCGCTGTATCAATAAAGTGTCATACAGGCCCGAACTTGTTTTTACTTATGTTTTGTGAAAGTGTAAATAGGTCTAACCGGCCTTAGCCTAATCACATTAATCAATTAATCTGCAGTATTTAACTTTTAAAATAGGGGAATACATTTAATTAATGTTGTACCGAACGATTATTAGGCCTAATTATAATATCAATAAAATCAATTCAATTGCAAAACTTACCGGTCGGATATGAAAATGATAAAATTGGCGTAAAATGTTGAAAATCGTTGAAAAAATACCATGTCAGGCTTTCTCTTGGACTAGGAAGATGATCTACGACTATTTACCTCCTAATTTGTGAGTAGGATAGCCAATATTCAGATGTGAATTTAGCATGATGAAGAACAACTTCACCACGTTACATTTGTACCTCAAGTGGGTTCTATATTTACACAAATACGTCACTAAAAAACTTAAGCTCCGCCCATAGAGAACGCTCTATATTAAGACTGGGGTTATAAAAAACAATTCTGTATTCTTTTTTTGATTCTCATGTCTGGTTTACCTATTTTTTACACCTGAAAGTTTAACATACATAAGCCCGCACGTGCATGTAGACAGGAATGAACATAATGTATATTTATAAATGCTCTGACTTACATAGCTCCAACAAACCTGTGACAACATTGATTTATTATTAGGTAAACATCAAGAGTAGTGGCCGCAACTACACTCTCTATACGGTGTACGTTTATTTATTGTTATAAAGCCTTACCTCAAGCAACAGATGTTCCGCAAACTACGAATTGGAGCAAGCGAAATGTGCCGCTGCGAAACAGCTCCCGAAAATGCGGAGCATGTCCTTCAGACCTGCCCTCTGTATCTTTCTACCCGGTCAGCCATTTGGCCCCTGGGGGCTACCTTCAACGACAAACTGTTCGGTGGACTAGAGCAACTGACAGCCACGGCGCAGTTCATTACAACTATCGGACTTGTTGTCTGAATCCTCCCAATCATAACATTTGAGAACGAAGAAGAAGAAGACGAAGCCTTACCTCTATTCTGTTTGCAATTATTGTTGCCGGGCAGAGGTGGCAGAGGTGTCAAGCTCAAAGCACGCGGGTCATATATGACCCGGCAAATAATTAATTATATCAGGGCCCGCGATGTCCAGTTTTGTTATCATTTTGTTTATAGAACCAGGATATCTATGATAGAACCACTGCCACTATAGAACCACTGCCATTATAGAACCACTGACATTATAGAACCACTGACATTATAGAACCACTGACATTATATAACCACTGACATTATAGAACCACTGACATTATAGAACCACTGACATTATAGAACCACTGACATTATAGAACCACTGACATTATAGAACCACTGCCATTATAGAGTCACTGTCATTATAAAACCACTGCCATTATAGAGTCACTGTCATTATAAAACCACGTCCACCCAATGTGTCGAGCGGTCAATGTATATATACGCATGTTTAAAATTTTGTGTGGAATTAATTGAAACTTAATTTCAGGCTGTATTTCTACAATTTCTACCCATTTGACTCTCTTCATTGGACTTGCAATCTGTGATTGAATCTATTGTGTAGACTGTAATATTGTCGATTTTATAGTTTCTCAAGTCTCTTCTAAAAGAAAGCGATACGGAGTATACGTAAAGTCTTGGATAGATTCGTTTATTGTCTGGAAGCAATTAAGGTGTACCGGTATCTTAATGGAAAAAAAAAAAACATTGCCGGTATTGAATGAGGAAAACTGACTTTTGAAACCGATGTTTCTGAAGGACGTGGCACCCCTTCCCAAGAAACACAATATAAAATTTAAAAACCCAGTAGTGTAGATCAGGGTTCGTCTACCTAAGGCACGCGTTCCAAACTTGGCACGCAGGGCGATTTTCAATGACACCTCCAAGAGGTGTTTTTTATTGATTAAAAAAACACAACTTTTTCCGGTTCTGAATGAGGAAAACTGACTGTTGGAGCCGATGTTTCTGAATGACAATGTGACACATTTCAGTGAGTTGGACTGGAAAAAATGCATTGAAACTGGACATGTCTTGTCGTGAAATTAATTTCAAAACATTTAACTCTTTCCCTAATTTTAGGCAAATTAGATAGATGAGCGTTTTCAGAAGTACACTAATTATATTAAAACAATTAACTCGTTTGGCATCAATTTTGGTGCAATTAATTAAAAGGAGATAATTAACCCGTTTCCTTTGCATTAATATTTCTAATATGTTTTTTTTTCTTGTTTTTTTTAAATGGCTTTAAAATTTATAACTTTAAAATGATCAAACTATAAAATAAAGTTGAAAATTATATAAATATTATATAACTAAAGAATGTATATGTACATTTTTAAACATTACATCAACTACCCAGTGTGTATGATTACTACGTATCTCTACTGATTAACCAGCGATCTGTTTTGTTTGGCATATCAATTTAAATAATATTTTAGCGTAGATCTCAGATCTATGTTGAGATCAAACTATTAAGAATTTTTAGCAATTATTAGAATAATATCTAAATTATCTTGACAACTAAATTCAAATGCCGATAACCATTAATGTGTAAGTTGAGTAATGAAATTGTGTATTTGCTTTGAATGGATTTTTTAAAAAGAGATGATAATAACAAACAAGTTTATTTTTTTATTAATTAAATATGAAACATTTTAATGATTTTCTCTATATCGGTCCTTTTCCTATTGGTCTTGGTCTTGCTACGGCACTAAATAAATTGCCTTATAAAAATAATATAGTTGAGCAGTTTGACTTTCACGCTGTTGGCACGCTGAATGATTTAAAAATCCTAGTTTGGCACACTATAAGCAAAAGGTTGCCGACCCCTGTTTTAAGAAACCAGTTACTTTCTCATACTTCGCGCAACAGAAAAACAATTGCAGTAGTGAATGGGTTAAATTAAAAATATCCCTTCGGATCGAATTGATACATGGGTCTGGTGAAGCAGCGTTCACCAGTTTCTGTGGCAACGGCATACTAGGGGATTGAGTGGCCAACACAATGCCCAGTCGCCTTTACTTTACACCAACTAAAGTCAGGTAGAGTCAGGGACACCCTCCTGTCCCGAGAAAAAAAAATCCTAACCTCTACTAGGATTCAAAACATGAACCTTCGGTACGCCAGCAGAACGCGCTGCCCCTCGGCCACAATGCTCCACGAATGGGTTAATAAGCATTTTTGGGGGGGGAGGGGGGGTTGATTTTAGTTTTAACACTAATTGTGAATGGTCATTGTGGAAGCGGAATTACTAGGTTAACTTTGAATGCCGCTAGAGGGGAATATTAAACTAAAACACACCACTGACCAATGATATTCATATTATGTTTTAATAAGAACATGACTTTAATTCTCAACTATAAGGAGGGTGTTGCCTATAAAATCTAAATGAAAGTTTAACTTTTAAACATTAACAACGCATATAAATTCCGTAAGATCCACTCCCCCCCCCCCCCCCCCCCCGCTTCCATTCATGCATAAACTGAATAAACACACACGCATATACACACATATTTTTTAAAATATTTTCTGTCACGCGTCAAACGACACACACCGCTCTTGGTCTCCTTTCCCCTATTGCCCCCCTCCCTCTCCTCCCCCAACCACTTACAAATCTCCCCCATTCCTTTTCTTTCTTTTTTTTTTTTAGTTCTCTCCCTTTTTCTGTTTTTGAAAGAAAGCCGCTGTGACCTTGAACTCAAACCGAGGCAAGCAGGTGGAAGACCAGCAAAGCGTCTATCTTTCAACTACGTTTGGCGCGTGCCTGTCTCGTGCAGGTGATAACGGTTGCCGCGTTAAGAGTTAAGAGTAAAAGCACAAAAACTTTATCCGCCTTTTTTTTTTAAATACACTTTTTCTTTATATTAATATTTCGTCTGATTACTTCAAAAATAGAATTGCGACTGCATTTTTTCTTTTTTTTTTAAGGCTATGTGTCTGCATATTGAAATTTTAGCGAAAAGGATTGTTAGGCCTACTTTAAAATACTATTATTATATTATTTCAATATTACGTGTAGCCTCTAAGACTCTATATATTGTTACCTTGATTAGCACACAGGCTATTCACCTAATTCTAATTATTGTTATAACAATGTTAGGCCTACTTAAGTTTCAATATCGGTATGTGTAGGCCTATAGATTTAGAAAAACTAGATCGCTCACTCTCCAAAAGTCGTGGAGAAAAGAATTTGATTTTCGCTGGGGGTCTGTCTGGGCCACGTCCCCAGGCCGTCGATAGCCTGGAGAACGGAGAGCGCATCAGTAAAGACAACGATGTCGGCTATCGCCTCCGACTCGTCATCAAACCTTGTCCCGATAGCCGTAGAACACTGATATGCCCCCTCCCCAATCGGAAAAAAAGGGCCATTTTTCCAAGATAGCTATGCTAAATAACTTTCACGAGCGATCTATGTAGTCTATTTCATTGGGTATGCGTATGTAGACCTGAGTCTGTTGTTTTTTTTTTGGTCCTCCTCAGGCGAAGATGTCCACGTCTAACTTTTCAGTTGGCTTATTATGCCTCATTGATCATGAATACAGGTGCTGCAGTGGATTTTTGCAGGTGCCGTTCTGATCGAATCTTACTTGAGCTAATCTGATTGGATTTGTTTAATGTACATTTTTGTGTGTGTGTCCCTTCCGTCTAAAATTTGCTTTCCTGCCAGGCCTGCGCCTGCATCGATTGCGTTTTGCCCTTTGGAGCGTTCAGGGGCTAGAGCGCCCCATGTATCGGTGTCGATGTTATGTGTTATTGTTTTTTTTTTAATTTCCTTTACGGCTTCTATTGGCAACTAGTATCTCATACAATGCGCAAGTCCTCGTATACAATACAGTAGTTCTTTGAGTCGTTATTTTAAAGGAAAGATTTGTCTGTTGGGTAGCAAAACACCTTGGTTAAACTTTGGTATCTTACATTTATCTTGCTTTTCCAAAAACTTTTTCAGTGGTGGTTTTGACATGGGATTGATTTGCGCTGTTGAAAAAGACCACTATAAAAGGCTGATGCATCGTTCGACTATTGCAACGCGAAATTGGGCCTCTTTATAATGTTTTATCATGGCTACAATAAGCTCTTTTTTTTAATTTAACACAACATCTAGACTGGTAGGTCTTCCACTGGGATGCTGGCACATTGAAATTGTTGTAGCTGTAGATATAATCTATTGTGTTAAGAGCAGGCTAAATACTAAACTAAAAGGTTCCATCTACTTTTTTAAATATAATATTATGGTTATGCTGATATTGTCCAGAAGTTTGAAAGGCGACTGCTTGCAAATTGCACATTGCTTTCCATTACAGCTCGATGACACGGTCATCAGTGTGTGTGTATATGTGTGGTGTAGGCGTAATTCTTACATTCTTGGAAAGTGCCGGTTGGCATAAAGAGACACCCAAGGTGATATGTGGGGGTGGCGAGTGCACTGTTTGTTGCAGGAGAAACTCATCACTCGTCACCACCCTTCTTGACCATGCACATCAGGCCAGCTGAAGTGCTGTTTTACAATGGTAATACATTCGAGCGGGCAGCCACAAGTTTTATTGCATACAGTGTCGAAGACCTGGGTAAAATCAACGAAAGTTGTGTAAAGGATATTGAAGTTTTCTTAATAATAATAATAATAATAATAAAGGACATTTATAAAGCGCTTCTATCCATGCTATTTTAGCATGCTCAGTGCGCTCTAGAAGACTATTAATCTGTGAGAGGTTTCACTGCTGCCGGTTAAGCGCATGTGATAACAACTCAATATTAACGTCATCTAGTCCCAAAACTCCTGTAGGGCGACAGGGATCTGCCGGTGGCGGGGCTCGAACCCGCGACGTGTCAAGTGGTTTTTCGGTTGACAGTCTGGTGAGCTAACCGCTAGGCCAGCCGGCTTCTTGACTCTGTTCGCGAATTTTTTTGTGCATCAAATTTCCTGTCCGTCGTTTTTTGTTTAGCAAATGCATCTGAAAAGAAGAATATATCGAATGAGAATTGTGTAGTTTTGATTTTCATCATTTCGATTTCTATTCAACTTTCGTGCCTATGAAATAGCATGACTAAACCTTTATGCAGGGGCGAAGCCACATTGATCGCTGGGGTGGGGTGGGAGGGGGGGGGCTAGGCTTCCCCCTTCCCCTGATATTTTTGAGAAAAAAAAATACAGTTTAAAAAAATTAAGTATAAATTTGCGAAAAATTGACACGCGAAAGTTCAGTCCCCCCCCCCCCCTTCCTTTCCCTCGAGAAAAAACCTGGGTTTGCCCCTGCAAATAGCCTAATGTATGTAGATAAAATTTTGAGGCGGTCCGAGATCCTTATTATATGTAAATATAAGCTAAATAGTCTCCATTATAATTAACCTGGACATGGGTACAAAAAGGAGTGGGATGGTGAGGGTGTAGGATTGTCAATAAAACTTTACGTTGCATGGAAGCAAAAGTATAAAATATTGATTGCCCGGCGGCTATAGGCCAGACACAGTCTTTGGGGAGACCCCATGGCTTCATCCTGTTTCAATATCCGCATCGGTTCGCAGTGTGCAGTCTTTTGTAATTGAACAATGGAATAAAGCCTCTGCTAAAGTGCATAGGCTAGTTGTCAGAGCAGACAAAAGGGAACAAATACATGCAGAATACGCTCAACACCAAATTTTTATTGGTATTTGCCTTTTTTTATTTTGGCAGTTATAAACGTGTGGTCGTCAGTGGGAATTTGTGAATATTGGCATTGGGGGGGAGGGGGGGGGGGAGAGTCACTAAATGCACTGTGCCTAGCGCATTTATAAGTGTATAATGTAAGTCTTGAGGGAGGGGGGGGGCTTTCTACCGATATTTGTCCCGATGAAGAATTTTTGTTGCTTATGACTGTTGCAAATTCTAAAGTGTTTATACGTTTCTTGGGAATAAACGCCAACAAAAATTCGAAAACTGTCACACACACACACAAAAAAAAGCCTGGCTAGACAAAAATTACAAGCCAGAACCAGCTAAATTAGCATCCATGCTTATTGTGATAATATCATATTTCTCTATATTACATAACTAATGTAAATAATATGCTTGCACTTTGCCAATATTACCATAATATTGTCTAGTCAATAAAAAAAAAGGCTCGATACACTTTTTATTACCTTCTAGAGTTTTAAGTCATTTTAATGGTAGACTCTTATAGTGTTGTAGGGGAAACATCACGGAATGAATTCATTGGCTTAAATAAATAAAATTATTTCCTAAGGCATGGCGATAAACATGACAATAATATTATAAGACATGGCGGAAGATATAATCATAATATTATAAGACATGGTGGAAGATATAATTATAATATTATAAGACATGGTGGAAGATATAATTATAATATTATAAGACATGGTGGAAGATATAATTATAATATTATAAGACATGGTGGAAGATATAATTATAATATTATAAGACATGGTGGAAGATATAATTATAATATTATAAGACATGGTGGAAGATATAATTATAATATTATAAGACATGGTGGAAGATATAATTATAATATTATAAGACATGGTGGAAGATATAATTATAATATTATAAGACATGGCAAAAGGTATAATCATAATATTATAAGACATGGTGGAAGATATAATTATAATATTATAAGACATGGTGGAAGATATAATTATAATATTATAAGACATGGCGGAAGATATAATCATAATATTATAAGACATGGTGGAAGATATAATTATAATATTATAAGACATGGTGGAAGATATAATTATAATATTATAAGACATGGTGGAAGATATAATTATAATATTATAAGACATGGTGGAAGATATAATTATAATATTATAAGACATGGTGGAAGATATAATTATAATATTATAAGACATGGCGGAAGGTATAATTATAATATTATAAGACATGGTGGAAGATATAATTATAATATTATAAGACATGGCGGAAGATATAATTATAATATTATAAGACATGGTGGAAGGTATAATTATAATATTATAAGACATGGTGGAAGATATAATTATAATATTATAAGACATGGTGGAAGATATAATTATAATATTATAAGACATGGCGGAAGGTATAATCATAATATTATAAGACATGGTGGAAGATATAATTATAATATTATAAGACATGGTGGAAGATATAATTATAATATTATAAGACATGGCGGAAGGTATAATCATAATATTATAAGACATGGTGGAAGATATAATTATAATATTATAAGACATGGTGGAAGATATAATTATAATATTATAAGACATGGTGGAAGATATAATTATAATATTATAAGACATGGTGGAAGATATAATTATAATATTATAAGACATGGCGGAAGATATAATTATTATATTATAAGACATGGCGGAAGATATAATTATAATATTATAAGACATGGTGGAAGATATAATTATTATATTATAAGACATGGCGGAAGATATAATTATAATATTATAAGACATGGCGGAAGATATAATTATAATATTATAAGACATTGTGGAAGATATAATTATTACATTATTAGACATGGTGAAGAATAAGTAGGCCTATAATAAAGAAGTTTATTTGATAAGCATATTTATTATGGACCTACAGAACTTGATGCTAAGTTAATGATTTAGCGCTGTATAGTAGAAGTGAATTAAATGTTAATATTATGTGAATGGGCTGAAGCTGGGAATGATCAAGACAAAAGAGGAGAAAGAAAGAGAGATGGTGTGTGTTTACAGTTAAGTTTGTTAGTCAGCACTTTATTGTTATTTCATATTGTTAAAAATGTAACAAGTTATCTTAAAACAAATAAAAGTAATTATCTTTACATTTAAACCACATTTTGGATCTTTATTGACTGAATAAATCCGCTGTATTGACAACATTTTTTTAATACTTAAAAACTTAAAATTAAATGTGCTATTCTCGCTTTTAGTAAAAGTTGGTAGGCCTACATCTGCGTTCATTTGATTGGACGGCACAGTTAACTTCACTGTTTAAGATTTTGTCATCAAATTCATACATGCAAGAGGCAGATTTTAACCTTTTCTATTATTGTATATTTCATCAGCTGCTTAAGTAAAAGTACCCTTCGGACCAAACTGATGAAAGTGAAGCAGCGTTCACCAGTTTCTGTGGCGACGGTATACTAGGGGATGGGTGGTCAGCACAATGCCCAGCCCTCTTTACTTTACCCCAACTAATGACAGGTATCCATCAGAGCTGGGTAGACTCAGGGACACCCTCAAGACCTGGGAAAAAATCCTAGCCAGGATTCGAACCCAGGACCTTCGTATCGCCAGTCGAACGCACTGCCCCTCGGCTACCGACAAGCCACCTTGGACGAATGCCAAACAGAAGGGGAGTAAAAGTATCATACACACAGAACCCCAGAGGAAAACGACCTGGACAGACCCAGACTGAGATGGTTAGACGATGTCGAGATGGATCTGCGACGGATTGGTGTCCAGGCCTGGAGAAAGAAAACAGCAGATAGGTCTGAGTGGAAGGTGTTGAGGCAGGCCACAGCCCTCCATGGGCTGTAGTGCCACAGATGATGATAAACTTAGATCTTTCACTACACGGTCTTGTCACTAACTGCCTCTTTTCACTCTATAGATCTATCTTATTCACGTGACCACCAAAATCTGTGAATTTCTTAACCAGCTTAGAGAGAGAGAGGGAGCGAGAGAGAAAGAGATCGAGGGAGAGAGAGCGACAGAGAGAGAGAGAGAGATGCATTACACGCTTCCTCGTTTTATTTTATTTTGTAAGTGTAATTCATTGTTATTTTTTTATTTTATAGTCTGACACAACTATCAAAAAGATACACACTATATGGATCTATATGATTCTGTCAAGTTCATTAGTTCAATATACCCAGTAGCAAACGGAATTATCGAACTTGGTCTTGAATTGTTAAAGGAAAATTTACATCGAAGATTATAGTTTAATAATTTACGCTATTGTAAGGTTAATAGTAAAGTGATCCTAATGTATGCAAATCAAGTCAACTGTGATGTGATGGTAAATTTGAGGACTGTTCTATTTTTTAAAAAGTAACCCTTCTTGTCATTTCAAATAGCCCACCAGTAAAACTAAAAATTGTTTCTCTCCCTAAACTTATTCTCAAGGGACTTTTGTAATTTGTACAGGAAACATCCGGGGCATTTATGGGCCTCTTCAAGTCATTCCATCGCCACAGTTTTCAAAAAAATATATAAATAAAAGAGATGTCCGCCCCTGGTCTAGTGAGTTTGTATCTGGTGACTGGTGTTTAGTGGTGACCCACATCTTTCGTGGATTAAGAAATACAGACACAAGGGCGGCTCACGTTAGTACAATTAACGGAACCAATTAGTCGCAGAGAAATAATCGGACGTCACTTAAAAGCTGACCTCTTTCTCCTCCCAAAGACTACACACCCTCCCCTCCTCTTACCAAAGGACAATTATTCAAATGAGGACTTGGAATGAGTTTGGGTGTTGGGGGAGAGAAAAATGGAAACTAACGCTGAGCCCTGTAAAGGAGTTTCCTGAGTTTGCGTTGTCAATGTTTGGGTTGTGTTGTCAATGTCTTTTTTTGTCAATGTTCGAGTAGTCAATGTTTTGTTGTCAATCTTGCTGTTTGTCATTGTTGGTGTTTGCCAATGTTTGCGTTGTCTATGTCTGTGTTGTCTGACTGTTGTCAATGTTCGTGTTGTCCATTTTTTTTGTGTTGTCGATGTTTGTGTTGACAAAGTCATTTTTGTTCTTTTCCTTGGTAGAAAAAAAAGGAGTCGCAAACACTATCGGTCACTTGTTTTCATGGCTATGACATACAAGGGGATTGTGCGGCAAGTACAATGTCCAGCCGTCTTTACTTTCTCACCAACTAATAGTTACAACATCGAAGTTGGTTAGACACTCTCCAAAATAAAAGGTGGGGGCGATGTGGATGGGGGAATCCTAGCGTTTACCAGGATTCGATCCTGGTACGGCGATCCGATGTTGATTGATCACCGTCTCTCAAAGTATTAATGAAAGTATATAACATAGCATTATTTATTATAATTTCTTATAGTATATAACATAACATTATTTATTATGATTTCTTATAGTATATAACATAACATTATTTATTATAATTTCTTATAGTATATAACATAACATTATTTATTATGATTTCTTATAGTATATAACATAACATTATTTATTATAATTTCTTATAGTATATAACATAACATTATTTATTATAATTTCTTATAGTATATAACATAACATTATTTATTATAATTTCTTATAGTATATAACATAACATTATTTATTATAATTTCTTATAGTATATAACATAACATTATTTATTATAATTTCTTATAGTATGTAACATAACATTATTTATTATAATTTTTTATAGTATGTAACATAACATTATTTATTATAATTTCTTATAGTATATAACATAACATTATTTATTATAATTTCTTATAGTATATAACACAACATTATTTATTATAATTTCTTATAGTATATAACATAACATTATTTATTATAATTTCTTATAGTATATAACATAACATTATTTATTATAATTTCTTATAGTATATAACATAACATTATTTATTATAATTTCTTATAGTATATAACATAACATTATTTATTATAATTTCTTATAGTATATAACATAACATTATTTATTATAATTTCTTATAGTATATAACATAACATTATTTATTATAATTTCTTATAGTATATAACATAACATTATTTATTATAATTTCTTATAGTATATAACATAACATTATTTATTATAATTTCTTATAGTATATAACATAACATTATTTATTATAATTTCTTATAGTATATAACATAACATTATTTATTATAATTTCTTATAGTATATAACATAACATTATTTATTATGATTTCTTATAGTGTATAACATAACATTATTTATTATGATTTCTTATAGTGTATAACATAACATTATTTATTATGATTTCTTATAGTGTATAACATAACATTATTTATTATGATTTCTTATAGTGTTACCCCCCCCCCCCTTTTTCCTCTTTAATCATTTTTTTTCTGATAAGAAATAATAAACTTGTTGAAGATACAAAAAGAAATATAAGAAATACGATTAGAAATTACAAACACAAAATGTACAAATAGGCCTACTATAGTGCAGAAAGTCTAGCTCTATCTGTAGTGCATATAATTTGTCTGTAAGTCTAAAAAGTTTTGATCACTCTAGTATATTGCGTATAGAATTTAGTCTATCTCAGTTTGGAAGCTGTTTATGGGAAAGTTGTTCCTTTTTGGTGGCGACCGAAATTTACGTCCGCAGGAAGTTCCGGTGGGAACAGAACCGGTCAGTGGTTTACATCTTTCAGGGCCCCGGCCTCTTTGTGTAGTCCGGTGTGTCCTTTCGCACCCCCACCCCCACCCCAACCCATCACTACGTCCAGTTTCTAATTGGGTCGCATCTTTTTTAGACGTCGCTCACCTTGAACGGACAAGGGAGTCCTTTTGTTGTGCCGTCGGCGTTTCCGCTTCTCACAAAGGGGGTGGAGATATCATTGTCCACCCCAACCCCCCCCCCCCCCCCTCATTCCTCTGTCTCTCCTCTTCTCATCACTCCTCATCCATCTCCTCTTTCTTCGCCTTGTACTTTTTTCTTTTTTTAACTACTTCTGCTCCCTCTTCACTTCTACCGGCAGGTGCACCCGTTATTTCCTGTACACGCGACAAAAAGTTTTCCAGCGACTCAACGCGACAAAGAACTTTACAATAGGGGGAAAGGGGACTTGGGAGGATGTGTTGGGAGGGGAAATGAGGGAGGGGACACGGAGCATTTTTTTTTTTGTACGAATGTGAAAAGGGAATAAGTGAGGTCGTTTATTTTTGTCGTCGTCTCTCACAATGCCTGTCGACTGATTTAATGAATCCAAGTTGAAGTGGTTAATGTCTTGAACATATTTTTGTTTTGAATAGAAGGTAAAGTCTAAATACCGGAAGTTTTAAACATAATATTCAATAGAAAACTGGATCATTGTTTAAACTGTTCCCAACGCCATTCGAAGACGCAACACTGTTAAATATAAAAAAAAATCAACATTTATTGAAGTAATTTGTATAAAACAATAAGTAGTTCAAAGTTATATGAAGCATGAAAAAAGAGTTAGACTAATCGTTAACCATGACAACATGGAAATATATAGGATAATGATTGCTTACAATTCTTATTGTAAATTTAACAACTTCAACAGCAACAAAGAAGAATATGTTTATGACCTTATAATTTATAATTGTTAATAGTGAACATATAAGTTAAAGCATAGACTATAATATACATGGACCGCTTGCTTTAGTAGTTCTGCTATATGATGACTTGAAACACTGATTTTCGGAATTTCCGATTCTAAAAAAATTAATTGCTAAACAGGAAATAAAGTTATTGATACACAAGTTCCTTTTTATTCAATCGCTATGATTTTCTCAATGAAAAATTAAAAATTAAAATAGAAAGTTGTACAGAGCGGAAACATTTATATTTCAGTGTTGTGTGCGCGCGGAAAAAGAACATAAGCTCTAAAAATAGAGAAGGCGGTCCATCTTATTATAGTCAATGATAATAAGATTAATAGGCCTACTAGTATTCATTTAAAATCGAAAAAAAATGCGATTTTATAAAACGGAACTTGTATGACAATTACTTTATAATCGGGAATTGCAAAAAAGAAGATAATAGCATAAAAAACTAAAGCAAGCGGTCCATGTATATTAAAGTCTATGGTTAAAGCCAGATCTATATCCCAAATCCAAATGTAAAAGTAGGCTGGCCCTAACAATCTCCAACGGTCCAGCTTTCAAGTGCCAGAGATGCGACAGAGCCTGTCTCTCAAGGATAGGTCTCCACAGACACAGTCAATTTTGCAGGGCTGGCCAAATCAAAGAAGCGCAAATCTAATCGTCTTTCGAGACTATGGAGCCAATGATGATGATGATGATATCCCAAATCCTTATATGCAGTCTTACGTTGTGATTTCTTTCAACAAAGAAACGAAATTAAATAATCAGTATATGATCAATGATTTTCTTTTTAATAATCCACAATTACATGATCTCAATCATATTTTTAGCATTTCAAAAGTGAGTTTTATTTTTGTTTGAATAGTAAATCCCAACAATACACTATCCACTTCAGATAACTTTTTGTCTACAAGTCTAATCTTGTAGCGTCTATGGCTTAAGAGATGATTATATGCGCAGACTTGAACTCCTATTGACAAAGATATGAGTTTGTATCTCCCTTAAGCCATGGTCATCACCTCTGCGGTATGCGTTTGATATACGAGATCTAATAGGGACCTCGTTTTACCACCCTACCCCGTGGCCAGCAATGCATATCATTGGACCGGGTTAGATTTAGGGACACCCTCCAGCGCCAGGTAAAATAAAAAAAAACCTGTGCGTTTTACACAGATACGAACCCAATCCTATCACTGAATACTAGAGATTACTTCTACGACATATTTGACCGTGTCCAATATTCAGTTTGTTCATGACACACATTTCACCAGTATAATTTTTTTTATTATTACCGTGCGGACAAATTCGGCGATATCAATACGCTTATCTCGATTAACAGCGGATTTGAATTTATTTGTTAGCAGGAGAGGTAAACATAAAAGCAGCTTCAAGACTCGGTGGGGTGGATGGTGGATAATTAACGGTGGAGTGTGGTGGATGGTGGATGGGGGGAAATAATTCACTCCACTTACTCTTATAATAAACAACTCTTGTATTGACCTTCTAAAAAAATGTAATTGTGATATTGGCCATAGATTAAGTCAAGCTAACCCATTAGATCAATTTCTTTGGTGCAGTGCTTCTCAAAATGTTTGTATCCCATGTACAAATTCTTACAGAAAACTATGTCTCATAGAAGTGCCATGTTTTTATATGTTAGTTATCTGGGGTGTTATCTTGTTTATATTGTAACATTTAGTAGAACATGTTTGCTTATTGGAACTAACTGGATATTTTCTCATTATGAGTATTATTATAAACTTGTTTGCGCCAATTGTGTATATTATGTTCTCTCAGTGCCGCGTTTAGACCTTAGATAGCCCAGCAAGGGACCCCCAAAACCTTATTCGGGGTTCACACATAGTTTTAACAAAAGTATTGGTAGAAAATAGTGTCAAAGCTAAAGAGGCACTTATATAGATTTGTTAGGAGAACACTAGGGCTGCAGGAACTAAGTCTTCCCATTTCCAAGCCCTGCTATTTTTGGAGGAAAAGAAAAGTAAAAGCGGTAGGGCATTGTGCTGATCACACAAGCCCCATATATGTCGAGACCACGGAAGCAAGTGATTGCTGCTTTTCTAACCATATGGATCAACAGGATATAGAAGGAAAATTTTATAATTTTTTAACGAAAACTTTTGCATAGACACTGTCACAACTGGCCATTCACCAATGTCTGAATAACCGATTTATATTATTCCAGTTTTGTCTTGTTCAACTGACCTATTTTATTACACAGTTTTGATTATTTTCAGTTTATATCTTTTTTTAAAGAAAACAAAACAACAACAACAAACAACAAACAACAAAAAATCGAGTTAATGGTTTAACCCTGGCCAGCCCGGATGTACCCTGATTCTAAATTTGAGAATCGCCTTCTCAGCGTAATAATTCTAGAAGGCTAGCCGGTACCAATAAACTCAAAGCCTGATCCTGGAACTAGAACTCCGTGTTGCCCCTTGGGAAATCTAACAAACATATACATATATTAGGATAATTGACCCTTACACCCCACCCCAACTCTCCCCCCCCCCCCTAGTAGGTTTAGCGTTGGTTTTCTGAGGACGCCACTGCATCCAGGCGGTTAGCTCGCCCCCCCCCTTTTGTTTTTCCTGGGTGTTCTCCCCTTGGCTCTTTGTTTTTGGCGCTGTGGTAATTGTTCTACGGCGCTGTTAAGTGATATGGCCATGTTGGGGGGGGGGGGGGGGGCAGGGGAGGAGGATTAGGGGGAGGGGTAGTGGGGAGGATGGCGGTTAAGCGATGGGATTGCTGATAACGGTTGGGGTGATGGTGATCGCGGTTGCGGTTGAGACTGTTTGCGGTTAAATGCAATGTTGTTATGTGATATAGTTTAGTGGTGTGTGTGTATGTGTGGGTTGCACTTTTTAATTTAATTTTTTATGTTCAAGCCAGTCAATAAAAAGTTTGACCCTCTTTATCCAATCGGAAAGTAAAGACCAATAAAAAAAAACAACTACACATCTTTTGAAGAATTCATAAATGTAATTATACACTAAGGTTTGCAATTTAATGGACTAAGTCAGCTATACCCGAGTTATTTCCCCATGACAAAGAAACCAAACGGGAACTTTAATGTAAAAGTAAGTGTCTGCGCCCTAAACGTGATAAACGGTAAGTCTCTTATAAGAGAAGTTCGAGTGCCCTAGTAAATGTAACAAACAAAAGTGACAGCACCCTAGAGATAATAAAGTTTGAGCACCCAGGACAAGGTAATGAGCGCTAGTAAATTATATAAAGAGTAATCGCACTGGAGAGAATATTTGCGTATAATAAGTGATAAGGGAGACAAGTCAGTAACTATTTGTATGTTTTTTGTTTTGTTTGTGAAGTTCGGGCTTCCACATTAAAAACTACTTAGGTTCATTGCTAATCTACCCAGCTCTGATGGTACCCATGGCCGTCATCGCTGGCGAAGTGTGGAAGCCACCATTACGCTTACACCAGGCGCACACCGGTGGGTAACGCATGGGGAACAGTCCCTGCTGCGCGTCCGAGACTCTATGAAGGAAGCAATGAGCCCGGCGTTCTCTCCTCAAACTCGCACTGGTGACCGGATGCCGATACCTATAGTATGGGATTTGTGCTACCGGGCGACATTGCAGGTAGTCTATACGGGCGAGCCACCACGATAATGATCCGAAAGGAATTGGAAAGATAGTGCGGAAACTGTACCCTAACAGGACAGGAACTTGGTGTTCTCCCCCCCCCCTTGCCCCCCGGTTCACTCCTGAAGAACGTTACGACCTGTACATGATCGTTTTCTTTGGGCAATTCAAATATGATGTTTACCTGACTGGGCGTTGTGCTGGCCACACAATCCCAATAGTATGGCATGCCACGAAAACTCGTTAACGCTCATTCACAGGCCCTAATTAATAAAAATCAGTCCGACGAGGATTACTTTACTTAAAATAATAAAAAAATTCATAAACTCGAAGCTCAAACAATAATTTTTCAAAGATTCATTCATGACACAGAAATAAAAAAAAAACAAAAAACACACAGATAAAACCCAGGTTATTTACTCTCTTGCGGTTTGGCAGTTATCCATTTCAAGACAGTTTTAAAATAGCCCCCCCCCCTCCCCCATAACTTTAAAACGGTAAAAAAAATAATTCAAGAACTCGAGCGGTAAACTGAGCGATTAATACAATTTACTATCTCCGTTTCTCGCTCGTACACCTTCATGCCCTCGGTAGTGACGTGCAGTGACGTCAGTCCCCACCTTCTTTTTTTGGCAGGAACATCACAACACCAGAAAATATTGAGCTGTGTGCATGTGCGTGCGTGTTTTTGCTGGTGAGGAGGGGGAAGGGCGGGGAAGGAGGGAAGGAGGGGGGGGGGCACCCCAGACATTTGCTAACGGCCATTCCTACTTCCGGTAACTAAGGGTGAGCTAACGAACGAGTAAAATAAAAAACCTAAATAGTAGAAAGTAAAAAAAGAACCGAGTTGTGGAGTGGGCCCGCACCTAGATGAGATCACAGTTCATTCAAGTGATTGAATCTTCGGACCCAGCGATCACTTCCAACTCATCGAGGTGTGTTTGCGTGTGTGCATGCGTGTTGCGCGTGTGTGGTGGTGGTAGTGGAGGGTAGGGCGCTAGGCCAGGCCGGGGTGGGTGGATGTGTGGGTGAGAGAAGGTGTTATCAATCATACTGGATGGTTCAACATGGTTTTAACACCTACAAAACTTGATGGACGAGAACGTTTTTTTTTAAAGTTTTTTTTTTTAACCTTCAATTTACCAAGAAACAGTTTGAGCATGTACTCTGCACAGATTAAGTTTGACTTTGATAAGGTTTCGATATAAAGGAAATTAAAGTATCCACTTCAGACTTTTAGGGACAGTAAAACAATTTTTTATTACCCCATGACACACTTGGGGATTGTTTGTCCAGCGCTGTTCCCAACCATCTTTTATTTCAAATTCGGAAAGAAATTCATGGTGTAATTTTACCTGTATTCCCGACTCTGAAGTTTGATAATGATAATCCTAATCGCCGCTGTTAAAAAATCAAATTCCGTTAATTTTGTATTAATCTACTGGCTTTTTAGGTTAAGGATCGACAAGAATCAAGATATTCAAGTACATAAATGTAAATGAAATGCAATTGAGGTTAATTAAAAATTAATCTATTAAAATGTTCGTTTTCCTTACATTAAAAAAACCAACTACATTTATTTATTTATTTACCGAAAATCTAAAAAATTGTGTCCATCTCTTTTCCTTTGTTAACGAAAATTCCAATGCTTTTTTTCACTGTCATATTTTCAGTTACGCTTAAATGCTTGTGAAATGTTTTTATTTCAGATATACCGTAATGAATACTTAAAATACGTGGAGTCTACCGCATTGAAATTTTTTATTATATATTCTTGTCCAAACTAATTGATGATTCTATTTATAATAGCATCAATAGAGACAATATTTACCACACAAGTAATAACATCCAAACTCTATAATACATTTAAAAACTCCCTGAAGCACAAGGATGACAACTGATGCTGGCAGTAGTAGTGGACCAGATAAATAATGGAGTATGCCTGTCAATGTCATTGTTTGCTCGGATTCAGACTTGACGGTAACACGTTATAGATATTTAAAAAAAACATACAATACTAGACCTATTACTTATTTATAAAACATGACCTAGTCTATGTAACATTTGAGAGGGAAGGGGGGGGGTTAAACCATGACCACATACTGTTTTTGTTGAAACATGATTAATGATTAGTTAACTTGCACGTGAAAAAATTGAGGAAAATAAAGTAGGGCCCTATCAATTAAAAAAAAACATAACCGTGTAACCTATATAAAAAAAAAACGTGACACGAAAAAAAAACGTATGTAATACGTAAAACTTATAACTGTAAAAGTAACTATAGCTGTATAGACATAGAACATAATTTTAACGTAATGCACAATATTTTTTAAGATTTCCAACTAGATCTAACTGAAAGTAAGTAAAGAATTGTGTTTGTTTATCATTCGTAATCATATGGAACAACAAAAGCGACTGTTTAATTAATTATGGCCGCCTACGGTGTCACGTGATGGGACATGACGTATTTAGCGTTCTCCGTTATCAATAGTTACTCCCCCCTCGATGGTAGAAAGTCATCTGGAGGGTGAGTTACAGGGAGCGACTATCTGATGCATCACCTTCGGCATCCTTATAACTTATTTATCGTTTCACAGCTTCGCATTATTCATCAACGCGTATGCTGCTTCGACCTGGACTCCCAGCGCGTATTGTGGAGAGGGGGGAGGGGAGTATGTATCCTTGTGATCAAACTGTTGTTTTTTTTTTCCTCATCTTATCCAACAATACCGCGAAGACTATCATTCAAATTATCTCAAAGAACACTAGAACCGTCGAAGACTATCATTCAAATTATCTCAAAGAACACTAGAACCGTCGAAGACTATCATTCAAATTATCTCAAAGAACACTAGAACCGTCGAAGACTATCATTCAAATTATCTCAAAGAACACTAGAACCGTCGAAGACTATCATTCAAATTATCTCAAAGAACACTAGAACCGTCGAAGACTATCATTCAAATTATCTCAAAGAACACTAGAACCGTCGAAGACTATCATTCGAATTATCTCAAAGAACACTAAAACCGTCGAAGACTATCATTCTAATTATCTCAAAGAACACTAGAACCGTCGATGACTATCATTCAAATTATCTCAAAGAACACTAGAACCGTCGAAGACTATCATTCAAATTATCTCAAAGAACACTAGAACCGTCGAAGACTATCATTCAAATTATCTCAAAGAACACTAGAACCGTCGAAGACTATCATTCAAATCATCTCAAAGAACACTAGAACCGTCGAAGACTATCATTCAAATTATCTCAAAGAACACTAGAACCGTCGAAGACTATCATTCAAATTATCTCAAAGAAAACGAGAACCGTCGAAGATTATCATTCAAATTATCTCAAAGAACACTACAACCGTCGAAGACTATCATTCAAATTATCTCAAAGAACACTAGAACCGTCGAAGACTATCATTCAAATTATCTCAAAGAACACTAGAACCGTCGAAGACTATCATTCAAATTATCTCAAAGAACACTTGAACCGTCGAAGACTATCATTCAAATTATCTCAAAGAACACTAGAACTGTCGAAGACTAGCAACATCTTTGTCTTTCTTTTGTGGAATTTATGATAAGTTTCAAGGATTTTATTTAACGGTGCCCGAAAAGTCCTTCCACAAGTCCTGTAATTGGTCTTCTACTGGGTCTTCGGTTTTGACCAAATTGTCCACAGTCCATAGTAAATGTATATCAATATATAATTGAGAAAAGGAACATATTATAATGCCGTTACTTGTATGGGGAATAGTCTATACATTAATTTGCACGACCTCAGTATGGTTTAATGAGTTTGTAGCTTATGAAACCGCGCCATAACCTTAATTTAATTTACACTCAGTGTTTAATCTAAGTTATTCATATAATGTATTTATATGATCATTCACAATCTTATTGTCACCTCATCCCCATAACTTTATTATGGCCAATGTTTAATGAATTAGCATAACTTTATTTTTCTCTGAATGCACAATGAACTAAAAAAAATAGTCTAAATTTCCAGACCAAATGAATTCAACAAGAAATTATATTAATGTTAAATTTGGACATAGTTCCCAAAGACTTTCATATTCCTTGAAGGTTGAGACAAGACTGTGTTTTCCCGTTCATATATTATCTGATTTTTCTTAAATTCCTCGACTAAGCAAATATTTAAATGGAGTGCTCAAACAGAGAAATGTGGAAATAGAAACATCTAATTAATACTTGCCTAATACTTGCCTAATACTTGCCGTTAGTATAAAGTTTTAAAGGATGATTCTATTGATTGCCGGCACGAAATTGTGAGGAAAATGTCCAGCAGTAGAATTAAAGAATTCGTTTACACAATTTAAAAAAAAAAAAGGTTTTCAGAAAATAAAAGAAATATTTAAGCTGGTAAAAAATGTCAACAATCTCTAATTAGTTCGTGAATTCGTTAAATTAAATTACTACACATTATTTGTTTGGCTATTAGCCGGATAGTGGATAGTTCAGAGCACAAATTAAAGTTCTAATTCACATTGTTGTTGTTTTGTTGGTAGAGTTAATAACAGTATTTTGCCATAAACAAAACGGAAGGGGGGGGGGGTCCAATACAATGACTCTAGCATACTTTTACATTTCCCTAAAATTTTGGCTTTCATTTCAAACTAGGACATTATTTTGTTGGGAAAATTGGGGGAGGGGGCGGAGATGCAAGCGTTTTACAGATAGACTACCATAGGAGCTTATGTCATGGACGTTTGTTGTAACGGAGATACGGGTTTTGAGGAATGCCAGCGACTTCAATCCACAAGATCATTGCAACGGAAAGTTATTACATGGTGGGATAAACGAACAATGTTTACATCGCAAGACTTTGAACTTTGATCCCACCAATATATAGTCAGTCAGGCTAGAGACAGACAGATAAAAATATAGACAGGCAGGCAAACAGCTAGATAGACAAGCGAGAGACAGATACATAGATAGGTAGACCGTTAAAAAGACAAACAGATAAATAGATAGACTGATAGATAGTTAGTTATACAAACAGATAGATAGACTGATAGATCGGACATAGAGGACAGAAGGGCATAGAGTAATGTAGTAGTAATACATAAAGCATTAAATTATCATTTAGAAATACAACACAATTACATAAAAAACAATTACAATCTGTTACAATGCTCAGATAAACTTAAGGACACAAACACTTTCCCTATCCCTTATGTGATAGCAAATGCATATAAGTAATCTTTCTTCCCGAGTGGCATCCGGGCATGGAATGGGTTGCCTGAACAAATCAGGAAAACCAGTAACTTAACATCATTTAAAACACTAAAAGAAATGCAGGACTATAGCGTAGGTCGCAATAATCTTCTTTATAGAAGGAGCGTCTGCAATGCATTAGATAAGATAAGAAAATTAAACACCAGTCAACTAATAACTTAGTTACGCTTAGCTCACTATCCCATCTCATCACTCGCGCTTACATTAGTAAGTATTACACACAATCACCGTTCAACAATCATCACGATTGTGTGTATTTCTTCTCCTCCTCATCGGCCCTCGTACACCAATCATCTTGAGGAGGTGTAGTATCCTCTCTTTCTAAGACACTATTAACCACTACATTGATTTTTTCCCCCCTCTCAACGCCCAGTTTTAAGTCTTGTATTGACCAAAGATGGAAAGAAATAAAAAAAAAACATTAAAAAAGAAAGAAAATCACACAGAAAGAAGGAAGAAGAAAAAACGAGCAACCGTATAGTCGAAGCTTATCAGTGCTCATTCTTAATGGCCTTGGTAAACAGACAGGCATCGAGCGGTCACTGGATGTGGCTGACTGTAGAGGGCAGTATCATAAATGTGGGTAAAACAGATTTTGTTTGAAAAAAAAAGAAGGGAGGGGTGGGCACTGGCTAGAAGATGGCCTTGTTTGTGTGTGTGTGTCTGTATGTAGATAGACAGACAGAACGAGTTTGGGCTTAGGGAGTAGGGGGGGGGGGGGGCAGGCGGCGAATCGTACTTTTTTTTTATATTGTGTTTCGGACTGTTATTGAGGATATAAACAAGAAGTCTAGTTACAGAAGATTTACTGAAACAACAGATACGGCCTCACGCGCATATGAAAACAATTAATGTTATGATATATACACATGCGTGTGTCTGTATGTTTGAACGTTTTCTTAGTTACGCTAATACCTTACTTTGGATCTAATATTATTTTCATTTGTTTTATACAAAATTATGGTCTAACAAAAATTTTGATTTTTTAATTAATTAACAAAAAAAAAAGAAAAAATCTCTGCGAATTCAGGAAAAGAAATTAATAAATTGACCTTGAAAAAAAGACTTGAAGATCTTGTGTTTGCTGACCACATTGCCCTTTTCATCTAATAAATTTAAAAATATATGAAACACTCGGTAAAACGCCTTGAGCAAGTTAGGGAAAAAGTGTGGAATTGAAGAAAAACCAACAGAAAATCCAGTTACTTAAAATCAATAACAAACAAGAAAACAACTTAAACTTACTTAGGAAAAGCATAGAGTATTGAGGAGATCGATAGATTTGTCTACATTAGCAGTGTGGCCAATGAATCAGGCGGACCAGGTGGAGATTTAAGGCGCCGACTAGGACTAGCACGCCCTGTTTGTGTTTAATTAAAATCAGTCTGGAGATCTAACTCTATATCCACCAAAGCCAAGTCATGGATCTTTAACTTTAATATTAATTCAATTCTCCCATACGGATTGTAGACATGGAGAGTAGTAGAAAAATGCCGCCACCAGAATACAAACTTGTATAAACAGATGCATACGGCAAATAGTCTACTACATATCTAATGGTTCGATAAAATTAAATAGAAAAGTAAGAGTTATGGCTGATGTGCAGCTAAAAAAAAACAACAAGTGGCTACCGAATCCTTGAAAGAAAAAGTGGATGTATAGGCGACACCATCAGAAAAGGATATGAAAGCAGCCAGACAAGCCCTAGACGGGAACCTCAAAGTCAAATGACGCAGAGAACGCCCCAAAAAAGACATGGCGAAAGAGAATCTTACCTAACCACATAGGAAGCCAAAGATACAGGCTAAATTTTGAATGGAATGAAGAGTCTAGCACAGCACACAGGGGTCGGGAACCTTTTTGTCTGAGAGAGCCATGGACACCACATATTTTGAAAAGTAATTCTGTGAGAGCCATACATTATGTTTAAAACTAAACCTTTAAGTAATTTTCCCTTTATTTACAATGAATGCATGGTTGCTATTTTTCTGTCTTTTATGTCAGCTGAGTTTATCTCCTTTACCATTTCTGAGGCTGAGCTGCAGTAGACTTAGCTCATTTGTAGAATGAAACATTGATATGCAATAAATTTGTAGATCAAATGAGGCTAAAGAAATGTTTTTTTTTATAATCGAACATTTGTCTGCGAGCCAGATGCAGCCATCAATAGAGCCACATCTGGCTCGCGAGCCATAGGTTCCCGACCCCTGGTCTAGCAGAAGACCGTGACAGCCTGGAGCACTATATTCTCAGAAATCAGAATAATAAATGATGATGATGATACATGTACAAAGTTATTTATTGTACTGAATTTTAGTTGTTTTTTTTCGGCGAGAACAAAATAATTAGCACGTGGCTGGAGCATTGAGTAAAGGAAACACACAAAAAAACTTTCAGTAGCACGACTGGTTCATGGCCCATCGTGCAATACTGCAACTGGTAATGGCCGAAAAAAGAAGGGCTCTAGATGTACATTTAGAATCTATATTGCACAAACTTTAAAAAATTTAATTAGCAATTTTTAAATACTAAAACATATTTTTCCAGCTTGCTAAACAGCTAAAAGTAAAATAGTATTTTGGTTGACTTTTTATTGATAGAAATGTATTTAAATTCAATTACTTATATAAGAAGGAAACCAAAATATTTGTGCTGCTTATTATGGGTTCTAACACGGCCCTGCATGTAAATCATTTGGTGTCGTGGGGTACACATAGTCCTAGAGCCACTGACCTTATACTATTCCCCCCACCCCTCCAGCGGTAAAACTCTTACATCAATGAGAGCAATGTTTTCTTTGTATTCTGTCGTTTCTTGTCGCCATACAGTCTAGGTTCTAGACAAAACTAAATGACACTGATGTGTGAATTTCAACAAAGGCGAAACCTCAAGTCTTTATATTAGTATGTTTTATAGTTTGGTTGTAGGCATCCGCAGAGGAAGGAATGGCGAGGGGACTATTTCCCCAAATATCAATTGTGTACAACAATACTGACAATTTAATAATACACTATAATAAAAGCTCTTAGTACCATATGAATTTGCCCAAACCGGGTTTTCGGTGATAGATCTTTTCAAAATTGCCTTAACTTATATATTACAGACGCTCTTTCTATAAAGAAGATTATTGCGTCCTACGCTCATCCATGGCCCGAATCTATTCTTGCTTCTTTATTAATGTTTTAATTATGTTAAGTTACTGGTTTTCCTGATTTCTTCAGGCAACCCATTCCATTAGGATTCTTCTTTCCGATTCTTGCCCCAGTTCTGTGAAAATTAAGAAATTTTAAATCCAATTTTTTTAAACATTTATTTTATAATACAAACTTAGATCTTTATTTAAACCCTGAAAAGGTTTTACAAGAATCAAAAACAAAATTAATAGCGATATTGACTTGTGTCACTAACCTAAGTATTGTCAATCTTGTTAAACAACCATACAAGCGTTGAAAACTTCAATGTATCCAAGCGTTTAACATGTTTATGACTAAAAACAACAACATTATAATAATAAAGAAATGCGGTTAAAATAAATTGTGACAATCAACCCAGAATTTTCCTTGATGGCCAATGAGACAGTATTTTTTGGCATAATTTCGACCGAAAAAAATCAAGATAATATTTTGCGCGTTTTGTTATATTTTCAAAAGTACAAAAAGCCTAGAGGCTGTTTTTTTCTTTTTTTGGTAGGCCCACTTTATACTAATTTTAACATTGATAAATGGGTACCTGATTTTAGTTGGGGTAAAGTAAAGGCGCTGTGCATAGTGCTGGCCACACAATCACCTAGTATGCGGAGGCCACAGAAACTGGTGAACACTGTTTCACCGGACCTATGGATCGATTCGGTCCGACGGGGTATTTTACTTTCAACATTGATAAACTTTCACATTTTACGGTGAATGTCCACTTTTTGTTCGTTTTTTGTTTTGTTAGTTTTATTTAGATCTAGATCATTTTTTTCTTTTTATTTGTTGAAAACGTCTGTTGAAAAATGTCGATTTTACATTTGGAACCGAAACCGAGCTTTTGGTGCCTATCATAACGGGGGTTCAGGATTCTAGAAAAAAAAAACACCGTTCATAACCTGCCTGAGGTACCACTATAAAGCAAATTTACGTTCAGGGATGGGTGGAAGGCGGTGAGCAAAAGAAAAAAGGAAATAGAGTGAGCCCGAGGTGAAAAAAACAAACTACAAGTGTCATTACAGTCTAGACGTACGACCTTGACCGAGACGGATCATTGACTTGTGCCGACGTCAGAAGATCGCAATTTCTAAAACGGCATATTCGATTAGTTGAAATATGTTTATTATTGTCTGCGCAAATCTTTATCATATTATTCATCGTCGAGGACCGATGCCACAATTCTATAAATAAAGTATTTTGTTTTAAATGACTATATCATAAAAACTAGCAGATGAGTTACATTGTACAGAAAAAATAGAACTATTACAAACATTGTTTGCTTTTTGTTTGTTTGACCTTATTACATTTTTCATAAAGTTCACGAGCTGTGATACATCACGCCAAGCACGAGACAATACTTGGTATTGACCAGGAGGGCTATTTCGATACGGGGGTAGCCTATGAGAAATACTTCGTGGCAAACATTACTACTTTGTTCTATTTTGGCACGGATTCAGGTGGGCTTTTGTTTCTGTCGCCACTACGCCCTGCAGTGGTCTCTATTGCGTCAGTAATTACGGTTACGTCATAGCTTCTGGTGAACATCATATTGCAAGTGCACTGGACATGTTCCACCGTGATGTCATCGCTTTATACACTGGAGAAAAAATACTGTACTGAAATCAATGCTTGAAATTGTGGGAATAAAAAAACGAACAATCAAAGGGCTAGTGATATCGAAACAATGGTATCGAACCATGAACAATGGGACAAAACCGAGAACGATTATCGCCCACATACATGTTTCTTCTTCCAGATCGCTCAATGCTTCTGGGCTAATCGGACATGTAATTGCAATCGTGTGATATTTTTTCTTTTGGTTACCTTTGTCTAATTGTTTGCTTATACGTTTGATTACGATTGCGTATTATTATTATTTGCAAACGATTCCCACATTATGCAACAAAGCGGCACAACCAAACTGCAGCAACAGCAGTTGCGACCAATAACAGCCTGTTCTGTAGCCACTCTGTTGGCCAACGACAACTGCACTCACCTTGAACAGCATGCCGGGTACAACAACTCTTCAACAGGTAGGCCTAGTCTAGATACTTGAAATATTTTTTCTATTATTTACTAAAAAATTTTTTTAAAATCTGTCCACCTGTCATTAATTCCATTACACTAGTCTGTATATTCTTGATTAGGACGCGATAATCTTTATGGAAGGAGCGTCTGAAATGTATAAGATAAGATTATTATAAGTCATAAGATTAGGCCTAGATCTAGACTAGATTTTAATTTTATTGAATAGGCCTATATTTGAAAGAAGGATTATCTTTGTGATCGTAAATCGTGAAGTTGAATCAATTAAATGATTAAATATAAAGAAACATAGTTTAATTGCAGCCTAATGAGCTTAAAGTTTAATGGTTTAAAAATAGGCCTAGAGGGCCTAGACTAGATAATACTTTTATCAATGATAGATGTAGAATGTAGTCTCATTTTTTAATGTATAAAGCTGACATGCAAATGAAAAATAGCTTCTGAAACTTTTGACTTTGGGAAGAAATTCAAATCCAATAGAAAATAATTTTTACCTTTTACAATAATTTCTTTCATCAATCCCGCCGTTGGTTGGAATGCAAATGGGGCTCTCCCGCTTAGATTTAATTAGGGTACTTCTAACGTTTTGCTTCACATTGAACATTGGACCAGGGGTTTCCATATAATAATAAAACAGTTCTTACAGCAACAAAACACGCTCAATAAGAAATATGTGATTGTCGTCACGTAACAAGTGCTAAGATATAACTAGTAATTATATTTTATTACCAATTTTATTGTTATTGCGTTTGTCATAGTCCTTTTATTAGGCTAATTTATTAATGATAAAAGGCTAAGTGTTTCAAGTGCGAATGGACGTGCATAGATTAACCTGTGCCAACCCGTCCCCCTCCAAAAAAAGTCAAATTAAGGTAGCCGAGCGGCAGCGCGTTCGACTGGCGATCCAAGGGTCCTGGGTTCGAATCCTGGTGAAAACTAGGATTTTTTCCCAGGATTTGAGGGTTTCCCTGAGTTTACCCAGCTCTGATGGGTACCTGACCTTAGTTGGGGTAAAGTAAAGGCGGCTGTGCATAGTGCTGGCCACACAATCACCTAGTATGCCGTGGCCACGGAAACTGGTGAACGCTGTTTCACCGGCCGTATGGATCAATTTGGTCTGATGGGATACTTCACATCCTTAATTTGAAATCCTATTTAGGTATGTCATGATATTAAATATCGCATAGATATTTAGATATGTGCCAGCTTAAATCATGTAATAGACCTACCCATTCGGAAATACTTTTTATAAACATACTCCCTCCACCCCTTCCCCACCCCCAACCTTTGAACTTTGAACTAAATCCTGCGGACGCCCACGTCAGAGTTAGGTTAATGACTAATGACAAGGTGTACTGTCTGAGTTTTTCTGGGTTTAAACTTTAAACTATCACTCTTACTAGTCTCAAACTTGGCAATATGTTTACTGTGTAGTAATGCTATACTTAACCTTGCGGCCATGCATATTTGTTTAAGTTGTAGATCTATTAATATTAATGAAGTAATTTGATTGTATAATGTTGTTTTAAATCGCTATTTCATTTGTTTAACCTTTTTTTTTAAATAATGGGTTGTCTGGTACGTTGCCTCAAAACTAAATTATTAGCTTTAGATCTATATATGATCGTCAATCAGAACATATTTCGTTGTACTCTAATCTAATGTAAAATTGTGTGTAAAGTTATGTGCCCTGCAGGTTTGTGAAGATAGTTTAACATGTTTTTGTGGCAAGGAGATTGTAAGCTCAACATAATACATCCGCTGTAAGTTTTATATTAAGCTTCTACCAAGAGGGCATGTACAAATATTCATTTCAATCATCGTTGTTCTATTATATATTTTGAAAAAACATGTTCAGAAAGCAAGTATGTCCTCTTATTCCATCCCCTTGACACATTTCGTTATTCAGTACTACGGCACGATTAACTAAATAAGCCCTATCATTAACATTCCGTCTGACAAATAGCACGCGAGTCTATTATACAGTTCCCGCTAAAATGAAGTACACTGTACGAAGCTCACGTGTATATTTGGGGTGGGGTGGGGGGGGGGTAGCTTAGGCTGAATTGGGTCAGCAGGGCTTTGTGTCCCTGGCGCGCGAGTGGAGGCGTTGCGCAGTATTAATTATCATTCACCCAAGCGTATCCGGAAATGATTGTACCGTCAGACGCTCTTTGACAAATATAACAAGATCCATTTTAGGAGTGAAAAAATTGAGAGTGAAATGATGGATCTAGCAGTTTGTTTTGTTCTTAAATTAATATATGTTATGTTTTAACACTTTATTGTACCATATCGCTTATGGCAAGTCGCTAAATGCATATCATTAGGCGTGCTGCGTGCTCGAAACATCCAGAAAAGAAATTAAGGTCAATATGAAATCGTTTTATTCTAACATCCAACCTTCCAACTGTCTATTCGCAGTTCCTATTTTACGCTTTTTCTTTTCGATTTTTTAATATGTGACAGAATTTTATATGCACTTTTGTAGCTTGCAGCTTTTAAACGTGCATTATCTGATTCTCTAAATATTTTATAACATCTCCAATCGTTTTCTACACTTTAAAACAAGACTCAGGAATGTTGATTTGGGCCACTCTAGCCCACCAGATCCCGAATCTAATAATCCCTCATCCCATTTTTTGTTAGTTGAGATGTGTATTCCCTTTATATTTTTTTAAGGCATTTTGATTTGCTTAGTTTAATATAGCAAGTTGTATTTTCTATTCTTTTGTTCAAACTCGTTAAGTTTTTTTTCTTCTTGAAATGTAAGTTATTTCATCTGAGTCAAGTCCTACAAGATTTACAAACACAGAGTATTGTGAATTCTTAACGTATATTAATCGCATTAAACAAAATTCGAGTTTGTCCGCCCATAAGATGCAAATCATTTTTTTTAAATTGTATTATCGATCTGGCGTAAAAGATCCAAGATATTACCGAAGCATTACCAAGTTAATATTTTATAGCCCGCGCAGTCAACCAATTATTATTCCAGGCTACTGGGAAGACGAGATGACTTGACATATCACGTGACTAGTTTTTTTTTTCTATATTTTTTTTCCTTTTCCAGCTTATGGATTGACCAATCAACAACTAGGCAGTATAATTTTTTTAAAATAAAAATGTTACTAAACCCGATTTACTCTGGACACAGTGTATTAATTTAGTGTGAATATTATTTGGAAGTTCATTTCCAAACATTGCAAAATATGAGACATTTATTCAGAATTTTTACTTAACATTTAGATGTTAAAACCTTGCCACTGTGAAAGAAATGTATTATAATGTTTACTCGTAATCAATTAAATCTAATAAATTTATACAAATTTTATTGACAGGGTTATAGCTAAACTTTTTTGTAGGTGATGATGATGATGCTTATGGTCTTGTAATTTTTTTATTTAAAGATCTGCTTGAAGTGGATTTTGTTTTTAAAGCATAAGCTAGTAATTCTTTAAATGGGAAGTGTAGAATTTGATACAACACACCCCGACAATTTATTTATATCATTACATCAAGGAATGTAAAAACTGCTATTAGAACTTCTGTAGTTTCTGTAAGGTCACAATAAAAGTATTTGCGGGAATCGTAGTGGACCGAGGGCCGCCTGTTCTGCAGCCGTCTTAGATCAAATAATCATATCTTTGTCATTACTTTGTAAAACATAAAAAAGATTGTTTCGTTTGCCTGTAATGCTGTAGTGTAGTAGAGGGGTTGGCAACCTACGGGTTGGCACGCAGAGCGATTTGCAGTGGAAGACCTTCAAAATGGGAATTCAAGTTACTGTTTAGACCGTTGGCACGCTGAATGAATTAGAAATCATACTTTGACACGCTATCATTAAAATGTAGCCGACCTCTGGTGTAGTATATTATCATGCTAGGCTTTAAAAGTAAAGTAAAACCGTCACGTTGACTCATGTGGCTCTTGTTTTATCATAATACAGTTGAGACTGGTGCTATAGTTTTTAGACGTTCCTTCCTGAAATATGAGTACAGGGCGACAGGGTTGTATGCAGGCAGTGATAGAACCCGGGGTCGTCATGTTGACAGCCCGGTGTACTAACTGCAGGACCAGTCGGTTTTAAATAAATGGCGTGCAACAGGCGGCCTGTGGGCAAACAATACGGCCCTGCTTTACATAAATTCGTTAATGCAGATCTAGTTAAAGCATACTAGTCAATAGGAAATTAACTAGACAATAAAAATTAAGGACATTACTGTATCCCCATTACTATAACTACTAGAGCTAACTTTAGTCAAATGTTAACATTTTTAACCAAGAAATTCTACTCTAAAAAATCATTGGAAGTATATACAACAATAAAATGTTCTTTAATAAAAAATGACGAAACGAAGTTTTGAAAACGTTTTACCCTCTCGGCAAGTTCTAAAACTTTTTACTAGAGATGGGAATCGAACCCACAGTTACAAGTTCGGTGATACCCTAAGTTCGGGTTCGATTCAGCGATTGGTAAAATCTTGGGATCGGTTTGATGTAAGAATTTAAGTTTGGGGGTTCCGTTCGGTTCGACAACTACTGAACTCTTTCAATGTTTGCGTTTTTTTATAACAAAACATTTTTATTTTTTTTACCAAAAAAATAAGAAAATCGTAGAATAGAAGGTACAAGAGAATTTTTTCCCGATTTCGAATAATGTTTGTCTTCTGCAACATTTTCAAAACCCACAATTAATTATGCATAGGGTTGATGCAGATAAAACAATAAGTGCTAATTTTTCTAGATCTTCTGTAGACCTAGCATGAAATACAAACAGTAAAAGTATTTCTGGTGTAAGATGGTTAGCAACGTGTCGTTTATACGATTTATACGCAAACTAGGCTTGGGTTCCAGTGTTACTTCATCACTTTTGCTCTATAGTGGCACATCAGAGAAAGAGGTGGATGAGGCATTATAATAAACTCTTTTTACACGATCTATTATCAGTCTCAATTTTTTGTACTTTTCAGCAGTGCTGCGGAGTCGGTAGATAAATGTTCCGACTCCGACTCCTCATTTTTTTTTTCTTCCGACTCCCCGACTCCGACTCCTTTGTATTAATATGCGAATGTATTTTGTACATTCCTTGAAGGAAAGAAAGGCAACATTCATCTACGTGTCATTACCACAGGACTACTGGCTGGAAAGCCAACAGTCTACTGTACTTGATTTTAAATATTAATGGGCCCCCTAAACTCTTGAGGGCCCCTGTACGGCGTACCGGCTGTTCCCCCCCCCCCCTCTCGTGGGGCCTGATCAGTAGAGGTCACGATCGGCGACTCCAAGGGGCAACGATTAATCCCTTACTAGTGAGAGGCTAGGTAACATATGGGCGCTGCGTTCCCTGTAACAGCAGAACTAGGGATGTTAAAACCGGTTATCGGTTCTATAAAACCGGTTTAAAACCGAATTTCGGTATTCCCCCCACCCCCCGCGCAATGTCACAAGTCACATGCCGGAACAGCCGAATGTGCGTAGTTTTGTAGGCATATTTGATACATACTTCAAACTTAGTGTTTGCAGGGCATTCAAGGGGTTGATTTGTGTGAATACAATATGATTTTGTACTCTTTACCATAAAATTCTTTAGAACTAAAAAAATCTGGGCTAATTAATTAAAACCGATAATAGCTTTCAATTTTTCAATAGTAATAATCAAATTACCGATTATCGTTGACCATAATATTAAGAAGCATATGAAGAGGCATATATTTATGGTAACTTATGTGTTGAAAGAGAATCAAAAGAATGTGTATTTAATAGTGCCGTTAATAATAAAGCACAGACGCGGTGTTTTGAAAATCAAAACCGGTTTTCGGTTTCAAAACCGGAATCCGGTATTCCGGTTTTCGTTTAACATCTTTAAGCAGAACACAACACTATGAAAAGTATAAATATTGCCACCAGGGCCGTATTTAGGATTGTGGGGGCTCTGTTCCCAAATGTATGTGGGGCCCCTCGTGGTCTCGCCCTGCCTTCACATAGGGCCTACCTCAGAAAAGGGCCGTTAATTCATATTACATTCTGTAAAATCATACATTTTATGTTGCACGTAGCTTGGTTGAACTGGAGCGCTTTAAATTGTATGGAAATAAATGAATTTTATTTAACATTTTCAACGAAAGATGGGGATGTCACACAAACATTTCTTTTTGGCATGTGTGGGGGCCCCTTTTGTGTGGGGGCCCCTGTTCCAAGTTTCAATGGAACATGTGGAACATGCCTAAATACGCCACTGATTGCCGCTCCTAATTTTGTGCGTTGCGTGCGTAGCGCATTTATATGTAGTAAAGGCGGCATTTTTTTTGTAGGCATATTGAACGCAAATTACATTATGGAAAGAATCGTAAATGTGTAAAAGCCTCTCTAGGCCTCTAATAAAGGTATGCTTGTACACTAGTAGCTTAATTAAGTTGCGTTTTATTTAGGACCTATGGCCTAGACCTATATCCTACTAAGGCATTGTTTAGCATTCCGAGAAAACCGCGCGTGCCATGTCCTAGCATTTGAAATCATTACAAACAATGTGAATGGTAATTAGTAATTTGGGCACTTGTATAGCGTCATCAAAACCGGCGCCGAGCAGTCTATATGACGTTCAGTCTAATGACGCATTTCAAATTAGTTCAAAAGACTTTTTTTGTGTGTCGACCCGCTATAGTATGACAATAGGGATAGGAACTTGAGTAGGGATGGGGACTTAGAGGAAGAAACAGATACTTTACTTTCTCATCACAAATGTATGTAGGCCTATTGATCGGTTGTTTAAAATAAATGAAGCCATGTCTTTTTCCAATCTAAAGGTGCATTATTTGCCGACTCCGACTCCAGGTACCCAAATTTCCTCCGACTCCTCGACTCCGACTCCACAGCCCTGCTTTTTAGTGTGGAAACGCGTACGTTTTTATTCCAAACATTATTGACTGACATAACAAAATTTGATTTTAAACATTCTCATGTTATTATAATATAGTAAACACGTTCATTATTTTTGACGGGTAAAAGGCGGCGAGTGAGTGGGGTGATGACATGAGGGAAGATCAAAGCAGTATGGCGTCGCAGAGGCGGGGAGAACAATCAAACTTTTGTGATACATCAATCTAGGCCACTTGACGGTCTCTGTTAGTTTAAGCCAGTGGTTCCCCGCACTTGTTAATGCTATTACCTCTTAATAAAACTCCTCTTGTTGTAGTGCAGGGGTCGGCAACGTTTTGATAATAGCGTGCCAAGGTGGGATTTCTAATTCATCCAGCGTGCCAACAGCTTAAAGGCCACACTGCTCTAACGCAACTTTTTTTTTTTTTTGGGGGGGGGGGGGTATTCCGCGTGCCATTTAAAATCGCTCTGCGTGCCACGTCTGGTACGCGTGTCATTGGTTGCCGACCCCTGTTGTAGTGAACCAAACCATAACATTATGTTGGCCGCTAACTTTCTAATTGAAATTTGTTATCGTTATCAATTGTAATGTAAAATATCAAACATGCAGGGTGCATTTTCATTGTTACTAATCATAGAATTTTTAGAATAGTGATTTAACTACAAAAACCATATTTGATTATATATTGTGAAATTTGTATTCCTAATTAATGATTTATCATTCCCTTTTTTTTTATAGTACTTTTTTTTACATAGTATATCTAATAGTATCACAAGTCGAGCACAATTCACACCAACAACAACAAAAAGTAATAGATCGAACACCTCCACACGGATTTCCAATATATTCATGAAGTGTTGTTCTACCGCCAATTCTGCTAATTTCTACACATTATCTGCTCTTTACATGTGTGTAACAAGTCCGCCTAAGTACCATTATGGTACCATCCCTACCTCCCCCAATACTGCTGCTTTCAAGTTACTTTCAACACAGAATGGTTTTTAACAGAGACGTTGCTTTTTTCCACTTTAGCTTCGATCCACACAATTATGGCTGATCCGCATAAGTGCATAATGGCGCCAACCCTGTCACATACACCTGTATTTGTACGAGAAGCATGTGATGGGGTGGCGCGATGATGTCATCACGCCGGGCACTCCTATGTGGATGTATCTGCATGTGGACAAACCCGATTGGAGACGAATAAATGAGCTGTGTTTCAGCTCCTGCTAAGACAAGGAAAAAATTGTTTTCTTATGGTCTTAGACGAACCCCCTGAAATTTTTGTTCGACCCTCATAGGGGTCGCGACCCTTAGGGTAGGAACCGCTGATTAAACAAAAAGTTTTATTTTTCTTTCGTTTTTTTTTTCAAAGCCAATGTGTCAAAAGGTGTTGGGGAAGGGATTGTCATAAAAAAGCATCCCTTTGTTTTTAATTACTACCAATACAAATTTAGTAATTTTCTAGTTAAACAAACAAAAGTTTTGGTTCTATTAGTTTGATATAGGTTCATTCGGTTCGTACCCCGTGACCTTGAAGCCGGCAGAGTTCAAGTCCGGTCAGTTGGTAACCACAGCTCGAGTTCGGTGTGTTCGCTTCGGGTTCGGTTCGATTCCCATCACCTCGTTTTTACCCTCTCGGCAAGTTCTAAACCTTTTATCCCAGCGACACCCTTTTTAGTGCAATATTTTCTCATGGCCCCCTTCCCGTAGTCAAAGGCTTAGATGACAAAAAGTATCTGAAAGAACGTCTGCCTACTTCCGTAGCGCCCACTGTATAAAGACTTAAGAAAAAACTGATCTAACCTGAAAGGTACATATCGCGGCGACGCAGGAGAAAATAATACAAGACTAGTTAATTAATTACGGCA
The DNA here is from genome assembly GCA_949126835.1 of Anisus vortex. Classification (NCBI taxonomy): domain Eukaryota; kingdom Metazoa; phylum Mollusca; class Gastropoda; family Planorbidae; genus Anisus; species Anisus vortex. The sequence continues at coordinate 22,353,460 of OX421492.1, read as the reverse complement.
ACAGGAACATTTTTTTGTAATGAGAAATGCAGGGCAGATTTAAGCTATTTAATAAAGAAAAAAATGGAGATCGATCTTCGCAAACATATTTGTCACACTAACAATTCTAATCCATAAATTAAGTTCAAAGTAAAAATTGTATTAAAAAGTATCTTATGTCAGACCATGTAAGAAACCCTTCATATGTTACGTAAACACTGAAGGAGGAAAGGGTAGCGGTGTTTGCATTTACGTTCTGCGTAAGGAGGGGGTGGGTACAGTGGGTGGGACTTGACTGATTGCGTACACGTACGTATATAGATAATACATTATGTAAAGGTATAAATATATTGCCAATATTGCCCTCAGACCAGACGTTCATATATCAGTAAGACTGTTACAAAAACAGTTTTAGGCTTTATTTATATTTCTGTAAAATGTGCGTTTCTATTTTGTTAAATATTTTTTAGAACAGTAAAAAAAAAATGCTTTCTGACTGTAGCTTTAAAAAAAAAATTCAAATAGGGTGGAATGTGGGTAGAGAAGCTTGTTTGTAATGTGTACGCTCGCATAAAGGAGGGGGGTATCCAAAAAAGTGTAGGAGTTGCAAAAGAAGATGGCAAGGCGGTGGGGATATGAATTATTTTGCATACGTAATATCTGGATGAGCCCTAAGTCTACAAGTTTAGTGAAACGGAATTGGGTCACAGTGGTATAGCAACAGCGCCTCCGGAAATAGTTTTAATCCAGGCCCTTTTCATGACATCTACCCACTTCTGGTGTACACATTACATTAGTAAATGCACCTAGACATTGCGTTGGCAATAGAATCCCCTCGTATGCTTTTTTCGCAGGAACTGTCGGAAAATACGTAACGTCTCTATTTTGCCCAGCTTGTTTCAATGTACACACGGTTCAGCCTGTATGGCATGGTGGGGAGCGCTAAGCGCGCGTAATAACACCTGTAACCTGTAATAACTATCTGTAATAAGTAATAACTACCTGATGTTAGCAGCGTAACGAAAGAACGCGTGTCTGTTTTGGCCTTATTTTAACCACTTCTTATGCAAAGATGTTAGGTGGGCACCATGCTGCCCTTATTTACCGTTAGGTGGGCACCATGCTGCCCTTATTTACCCAACAAAATTCAAAATTGTATCCCACTAGACTCGAGATGACCCTAAACCTGATTAGACCCCTCCCCCTCCCCAATCCAATCACATGGGTTCGACATTTCACGGAGATTTAACATTAATTTTTCAAAATACTTTTTTTTTTTGGGTGGAAACCAACTAGTGAGGGTGGGTAGGGCAACATTAAAAGGAATCATATTTTAAATTAGAATTTTTTCCAGGGGGGGGGGGTGGGGGTGGGGGCTGAACTTTTACGTGACAAACATTTACCGATTTTTTTTTATTGCGAATTTAGTAGGCCTACATATTTAAATAATAAACAGGAAAAAAATCTTTTTAACCAATACCATGGCGAGGGGGGGGGGGCTCCTCCCTTCCCCCCCCCCCCCCCCGTGGCGTCGACCCTGTGTATGCATAGGCCTATGTTCACGGTGGCGGCTTCATTAGATATATAGGTAAAAGTGATGCACTATCTCCAATGAGCCAACAATCGCGGTACCCAGTACTTCTCAGCCAACGACATGAACAAAACAAAAACACACACAAAGAGAAAAAGCGCCCTTTTTAAACCTATGGAATAAATATTCAGTTTTTACACGAATTAATGTTAGCCCGTGCCCGGGTTACCTAGTAAGAATGAAAATTAAGTAGAAAGAAAGGGAGGGGGGGGGGGGGGGGGCGAAAAAAACGCGCGTCGCGCTCTCCACGTGATTCGAACGGCACGCGAACGCTTTCACGAGGTTTTCTTTGTCGGGGGAGAAAAAAAAATGGAACATCTGTCGAGCTTTCTGTCCATTTAGCTTGAGGACCTATGTCTGGATCTTTAACCTAGTTATTGTAAGCGGGACATATTTAAAGATGTACATTCTTATGTAAAGTATATTTAAACAATTAATGTGTGCATTTATCGTTTCGTTCAGCCTTACGGTTTTGTCAAATACAATTTTGAGAGGGGCGCTAGATGCGGCACGTGGACGCGTTGCTTGTGTTTATTTTCATCGCAACGCAGTGGAGTGAGTCAAAGGTTAGCTTAACCCCGCCTCTCGGCCAATCGGATCTCAGCTGTGTCGCGGAGTTGCCTTTGTGCTTGGTTTAATAGAATAAAAATAAAAGGACCCCGCGAACGTGTGGGGGATTCTAGTATAAAGCAACTATAAAGGGGATACCACCAATTCATAAAACTTTAACGCCCGGGAGTTAACACACACAGAACTTTAAGGATAAACTCGTGAATTTTCGCCTTCGACGAAGGCTTCGTGTTTAGATGCAAGTTTTATATTTTACTTTAGCTATTGGTTTCAACGATTGAAATAAATAAAATAAAATGCCTGAACCCGTTTCAGATATGAATCGGAACCAGGAGGTGGGATACTTCAATAACAGTAACAGTTTCTTCATCAACGAAGATCCACTGGACATCAACGTTCGAAACCTGGAGAGCTTGTCCCTGATGGACAACATAAGCAGTGTCAACGCACTGACCGCGATTGAGAACAACGAAAACCTTGTGTATTTTCAGGATTTGGATGCCGTGTTAAATCCATACATAGATGACCCCAAGGAAGGGAACATATCGAGGACTGTCCGAGTGCCGTCTTCGGAACATGTTGCTGAGATCGTAGGCAGACAAGGTAATTACGCTAATTAGTAACACGACTCCGCTACATTATAGAATTGATTTATTACTTCTTTAATTAGTTTTAATTACTATGCATTATGCACAAGATTATAGATTGTAGGCCTACAGTAATATTATTCTAATTAGAGATTCTGGACAGGATTCTCATATATTAATATTTAAATAAGGCATCGACATAATTTCATGCAATAATACCGGACATTATTTGAATGGATAGATAGGCACCATGATTATATTTTAAGCAAAGTTTGAGGGTGACAATACACACAAAAATACGTTATATTTTTTTTTCAAGTTGTTACTATACACTATACTAGTATGAACGCATAGGCTACCTGACTTAACAAGAAGACAAATATTTCAGCCCAACTCTTTTTACCTGTGTTTTCAACTTCAAGGCTATCTCTTCTTCGCCTTTTTTTTTCTTCAGGAGATTCTTAGTTGTTTTTTTTAAATATTGTTAGCTATCTCCTGATAGTTTTTCTTGGTCATATTCATTCATGGTCGTTTCCGCCTGTCCGTGGGAGAAGAAGAAACTCATGCCATTCAGGTACGGGGAAAGTGACCCCTTTGCTATAAAAGGATGGGAGGTTCGCGGGAATGGGAAGGGAATAAAGAATGGGTAGCACGTCGTCTTTTCCTCTTCGCCCCTCAAAGAGTACAATAGCATGGACAGGTGTTGTATCCTGCAGGTCACACACATCTTCCACCCCATCTCCCCCCCCCCCCCCCCCCCCCCCCCACTCTCGATGTTCTGCCGGGGTACCCACTACGTCTTCCCGCTCTTAAAAGAAGAAAAAAAAAATGTCTTTGTGCGCGAGAATTCTAAACTTAGTTTGTACACCTGTCACCCTCGCTTCCCCCCTCGTTATCCCTCCTTTATGGTCGCGAATAAACCTTAGTGTAAATCTCGGGGGATACCTGTCCTGGCTGTGGGACGTTCTTTGTTGACAACAATTTTGGGGAAACTCCGGTCATGATAAACCGTGAGTGGCATGTAAGTGTGTGTCTGTGCTTTTCTCCCTCCCTCTCGCCCCCAAAACAATTCATTACGAGCATTTTCTTAATGCAATTAATTACGCACGGAAAACGCCCAGACCGACAAATATTCGAGACATGTCGAGCAAATAAAAGCTCGAGTGTCGTAGTGACTCATTCAGTGGGAATCAGTATATGACTTAGCCAAATAGTGGAGAGAGAGGGGGGGGGGGATAAAAAAGGAAACAAAGACGACATGTGCTGTAGGCTATGGATGTTTCCAATATAATGAACTATTCTACGTCAGTGTGCTGTACCAGAATTTGGCGCGTGGCGAGACTCTTTTCAAAATGTATATTATCATTCTTCTACCACTATAGCCTACCTCAAGCACCCGCAACCCTTTACACAGTTAAATGAAGCCAGCAAAACTTATAAATTTCTTTCTAGAAAGAAAAAAAAATTATTCCTTTGCCCAAGCATTGTGGGGACGGCGTACCGGAAGGTCTTGGGTTCGAATCCTCGTGAAGGCTCCCTGATCTAAAGGGTGTTAAAGCAACATTACTTGAAATATTAAAGATAGCATGACATTAAATTGCATGTTTGCATGTGTGTTTGTTTACGAATGTAAAGGGTCGCGGTGTGATGTGAGGGGTGACGCATCTGAAAAAAAAAACCTTATCTGATACCTGCATACTCAATCTTCACTGTCACAAATGAATGTGAGAAAAGATATGATTAATCAAAATGAAACTCGTAAATGACTTCCGCGAATTAATATCAACTACTGTCACAAATTGTGTGGAATACCATATGACGCATTATTTTTAACAATTTTAACCTGCACGACTGCAATTTAACAATAATCTAATCCAATATAAGCATTCATATAGACTCGACATTCATTTTTAGAGCGTTTTTTAACCCTTCCCGTACCGACCTACTTCTATCTATGCTGCCTTCAGTTCCGCTATATACGCGCCCGGGACTGTAAGGGTTTTAATAAAGGCTTAAAAGTGCAAATGTAAGACCTCCCCCCCCCCCCCCCCCCTACTCACGGTTCTCAATTGTGTTCCTGTGTCTCGTCAGCTATGATGGACACACGTGTTATCAGGTCTATTAAAAAAACAAAGGCGTATGTTGAAACGTTAAAAGGTAAGGCCTTTCTGACAGGAGTGAAGAAACCAGAAATTATTTTACACACTTCAGCCTTTTTCAACTTATAACTTCTATCAACTTGCAACTTAACAATGTTATTTTTTTTTTATAGTGTGTGCTATAGTGAAAACATATAGCGTTTTATAGCAGTCTCGTATTGCATGCAGCGTGTTGGAGCTAGAGACACTTAACTTGTCTGAACTGATCTTGAACACAGAATTTTGTTGTTTAAATATATAGACTATATATATATAAACCTACGGTACAATAGTGGTGTAATGTCCTTTATCCAACGTAGTTTTTCAAGCAGACCGAGTTAGGGCACGTCTCCGGTTAATGTTCATGCATGACTTGATGCCCTTCTACTTTTATTGTACATCTTCGACGCCAGGTCATGGTTAGGTGAAACACAGTAAAACTGGCTGCACTCCAAACATCCTTATGTCGAGATACCTTATCTTTTAATTATGCTGACGTGACTTTAAAAATTATATCCTACGTGTTTACGTCCATGGTATGTCTCATTGGTATAAGTGTATGTACCATTACGTCCATAGTATAAGTACCATTACACCCACGGTATAAGTACCATTACTTCCATTGTATAAATAACATTACATCCATGGTATTAGTAACATTTTGTCCATAGTATAACTAACATTACGTCCATGGTATAACTAACATTACGTCCATGGTATAAGTAACATTACTCCATGGTATAAGTAGGCTATCATTATGTCCATAGCACACGTTTCATGACGTTCATGGTATAAGTAACAGTATGTCCATGGTATAAGTAACATTACGCCCATGGTATAAGTAGCATTACGCCCATGGTATAAGTAGCATTACTTCCATTGTATAAATAACATTACATCGATGGTATAAGTAACATTTTGTCCATAGTATAAGTAACAGTTGTCCATGGTATAAGTACCATTACGTCCATGGTATTAATAACATTACGTCCATGGTATTAATAACATTACGTCCATGGTATTAATAACATTACGTCCATAGTATAAATATCATTACGTCCATGGTACAAGTCGCATTACGCCCATGGTATAAGTCGCATTAAGTTCCAGTCCTAAGTGGTGTGCTGTTGCATTTTAATGAACGTTTTAAATGTTAAAAAAACACATTCCCGAATGTTTCCTGAGAAGAAAGAACCTATATACTTTATATCTTTTAGTAAATAGGTCAGCGACAGAAGTTCTAATAAAATAAACTCCTTGTCTATCTAGTAACTACCATTTCCCACTGATGCTATATGTGGGATCCTTAACACATAAGCTAAATTCAATAGTTTGATTATTTAATTTCTAGATTTATATTTTTTTAATGCTTTTCGCCTGACGCACATTTTGAAAAATCTCAATGACATGTCTAATGATAACGCCATTTCATCAATTAAAAACCCAAGTTTTTTTCTGTTTTACAATAACACATTTCTTGTTCGCTTTTTTTTTATTATTTAGTTTCTACACTTCATATCTCCCAATAGAATAGACACATCGGAACAATTTTACCCCCTCCGTGTGTCCTCGTACCCCAAGCTAATCGATGATGGTGGTGCACGCACGAATTCTCAGTGTAGCAATTCTCTCCGATGCTTGTCCGACTCCACTCGTTTATATAATACAGCTTTTTTTTTCTCCTTCTTCTTCTCCACAAAAAGCATTACTAGACTATGGTAAAAAAGAAATGGTATTCGTTTTCTTTTTATCACCACTGGTATAGATTGTACTGGAGTTCTCAAAATCGTCTACCATATTGGATGGAAAGCTACTTCGATAGTGTTCTTCTCTCGTTCACTACTTCTCTCGTAACACTCTCGTCCACTACTTCTCTCATCCTCATTCTCGAGGGCTTTTGAGTGGTCGAGGGGCTATTAGTGGGTTATGCATGATATCATTAGCATTATAAAATTTACGGGTATGAAAGATGGCAAAATGTCTATGAATAATTAAAGCCTTTTAGACGGGGGGGGGGGGGGGGGGCTCTTACATCACACGCTCTATTTTTACGTACAATTCGGTTGCTATGGATGCGTTTGTCGTCCCCCGCCATATTCCTTGATACGTTGTAACCACTCAGCTTGTATAATCAGTCAGTGAAATATTGATACATATACAACACATACGAGTAGCGCTTCTTTTGTTCATGACATAGGTTGTTTTTTTGTTTATATATATATATAGGCCTTTTTATAAATATACATCCATATTTTAAAATAAATGATATAGATCTTATTACAAATTAGATATAGTAATCTTCTATCGTCCTTTTAATGCTTAAAAATTGACATGAGCAATTGTATTTGATAAAAAGTATACTTGAAGATAAAGAACTGGAGGAGAAAGAACGGCTGTACGACGACTGTACGTATATTTGTAACTAAAAGAGAAAGAACGGCTGTACGTCATGCTTGTACTGAAAGAGAAAGAACGGCTGTACGTATATTTGTACTGTGAGAGAGTGAAGAGAGGCTAAACGTATATTTGTTCCAAAAGAGGAGAAAGAGAAACATGGTTGGAATCGTTTTGTATGTGTACCACGCACGACATGTAGAGTAGCCTAATATCGATTACTAGTTTTATATTTCTCCCAGTGTCCACTCAGTGAATCTCTCAAACGGAAATTTTTTTTTCTTTCTTTTTACTGGTTTAGATTTTTCTATTCTCTTTAGTGTTTATTCTAATTGTTTATTTTGTATACAAATAATAAAGGTAACAATTATACTTTTATACGTGCGGAAGTTTGATAAAATAAAACAAAAAATAATAAAGTACAATGTAATGAGATGTGTTATATGGATCATAGGCTACAAGTCTACTTTTTTTTTTTTTACCTAAGATGGTTCTATATTTTCTTAAATGATTTTTTTAATAGAGTATCCCCGTTTGATTGTTCTATCCGATTCACTTGTTTCACATATCAGTGACATATCCCAAGTTTCACTAAGTATGATATAGCTTAACATAATAGATGAAGACATTCCTATTTTTGTAGTAAACGGCCTTTTGCTGTACGAGACTTGGCGTGCTTCCTAATGAATGATTTTTTGTGTGTCGTAATTTTTGTGTGTCGTAATTTTTGTCTTGTGTACTTCTCTTGTTTCATGCCGCCCATCCCTTTGCCGCTAATGTACATGCAAGTCTAAAGAAACATTTGTCGCATTAATGAATCACTTTAGGCCTGGAGCCACAGGAACATGTACAAAGCTGTTCATTCAGAATGCAGGCTTCCTACAGACTACTGTAGTGGCTTTAATGCTATAATGGTCTTGTTTCAAGTACTCCGCGTTTTCATTATCTCACTCTCCATCTCGCCACACGCAAACACGCGAGCTCACACTCACACACACACACACGTTCATCCAAGATTGGCGGCCATATCTTTGACAGTTTACCGTCGAGCTATGCATGTTTCATCCGCATTTGCCGACATTAAAACGGGCGTTCTAATGGGCGCACTCACTTTACTTTTAACCGGACAGACCATTACACAGACTACCATCATACCTGCGCCCCCTCCCCCCACCTTTCCACCACCCATGTCTGCAGAGCATCCTAGTTTCATCAGGTCTTGTAAGGAATGTCTCACATGATATGGACATTTGATAAAGCCTTATCTAGGACTCTGGCATTCGTTCTGGCGTTTCCAGGTAGTGCGCGTGTGTGTGTGTGAGAGTGCGGACGTACGAGAGATAGTATGCTAGAGAATCGAAGAACTGGCACTGGAATTTATTCCCTCGCTCTATAGCTCAGTCTCGGACTTGTCTCGCTTTCTCGTGAGGTTTAATAAATGTTTCACAACAGATTCATTCACCGCCTTCTATTTTTACGGGCTACACGTTTTTATTTAATGACGATATTTTTTAGGCCATGAAAAAGCATCACATATAAACGAGATTTGAAGCATTCATTTAAAGGTCCAATAATGACGTCACGCGATTTTTTGGCACTCGTTTTACTACGCCTAAACTCGTTAAAAACATTGACCAGGGCATAGACGAGTGACGCCATTCATAGAGCCCCATTTATATACTGTCATATCATAACATAGTGATATATTATTCCCTAGGGGTCAAATCTGAAGGAAACAATAACATTGAGAAGTTTGCACGAGACCATGTAGCACGTGATCAAAACACTCGTAAACCCCACTACCTAAATACCCCCCCCCCCTCCTCCTTTTCCGGAAAGTTCAAGGTAAAACGGGTCTTCAATAAACGAACAGAGCAGACTATATATAACGAGCAAGCAATTTTTCGACTGCACCCTTTCACTTGATTATATACCCTCTTATTCCGCTCATGTGGAGTCTGATCCGAAAATATCTTTGGAATGCGCAGTGCTCGTGGTTCTAAATTCCACAGGCCAGCGGGACCCGCTGCGAGTGTGTGTGTGTGTGTGTGTGTGTGTGTGTGTGTGTGTGTGTGTGATTTTAAAACAAAGATTTATGAAACAGCGAGGATTAGATTACTTGAAAAGAAAAATATCCTTACTAAATATGGGTCTTTATTTCCTGTTGTTGTTTTATCCTCTTGTATGTTCATTCATGCTCTGTCTATCCATACGATTAATGCACCTAGCTGCGTCTATTTCATCTGTTTGCAAATATTACTGCATTTAGAATTTATTCGAATTGATAGCCTACGAATTTATGATTTAAAAAAATATTAAAATAATTTCTATGATTTAGCAGTACTCGGGAAGTAACAATGTCAGTGACTTTTTCTCCTGAATATGTCATATCTGCAGTTTGACAAGAAAGTTGAATTCCGTAATGCCTAGTCCAAAGATGAAAGCCCAAATGTCTTGAATGTCGAAATTTCAAAGTTTCCCGTGCGTTCATTTTCCAAGTGCTTCTAATAATAATATATCCATATTTCTGCCACATTTCATTGCTTTCTATAACTTGTATACTTTTGTATAATAAACGATAAATGTTACGCCAATGTTTTATTGAAATTTATTAATAACATAGGACTATCATGATAATTTCCTTGTTAAATATTGTTATATAAATTGCAATACGAAATTAATACGCGACTTCTATTAAAGATTTAACTACCTAATTAACAGCTTTTTTTTGTGTTTGATATTGACAATAACCCGTACATTTTGGTGACGTTACGCGTGTTTCATTTTTAAATAATGGTCAACCTCTATTAACATTTAATTTTTTAAAGATGTTTTGTAAACAAGTCCAATAATTGTCTATGCGCAGGTTGGCATCATTCGTTTATGTATTGTCAATATTGTATGTATTATCACACTTATATCAATGTAGATCTATTTATATACACAATGAATGTTGTATACAGCCACTTAAACTCTCCTGGAGGTTGTTTCTCCCAAAGTTGACTGTTCTAGTACCACTAGTACCACTCTTAGCCCCTACTAGATCAAATGTCGTGTAACCAGGGGCCGGTAACTTTTACTAGAAGAGACCACCAGGAATAGTGCGAGGAGGGGCTGGTGGGAGAACTATTTACTTTTGTTTTAATAATAGGCGGCGGTAGAAGGTTAACACCGCATTGTTAATTAGATACGCCCAATGCCCTATACTACTGTGGCAAATTAATATATAGACGTATTAATGTAAAAATATTAACACCCATACATGTAGGTTACGTGTCTGTCGATGGGAAAAGGGGGGGGGGTAGTAGGGTTACTTAATATTTGATACACACCACCGTCGACCAGGCCTCTCGCATGTAGGTCAGGCCCCAAGTGTACTGCCCCTTGGAAGGTTTTACAGTGGGGCGAATAGCGTGATGGGCGTGGTTGTCTAAGCTTCCAGAATCATATACAGATGTTACCATAGACTTAACTTCCAATAGACTTGAAGTAGTAATAGACATAACACAAGTGTAAGTGGCGTTAGAGGCGTTGAAGTGTGTAGATTGAGCAGAAACACATTCACAAGTCAACAGAGATATGATATCAACAGTGCTGATAAATGTTAATGTCAAATGTGTTACTACACAATATATATTATTCAGATTATGGGCGTCAAGGAACCAAAAGAGGGTCGCAAGGATTTTGATTTATAATATAGCCTAAGATATTAAGAAAAAGAGTCTTCCATTCGTGATATGCCGCTAGTTTTTTTTTTTATTCGTATCAAGTTTTAAAAGATTTAAATAATTTTAGTCTTGGATGTAAAAATTCTGTGTCGTTCCAGAATGAATAAATAAAACAACATAGAGAACTGAATTTAATTAACACAATTCCTTTTTTTCCCAACACCTAGCATTCTAATGTTAAAAAAATATAAAACAAGATGCTTTCAATGCTTTCAAAATTTAAAACAAGATTCTTTCAAATCACGAACTTGCTTTCTTTTTATATAATGTATTCTTTTTTTTAAAAAAAGCAGCAGTAAATTTAGCAAGTAACTCTTATAAAAAACCGCATCTTAAACAACATTCTTAATCCGTATTTCGTTTTGTGGTAGTAAAATATATCTACTCCTCAAGAGGACGCTGTGTTTTACGACATCCTACCGGACGCTAATGTTTCTGGCCTGCTTGCCAACTTTTTAAACAGTTGTTTGTATGCGTCGTTTTATTTCTGTTACATGCACGTGTCTTGGCTCACTGCCATAGATATGTTGTGTGTGCAGTGAGTATTACTTGTGCAGTGAGTATTACTACTGCACGTGTGCAGTGACTGAAGGCACACCACGCGAAGCATGGCGAGTATAGTAATTGGTAATTAAGAATTCGATGGCTTATACGAAAATAAAATATACCGCAATAAAACCCAGTTCATTTGGCGCACTTAAATTAAAAATATTTTTTTGAATAAAGCTAAAAGTTCTAGATCTAGGCCTATTGCTGTATGCTAAAAATGTTTCTTACACGAGTTTTGCACTGGTAAATAATTTTATCCACTAAATGTTAGACCTGCATGTTTTATAAGTTGTTTGAAGGCTGTGGCATTTATATTTCTCTTTTAGATGAACTGTACAATGTCTGTAAAGTTCATAGACGATTCAAAATTATACATTAATACCATTGGTTTAGTAGTGACCAATCATTCGTTCGATGTTTTTTTTAGTCTAAATTTTCATTCTCACCCAGATTTAAATATGGTTCTCCATTCATTTCCACAGTATTCACTAGCTTGGAGCTTTAAAAAAAATGTAATGGTATTCTAACAGCGAAGTGTTGGATTAGAAAACAAACACGTACTGAGCCAGGTGAAAATAGAAAATCTCTTCCAATCCTTGATTTCTGCCCCCAACTTTTTTTTTTCGTTTTGGGTAATTAGTAGTAGCCTTTCTAACAGCCCCAAACAGTATCTGTGGAAACATAGCGATGACGTGTAACCATGGTTATGTAAATACCACCGAATTCCACAGTAGATATTCCGAGGGATTTAGTTCTGGGCGAGGATGTAGCACTGTAGAAGACAAAGAGCCTCACACACACAGAAAACTGTTTCAAAATCCAGTCCATCTATATACTGAAGAGCTTAAAGTCTTTGAAATAACAATGTATTAGTACCAATAGTGACTTTTTTTCTTTTTAAATGAACATTACTTGATTTTTAAACTCTTAGGTAGGGCCTACTCTTAGCGCTACAGTTTTCCAATTTAGATTAAGTTACTTTTTCTTTCTCAATTCGAAACAGTGCGGGATAATTGCTATTTAACACTTAATAACGTGTTTATAAAGGTAAAAAAACGTTGATTTTTTTTTTACTCGGAATACGTACATTTGAAGATTATTAGGGTTTAGATAACTTTTTCTGACACTTTTTATTCTAAGTGCAAGTGAAGCAAGATTACACCCCGTTTCATTTTCTAAGGCAAACGGGGGGGGGGGGGGGGGGGGGGGGTTATCGTCAGAATAAGGACCTGGCCCGAGAAAGTAATAACCATGCATAATCAGTTTACAATTTTAAACTAGATTTTTCTATTTTAAAAAAAGTAACACGCTTTAAGCATGCCATTATTTGTCAAGTCTACATATATTATAATCAAATATAATTTTAAACGATCACATTACGTTTTGTCGCTAAAAATAGTTACACTGTAAAAAGGATGAGAGTATTACATAACGGAATCTTTAGCTTGTTTTAATAAGCTGTGTTCTCAGGCTTTATTATTCCTCTAAATATGGCTGTTTGTGCCTTTTATTAATGGATATAGGCCTACATTTTATGCATATGAAGGAACAGCCTTAAGACATAGTTTTCTTTCTATGCCTATGAAGGTTCTTCAGCCTTACACTACACATTGTAGGGAAACATTTAAAGTGGGCAAGTGGCACAGTAAGGTGGAGCGGTGAAGCTCTTAAGAGCCGCAGACGATATAAGTACCTGGGCTGAGTCTCAAGGGGATAATTTGGTTATTATTTAATTGCATGGTGGGATTGAGCATATGAGGTCATTGAACGAATTGAACCTATCTCTTTCCCCAAACACGGTACTGAAAAAAATAATTAGGGGTCGTCCAAAATTGACGTCACGTACCAATGGGAGCGAGGCGGGGATGCTAAGCATTTGTGATGCTATATGATGACGGGAAGGGTGTTAATAACAATGTGACGTCACAAAAACTTTAACAAAAAATCTTTAAACGAGACCTCCACTTTAACAGGTTTTACTTAACTACAGTAACTTGTTTATTCAAGGCCAAAAACTTAATACGACAATAACAATAAAAGAGAAACAGATTTAAAAAAAAAAAAATTGGACATAGTCTATGGGAAAGGGTATTTCATGTGTTAAATTGGAATGGGGGTCTGACTTTTCGAGACGACTTGTAATGATGGGGGAAAAAAAGGGGAGGGGTGGTGGCAAAACTGGCCATAATCGCGAAACGTCCGTTATGGGCTAACATTTGAAAAGGACACCAAGGGGACCACTTGGATGGGAGATTCGTTTTGCAAACGACGTACTATTACGCTCCGACACTGGACAAAATGACAAGAAAGGGAGGGCATTACAACTCAAGTTTTCATAGGGCAACTACTCGTGTGTGTGTGTGTGCGTGTGTGCTTTTTCTTCACTTGTTACTCGTGTCTTTTAACACATTAGCACACCACTCGTGTCTTTTAACACATTAGCACAGCGTTCAACTTTGCACGGAGTCGACGGCACGCTGTCCGAATTCCAACCTTGGAAACACACAATGTAGCTAGTGCGTATCACATTTCTCCATAACGCCGTATTTAAAGAAGGCTTTAACATTTCAAATATGCAGGTAGGCACGTGCAAAAGTTGACCCAGTTCTCCATCGCTTGACATATCCGCTCCTATTTTTAGATACTTAAAAAAAAAAAAAACAACAAATTTTCCGGGTAAAATTCGTTATTTGAATAAAGTAACAAAATAGAAAAAGACAGGCTTCGAAATTTGATAGGATTATCAGACTGTAAACTCGGGAACCACATGCAACGCAAAAGTATGTGTTGTTTTCCGTACGTAGAAGCATCTGTGTCTATCTTTCAATCGCATGCCCCCATCCATCTTGTCTATTTAATCTTTCACTCTCTCTGGATCGTTTATCTTCTCTCGTCTAATTTTAGAGACGATAACACCGGCCAATATCCACTGCACAAATAATCTCTCTTTACTTATCAAAGCCGAGGAAAAAAATGAAACTTTAAAATTATTTTTTTATGGATAATATAAACCGCCCTAACCGTCTCCAAATAGATTACTTTTGTGAAACTAAATATTTTATCAGAAACTTTGGCAAAGTTTCATAACTTTTCTGTGAGACACACTTTTAAACTCAAAACATTTTCCTTGCTTTTTTTCTCCCCACCTCTTATTTTAAACTGCTAAACGAAATTCATATTAAAAAAAAAGACGAATAAAACAACAAAAAACAGTTCCCCAGAATTATTCTGTTTACCTGAAATTGCTTTCTTTTAATAAATGTTGAGCTTTGACGAGTAAACTCCCATTTAAAAACATTGATAATAAATAATATGTAATAATTCATTCATTATGACAAAAGGCAAAGGTTATGTACCTCCAAAAAACTACAGCTAACATAAAGAAAACCAACACATTTGCACTCAAAATGTGTAGGCCTAATTTTATTTCCTTCCTTAAGTCCTTTAGAGTGTCTTGTTACATTTCAATATGATTTATCTTTTAGTAAAGGGTTAGGTGTTCAATTTATAGTTTTAAAAAAAAACAATTACCAAGGTGTCAGTCATTCAAACATTTAGCTACGTTTTTTTCTTTGAGACATTTTGCTTAACATTTGCTTCTATTTGCTTCATTTAAAGATGACCAATGCTATATTTTCAGGTTGCAAAATTAAGGACCTGCGAGCTCGGACAAACACGTACATCAAAACACCGATGAGAACACAGTCGCCAGTGTTCGTGGTCACTGGGAAGGAGGAGGCAGTCCTTCATGTCATGGAGGAGATTCAAAGTGCCGCTGAGCATTTTACTCACATTCGTGCCTCTCGCAATCACCACAAAGCTCTAGGTGGCCTAGATGCCAACAAACCTGCCACTAGAGAAGGCGACATTATGATCCAGGTCACCGTGCCTTACAGGGTGGTTGGCCTGGTCGTTGGGCTCAAGGGGCAGACCATCAAGGGAATCCAGCAGGATACTGACACTTTCATTGTCACACCGAACAGGGATAAGGCTCCAATCTTCGAAATCAGGGGTCAACCAGACAACGTGGAGAGGGCCAAAAGGATGATACTCAGACACATCGAAACTCGCACCAGACATTGCAGGCTTCAAGACACAACTAATTTGCCAGCCAACTGGAACGAAGATCAGAAGCAGAACGGTAATGAATTTCCTTATTACAACAATGAAACAGGGGTACAAAATGGTAACAGCCCCAGCAGCATGACACCCAACAACAACTTTAGCAGCAAAAGGAGTCTACCTAATGGCAGTACAAGTAATGGACATGGGCCAGGGTTTACATATTCATCTACCAGCCCACCAACCAATGGAAACTACAACTGGAGAGCTTATAACAATTTAGTAGAGCAGAATTTTCAAAATAGTCACATTGCAACTTGGAGTAATGCTGTGTCTGATTACCCTGGAATGATGGGTTCAGGGATGTCAAATGGATCCAATACGATCAGCAACATGAGAAGCAGCAACAATTACCAATATAGTATGTCACTGGGCAGTGTCCACTCTTCTTCCAACAGCTCAGCCAGCATTTCTCCACCTCAAGATTTTATGAACGAAAATCCATTCTCCAGTCACAATCTATCCAATCCCTTTGGAGCTCCCTTGAACAGCCCGTCTTTAAGAAGCTTGAATGAGCATAATGATTTTCCCAGCTTCCCCCTTTTATCAACTGCATCCACAACACCAACCAAAGGAAGTTTGGTTCTCGGAAATCTGTTTCAGTCTCCCAATAATGTCACTTCCAGTCTGACCAACAGTCTCATGAGCAGCAATGAAGGAATAAATGGATTTCAAGGTATGATGCAAGATGACCACTGTGTCAGACACAATAATTATTCATCTTTGGGGTCCTTCACTGGTAGTCTGATGGAGTCAGGCTTGTTTTCAGGACATATGAATGGTTTCCCTAGTGGGAATTCCAGCCCAACCAGCAAAAGTTGTTCTCTGAGTGAAGCTTCAGGATCACAAGGCTCCCCTGTGCCAAGGTTGTGCAAAATTTGTGAAGAGGCTGAGGTGGTTGCAGCTCTTGTTCCCTGTGGCCATAACCTATTTTGCATGGAATGTGCTGAAGGCATTGTCAACAAATCCATAGATAGTGACAGAAGGTGTCCTGTATGTAAAGACACAGCATCTGATGTTCTTCGCATCCGTGCATAGATTGTAGTGAACAAGGGGATTTTTATACATGAAAGTGAAAGTTACATTATTTTGTGAGAGTGCACATTTTTATAATTTTCTATCCACTATTTAGAAAATAAGAGGCTGATTTTTAATTGATTTGTACATTGCTTTAATTTCATACTTAGAAATCAATGACTTCCTTCTATTTAATTCAATTCTTAGAGTATTTTTAATAGGAAGTCAGAAAATAAGCAAAGAAAAAAATTCTCTTGAAAGATCTTTAGATAATTTTGTGAAAGGCGCAAATGATTTTTATTAACAGGTTGCTAACACAGCTATAAAAAATTATACAGCCTCTATCTCTCATGTTTCAGTAACTGACATTTTCAAAACCAATCTTCCAGTATTGTTATCTGTACATATAAATAATTGGTGTACATAATTTAATAATCTTGAAAGCAACCAAATCTATCCTTTTGTTGACGTTTTTTTTTTTTGAGCTGATTTGTTCATTGATTAGTTTCCATGCTGCTCCAATAATACTTGACAAATACACATACATACATGCATACATACATACATGTTTTATACATTTTTTTTTAGGGCTTTTTAATGGAATAGTTGTACTAATAGTAAATTAACTCAAAGAATTTGGATTACATGCCATACTAATACCATTGTTTTAAAAGAGACATCTAGTAGCAAGTATTATGACACCGTTTTAAAGAATTGTTTTACTCCAGTTTTATTTTGTTTTAATTGCCCCCCTCACCCATCACCCCTCCAACTTATTAGGCTACAAATAGTACAATAATCCTAAAAATATCATGAATCCCAAGCTTTTAATGAGCTGGCATCTATGTTGTTTTTTTATTTTTAAAAAAAAGCTTTCACCATTGCATTTCTTGAGCAGTTTTGTGAAAACAAATTTACGTCAACGGCATGGCGCAGCAATTAATGATCACAGTCGTAAATATTTTATTATCATAGTGCATTATACTTTTGTAATTAGAATTATGCCTTTTGTATAATTGTCATTATATTTGTATTTATTGCTTTAGCTAATGAAAATGTAACTTACCTATATATTACGCTAAATGAATCTCACTGGACCTGAACAAAAAGTTTTTTTGAAACTTTTTTTTTTCAATTTATTTTGCACAATAATTGTGAATGCATGATGTACACTTAAGGAACTAAATGTCTTTGTGAAAATGGCTAACTTTATATTTTAATGTCATTATAGTTGTAGACAAATTAGCCTGCCAAATTATATTTATAACAAATTTAATATAATGAGATATATCTATATATCTATCAAAAAATAATTTCCATGTAATACCTCTTGCATCAGTACTTGCTTTCATGTCCCATCTTTGTAAAACATACATTCTAGATTATCATATTTGTTTTAATTAAACATTAATGGCATAAATAAATCAAGCACTTTAAAATGTTTGACTTTTAAAAAGCTCTGATTTTCGTTCCATTCATTCCAATAACATAGCACACTTTACTTATTAAACAACCACCATTATTTCAAATCTATTAAAGTTTATTATGCAAATTATATTTCATAAATGTTATTCTATTTTCTTAGAAATGTCTTAAAAGATAACTTGTTCTATTTTAAATATAAAAGTACATTTGCTCATTTATTTTAAGACCATTTGTTTTTCCTGTTCATGTTTTTATGGACTTGGAGAGGAAAGATAAAAGGTTTTAAATGTGAATATTTATAGCCGCATTAAAGAAATAAGCTATTAAGGGATCAAATAAATTCCTAAGATAATAACTTCAACTTGTGTATTTATTTTCTCATTTATGTTTAAGATATAATAAGTATATATATTGAAATGTTCTTTTATTATTGATCAAACCAAAAGAACAAAGTCTTGAAAACAAACTGCTTCAAATTTATTTATAAATAAATAACAAGGCAATCTACGACACTACTTGTATCATCTTGACTTTGTAACTTCTTTCTGTTCACATCCAAAACATTTCTATATCTACACTGAAATATAAAAATATTTATATACTTGCAAAGATATATAAAAAAAAAACTTGATGAACTATTATCATTTAAAGAAAAAAATATGCAAACCAAATTGAAGCAAAATTTTAATGTATGAAACTTACAAAACTGAAATGTATTTGTTAAATATTGATGTATTTGCCAATGCATTTTAATTACATCCTTCTTGAATACTGTGTGGCATCATATTTTGCATCTATATTTTCTTTTTTTTAAGAACACAATTATGTTATAATCAAAGTGTTTTAACAGAAGCATATGATCAAAAATAAAGCATGAAAAAATCCTTAATCTTAACATTCTGTTACATTGTAACTTGTTTCATTTAAAAGTAAAAAAAAATCATTAATATCATTTGTTGGCTGTTTTTAAAAAAAACTACAAAAAATAATTTAAGATATATCTTCGCTGAAACCACGTGAGCTGAGATTCGGCTTGATAAATGATCCTTTAATTTGGTGTATACTTTTTTCTTTTTATTTCAATTAATCCAACTCTTTATGTTTATTAATTACTAGATCAACAAATGTTTCTTCACCAAGTATTATTCTCTATTACTACAGAGTATTTATTTGTTATATGTTAACTCTGATGTTTTAAGCAGATTAGCTTGATACACTTGTCTTGTAGTTTTTTCACTTTTATATTTGACAAAGATCCTTGTATGTTTGATTCTTGTATGATGATGTCATTTCTAGCAATGAAATATCTTACTTTTTTTTTCTGTGTAAAGTTTAAAATTAACAAAGAGAAAATTCTCCTTCCCTATATTTTAATTTATCTTCAATATTATTTATAAAGAAAGCTATTATAAATGAAAGTCTATGATTATATAGAAGACACAATCATAAATTGCCTTCTCGTTGTTATGTTTATATGCAAATTATGCGTTATTATATAATGCTATTTACTACAGTGTGTAAAGAACGTGTTTCCCATTTGTTCACACAATCAGCAGTAATACAAAATCAAGTGGATTATAGGAACTGTTAATTTATTTAAAGATATTTTTGTTTAAACTGTATATTGTTGAATATAGTCTGAAAATATTTTTTTTTAATGTTTGTTATGTAATATACATTTTTTATTTTATTTTGTCTTCCATGTGAAGTTATTTTTGGTTTTATACTGCCATGAAAGACATTGAAGATTGAATGTACATCTTAAAATTTGGTTACACCCTTGTTTGCTTTTTTTTTGTTTTATTTATGTTTTTTGGTATTTAAGAAAACAAATTTACAGAAAGCAAATCATGGTAGAATCAATAAAAAAAAACTATTTTCCTTGAAAGCAAATCAATAATTCTTCTTCTGAACAATTCCTGCTGATGGATTGTTTATAATCATGATCACACAAACTTTAATTACATGTTATCTGCTGATACATTTGATTTTTTAAATTACTTTTTGCCAACCCAGGGTCACACAGAAAAAAAGAAATATTTTACAAGAACAAAACTTTTTTCAACATAATTTCTTCTTAGTTTCTGTTGTTTTCCTTGTGAAAGACAAGTTGTCTGCAGTTTTAAAACATATCAAATTAACAAAAAAATACAACTTTAATTTTATTTAACTTTACAATTTTATTTTTCTGGCCATAGCAAACCCTCTCCTTTTGTTTTTTGTGTGTGCCTAATGTTGAGATGTTCTGTGATGATCCATCAAAGAAAGAATGAGTTTGGATTGAATTCTATATATTTTTATTCAAAGGAATTAAACTAAAAATGCTTGAATGTCTTTCAGTGGGTTTGTAATTGATGGACAAAAAAAATTATTTAAAAAAATGACGCCATTCCCTATTAAAAAAAACAAAACAACTTTCTTTTTTAATTTGTTGTTTTAGTAATTGAACTGATACTATGTATGTTATTTACGAAGCTTGTTTTGATTTTTTTTTTATCATGACTGCTTATGTGTACTGACAATATGTTTTTTTTTTTTTTTTTCAGTGTATTTTTTTATATTTACTCCTAACTATAGCATAATTAAGTTTCCAGTGTATGTAAATCTGTAACTGTAATATTTTATATATTTATAAATATTTATATATTAATGTTTTGAGTGGAGAAAACAAAAGCTAACTATGTCCTAAGAAATAAATAAAAAGTCACCATTTAAATCTTTAAAAAAAAGAAATAGTCTATCATTGCCTTGTTTTTAAAATCATTACTGTGGTTTTTGTGAAGTTAAAACAATTCCCAAGTTTACTAATGTTAATTAGTTTATCTAATGCAAAGCTGTCCATTTCCAGCTTGTCTGAGAACAAAAGAACACTGAATTACAAATAATTTTTCAAGTCCCTAATTTACAAGTGATTTATTTCTAGGACATATCTGCTTTGCATACATAAGCTTTAGATACTAGAGTTTATTATTTTGTTGTTGTTTCTTTAAAAAAAAAAAAATGTTTTGAGATTTCCTAGAATTTTTTTTGTGTGCAGACTAGTCTTGACTTCCCCCACACACCACCCTCTTTAACCTTTTATGTTAAAATGTAGCATTGTTTTATTTCTAAACTTCCATGGTCTAAGAAACAATACTCAGTTTAGCAATATATATATATGTTTGTCCTATCAACCAAAGTGTTAAACAAACACACAATTTTTGTTGTTGCCTTGTACAAGTGGAGCCACTAATTGGGTAAGTGTGGAATATGCCTGGTCATGGGAATAATTGTCCTTTTGCCCCATTGTCCCTAGTGACTTGAAAAGGGCCCCCATTGAAACAAAAAGATTCAGGCCATCTCCTAATTCAGCCCAGTTGGTGACCACTAACTATTTATGTCAATTTCATTCAAATGTCACACTAACTGTGTCACAAATCAATTTTATTTTGTAGCCTAGGGCTAAATATTGCAAATATTTTGGCCACTTGGTTAAGAAAGAAAAATATATATATTATATATAAATTGGCTATGTGGAACATCACATATTAGAAAATGTGGATTGTTATATATTTGATTATGTGTAACATTACATATTTGATAATATGAAATGTCACATATTCGATGTGGAATGTTAAAAATTTTATTTTTCGATTTAATAAAAGTTGATGTATTATAATAATTTTCTTTACTTCTGTTTTAATGCAATCTTATTGTTGTTTATTAATCAATTAATTCTTCACAAGAAAGTTTGAAGCTAGTTGAAATTTAAAAACAAAAATTTATCAGATTGAAAATCTAACTTTGTGGAATGTGTTGAATAGTTAATAATGAAATTTATAAAGGAAACTGATAAAACAGTAAAAGGAAGCAACTGTTAAAATGATCTTTCAACTAAAGAAGAGCTTATGTACGTGATTGGTTCTATAAATAGGTCTACCCACCACTTGATAAAATGTTAACCACTGCAATGACAATCTCCAGTACCAAAAATTTAATTGTATTTAAATTTTCTCTAGCATTAAATAAAGCTACATTGTCTATACCAAGTTAAACTCTCGTTAATCTTAAGCAGACTCCACGAGAACACATTTTCGGGGTGAACAATCGATTGCATTGACCTGTTCAACCCCCCCCCCCCCCAACTCCCCCCGCCCAAAAAAAAACGATGCAAAAGAAAATCTAGTAACTGAAGAATTGCTTTTCATTCAGAAAGTTTTAGACTTGTAACAGAAAATAAAGGAAGTAAACACACGCTGTTGTAATCGTGGAAAGCATAAATCAAATTTATAATGTGTTGTTCTTGATATAATTATAATTTATTATTGGATTGCAGTTTTGTTGCATTGAAAAACATGTCCCCAGACGGGTAATTAAAGAATTTAAAAAATGCATTTTATGAACATAGAACTAAAATGCTACTTTAGGCCTACATTTGTTTAACTCTTAATAAAAACTGTTTCATCAGTATGGGGCCACTTACCTAAAGAACAATACACTGGATAGAACACGTTGAAGAAAAGAGCTGTAGCCTTACGTTTGTTACTAGTATTACTAGTACTAGGCATATACTAGGCCTAGACCAGGAGTGTGCAACATTATTCTGCTTTGGGCCGCATATGAAATTTTATACGACAAGATGGGCCACACAGTCTGAAAATTTATTTGCATTATCAATGCAACATGCAACCTATTAAAAAAAATGCTGTTAAAAGCTCTTCGGGGGCCACACTAAAAGGCTTGGCGGGCCGTTTTGTGGCCCGCGGGCTGCCTGTTACACACCCTTAGCCTAGACTATATTAAAATATTTAAAAAGAAAACGAAGTAAACACAACTCCATTATTAATTAACACTAAATTTAGAAAGACGAGTAAAAACAGCAATAATCCCCAACACATTCAAATTATAATTTCAATTTCCAAGCTACAAACCACGGATAGGCCTGCTGCCTAGGTCGTTATGATCTTCCTATTGGGAACGTCTGTAACTTATTCTATAACGCAGTACCGGAAATTACTTATTAGCATGACGTGATGCACTGAATATCCTAACAGACGACCTTGAACTAACATTCCTTATGGAATAGTGGGTACTGGGTACCTCACAGACATGGTCGTCCGCAAACATTTTTTGTCGGATGGGGGTAAAATAAGTACGGGGTGGCATGACTGAAAACAACAACATCCATCACCAAATTAAATGTTACGATTAAATAGACATTGTCCATGATAGTGGAATGGTTTCATGTTACCGAAGGAATATAAATCTATGCTACAGCGACTCAGCAATTTACAGAGCTTATATTTTTCATCTATTACTAGATCTATTCTTGTTTCGAGTATATTTCTAATATATTTATATTTATATTTATCTTATTTCTAAACGGCACACCATTCTAAAAAAAAAAGGCAGCCATCTTTTAATTATTTTTTTTATATCAGTGACCAAAGCTGTTGGTGACATAGGCCTACGATATTCTACAATTTTTTAAATTTTTTAAAAAGTTCTTATCTTTGCTTCATAAATAATGACTTTGACAAGCAAATTCCTTGTAAATAAATCTGAAATTTATATTTCCAATAAGGCACGTTCATTATGCACAGAATATAACAATCTTATATTAGTAACGAATAAAAAGGTTTTTTTTTTTCTGCAAAACAAATTTCTTTGTAAATAGACCACCAGCAGTCTTATTGCATGAACAGTAGACTACTGAATTTATGTGTTTACATTCCTGCTTGCTTACATTATTGACATTTATGAATTAAGTCTGTTGCTCATAAAAGCTTATACGGTTAATTAACATTTCTTTGTGGAATAACATTATTATCCTTGCCCGAAGGCTGTGGAGAAACAAAAAGTAATGCATGAAGTGTGCTCAGCCAATAGGGAGGAGGTAGGCCTACACATCTTTGATGGTAACTAACAATGACTGTCTCGACTTAATGAGTCAATTAGTGGTTTGCGCTCTCAACAGTTGGCTCGTGGACTGAGCGCTGGCATGGAAGGCGAGATATAAGACAAGGTGGTCACGGCAGATATTTATGTGCTTACAGGCGTCTGTCTGTCACGATGGAAGACAACATCATTACAGCCATCAGGAGGATTGGCGAGGATTGTGGAGATAACTTGAGTGAAGTTTACAGCACGTGGCCTAGAGGGAAATAACTCGTTTTGAATTTCGGAGAAAAAAAAGACACTTAAAAAAATATTATTGAGAATTATATTTTATATTCAATAACCGTATACTTTACGAGTTAAAAAAAAGTATAGTGTCAAAAGTATATGAATAGGTCTAAATACAATTATGATGTCAAACGGATATACAATAATGGTATGATGGCAAAATATTATTATGATTAAAATGATGGTAGACGGTTGGGAAAAAAACAACATTAGATCTAATGCTCTTTCAAAAATGTTTGATTAGAAATGTTCACGTGTCAATGAAAGTGTTGAATCGGCTGTGGTTAGTGACAAGAACATGTGTCCCATGAAACACTTAGACCTACTTGTGCCTCGGCTATATATTCTGTAAGTGTGTTCCGTAGACATTCCCGACGCACGGACGCACGGGCGCGCGCATTAGGTTTTCTAGGAGGGGGCAAAATAGCGTCAAGCTAATGAAAGTGGGGGGGGGGGGGGGAGGGAGCGGAAAAAGATGTCCATTGAAGAAATATTTTGACTAATTTAAGCGAATTCAGCCCCAACCCATTGCCCCTTCCGCTCTGGACGCTTATTCACAGATGGTAGGCCTAAACTATAGAAACTTCGGGGTTAGCCTATTCGCCTGACTTAAAAGAAAATGAACATCATCCCTGTACTCTTAAAATTTTAAATAGTTCATAAGAATATTTGTAACAATAAGTTTAACCAGATAATTTTGACTGTTTACTCCCTTTTTTTTTCAAGATATCAAATTTTCAAAGAAAAAAATCTATTCGTATATTGATTTAATAAGATAATTTTAACTATAGGCTGTTATGACTTCAGCCAAAGTCGAGATTTTCCAAACATGCATTCCATTCCGTTTATAAACGGCCATGAATATCAAACTATACTAACAAAGAGGAGGCACTTGATGATGCACACAATAGTTCTTACAGACATGTCATCAAAAGAAGACGGTTGTTATTCCCTACACATATCTGAGATCCAAGTCGAATCTTGATAAGATTTTTAAAATAGGCCTTATGTTAAACAGTCTTTTTTTTTTATTGTAGTGGCCTTCAAAACATCTGATGTGCTTTGCATGGGGGCTGCAACAACTTAAAATAAAAATCGAAATCGCATGCGTCTAGTGTCCCATTTGTATAGAGGCTCAAAGGGAAGAACATTAAGTTAAATCCTGTTAAGTAAAATAGTTAAAGCTATTTCTAGAATTGTAAGTGATGTATTCGATGGTAAATAATATACCGTAGGTCTTGACATAATGTCTATTTAGTTTACCCGATGGTGTATTCCTAACGGGAGTTAATCTACACTATTCGAGTTCTCTCCCCTCTCCGAGAGAGTCTCTGTATAAATATAACCCAATACATATCTTTGAATACATTTGTATACAATATAATCCTCTATACATAAACATGATGTTTGGTTTGTTTATTGAGAAGTTAATTTATGGTAAACATTATTCATTCTTCTGTAAGGTTTTTTATTACGGCCTTGAATTCTTTTTTAAAATGTTACATTTACATTTTTAAATGCTACATTCACATCTATATTATGTTCAATTTTTTTTTCTGCTACATGCACTTTATTTTAAATTTTACATTAACTTTTTTTAAATGTAACTTTCAATTTTTATATTGAGAAGATTAGTGCCCCCAACGCATGCCCGTGGTTAATGTTTATTCTTGAAGTATGTTGATATATGCTTTCTTTTTAGCTAAGCTTTAGCAGTACAGAAAGAAGAATGGAGAAATTTATTATAGTTCCCTTGATTGTTAATCATGAATAGCGTACTAACGGTTATATATTTCTTGTATAATAAGTGTGATGTTACCAGAAAAATAAAAGCTTTATATTACATCAAACATATTTTATTATCAACTAACTTGACTATCTTTAAAAGATATCTTAAACCCAAGACTGATCACTACCAGTCAAGCCTGAATCTTTTAAGTGATCAATATTTCAATATAATTAATCGTAGGCATAACAAACTAAGGCTAACTCAATTTGGTATGACACAGTAACCAATTAACTCAATCTGATAGACACAGTAGCCAATTAACTCAATGTGATAGACACAGTAACCAATTAACTCAATGTGGTATGACACAGTAGCCAATTAACTCAATGTGGTATGACACAGTAACCAATTAACTCAATGTGGTATGAAACAGTAGCCAATTAACTCAATGTGATAGACACAGTAACCAATTAACTCAATGTGGTACGACACAGTAACCAATTAACTCAATGAGGTACGACACAGTAACCAATAAACTCAATGTGGTACGACACAGTAGCCAATTAACTCAATGTGGTATGACACAGTAACCAATTAACTCAATGTGGTATGACACAGTAACCAATTAACTCAATGTGGTATGACACAGTAACCAATTAACTCAATGTGGTACGACACAGTAGCCAATTAACTCAATCTGATAGACACAGTAGCCAATTAACTCAATGTGGTATGACACAGTAGCCAATTAACTCAATGTGGTATGACACAGTAGCCAATTAACTCAATGTGATAGACACAGTAGCCAATTAACTCAATCTGATAGACACAGTAGCCAATTAACTCAATGTGGTATGACACAGTAGCCAATTAACTCAATGTGGTATGACACAGTAACCAATTAACTCAATGTGGTATGACACAGTAACCAATTAACTCAATGTGGTACGACACAGTAGCCAATTAACTCAATCTGATAGACACAGTAGCCAATTAACTCAATGTGGTATGACACAGTAGCCAATTAACTCAATGTGGTATGACACAGTAGCCAATTAACTCAATGTGATAGACACAGTAGCCAATTAACTCAATCTGATAGACACAGTAGCCAATTAACTCAATGTGGTATGACACAGTAGCCAATTAACTCAATGTGATAGACACAGTAACCAATTAACTCAATGTGGTACGACACAGTAACCAATTAACTCAATGTGGTATGACACACAGTAACCTATTAACCCAATGTGATATGACACAGTAAAGAATTAACTCAATATGGCATGACATACAATTTAACCAATTAACCCAATGTGATAGACACAGTAACCAATTAACTCAATGTGATATGACACAGTCAGGGCCGTATTTAGGATTGTGGGGGGGCCTTGTTCCCAAATTAATGTGGGGCCCCTCGTGGTCTTGCCACTACCTTCCACATACCTCAGAAAAGTACCGTTAATTCCTGTTACATTCTGGAAAATCATAAATTTTATGTTGCACTTAGCTCGGTTGGACTGGAGCGCTGGATTGTAGGGGAATAAATGCATTTTGTGTTACATTTTCAACGAGAGAATGGGGATGTCACTAAAAACATTTCTTTTTGTGATGTGTGGGGGCCCCTTTTGAGTGGGGGCCCCTGTTCCAATGGAACATGTGGAACATGACTAAATACGCCACTGGACACAGTAATCAATTAACTCAATGTGGATTGACACAGTAACCGATTAACTCAATGTGGCATGACACTTGACATAGTAACCAATAAACTTAATATGGTACGACACAGCAACCGGCCAACTGAAATCTGAATGTGTTATGACACAGGTAACCGGCAGATTGTCTAAGGAGATTAAAATAACACAATATTCATTGGTTTAAAAACTCAAGCCTAGCTCTCGAGAAAGAAACAAACATTGGCAGTGTAGATGTCTGAAGAGAAATGGGAGATAATCCATTCAATTTTAAACAAATCAGACCTCTTTTCTCAGGCCACTTGTGTATTGATTATTACTATGGAGGATGAAAAACAAAAGAATAAAAAAAAGCATCACATAGTCGCTCGATTTTCTTTTTCTTTCTCCTTCAATTTATGTATTTCGGTTTCACTCATGTAAACACGAGTCTTGGGCTATTATCCACAGGGCACACATTACACTCGTTAAAAACGTGGCACTTGTTTACCCTCGTCATTCAACGTTCCTTATCGTCCATTGGCGTTTACAGAACGCTAAGTTTCATTTTAGTAGCAATCTAGTACAGAATTACTTTTTTTTGTTTATATATATATTATATAGTTTTAAAGTGGGCGGTGTAGTTTAAAGCATGGCGGTGGAGGGGTGTGTGGCGGTGCATAGTTCTAGCTCTGGGTGGGGTGATGCATGCTAATTGTTTGGTTCAACACGATGTAGCACGCGCTAATGTGTAGCATCGCCTACGCCTACAGTAATCAAAAAGGTTCAATTTTAAAACACAAACATATTTTGTTGCATTATGTTTTCATTAAAAAATTCCTGATTTAATGAGAAATGTTGATTTAAAAATGAATCTTAAAAAAACATTTCATTATTTTATGGGCCACGGTGGACGCTTGACTGTAAATTCTAGGGTTCTGGGTTCGAATCCTCGCACAGGCTAGGATTTTTTCCCGGGACTTGACGGTGCCTCTTGGTCTACCCAGCTCTGATGGATACTTGACACTAGTTGAGGTAAAGTAAAGGCGGCTGGCCGTTGGGCTGGCCACACGTCTCCTCGTATGCCGTTGCCACAGAAACTGGTGAACGCACTCACTAGCCCTATGATCAGGGTACTTTACTTACATGTAACGTTTATGCAGTACTTTTAGTAATTTACACAAAGTAAAGTATCCATTATAAACCATACTGGTTCCATGGCAGTTAATGAAGCGGAGCTCATACGTTTCCGAGTCCACGGCAAACAGGTGTATGGTTTAGCCAGTGTCCAGCCGCTATCACTTTACCTCGACCAACGCCCGTCAGAGCTGGGTGACTAGCCTCCGAACCTGGATTCGAACCCAGGATTTTTTTTAAAGTACGAACGCGCTGCCGCTAAACTACCGTAATGCAAAATTAACAGTATTAAGGAAAAAAAGTAACCGCCTTTGCTTTAGTAATTTAGAAAACGATTTAGAAATCAATCCATATATTTATATAATAGACATACATTAGAAACATATATATTGTTCTCTGTATACTGGTTGTTACTAAAAAGTACAAAGTTAATTTTAATCATGATTTCATGTTGCAAACAACACTAGGCTATACAGTTACAATCTCATTTGCCAACTTTTATTTGTTTACTATATCGGGAGAAGACAATTTATAATTTCACATTTATCACTGGAATTTGATCTGCTGCCACCATTTTATACCGAAATATCAAGTATCACCTTCACTATAGCATATCACATCTTTAATTAACGGACACAAATTCATTTTTTTTTTTAGGTTTAGAATGTCATTTGAAAATCACTTTTTTCTGATTTATGGTGATAGTGAAAAAGCTTTTGGATAAATATGATTTTTCAAAGAAACTCGTCAAGAAATGACTACATTGTTCTGGTCACACAATTTCTTCGTATTCAGAGCCACAAAAAACACTGATGAACTCTACTTTAAATACAAAGTGAAAGTCTCGAAAAAACAAACAACATTATAATAAAGAGAAGAAAAATATGTCCCTGAGAATTATCTTAGAATGTTTGGAGACTTGGCACGCCAGGATAAGTCTCTTTTAAAAGTTCATCATCCTGCTTTCTATACCCACCCCACCCCACTTTCCCAACGCCAGTCTCCTTAGGCCTTAGAGTCTTAGACGAAAATAAAACTTGGAGTAAGAGAAAATATTACATGTACATTTTGTTCTAGTCACGTGTGTTATGTGTTTGTTTGAAATTCGATTGGTGTGAAATGGAAGGGCACTAACTCTACTAGATTATTCTAAACCCTTTTTACGCCAGTGTCACGAAGAATTAACATCTGCTGCCAGAGTTTCTTGACTCGATTTCTGACGGGTCGGAGGTCGGAGGTCATGATTACATGCACAGCAATAAAAATACAAGTTGTTGTTATTCATTGAAACATTTTTTATTTTTTTACCTCCAAATGCTTTCAACTTTATGGAGTTGAGGTGGATATGTGGGAGGTGGATATGTGGGAGGTGGATGTGTGGAGGTGGATGTGTGGGAGAAGGGTGTGTGAGATGTGGATGATTGGGCCGCCTACCACTTATTCTCAACTAATGTCAGGTACCCTGGGTAGATTCAGTACACCATCTAGACCCAAGGAACTAATCCTAGCCTTCACCAGGATTCGAACCCACGTATATATTATACAATCATCTAAAATCTGACTCTAATATTTAAAAAATTAAACCTGGGGTGTGAAATATACCGTTAATGGCTATCGTTATTACATAATCTGGCTTAGTTTTAAAAATTTGAACCAATTACAGTTGGCTTTTGTGGTGCAGTACCGGCCGGCTACCTGGTGTTTGAGAAACTCCGCTCTACACTTCACCCCCCCCCCCCCCGCCACACACACACACACACTCCCGCCTTGGGACAATCAGCTCATCCAGTTTCCGTTTTCTGGTATTTCAAACCAAATTGTCCAATTTACCACGGTATCATTTTGGTATATAGCATAGTTTACTTTAGTGTATTGTGTACATCACAGGAATATACGGTATTTTGTTTTGTTTTTCTTATTATTTTATCCTTGTTTCCCAGTATAAGCCAGAAAAAGATCGATAAAGAATAAAGTAGCTCACTTTTTATGATACGCCTTTTCGTGGAAACGTTGGGGGAAAAGGATGGGGGGGGGGGTGAGCAATATAAAACAAGGCATTTATTCTTTTTGGAAAAAAAAAGCAACAAACTACTTTGTCATGTTGTGTAAACAAGCCTGCTCTGCTCACTGCGAACTGTCCAGCCGCCAGATGGACACAATGGACCAGCAGCAAACCTCCAGGGGGTGACCACAAATACTTTTTCTGTCCGAACGAGAGGGCGACAGTGTCCCGATAGCTCGTCTCCCCGGGGGGCCACGTGCTCTTTGATGACCGGTGTCCCCCTCTCTGTTTAATCCTCTTTGTTGCGACCGCCGACTTACAGATCGATTAGACCACTTGACCGCATAGAGTTCCATGTTCAAGAGAAAGTATCCCCTCACCCCTCACCCCTCCTTCCCCCCTTCCTCTCCCCAACAGCTTCTAGGGACTGTGGGATCATTTCTAATTTACTCTTTAACAAGATGGCTGACCTCTTTATTTCCGGCCTTTTTTATTTAGTCACTACAAGTAGTTGAACGTGCATGCGTTATTGTCCTTGGCCATTGTATATTTGACACGCAATGTATACATGTATATATATATTTGTGTGTGTGTGTACATTTAAATTTAAGTAGCTGCTTATTATGATTTCACTATCGCTTGATTTAGTTTTCTCTTTCCGACCTAGTTGGGCCATGTTAAAATATCTTCTTTTGCTAATAACATCTGTATTCGATTCCAAAGTCTACACAATATTGACTTGATTCGCATCCAGACGTCAATGTTAGCTGAAGAGAATAAAATATATATCTAATTAATATAATATATAAAATATAAAATATATATGTGTTGGTACGTTCATTCCATTAATATTTATTTTCAAAGTTAAACAGCAAACAAACTAAGAAACGTCGCGAAAAAAAGCCCCTAGTTAAAGTGACATGCTTAATGTATGAGGTTTGCAAATGTGAGAATCGAGGTAGTAACCCCCCCCCCCCCAAACACACACATACAAACAAACACACGCATCAGCACGCACCAGATTTAATTGATCCGACGATGTAACATAATTAATCGTTTTAATCCTAGGCTCAGAAAGCAAATGCCAGGTACCGAGCTTCGTGGCCGCCCCTCCCTTCCCTTTATGTTGCCAAAGAATTTTTATTTTATTTTGATGTATACGTTTTGATTACGCTTCCTTGTTGGTTTTTCTGTTACGTTTTTTTACTTTGTCTTGAAACTAGTTAACATGGAATCCACTTTGTCTTGAAACTAGTTAACATGGAATCCACCTTGTCTTGAAACTAGTTAACATGGAATCCACTTTGTCTTGAAACTAGTTAACATGGAATCCCCTTCGTCTTGAAACTAGATAACATGGAATCCACTTTGTCTTGAAACTAGTTAACATGGAATCCACCTTGTCTTGAAACTAGTTAACATGGAATCCACTTTGTCTTGAAACTAGTTAACATGGAATCCCCTTCGTCTTGAAACTAGTTAACATGGAATCCACTTTGTCTTGAAACTAGTTAACATGGAATCCACCTTGTCTTGAAACTAGTTAACATGGAATCCACTTTGTCTTGAAACTAGTTAACATGGAATCCACTTTGTCTTGAAACTAGTTAACATGGAATCCACCTTGTCTTGAAACTAGTTAACATGGAATCCACTTTGTCTTGAAACTAGTTAACATGGAATCCCCTTCGTCTTGAAACTAGATAACATGGAATCCACTTTGTCTTGAAACTAGTTAACATGGAATCCACCTTGTCTTGAAACTAGTTAACATGGAATCCACTTTGTCTTGAAACTAGTTAACATGGAATCCCCTTCGTCTTGAAACTAGATAACATGGAATCCACTTTGTCTTGAAACTAGTTAACATGGAATCCACCTTGTCTTGAAACTAGTTAACATGGAATCCACTTTGTCTTGAAACTAGTTAACATGGAATCCACTTTGTCTTGAAACTAGTTAACATGGAATACTTTCTACTCAATTAGTTGCTTCATCGCGCCAGAGGTTGAGTAACTTAAGTTTAGCTGTGATACAAATGTCCAAAAGCCACTATTTTATAGCCTTAAGCCTTATCTTATCATTTATAAGCTTATACGCTCATTCCGAAGTTGAGATAGTTTTGTCTTACGATTATCGGTAGTCTAGCCTTTCATTTGATGAGTAAACGTTCACCAGTTTTTGGCGACCACGGCGTCAAAGGGATTGTGCGGCAAGCAAGCAAAATGTCCAGCCGCCCTAACATTTCCCCCCCCCCTCTCTAACGCATATTATACTGAGAGATATTTGCGTATTTATTGAAGCAGCCCACCTACCTGAAACCCCGTTTGCAACCAGTTTTCCCTTGGTCCATCAAACCGGTTACAAGTGTTACGCCTGCCAAAGGTGAGCTACTACACGACACAGTGATGACGTGTGCATGGCTAAATCGTCCATTTTATTTTGTGTATGTGTGTTTTTTCGTCACTTTTTTAGATTTTTCTTCTATTATTTAGTTTTAGCTTCAGTTTTTAATGAAAAGTCTTATGAGAAGTAGGTTTAATTTTAAAGTCAGCTCTGTGCACTAAGAAATGCTACAGGTTGTAGACTCTATCTAAGCCAATCTAATTTTACCAGAGATAACACGTGCAGTTACTCACTTGAAGTAGGCACCAGATGCACTCAGTCATGTGCCGCATGTCTATCTCGCTAGATGTCGTCTGGAACCACCAGCTAGAGATATCTAGTACACACGGCGACTACGTCACTAATGGCGGGAGACCCAGTTATATAACGTCAGGTGCGCCAGGGGAGATAACGCTAAAATGATGTCTAGAATTTAGTTCTCGAAGTTCAGATCCGTTTTTGTTTTTAAATCTTCCCCGTTTCACTGAAACTATATGGTGGACTGGAGCAACTCACAGCCACTGCGCAGGTCATCACAAGTATTGGACTTGTTGGCTAAATCCTCAAACATACACTATGTAACTAAGAAGAAGACACAAAGTATTTTACTGAAAGTTTTTCTCAAAGTTTCTTTTTAAATCACATTTAATGTTTAAGAGTTGATTATGGAACTTCTTTAAAAGTTTAAAATCATTTAGAACTGGTCTATTCTAAATTCTAAGATGAATAGTCTACTGCAAGTTTTGGTTAAACTGACCAATTTGCAAAGGTTGGCCCATTAAGCTCTCCACATAAAGAAGACAAACGGTCATTAAAGACGTGAGCTTATTAAAAAAAAAATGCGCACTGACATATATGCTTAAGAGATGAATGTGTGAAATAATTGTCCCTTATTTATCCATTGTATAATAAATAACAGTGTTATTCTTGTTGGTGAGACACGTGCGTGATTTATTTAACAGTGAGTGCTATTTTAGTAACAATTTTTTTCTGTGCATTTCATTTTACAATAGAAACAAATGAAAATGTTCTATGCTAAAACGAAATCCTGACGATGAAGCGTTTTAAAATCCCGATGCTAAAGATACACAGGAATGCATCAATTTAACAGCAAAATAAGAACAAATGTATTGGACGCAGAAGTCGTATTGCCTTTCGTTTCGTTCTTACTGTTTGACTTAAACTAGTCTATTGACTAATGAAGGGTGAGGAAAAAAATGAGATGTCTTATGGTTTTCTGATCCTGAAAGATGTAGCTGCAATGTTTTCTGACTGGATCCCGGGAACAAACATTTCCCGGTGTTTGATGACATGAATGGTAATCTGTAAGAGACAGACAATAATGTAAGACATTTACATATGGTGTACATTAAGTTGTCTGCCTATTTTTCCCGGGGATTCCCGGTGTCTAGAGAAGTTCTCGCTGGATAATGGAAGCAACGAGATGTAGTTTTTAGGATTAAATAGACGGTGACTTATTAGTATGAATACTATACGGACAGTCTTGTGTACTTGAGTTTGTTTGTACGTGTGTGTGTAGGTGCATATGTGTGTTTATAAATATGCAAAAAATTGCGCCGAGTATATCGCTGTTCAAAAAGTAATTTTTGGCCAAGATGTATAATGGCATTGTGTGGCTATCACAATGCGCATCCGACATTTTACTTTCTCCCAACGGATGCATAATGCTCATTAGTATCAACAGACTCTCTGCGGGCGAGGGCATATTCATTGATTTCAATATCTAATAATGCAACCACAACGGTAATCAAGCAGTTTTTCTACAGATTCTAGTTCAATTGAAACAAAATTACTATTGCCGATTACTGTTCAAACATCTGTCGCTGTAAAACTTGATCTGTAGTGATGCGAGTACTGGAATCGATACCCTCTCATTATCCCCAAAAAAGATTATGAGTCACCATGCTGGACACTTTTGTCCAAGAGGGGAGATAAAAAAAAAAAGCAAATAAAGTGAAGCAGCCATTCGGACCAAGCAAGCAGTGAAACTGACCACAGGAGCTGTGAACATCTTGCTCATCACACAGGGTCACACCCCCGAGGTATCAGAATTGTCCGAGACCGAATGAAATTTTCCCTGGCGAAAAACTAATATTTTATCTAATTTATTGTGAGTTTTATCTATCTATCTATCTATCTATCTATCTATCTATCTATCTATCTATCTATCTATCTATCTATCTATCTATCTATCTATCATTAAATATATATTTATATATACTATATCTACATATTCACCTACTCATTCATGCATCCATCCTTCAATCCAACAATCCACCTATCCTCCACTTACCCACCAATTCATCCATCCAACCACCTTTTTACTTACCTACATCTCTGTTCACCTATCTATCTATTTATTTATCTATCTGTTTATCTCTCTCAATCTATCCATTTTTCTATCAATCTGTCTATCTATCTGTCAATATGTCTGTCTGTCTCTGCCAACTGATATTCTAAATAGTCTAGATCTGTCCGTTACTTCCGCATCTTGCTCCATTTCTCTAAAGAGTTTCCTTAACCAGTCTTATACAAACATTAATACACAATTGCTTGACTTGGTAACGCCAGCAATTATATGAACTCTGACATGGACCAACATTGAAAATCAGAATTGATGTACACAAGCGTATACAATAATCCTAAGCCTATCGGAATACTATCCCAATGTGTATACCACGCAGATTCAAGCTCATTAATCCAGCCATATTGAACCTCTACATAAGCAAGTACTTTAAACTTGAAACCATTCAGTTGATGGGATGAAAGGAAGAGAGAATAATTGAGACGTTAATCAAACGTTTTAGTTTAAATATAAATTAGATTTAGTTAAGGAAGGGGGGGGGGGGGAATGAACCTTTATAATTAATCTTGACTTGTATCTTGTAATAAGCTAGGACTAAATGTTCAACGTCTAGATGTAAATATGTAAATTAAAACAATTTTCGAATATAATGACAAAAGATATTGCCTAGAGGGTGTGCCTGAGTCTACCCAGCTCTCAAGTGTACCTGACATTAGATGGGACAAAGTATAGAGGTCTGCGCATTGATCTGGCCACATCATCCTTTAGTATACCGTGGTCAAGGAAACTTGTGAACGAAGCTTCAACAGCCATATAGATCATATTGATCCAACTGGATTATATTGTTAATAAATGAAGTTACCGATTCTTACCTAAATGTGCGATGCAGCAAACTAAACAACAACAACACAAATTTATGACGTTCTCTCCCCCGCAGTGCCTTATTTTTCTTTGCACCGACTAGCAAGGTAAGCGATAAAGAACAAAGAGAAACCATAAATATTTCAGAAAACAAAAACAACTATTACGTGAAAGAAAAAGGTGAGTGCATCTTTGAACTACCAACAAGTTTGCCCTTTGACCCCGGTGGGTACAAAAATATAAACATCGTTAGATCGTACTTCCGCGTGTAAAGCTTTTTTTTTTTAATTTTTGTTCTTGTTTTTATCATCACTTTCCGTGGAATCTTTGAATTGTTTCCTGTGCCAACTACCGG
Organism: Anisus vortex; assembly: GCA_949126835.1. NCBI lineage: Eukaryota > Metazoa > Mollusca > Gastropoda > Planorbidae > Anisus > Anisus vortex. Next base: position 22,316,724 of record OX421492.1, on the reverse strand, counting down.
CTCTTCTCATTCTATGTTTCTCAATGGGCTACAAGATGTATACAACTTCGAAATTAACTAGCAGGGTGTATGGATAAATGCATTCAGTCAGCACCAGCGGCGTAGCTATTGGCAGACATGGAGAGCTCTGACAGAGAAAGGAGATGATTCGTCTTTCAGATTTTCGACTAGTAATGCGCTTGTAAGTTGTAAGCAAAGTAAGTCTTGGATCATTTGCCTACGAAATTCAAGCTCTAAGCAAGAGTGTGATTTTTTTCCTGTTTAAAATCGAAGGGCCCACCATTGAAGCTCTGCATTATGGCCCACAAAACCTTGCTACTCTACTGCTCAGTATTAGGAACAATATATTTCACCAAATATAAATTATAGGTCTACTCATGAATAAAAAATACTAAATTCTTTGATTTGAAAAGTATAAATACATGTGTTGTTGTTTTTTTTACCAAATACAACAACAGAATATTTACCCTAAAAAAACAAACAAATTAGATTAATCAAAATCAGAAACCAGAAGAAAAAAATGAAATAATAAAAAATGAAAATCTTAGACAGCGTCTAGAAATCGGTCAGCGGAATTAATTACCTGGACAATTCCATTAAGAGAGTGGACCGAGGTGGACAATGGTAAGTCACATTTAGAGCTTAGTTTCATGGGCGTGTTGAAATATCTCACGTGACGAGTAGTCTTTGGGATTTACTGGTATTAGAGCCCGGATGAAGGAATTCTGTCTTTGTTCGACTGTGTTGATGGAATTCTTAGATTGACATGCACTTAGGCTATTTGGGTACATTTATACAGTTCTATTATTGTACTAGTGTTGGCGTCCTTAATTTAACGACATTCGTGTATTTTCTTTTGTAGAATACAGGGGCGTTGACAGGGTGATACAAATGGAAAGATTACTAGGACTGAGATGTCTCCCCACACACCGACACCCCCCCCCCCACACACTCACAATTAAAGCAGTGCAGAATATTCTTAGGCCCTGAACTTATCCATATCATTGGACATATGAGACTTGGATAGTTGTTATAAATATATTATTAAAAATCATGTTTGTAACCACATGGTAGTCTGGGTCCCCGCAAAAATGGTAGGTTACTAATTTGGTTATTATTTGTTTATATCTTCGGTTATCTATTTGGTTTTCATTTTGTTACAACTTTATTTATTCATTTGGGTACCATTTTGGAACTGCTAGCTAAGCGCGAGGCTTAAACTGGTTATTCAGTAATGAAACCCTAAAATTGTTCACCCGGCATTCAATTAAACAAAACAAAACAACTGAATTCCTCCCGTCTCCCTGGCCGTCTTGAATTTATATACCAACTATTTATTTCTTACTCATAATGAAAACTACTTTATGGGAAAGTCCAACCATACAAAACAAAACGAAAATAGTGGGATCCGAAAAGCATTCCTCGATGCTCATTACAATTAAGTGTCGCGAAGTGAGTCTAGTGTATACTTCAAGATTTTGATCCATTAAATTTGTGAAAAATGGAAGCGAAATAATACATCGCCATTATACTAACCCTAACCATTATACTTTGCTAACCCAATTCCTAACCATTTTACACTTTGCTAGACTAGAATGACAGCATCACGCGAGATTTTCAGGGACAAACAGCAACCTAAAGAACTTGCACGTAGTAAACCCACTGCAAGATATTCAGTGATAGTTCTTTTATCCAGAAATACATTTTGTAATGGATACAACAGAACACGATAAAACTTTCAAACAATTAGATAATCACACACACACACACACACACACACACACACACACACACACACACACACACACACACACACACACAAACGTTTCAAAAGAAACAACAACAGACAGTTCAGACCAACAGTCCAACAGTCCAACAGTCCAACAGAACCAAAGGGTTTAAAAAATCTGAAAAGTATAACAAACGAAGTGTAATTCTCAAAATGGAAAAGATTCAATTCAATTCTAACCAACAAAAAGAAGACAAGCGGCGAAAACTGAACGAATTGAATCGATAACAAGATAGACCGACTCTGAGCTAAAGTACATTCTATTATATAATGTCTGACTTGTCATTTTCTTGATGATCTGAGCTCGACCAATGGATCCGTCCAGATCACGTGAACTTGAACTAGAGTATAATTGGATAATAATCCTACCACTCTTCTTAGTATGTACTCAGTATGTACTAAGTGTATTATGTTTTAAATATGAACAGCTTTAATATTTATTGGTAGCAGTATACCAAGGAAGAGTACCCAATTTTGCCTAGAATTTTTTTAATTAGGTTTAAGACAATTTCTTGCTAAACTAATTTAGATCTGGTCTTTCTTTTTTCGTTTTTTGCTTCCCCACATTAATTTATACTGTATGTACGGTAGGCCCATAGTAAAAAAGTAAAAAATTTTTGTATCGCTTGTAAACCATTTGGTCCATTGGACTAATAAATCAGTGGTGAGCGTAAGGTACAGAATACTTGAAGTTTCCTCCTAAAGATGTCAACGTGCTACTGCCTGCTACAGTAACTAGACCAAGGTGCTACTGCTACAGCTACCAGACCAAGGTGCTACTGCTACAGCTAGAAGACCAAGGTGCTACTGCTACAGCCACAAGATCAAGGTGCTACTGCTACATCTACAAGACCAAGGTGCTACTGCTACAGCTACAAAACCAAGGTGCTACAGCTACAGGACCATTGAGCCACTTTTTAAAATTCCCTATGCATAAACACACGCATATAATCTTTCTTTCCAAGTGGTCTCTGAACAAAGCCAAGAAAACCTACAACTTAACATCTTAAATTAAAAACTTAAATTAAAAAAAAAATAAAAAACGCAAGGCTGGACCCAAACCACGGATAAGGATTGTACCTATTAATACATCTTCTGTACAGGATAAGCTTCTGCAACATATACCATCAGATTGGATAGGCTCCCATAACCCTGTAAGACAATTAAAAATTAAAGTATTAGCTTATTCCTTTAGCAACACTCTGTTGTGTCAATTTGTATTTAGAATAACTTAACAACAAAGCTGACGGTGGTATTCCTGTCTATAAAAAAAAATCAACAACAACCCCGAAAAACGATGTCTGGCATCAAGTTGGCTTATAAAATATCGGACAGATTAATCCATAGCGTCATCAAGCCATTAAATATAATTTGTTTTCCACATTAAAAAGTTCATTCCCTTAGTGGCATCGACACCTCGCTCTTATCTCCCCTTGTTTAAAAATGTTTCTTCTATTGGGCACACTGCACACACAAATCTACATACTCACACACACACACACACACACAATTTGAACTAAAAAAAATTCCACAACCTTACATCTCCCGTACCCTCGCAGAACACAGTTTTTAACTCATTTCTTTACTCTATCTTTTGTAGCTGTGCCAGCATCCGGTACTCACAGGAAGGATAAGAGAGTTGATAACTTGATAAGTAAAAGGCGGTATTTATAGAGCTGACCTGGTGACCCTTGTGTTGATAGCCAAAACGTGAGCCAGAACAGACCGCCAATTTTCTGTCTCTGTAAACATGTTATTGCTACCTTTTTTTCTTTCTTTCATTAAGCAGTTGTTGTGTTTTTTTTTCTGCAACTCACACTTGTCTATTATTTTTAACTACCTCTGTGTGATGAATTAAATGAATTAAAAACAAGAACAAAAATAATAATTAAAAAAAATATTGCTAGTTATTGCACATTTTGCAATTTTGGAGTTGGCATGACAAGGACATCTTTTATTGTCGAATTTTCACGTGATCTAGAATCTAGAGATGACAAGTTTTAAAACTTAGATTCGGGTAAAAAAAAATGGAGTCAATTGTCTTCTTCTTTTATGACAACTTTTTTGTATAAAGATTTATAAAAATATAAAAACGACTGACTTGAATAATTGTTAAAACACTTTTATTAAACGTTAATTTCGTTGTTTACCTGTCAAGGTTTTTGTCTGTCTGAGTACATTGTCAAATTTCCCCCTAAAACTGTACCAGTTGGAACGATTCAGTTCTAGCCACAGAATAGGTATATACTATACTTATTCTGTGGTTCTAGCAACTAAGGATGGAACTTCTAAAGACTTTTACAACCTACCCAATACATCTGATTGAACTTAGTGTTTTTCTATATTTTTTGTTGCAAAAATTATTTGGTCAAGTATCCCAAATGCCAAGAGACGGTAGGTTTTAATTTATTTACAATGAAACCTTTATACAGAAAGTAATGCTAAAATTATTTTTTTTTATGTAAAGAAGTTTGTTCTAAGTGAGTTGAAACTCAAATATCTTGTCACTTGTGGAGACATTATCAATTTGATTGTGATCTTTATCACAACAACTACATTTTTTGTTTTTAAATTAACAATTAAATGGTAGGCTACATAATAGCTCACCAGATATCTTTTAAAGTTGTTTTTTTGGTTTTGTTTGTTTATTGTTTTTAATACTACATATTGATTTTGACTGGACTTTTTTAGTAGGTGACGCAATTATTGAAAACTGAAAGTGTTTATTGGGCTTTTAACAAAAGAACAGTCAGCCTCAATTGATATGACAAACATCGGAGAGCTATGCAACTTCGTAAAAATAAGAAATAACAGTTACAATGACTGAAGCTACTATGAAACATTGGTTTTCATTCCCTCGGTATTCTTCCTTTTAGATTCGTCGATTTTCGGCAATCAAAAAAAAAGTGTCTTGGTTTCCGTTGATCCTGAAGAAGGTCAAAGTGCAAAAAGACTTTTAAGTGACCCCAGATGACCCAGATTGTACCCTGGTACATAAGGTCTAGAACAATTTCATCAAATGTACACTGATACATATACAAATAAAGCATTTCGTCGGTTTTGGATTTCGTCGATTGTTCTAGGGGGATGGGGGAAATCAACGAAAATCGAGACCCAACTGTAATATCTTCACACACACACAAAAGCTTTTTCTCAATAATAAAAAAAAATATTTCATAATAAAGTGAGTGTCACGTATTTCTATAACATTTTACCTATCTGTTACATACAGACCTGTGTGCATTTTAAGTGTCACCCCATCTGGGGCAGAGGGGTCCTGAATACTTTTTTTGTGTGGTTAAGTTTTAAATGAACGACCAGTTGATTAGTTATCAGTTTATGTAACATATCATCGTAAACTAAATGAACAGAAAAATAACAAACATAAACAAGTACTTGTGAAAGAAACTGGATTTATCCAAGGGTCCTCAAACGATGACATTTCACTTTCTACCGACACTGCAGGGTGGGTCTGTGGGGTTCACTCTTGTTTGAACAAAAGATAAACAACTTCATATTCACCTTACATCATAAACAACTTCATATTCACTTTACATCATAAATAACTTCATATTCACCTTACATCATAAACAACTTCATATTCACTTTACATCATAAACAACTTCATATTCACTTTACATCATAAATAACTTCATATTCACTTTACATCATAAACAACTTCATATTCACTTTACATCATAAACAAATTCATATTCATCTTACATTATAAACAACTTCATATTCACTTTACATCATAAATAACTTCATATTCATCTTACAACATAAACAACTTCATATTCACTTTACATCATAAACAGCTTCATATTCACCTTACATCATAAACAACTTCATATTCACTTTACATCATAAACAACTTCATATTCACTTTACATCATAAACAACTTCATATTCACCTTACATCATAAATAACTTCATATTCACCTTACATCATAAACAACTTCATATTCACTTTACATCATAAACAACTTCATATTCACTTTACATCATAAATAACTTCATATTCACTTTACATCATAAACAACTTCATATTCACTTTACATCATAAACAATTTCATATTCATCTTACATCATAAACAACTTCATATTCACTTTACATCATAAATAACTTCATATTCATCTTACATCATAAACAACTTCATATTCACTTTACATCATAAACAACTTCATATTCACCTTACATCATAAACAACTTCATATTCACTTTACATCATAAACAACTTCATATTCACTTTACATCATAAACAACTTCATATTCACCTTACATCATAAACAACTTCATATTCACCTTACATCATAAACAACTTCATATTCACTTTACATCTTAAATAACTTCATATTCACTTTACATCATAAATAACTTCATATTCACTTTACATCATAAATAACTTCATATTCACTTTACATCATAAACAACTTCATATTCACCTTACATCATAAACAACTTCATATTCACTTTACATCATAAACAACTTCATATTCACCTTACATCATAAACAACTTCATATTCACCTTACATCATAAACAACTTCATATTCATCTTACATCATAAATAACTTCATATTCACCTTACATCATAAACAACTTCATATTCACTTTACATCATAAACAACTTCATATTCACCTTACATCATAAACAACTTCATATTCATTTTACATCATAAACAACTTCATATTCACTTTACATCACAAACAACTTCATATTCACCTTACATCATAAACAACTTCATATTCACTTTACATCATAAAATACTTCATATTCACCTTACATCATAAAGTAAGGACGAGCTGAATATCTTGTTTAAGGCTGTAAGTTATGGACCGTTGATTAAAATTTAAAAGAACTGTTTTTAAATTGCCAAGTCTTGCAGATACCAAATTAAATATTTATGGGAAGATGCTTTTTTGCCAAGCGTATCGTGTATTTCTTTCCACAGTGTACTTATTGATGTCTGACATAATATCTTCATGTTGACAGACGTTACTTAGCCACTAGAAGGGCTTAGGTAGTCACTACTACCTTGGTACATAGTCCATCCATGCACCAGTTAGAAAGAGTGAACTAGAACATAACTTTAACTCTGAAACGTAAGGATTAAAAACATAAGGGAAAAACATCATCAAGTCAATAAAACTAAACTAAAGAATATATTATTTAATTATGTCATTACTACAGCTTTTAACTACCGGTGGCCTATCGGCATCGAAGGTCCCGGGTTCGAATCCTGGTGGGAGGCTAGGATTTGTGCACAGGTCTGAGGGTTTCGTTGAGTCTACTCAACTCTGATGCATATCTAACTTTAGTTGGGGCAAAAAGATAGCAACATTGTCCTAACCACACAATCCCATAGAAAGCCAAGGCTATAGTAACTTGTGAACTCTGCAGACAGCCGCTATAGATCAAAAGGATTTGACGAGGTACTTTACTAACTAATACAATATAAAGTTATTATTTGATCATGTTAGTAGCTAACAGTTTATAAAATATGCTTAATGAACTATTACTAATAAACGCAAAATATTTCTTCTAAATACTTTACTTTGTAACAATTCTATTTTTTTAATGTAGTGTTTTCCCATAATATAAAACCTTGACTTATATTAATCTAATTAACGATAAGGTTGAAAAAAGACACACACACGACTAAAGATTAATTCATATTCAAGTAATCAAGTTGAATTCCTTATTTTAATAGTTTAAGTATCTGAATTTGATCATCTTGGCGCCCTGCAGACGTTTGATGGCGCGCGTCACCACAGGAACATCCGGGACGTCAGTTTCTGAAATCTGAATGGGGGCGAGGTAATCGTTTGTTTAAATTGGTTACAGAAAGTACTTTGGTTACAGGTGTAGCAGACGTTAAGTCAATTACCGCGGAACAGTTGCTGTCTGATTGTTATTTGCTGAGAGATTTATAGGCTAAAGTTAAAATAAATAAATATATTTATATATTACAATCAACACTTTTATAACAAACAGTCTGTTGTTGTTTTTTTTTCTGCTACATAAATAATCCTAATATTTGTATAGTGCTGTCAACAAACATAATGTAAGCTCAGAGCGCATTTAACATACAACTAAGAACACGGATATAATCTCTAGGCTAAAAAAATATATAACTAATTGATGATTTAAAACTTTACAAACATAGGACAAATGAAATAAAAAAAAGTAATAACCGTCCTAACATATAACTAAGACAGTAGGGGTCTAAAGCATATGTTATCTAAGGTTAATATATTACGCAATATTGCTAAAATTCCATTAAATGGTTTTCAATGCTATTTTATGTTGTTACGCCTATATGGTATGTTGCAGAAATATAAAATTCTTAAAAATTAATTTAGTCTAAAATCATAAAAATTTAAACACAGATTTCGGAAAAAAAATTGTTGGAATGAGTTAATGCAGATAGATTTCAAAATTCACGACAATCAAGATGTATTATTATGTATGCATTTTTTTTTAAATTGTAGGCCCCCTAAATACATTTTACGTCATGTCTACAAAAAGTCAAGAACTTGTCTCAGAGTCTTAGAGTCTAGTCTAGACCTGTGATATGACTGATGTCTATAGCCTACAGTGATTCCCCCAGTTAATTATTTTATATTTTTTCCTGATATATCTTTTTTAATGTGACACTTTAAACAGGGGACCGCTGTTTATTTTTCTCCAAATGACGTCAGACGGCACGTTTCCGCTGATAAGACAAGACTAATCGAGAACATAAAAAAATTTATGTATTTTAGTTTGGCTAGATTTATGTAGGTCAACGCCTTCATTCCAAGAAAACTTTTTTTTTTAGTTGCAAGGATGCGGTACTGGATAATTTACATCCAGACGTCTGCTGACAAATCGAGAGAAAATAAAAAAGGAAAGTTACAAGCTTACAACGTCAACAATTAGGATAATTAGGATATTTTTTTCTAAAGAAACCATCCAACATTGTATAAATGCAAAACAACATTTTGTAGATTGGAATTCTTCTTAACTCGATCATACTATTCACATTGGTCAACACCATGGATTTTAACCCCTCAAGACTGTAATATATACAGTCTATGGACAAGTATTAAATATTATGCTAAAGGTTAAACGTGTACCAACATTTCCGGTCCTATTCGCTCATTTGCTAAGAAAACATGTCTGTGTATTGCGTTACTGGTTGTACTGCGAGTAAGAAAAGATGTAAGAGATTAAATTTTATTTCTTTTCCAAAAAATGTTACCGAAAGTAAATGATGTATTGTGAACGTCAGACGTGAAGAATCACCTATTTATAATCCCAAACTTATTGCTCGATGCAAAGGAATTTTAGTTTTTCTATTTTTATCCGGAAATTCGTCAAACACACCATGACCTATTATAGAGAATTTTCTCGGATTCTGCGACTTATTTGAAACATGCCAAAGGCTGTTTGAACGTGGTACACGTTTTGAAACAGGTGACTGGTCACGTAAGCACTCAATGTAATTCAAAATTGAATAAAATTCAGAAATAACAAGATGACATATTTTTGTGTCATTTATTATGCCCCAATGAACACAATGACATATGTTATAGGCAGAACCATAATATGAACAAGTTAGATCGCCGCTTTTATTTAATGCAACCTACCGGTTCTGTAGCACCATTTGGCAAATTTGTGCTATGGAGAATTTTGGGGCGCCCCTAACCCTTGATGCTACAATCACGTGCTTATTTTGCCTGTTGGTTAACTCACCCCACCCCCCTTTCCATTAGTCTATGACAGAGTCGGCAACCTACATATATAAGTGTGCCAAAGCAGGATTTCTAATTCATTCAGCGTGCCACAATCTCAAAAGTCAACTTGCTCTAGCACTCAATGTCTTGTTGAAGACTTGATTTTGCCTTTTCGGGTGTCTTCCGCATGCCATTGAAAATCGCTCGCCGTGCCAAGTCTGGCACGCGTGTCGTAGGTTGCAGACACCTGGTCTATGATATAGTTTGAGGCTCCATGCGCTCACTGGCTGACATTTTTTTTACTCTGTCCAGTTGAGTTGGCTTTTGCATTATTAGCATTAGCCACGCTTTACTTTCGTCTTTCGCATTTCTCATCAATAATTTTCAACGTTTTGAGCATTTGGTAGATCTATACAGAATGTGTTTTTTTTATTGGACAGTATTTTTTCGTAGCTGTATTTTCTTTTTGCATTCAGAAGACACCGCGTGTATCTGAATATCTAAGCCTTTTGGTAATTAAAACAATAGGCCCACTGGAAACAGAAATTTGAGTACCGGTACTTTATACTAAATTGATAGTTTTAAAATAAACTCCATTTTTGTTTTAAAAAGCTCTAATATTATCAAGGCCTAAAGCTCTCTCTATATATATATATTAAATACAGGCTAAATTGCCCGGCGTTGCCCGGGGAGAAGTAAAACAGGCCTGTATAAGTTACTTCGGACATGTGTAAGTAATATTAATTGAAATTTAAAAAAAATGTAGAAAAAGGAATAGACTAACTGGAAAATTGTACCCGGTGCGCCCGCATGGCAGTCCGATACGTTATCCACTTGGCTAGCGAAGTATAATATAAGACAAAAAGTCTTTTAAATTTAGTAATATGATTGGTTGAACATAGGCCTACACGCAGAGAAAGAGAGAGAGAGAGAGAGAGAGAGAGAGAGAAAGAGAGAGAGAGATGATAATATTATGTTTTAACTTTCATAGGTTAAAAATAAAAACAAAAGAATTAAATAATTATGGAAAATGTATTTTACAATTTGCCTAAATTCAACTGTAAGAACTAAACTTAAAACATAATCTATCACCAAAATCTCAGTGTTTTACAACCTACTTTACCCATGCGCAACCTACCGGAAAGCTCACACACAAATTCGGCCCATGATTATATTCGCGCCCAGCCAAGCCAGAAAGTGTCAGCATGCAACGAAGATCTTTACCTCAAGATTGTCTTTGAGTGTGTAAATATTCCTTAAAAACAAAAATGTCTTTCTTTCTTTATTAAAATACTTTCTCTATTAAAATACGAGGCATGGGTGTTGATGAAATGACATTCAATCTGTTTTTACAATAACGACTTTATATTTTTTAATTTTCAAAAACAAATATGAATACATTCTGGTGAAGATCTAGACTAGATACTCGTTTGTTTAGATCTTTGCTAACACGTAGTGAATGTACTGATTAAAAAAAGACAACTATAATGTTGAAAGGAACATAACGTAAACGAACTTAACAAATATAACTATGCTCAACTATGCTGGTATTTTAGTTCAAATTTCGAATTCTTTTTTTTGAAGCCTCGTGAATAACTCAATAGAAAAATTTCGTTATCTGCTCACATAGAGAAGTGGATAAATACTTTCTCTCAATGTAATTACCATCTATGTTTCTATCTATTTGTCCAACTTGTATCTGTCTATACGTCTATCTATCTATCTATCTATCTATCTATCTATCTATCTATCTATCTATCTATCTATCTATCTATCTATCTATCAATCTATCTATCTATCTATCTATCTATCTATCTATCTATCTATCTATCTATCTATTCTATTTATCTGTTTTATTTATCTATTCTATTCATCTATTTGTCTATTCCTCCATCTCTTTCTTCCAAAGCATCCGGCTAAATGGTTTAACTGGCGAGTATGTGTGTGATTGTGTATATATGTGTGTGTGTATGTACATACGTCTCTATGTCTACTGCAAGGGCTACATTCTAATTTACAAAAAAGCTTGGATCAACGTACGTCTATCTCCCCTACCACCACGGCCTCCTCCTCCCCACTATTTTCTCTCTCTCTCTCTCTCTCTCTTTCTCTCTCTTTCTCTCTCTTTCTTTCATTTCAATGTCTTAACAAGCTTGGCGTCTTTTGGGAATCAATTCCAAAGAGAACTTACGCTTTCAAAAAAAAAAAAAAAAAAGAAAGTCGGAATAGAATCGCCATTGACAGTTAGCATGAGACCAGGGGGGGGGGGGGGGGAGGGCTGCACATCATACAGGAAAACTTGGGACTTTGAGTGTTTGGGGCAGACACAGAGATATACTTACTCAAAGAAGGGGAAAATGTTGGGGGAGAAAAATGCTATTGATTTTTATGTTTCCCGCCTTTCGCCCAATCTTTTATCGTATTAAAAAAATAGAAGTTGGCAGTTGGCTTCAAAGTTATTTTTAGCATGACGGGCCTGCTATGTTATTGACAGAAAAAAAAATATTGTCAGCTTTCATACAATATTCAGCAATGCAAACTGTTGACATGCTGTATAATTGTCATAATGAGTTTGTACAATATTATAATGGAATTCCATAGTATCACAATGTAGGGTATCCCTATATTATCATAATATAGTTGTTCTGTATCATATTGAAGTTCCAAATTTTGATAATGAAAATAAAAGTGTGGGTCTACTTTGAATAAAATGAGAATAAAAATTCGTTTAGTTTTAAAGCATTACCGGGTGTGGCCCGCTTTAGGTGTTAATAGCACTGAGTGTGGCCCGCTTTAGGTGTTAATAGCACTGAGTGTGGCCCGCTTTAGGTGTTAATAGCACTGAGTGTGGCCCGCTTTAGGTGTTAATAGCACTGAGTGTGGCCCGCTTTAGGTGTTAATAGCACTGAGTGTGGCCCGCTTTAGGTGTTAATAGCACTGAGTGTGGCCCGCTTTAGGTGTTGGTAGCACTGAGTGTGGCCCGCTTTAGTTGTTGGTAGCACTGAGTTTGGCCCGCTTTAGGTGTTGGTAGCACTGAGTGTGGCCCGCTTTAGTTGTTGGTAGCACTGAGTGTGGCCCGCTTTAGTTGTTGGTAGCACTGAGTGTGGCCCGCTTTAGTTGTTGGTAGCACTGAGTGTGGCCCGCTTTAGTTGTTGGTAGCACTGAGTGTGGCCCGCTTTAGTTGTTGGTAGCACTGAGTGTGGCCCGCTTTAGTTGTTGGTAGCACTGAGTGTGGCCCGCTTTAGTTGTTGGTAGCACTGAGTGTGGCCCGCTTTAGGTGTTGGTAGCACTGAGTGTGGCCCGCTTTAGGTGTTAATAGCACTGAGTGTGGCCCGCTTTAGTTGTTGGTAGCACTGAGTGTGGCCCGCTTTAGTTGTTGGTAGCACTGAGTGTGGCCCGCTTTAGGTGTTAATAGCACTGAGTGTGGCCCGCTTTAGGTGTTGGTAGCACTGAGTGTGGCCCGCTTTAGTTGTTGGTAGCACTGAGTGTGGCCCGCTTTAGGTGTTGGTAGCACTGAGTGTAGCCCGCTTTAGTTGTTGGTAGCACTGAGTGTGGCCCGCTTTAGGTGTTAATAGCACTGAGTGTAACCCGCTTTAGTTGTTGGTAGCACTGAGTGTGGCCCGCTTTAGTTGTTGGTAGCACTGAGTGTGGCCCGCTTTAGTTGTTGGTAGCACTGAGTGTGGCCCGCTTTAGGTGTTAATAGCACTGAGTGTGGCCCGCTTTAGTTGTTGGTAGCACTGAGTGTGGCCCGCTTTAGTTGTTGGTAGCACTGAGTGTGGCCCGCTTTAGGTGTTAATAGCACTGAGTGTGGCCCGCTTTAGTTGTTGGTAGCACTGAGTGTGGCCCGCTTTAGGTGTTAATAGCACTGAGTGTGGCCCGCTTTAGGGGTTGGTAGCACTGAGTGTGGCCCGCTTTAGTTGTTGGTAGCACTGAGTGTGGCCCGCTTTAGGTGTTGGTAGCACTGAGTGTGGCCCGCTTTAGTTGTTGGTAGCACTGAGTGTGGCCCGCTTTAGGTGTTAATAGCACTGAGTGTGGCCCGCTTTAGTTGTTGGTAGCACTGAGTGTGGCCCGCTTTAGGTGTTAATAGCACTGAGTGTGGCCTGCTTTAGGTGTTAATAGCACTGAGTGTGGCCCGCTTTAGGTGTTGGTAGCACTGAGTGTGGCCCGCTTTAGGTGTTGGTAGCACTGAGTGTGGCCCGCTTTAGGTGTTGGTAGCACTGAGTGTGGCCCGCTTTAGATGTTGGTAACACTGAGTGTGGCCCGCTTTAGGTGTTGGTAACACTGAGTGTGGCCCGCTTTAGGTGATGATAACACTGAGTGTGGCCCGCTTTATATGATGGTAGCACTAATTGTGCCCCCCCCCCCCCCCCCCCAGATTTAGGTACCGTTGCCACTAGAACATATTCCTTAAACGTATAGAACTAGTTGAAGACATATACATGATTGATTTATTTAGGTAGTGAGTAAACGGTTCAATGTAAAATAGATTTTCTTTTCCTTACTATCTGTTTCCCCCTCCCCTCAAAACCCATTTTCCAATCCCCGGCATATTGCAAGTAGTTAACTCACCCTTTATTCCCAATCCTTCTGCCCTCTTCTCCTCTCAATAGGGCAGCGGGAGGAGAGGGCATCAAAAGAAGTGATTGATTTAAGTCGAATTTTCTTTTAAATTGAATTTTGTTTCTTCTTTTAAAAAATCACAACTGGTAGGGGGGTGGGCGGGAAAGGGAAGGGGGGAAGTGGGCAAGGGTAAAGAGTCTACTAGGTTCTCTGTCAGAATTGGACTTGCTTATTAAATCTCTGGATTTAGCTTCACTGGTTTGAAGGTGTGTGTGTGCGCGCGTGTGTGATGAAAGGGGGAGGGAGGAGGTGTTGGGAAAATAAAGATTTCCACTGTCTGATCTTCAACAAACAGTCCCCCCCCCTGTCTATCCCCCCTCTCTCTCCCTCATTCCCATTCACTGGCTTTCTTTTTTTTCTTTTTTTTCTTTTTCTAGTTTATTCGTTCATTCATTTTTTTCCCTCAACATTTGCCCCAACATGAATAGTTATTAAGTTCGCACAGTGCTGTCCACTGGTCAAGCGAGTACTTAGACAAAGTGGGCCTACGGGAGAACGGGAACCAGTTAGTATTTCTTTTACCTGGACAAGGTTTTCATTGTTGGTGTTCTATACACTTACCTAACAATACAATGTACATAATAATAGAAACCTTCTTTTGCTTTACAATCTACGCTATGGCTTTATTCATATTTTATTTAATGCATGACACCCTACAGAGGAAAAGTATTTTTTTTTATATTATTTTTTTTCACCATGAAGTACTTACACATATAATGACCCAAAACCGTAAAAAAAGGAAATTAAAAGTATAAACGTAATAGTTTAGTCAAAGACTAGATCTATAATAAGATGGACCGCTTGCTCTATTTTTTTAGAGATTATATGTTCTTTTTTTCCCCGTGCGCAACCAATAAGGCTGTCTTATATGACTGCAACACTTCTACGATTGCATTAAAGGTTTTCGTTGTTTACAACTTTCGATTTTGATGTTAATTTTCCATTGAGAAAATCATTGCGAATTACTAAACAGGAAGTATAAAAGACAGTGCGATCGGAAATTCCGAAACTAAGTGTTTCAAGTTGTCAAATAGCAGATATATCAAAGCAAGCTGTCTTTGGTTTAGTCTATATTATGGCATCTGAAGCAGCGTTCCCGTATCGGATTACGAGGGCAGCGCAATGTTCATCATAGCTCTGAAGACTCAGGGAGACCTTGTAGATTCAGGAACGAAATCTAGCGTTCACCATGATTTACAAAAAACAACAACCGATACTTTCTGTACGGTAGACAAGCGCTGTCGCTCGGTCAGTGTGTCCCACAACATAAACCATAACCATGTTTTACGCTTGAAGAAACAAGTTATCCATCAGTTAGACTTAGAGCAAGAGGTAATTAATCTAAATCACTGGTAGGCAAAGTCGGTTCCTGTTGAAAATAGAAATACTTAGTCGCTTTGAGAGGTCTTCGAATGAAATGGTTAATGGAGTGTAAGCCTACCCTTCACTGTTACTTTAACTCAAAATACTTTTAATATATTTTGAAGATTTAAATTTTGATTTGTTCTTAAAAATAATTCTTCCTCTTAATTACATATATATATAGGTCTATATATATATAAATATGTGTGTGTGTGTAAAGTAAAAGTAAAGTATCCCGTCAGACCAAATTGGTCCATAGGACCGGTGATTGTGTGGCCAGCTCTATGCACAGCCGCCTTTACTTTACCCCAACTAAGGTCAGGTACCCATCAGAGCTGGGTAGACTCAGGGACACCCTCAAATCCTGGGAAAAAATCCTAGCCTGCACCAGGATTCGAACCCAGGACCCTTGGATCGCCAGTCGAACGCGCTGCCGCTCGGCTACCGTGCCCCTTTGTGTGTGTGTGTACTTCACTTAAAAATGTGTGTATAGAGATCTAGAGCTTTTTTTCGATCACGTGACCAAAACCACGTGATTCTAAGGTTAAACCAAGTTACTTGCCCCTTATTCAATGAACACTATCAGCCAGTTTAATGAGGGTTTACGCTAGTTTTATTTACCGATTGTTTCTTAACAAATAGATCTAGTATTCTATAAACATCGACTGTGAAAAAAAAATTTTTTACAATTTTAAATACATCAGTACATTCAAATGCATTATTTTAATATACAATATTAAGATACACTCATCGGTTTGATATTTAAAATATCTTGAGCAAATAAACACACACACACATGCCGAGTCCAACTTTTGTCAGATTTGTCGCAATAAATTTCTTTATAGAGGAAGCGTCTGTAATATAAAAGATAAGATTCCCAACCTGGATGAGGGTAGGACTCTAAAATCTTCTTTTTAGAAGGAGCGTCTGTAATATATAAGATAGGCCTACTTATCGTTATAACATATTGTCTTTTTTGATGTTATTTACGTCAACATGGCGGTTGTCTACACGCGTCACGTGATATTGAGATCTAATGGCGTCGATTGCAAAAACTCTATAATAGGTAACCATATTAATTTCATTAATTTTAAACGTGTATATTTAATACCGTGTATTTATGGTGTGGATCTGTATGATAGTAATAGGCCTAGATATAGTATCATAGATGAACAATTATGGAATGCGGCTCTTGTTGACCTCGTACTAGCCCACCGTCATCCTATAAATAGTTACGTCATACAGTTCAGTTTCAAGCTTAAAATGATTGATTCTGCTGGGGATATGATGTAACATTACGCCCCCAGGTAGCGTCAATGAGGCACACCGGAAATGAACACGCCACAATAAATAAACCATTTGTACACACACAAATAAAACCTTGTGTTTGCACGAGCAGGAGGAGTAGTCTATTTTTAGTTTTGGGCGGGGGGGTATCAGGGTGGGAAGGGGAAAGCTCAGTGTAGGAAGGGAAAGGTTTGGGTGTCGTAGAATGATGCTTCATGGGAGACTTGTTTGCATTGAGGTCGGAATGGATATTTTATAATAATGACTCTTACTATATATACATTTTTTTTTTACAACATTATAGTTTTAGGGCTGCCAGGTGTTCTGTTTTAACCGGACGGTCCGGCATTTCAGCAGAATGTCCGGTACAAATTTTATCTTAAATATTGGGCATGTATAACAAACACCCACTTTTCTTATAGGCAGGATACCCGGGATGGGAGAGTATAATGGATTATCTAAAATGGTTTCTGGAAACACTAAATAGTTTTAATAATTTCAAGGACAGAATTGGCCTATAGAGGGGCGGGGTGTTCAACATTTTTCGTCATTGGGCCTCATAGAGAAATGTACACAAGATGGACCACACATTCTAAAAATGTATTTCCATTATAAATTCAATGATTGGGTCGTAAAATGTCCCGCATGCCGCATATTACACACCCTTAGTATAGAGAAAACTGTTGTTGTATTTACAAATGTCCGACGTAAACGACGGTTTTTAAAACTCACTTTAGATATTGCAAATAGTAAAATAATATTAAACAGCAAAATTCTTATCAAGAAATCAAACATGACTTTTCTTTCTCTTTCGATGTGAATACAATATTGACTTTTTCTTTTCCCATCAAAATTCAACGAATGCATGGCTGAGTTCACGGGGTCAGAGTTCACGCAATAGATTGGATGGCTGTGCAGACGCCATAAATATCTTAAATTTTACATTGCCTAGGAAAAAACTAAGAAGAAAAAAAAACTAGACGATACTGCCCCAGCAATAATCAGAACGATTCCCAAGTCGAAATGGGACAGTTATGTTATGTTGGGTTTAAATGAATCGATACTAGATTGTTTTAACGATAGCTATCTGTACAGAGTGATTAATTATTTCTTGTGGGTTGATTTGATATTTAAAAAAAGATAAGTTATATTGAATATATTGTCAAAAGTAATGTGTCCTTAATTTAGAAAAAAAAAATACTAGACTAGACTACATGAAATTGCGTATGTTTTATTCATATGTATGGTCTCTAGTTCAGTTAAAAATGTTTTCTTATACACGTAAGTGTCCTATTGTGTTGACGTGTTGTTGTTTTTTAAGGACGCAATTTTAAGACTTTTTAATTTTTTAATTTTATTTATTTTGCAGATCTCGGGGGCAGAGTCCAGCTGGTCCTGCGATTAGTTCACTGGAGTGTCAATCCCTTCCGCCAACCAATCCTTGCCGCCCTGCAGGAGTTTTCGGCCTAGTTGGATGTAATAATTCTTTTATCTAGAAGGAACGTCTGTAAAACTTATAATAATATATAAGATTATAAGAGTGTTTGCTTTGCCACATCGAAGGCTTGCGGGCAGGGTCCTTAAGAGAGAAAACAAAATGTATGCATTAATATTGTTGCTATTAAAGCAATATGTACGGAAGGATTATGTAGACTGAACAAATTGTTATCTGAAGATAAGTTCACGTCCATTTCTAAAACGGCTTTCAATTTGAATTTTTTAGGCTCAAGGGAAACATTTTTGATTTACTGTCCAGAGTTTTTTTTTATTTATTTTCCAACCAAAAGACAAGATTACAGTAAAATATGTCTGGCACTGACAGTTGACTCAATTCCTCTTTCAGCCATCTATGGTGATTACTTAAATTATTCCAACTCTTATCTTATCTAATATATTATAGACGCTCCTTCTATAAAGAAGAATAATGCGACCTACACTCATCCGTGGTCTGAGTCTAGTCTTGCATTTTTATTCGTGTTTTAAATTATATTAAGTTACTGGTTTTCGTGGTTTGTTCAGGTAACCCGTTCCATGCACGGATGCCGCTCGGGGAGAAAAAGTTCTTATACGCATTTGTTCTCGCATAAGGGATAAGAAAAGTGTTTTTGTTCTTATGTTTATCAGTGCATTGTAACATGTTATTGTGTTGTTTTTGTAAGTTAGAATTTGATACCTTAAGTATTATTACTATTTTACTCTTGGCCCTTTTGTCCTCTATTTCATATTGTACTGAGAATCTATGATACTAACTCTGAAGTAGAGCGTAGTGCCTTTAAGTCCATGAAGATATAAACGGAAAATGGGTTCCCTGCCGACTATGTCTTTCACTTGCACACTGGGTGCATGTATTAGAAAAGCTCCAACCGATAACAATTTGACTTTGCGCCCTCCCCCCCCCCCCCTTTCTTTCTAAACTCACCCCCCGCCAGCTTTAGATCAAAGGTTTCATCTTATTCCCGCTGATAGGAATAAATCATGCAATCGATAAACACAAAGCAGGTATAATCAATAGATTATGTATTAAGTTAAATCGATAGTTCTAAATCAAACACTTGGCGTCAACAACTAAATGGTCAGAGAAACTTCCAATCATAAAATAATAAAAATAACAAAAAAAAAAGCAATATAAGGAAAATATTCATTTCTAGTAATTAAAAGATGTTAATCTTTATACACAATATAATCAAATATAAAAAGAAAAATTCAGAAAAAAACGTTAATGTATTCCGAAAACAATTCCCTTTCTTTTCATTAAACAAAATCTCATAGTGAACTCTGCTAATCTTAATATTGTAACAATTTTTTAATAAATTTATTGCTGAACTAAAAACTTATTAAATGATCACTAAACGAAACAGGATGGGGAATAATTTGCAAGTAATAAAATATTTTCCGCAACCATTTTATGCTCGACTTCTTCCAGTTTTAAATCACGTGATCGTGACGTAACTCGAGTCATTCGTCTATTTGGTCAACGGCATCTCACACTGGGGGGCAAATCAATTGTCCAGTTTGTTCCCCACCTTTCCCCCTTCCAGATTCACGAACTTTAACCTATGTCGCCGCGTCAGATATCTGCATCGATGGTGTCACATGATGCCGGGCCCAGGTTTGATTACGCGTCAAAAAATCTCCCCCCCCCCCCCCCACAATCGCGACAGACATTGATTTATATCACTGATCGACTTGGGTACTTAAGTGATTAATCTGGTCGCTCAATATATCGATACCCCTCCCTTATCATCACCCCCTCACCCCCCACCTTCTTACCACCCCCACCCCTCTGCACACTCTGTAAAAGAATCCTACGATGGATTCAAATATTAAATTATAGTTATAAAGTTTAAGAATTTTTTTGATCTGTACTTGTTTATTTTCAAACAAAAAAATAATTGCTAAGGAGAAATAACTTAATCGATATTTAAAACACGCCGATTAAAACAAAATGCAATGCAACAATTCATAGCTCAAAGCTGATAATGCAGTATTACAGTTGACGAAATGGGGGCAATGGAAAAAAAAACAGCTTTATATCAGCCATAGAAACAAAATAAAGATCATCTTCATTTAATGTTTTTTTAAATCCTACAACGCAGTGGGTTCAATTTTCACTGTAGTGTTTTTAGTCTACGTTCAATCTCGTTGTAATGAGATATTTTGTTCATTGTATTTAACGGTGAAGCTAAACTGGAGCGCAGGGGGTCTCATGTTGTCATGTTGTCCCCTGGAGTGTGTAGGGGGGGGGGCGTTAGAACTGTGTACCACCATGTCACAGTGAAAACAGATTTAATGATTGTTTCTAAATATATGGGTATTGTCAACGAATTTTTGAATATATACAAGAAATATTCTAAATGTAAGAATAACACCAGATGACAGCCGTCTCTGATTTATCCTTGTGACTATAGCATTCACCAAAACTACTGTATTGCAGATTTGAATAGTAAAAGGTAAAATATCCCATTAGACCATATTGATCCATAGGTCCGGTGAGGCAGCGTTCATCAGTTTCTGTGGCCATGACATTCTAGGGGATTGTATGGACAGCACAATGCCCAACTCCCTTAATTATACCTCAACTAAAGTCAAGTATCTATCAGAGCTGGGTAGACTGAGGGACACCCTCCAGACCCGGGAACAAATCCTAGCCGTCACCAGGGTTCGAACTGAAGACCCTACGTACGCTAGACTAACGCGATTTAAAATTATGAGGCTCACATCGGAAATGATCAGAATTAGCGCGCGCAGACACACACACGCACACACACAAACACACACTGCACTTAGGTCTAGACAACTCTACATAACAACATTTTAAGAGAGAAAAAAATTCCAGCGATTGTCGCTTAAAAAATTTTTTTATAATAAAAATGAATAGAGTTATCTTTCCTTTTGTGCGGAACTATTGAGGCAGGCTGGAGTAACCATAGCAACGCAAGCATACATCATTAGGTAACGTTGTACGATTTGATGTAAACACACGGAAACGAAATAGAAGAAAAACAAATAACAAAAAACAAAATAAAACATTTGAAAGACGTAACCAAGGACTTCCTGGATGGACGTTGTTGACCCAAGCTTGAACTAGACGGTG
This sequence comes from Anisus vortex, assembly GCA_949126835.1. Lineage (NCBI taxonomy): Eukaryota > Metazoa > Mollusca > Gastropoda > Planorbidae > Anisus > Anisus vortex. The sequence continues at coordinate 22,295,350 of OX421492.1, read as the reverse complement.
TCACTAATCAGCTCCTGGTGTGACAAGAGTGCTACCAATGTGTGATATCGTATCTGTGTATCTTCTCTGTCAGATGACACAGGTGATAATCATTCTTAGGTGAGAAGCTGTGACACCGCTAGGTGTAAATGACCAAATTTAAAATGTGGTTTTCTTTTTAAAAAAATGCTTTTTATGCTTACTAGTTAGTTGATTTATAAACTGTTACCGTATAACACCATTTCCACTGTCATTAGTGTCATTTCCCGTTGACATTAATCCTTTTTTTCCGTCATAATTAATCACCTTTCCCGTTGCCATTAATCACCATTTTCGTTGCCATTAATCAACTTTCCCGTTAATATTTACATCTTTCCCGTTGTCATTAATAACATTTCCCGTTGTCATTAATCATCCTTTTTAGGAGTCATCGTTCTCATATTCATAGATCAAAATAAAACGTCATATTTCAATTTTCCAATAGTTTGTTAAAATTGCACGTATTAATTAATATAATTTGAACAAGGAAATAATACGTACAATAAACTCCCTGGCGGGGCCGGAATCGCACTCATTGTGGTTGTCAAATGTTTTTTTCTATATGTTTACCGTTGTTACGAATGAACTTTGCACCTAAATCGATGAATAGTGTGATTGTTTTTTAAACGATTAGTTACAGGATACCACGGGATGTTGTGACCAGTCGCCATTTACTTTGTCCGAACTTACGCTAAGAACCAATAAGGGTTAAGCCATCGCCGTAAAGTGTATAGAGTTTTAGAGATCATTGGATTAACCTAGTCAAGAAAGATACATATACATATAATTATATATATATAACCTAATACTAAAATAATATATACTGAATCGTCATAAAGAAAAGAGTGGCGACCTTTAACCTTTAACCCATGTAACTTTTACAGCCAATCAATATAAAGAAATTGTGACCAATCTTTAACCAATATATTAGAAAGAACAGTTAAATTACTTTACAAATTAAAGGGAAAAAAACACATCCATTTGCAACGACTACTGTATATACATTTATTTCTTTCCGAGTGGCAGCTGGGCATGGAATGGGTTGCCTCTACAAACCAGGAAAATCAACAACCTAAGATCATTTATAATGCAGTTGACAATGCAAAACTAGATTCAAACCTTGGATAAAAGTATAGGACGCTATAATCCACTGTTAAGCGTACCGGAAGCAATAATCCATGGATAAGCGTATAGAACGCAATAATCCACGGATAAGCGTACTGGAAGCAATACTCCACGGAAAAGCGTATAGTACGCAATAATCTACGGATAAACGTACTGGAAGCAATAATCCACGGATAAGCGTATAGAACGCAATAATCCACGGATAAGCGTACTGGAAGCAATAATCCATGGATAAGCGTAGGCCTATAGAACGCAATAATCCACGGATAAGCGTACTGGAAGCAATAATCCATGGATAAGCGTACTGGACGCATTAATCCACGGATAACCGTACTGGACGCATTAATCCACGGATAAGCGTACTGGAAGCATTAATCCACGGATAAGAGCACTGGTAGCAATAATCCATGGATAAGCGTACATGACGCATTAATTCACGGATAAGCGTATAGAACGCAATAATCTTTAGTAGGCTATATAAAGAGAGTATGTAAGATCAAGATTGACAAGTTTAGTTTCAATTGGACTTGTGCATAGATTACAAACAATGGTAATGACACTTACATCTATTAGGAATTTAGATTTTTCTCTTTAGAATTCTTCAGAATACATTATAATCCAATGATACAAAGCATGATGTTTTTTTTTATTATTTTTTTTCCATTTTATAATGTTCTCTCTAGTTTTATCAGCTATTTAAAACCAAAAACAGCACAACATCTTTCTTTAAAATTATCCCATTAGTAACAATTTAAAATGTTGTTCGTTAACAAAAAGCTTTATACAATACACTTTTATCCCAAGATAAACTTGAAATAAAAGTTCTTTTTATTTTTACATTGAAATAAAAAGTTGCGAGTAAAAAGCTTTCCCAGGGGGACTCTGACAAATTCATTGTCCAAGAGTCCAAGACACTCTTATACTTTGTTAATATAAATTGTAGGACAGTATTGTTTCAATGTTTGCGATGATTTTTCTTTAAATTTGGAAACAGATTTAATAGTCTAGCTTTTTCTAAAAAAAATGGAGATTAATTGTTATTTCTTTCCCATTTTCAGATAAATTAATATGGTGTTAGATAAAAACAACAACATGTGTCCAGATATATTTTTCAGAATGTGGCGCTTACATTGAAAGAATACTATATCTTATATCTTGTTCTATATTATAAACGCCATTTATAAAGAAGAGTGTGATATTCTTTACGTTAATCCATGTTATGAATCTAGTCTTTCATTTTCATTAGGGTCACAGAAAATGTGAATATTGTTTTTGTTTTTTGTTGGTTTGTTCAGGCAACCCATTTCATGACAGAATGCCGCTCTCTACGTCGTGCCTCTAATATCTTTTAATAAAGCGAGTCAGTGTAGCATGTAGGCTACTGCCATACAACATTAATGTCATGCTGTCCGTCATCAGTCATGTCCAGTATACTCTCTACTTAATGTATTACGATATCTTCCTAGCAGTCTTGTATTGTCTAGAAGAGCCGTTACTTATAGTAATGTAAAATAGTACTTATCTAATGCAATGCTAACAGACAGCATATTATAATAACGTCCTTAGACACCACTGTCCCTGTCTCAACTCCCCCTCCCCCATCCCCCACCCCCGACACCCACGCGAGCATCTATGTCTAATGCACGAGAAAGAGGTAAAACTTCTCGTTGGTTAAAACACGAGCTCTTGACAGGGGCGTCAACTCTCTGCACGTCTTTTGGCGGCACACACCAGACGTACAGTGCATTGAGGGAGAAACCTAAGAAACTGGGGGGGGGGGTGCGGTTGTGCGGGGGGAGGAGGGGAAGGAGAAGGTGGAGCACATAAAAAAATTAGCCCCAGCTATATACAGCCGTATTGAAATTGTGATCTGTGCCATGCCATGATCAGTGTACTAGACAGGGGGAGAGAAGCATGAATTATGCAAACGTAAAGTTGTCAAGGGAATTAACACCATGTTTTGGTCCTAAGGAAGAAAAAGGGGAAGGCTACTCAAGGATAACTCCGAATAACACATCACCTATACACTTCATATCGACATTCTGTGTTATTATGTATTTAAAATGTGTGTGTGTAGATCTATATGTGTGTGTAGATCTATGTGTTTGTGTGTGTGTCAGTAAGTGTGTTGTTATTGCCAATGTCCGTGTCAAACTTTTCTTCACATTGAGCTCTTAAAGACTCAATAATCTCCTACATAGAAATAAAAAGATCCGCTAACAACTGATACCCAGTAAAACAAAAACTCTGATGTTGTTGATGTTGTTGTTTTGTTTTAACTCATAGAAATTCTTGGGAAACCTTAGAGCGGTCTAAAATATCTTCATTTGGAACCTGATCCCAGATATAAACCAAAAATAACTCTTATAGCTATTTCTCCATTCTCTGACGTTGTTTTCTTCTTCTTCAACTTTCTATGAAGTAATTATTGAGACTTCACGACATTCGCAGCAATTCAAGCTGAAGTTTATCTTCTAATGTCTTGTTGGCGTCATTTGTTTCTGTTTCCGTATTAGTTGATTTAGTACGTGAAACCAATGAAGGAAAAACAGATTTATAGAACATAAAAATAATATGACAACAGAGATTCTGGAGGAGTGGTGGGTGTTTCATTGTTTGTCCTAGACTGTGGTAACTGTAGACTGTAGATTAGAGATGGGAATCGAATCGAACTCAAACCGCACACACAGAACTCGAAAAAAAATAAGGTAGCCATTGAATTTCCGTCATATTATTGCTTTGATCTTCTCTCATTTATCTTCATCCACCCCTCCCCTACAGTAAAGTACAGCAACTTGCATCCACCCCTCCCCTACAGTAAAGTACAGCAACTTGCATCCACCCCTCCCCCCTACAGTAAAGTACAGCAACTTGCATCCACCCCTCCCCCTACAGTAAAGTACAGCAACTTGCATCCACCCCTCCCCCCTACAGTAAAGTACAGCAACTTGCATCCACCCCTCCCCCCTACAGTAAAGTACAGCAACTTGCATCCACCCCTCCCCCTACAGTAAAGTACAGCAACTTTGTTTGTAAAGTAACAAATGGTATCATAAAATCTAAATCCTATATTTCTTTTCCCTAAATTTTTTATCGACGACACATTTCAATTCCAATCACCAATCTTTGCAATGGAAATACACGTGTTTCAAACAAAGCTCTGAGAACGAAAATATTGCGAGACCATTGACACCCAGGAGAGTATGTGTGAGCAGGTATATTATGATAATTTTATATTTACTGTGATGCCCCCCCCCCCCCCCCCCGTTCTCTACACCCCCCCTTCACTACAGTCTTTCTCCGTTGCACCACAGTAAAGCAAAATCATAGAAAGAAAAAAAAACGTCTACTGCTGCTTTTGTTGTTTTGCTTTCAAAACATGCGGTTTGGCGAAGTGATGACAATGCAATCATTTATAAATGTGGAGCTGATTGTCGAGTCTGTTATCAAAATAATCTGTTAAAGCTAGTCTAGATTAAAAAGAATACTTAAAAGCCATATTCAACGGGTGGATAATTATGAAGCGGTCAATGACAAATAGTGGCCATTGAATATTTAGGATCAGCATAAAGTGAATTAACATATTGTTAACATTCTAGGGAAAGGTGTGTTAACATATTTGAAGGAATAGTACTATTGTTGTTGTACTAGAATGGTGGGTGTAATTTAAGAATGGCCTATAAATCTGCCACACGGTGTTTATCCAAAGTCTGAATTAATCGAAAACTTTTAACATCAATAAGCTTAAGGATGAGAAAATCGATAGTATATCAAACTTATTAGAACTAACATTTTTTTTCGTATTTTGAATGTAAATATTTTAGCATAATCGGGCTAAGGTCGGTTTTAAATATAGCGAAGTACTGGGATGTTTTAATTGTGGGGCTTCCCTCCCAAACACACAAACGCAAGAGAAGAAATCTGAAATGGAAGTGTTAATTATAGAGCAACCTAAAGGAAAACAAATTAAATACAATATTGCAGTAGTAATTAAAACAACAATAAGGAGAAGAAAAAAAATGCAATACCATAATACAAATTAAATACAACTTTTCTAAATGTTTAGTCTGATTGATCTAGTCAATTTAATAATTCTATAACCGATATTTTCGAAAGTTGCGAGCGCTGGATATTCATAAGTGGGCTAATGATACTGGATCATTATAACTGATGTATTAAACATATGTTTGGCTTGATTTCATGGTGTTAATAAGCTACTATGTTAGCATCTAACACTTTTTAATACACTGTTATAAATATGGTTTTGTTATCTAATCAACGAGCGAACCACGAACACAACTCAATTGCCAACATGAATCACTCAAAACTTGGTGGCCAACGGGAATCACTTCATACACAGTGGTCTAGATGTATCACTTAATACTCAGTGGTCTAGATGTATCACTTAATACTCAGTGGTCCAGATGAATCACTTAATACTCAGTGGTCTAGATGTATCACTTAATACTCAGTGGTCCAGATGAATCACTTAATACTCAGTGGTCTAGATTAATCATCCTACAACTCAGTGGTCTAGATGTATCACTTAATACTCAGTGGTCCAGATGAATCACTTAATACTCAGTGGTCTAGATGTATCACTTAATACTCAGTGGTCTAGATGTATCACTTAATACTCAGTGGTCCAGATGAATCACTTAATACTCAGTGGTCCAGATGAATCACTTAATACTCAGTGGTCTAGATCATAGGTTCTCAACTTTTTTCGGTTCAACGCCCCCTTTTAATTTTATTTTCCGCTCATCGCCCCCCTCCCCCCCAAAAAAAACTTTAGCGCCCACTCCCCCCACACCTCTGGACGTTAAAGGGTCAATATAGTTTCCGCAATTTTGTTTAGGCCGACTAGATTTGTGTGCTTATTTATTATTATTAAAAGAACTGAAAAGGAAACATATTGTAAGAATGCATAGATCAACAAATTATCTAAACAAGAGGCAATTAGTCAGTAATTTTTGTTATATTACAAAACAGAATTTGTTTGGTATCACTATTGAATCAAATGAATATGGAACGATTCTTTGATTAAAGGGAGATAATTAACCCGTATCATTTGAGCTAATATTTCTAATGTTTCTTTTTTTTTTTCTTTTATAAAAGAATAAATGGCTTACAATTTATAGCTTTGAAATGATCAAACTGTAAAAAGTATTTGAAAATTACATAAATATTATATGACTAAATAATTTTAACGTATATTTTCAAACATTTAATTAACTACCCAGTTTGTACAATTACTAAGTATCCATTCCGATCAACGATGACCATATGACAATTATCCAGTTTCTTAACGCATAAGGACATCACAGTAAAACTGAGATCAAAATATCATTAATAATAGCAAATGTTTGGGCAACAGGGATCGGTCGGCGGAAGGGTTGGACCGCGTGTGGTGTCGTTTGACAGTGCGGTGAACTAACCATTTAACGAGCCAGCCGCACACCATAGGCCTACTCGTCTAATCGTGACCCCTAGTTGTTGAAAAAGTAGGCTACATGCGATTCATATCTCTTATTAGTATAATAATATGTAGGCCTACTGTTGGGGGATATTAGATATTTAGCATTACTTGCGTTTACATCACATTTGATCCAAAAAGTAATCAATTAAAATAGCTGAGGTGTTCAAATTATATCAGGTACGTTTGTACCGCCCACTTGCTCTTCACCGCCCCCCAATCGCCCCCAGGAATGTCAGCGCCCCCCTAAAGCTTCTCATCGCCCCCCGGGGGGCGATATCGCCCCCGTTGAGAACCTATGGTCTAGATGAATCACTTCATACTCAGTGGTCTAGATGAATCACTTCATACTCAGTGGTCTAGATTAATCACTTCATACTCAGTGGTCTAGATGAATCACTTCATACACAGTGGTCTAGATGAATCACTTCATACTCAGTGGTCTAGATGAATCACTTCATACTCAGTGGTCTAGATGAATCACTTCATACTCAGTGGTCTAGAAGAATCACTTCATACTCAGTGGTCTAGATTAATCACTTCATACTCAGTGGTCTAGATGAATCACTTCATACACAGTGGTCTAGATGAATCACTTCATACTCAGTGGTCTAGATGAATCACTTTATACTCAGTGGTCTAGATGAATCACTTCATACTCAGTGGTCTAGATGAATCACTTCATACTCAGTGGTCTAGATGAATCACTTAATACTCAGTGGTCTAGATGAATCACTTCATACTCAGTGGTCTAGATGAATCACTTCATACACAGTGGTCTAGATGAATCACTTCATACTCAGTGGTCTATATGAATCACTTCATACTCAGTGGTCTAGATGAATCACTTCATACACAGTGGTCTAGATGAATCACTTCATACTCAGTGGTCTAGATGAATCACTTCATACTCAGTGGTCTCGATTAATCACTTCATACTCAGTGGTCTAGATGAATCACTTCATACACAGTGGTCTAGATGAATCACTTCATACTCAGTGGTCTAGATGAATCACTTCATACTCAGTGGTCTAGATTAATCACTTCATACTCAGTGGTCTAGATGAATCACTTCATACTCAGTGGTCTAGATGAATCACTTCATACTCAGTGGTCTAGATGAATCACTTCATACACAGTGGTCTAGATGAATCACTTCATACTCAGTGGTCTAGATGAATCACTTCATACTCAGTGGTTTAGATGAATCACTTCATACTCAGTGGTCTAGATGAATCACTTCATACTCAGTGGTCTAGATTAATCACTTCATAATCAGTGGTCTAGATGAATCACTTCATACACAGTGGTCTAGATGAATCACTTCATACTCAGTGGTCTAGATGAATCACTTCATACTCAGTGGTCTAGATTAATCACTTCATACTCAGTGGTCTAGATGAATCACTTCATACTCAGTGGTCTAGATGAATCACTTCATACTCAGTGGTCTAGATGAATCACTTCATACACAGTGGTCTAGATGAATCACTTCATACTCAGTGGTCTAGATGAATCACTTCATACTCAGTGGTCTAGATAAATCACTTCATACTCAGTGGTCTAGATGAATCACTTCATACTCAGTGGTCTAGATGAATCACTTAATACTCAGTGGTCTAGATGAATCACTTCATACTCAGTGGTCTAGATGAATCACTTCATACACAGTGGTCTAGATGAATCACTTCATACTCAGTGGTCTATATGAATCACTTCATACTCAGTGGTCTAGATGAATCACTTCATACACAGTGGTCTAGATGAATCACTTCATACTCAGTGGTCTAGATGAATCACTTCATACTCAGTGGTCTAGATGAATCACTTCATACTCAGTGGTCTAGATGAATCACTTAATACTCAGTGGTCTAGATGAATCACTTCATACTCAGTGGTCTAGATGAATCACTTCATACTCAGTGGTCTAGATGAATCACTTCATACTCAGTGGTCTAGATGAATCACTTAAAACTCAGTGGTCTAGATGAATCACTTAATACTCAGTGGTCTAGATGAATCACTTAATACTCAGTGGTCTATATGAATCACTTAATACTCAGTGGTCTAGATGAATCACTTCATACTCAGTGGTCTAGATGAATCACTTCATACTCAGTGGTCTATATGAATCACTTCATACTCAGCGGTCTAGATGAATCACTTAATACTCAGTGGTCTAGATGAATCACTTCATACTCAGTGGTCTAGATGAATCACTTCATACTCAGTGGTCTATATGAATCACTTCATACTCAGCGGTCTAGATGAATCACTTAATACTCAGTGGTCTAGATGAATCACTTAATACTCAGTGGTCTAGATGAATCACTTCATACTCAGTGGTCTAGATGAATCACTTCATACTCAGTGGTCTAGATGAATCACTTCATACTCAGTGGTCTAGATTAATCACTTCATACTCAGTGGTCTAGATGAATCACTTCATACTCAGTGGTCTAGATGAATCACTTCATACTCAGTGGTCTAGATTAATCACTTCATACTCAGTGGTCTAGATGAATCACTTCATACTCAGTGGTCTAGATGAATCACTTCATACTCAGTGGTCTATACGAATCACTTCATACTCAGTGGTCTAGATGAATCACTTCATACTCAGTGGTCTAGATGAATCACTTAATACTCAGTGGTCTAGATGAATCACTTCATACTCAGTGGTCTAGATGAATCACTTCATACTCAGTGGTCTATATGAATCACTTCATACTCAGCGGTCTAGATGAATCACTTAATACTCAGTGGTCTAGATGAATCACTTCATACTCAGTGGTCTAGATGAATCACTTCATACTCAGTGGTCTATATGAATCACTTCATACTCAGCGGTCTAGATGAATCACTTAATACTCAGTGGTCTAGATGAATCACTTAATACTCAGTGGTCTAGATGAATCACTTCATACTCAGTGGTCTAGATGAATCACTTCATACTCAGTGGTCTAGATGAATCACTTCATACTCAGTGGTCTAGATTAATCACTTCATACTCAGTGGTCTAGATGAATCACTTCATACTCAGTGGTCTAGATGAATCACTTCATACTCAGTGGTCTAGATTAATCACTTCATACTCAGTGGTCTAGATGAATCACTTCATACTCAGTGGTCTAGATGAATCACTTCATACTCAGTGGTCTATATGAATCACTTCATACTCAGTGGTCTAGATGAATCACTTCATACTCAGTGGTCTAGATGAATCACTTCATACTCAGTGGTCTAGATGAATCACTTCACACTCAGTGGTCTAGATGAATCACTTCATACTCAGTGGTCTAGATGAATCACTTCACACTCAGTGGTCTAGATTAATCACTTCAAACTCAGTGGTCTAGATGAATCACTTCATACTCAGTGGTCTAGATGAATCACTTCATACTCAGTGGTCTAGATGAATCACTTCATACTCAGTGGTCTAGATTAATCATCCTACAACTCAGTGGTCTAGATGAATCACTTCATACTCAGTGGTCTAGATGAATCACTTAATACTCAGTGGTCTAGATGAATCACTTCATACTCAGTGGTCTAGATGAATCACTTCATACTCAGTGGTCTATATGAATCACTTCATACTCAGTGGTCTAGATGAATCACTTCATACTCAGTGGTCTAGATTAATCACTTCATACTCAGTGGTCTAGATGAATCATCCTACAACTCAGTGGTTTAGATGAATCACTTAATACTCAGTGGTCTAGATGAATCACTTCATACTCAGTGGTCTAGATGAATCACTTCATACTCAGTGGTCTAGATGAATCACTTAATACTCAGTGGTCTAGATGAATCACTTAATACTCAGTGGTCTAGATGAATCACTTCATACACAGTGGTCTAGATGAATCACTTAATACTCAGTGGTCTAGATGAATCACTTAATACTCAGTGGTCTAGATTAATCATCCTACAACTCAGTGGTCTAGATGAATCACTTAATACTCAGTGGTCTAGATTAATCACTTCATACTCAGTGGTCTAGATGAATCACTTAATACTCAGTGGTCTAGATGAATCACTTAATACTCAGTGGTCTAGATGAATCACTTAATACTCAGTGGTCTAGATGAATCACTTAATACTCAGTGGTCTAGATGAATCACTTAATACTCAGTGGTCTAGATGAATCACTTAATACTCAGTGGTCTAGATTAATCATCCTACAACTCAGTGGTCTAGATCTAGATGAATCACTCACAGCTCAGTGGTCTAGATCTAGATGAATCACTCACAGCTCAGTGGTCTAGATAAACAACCCCAGTTTTTACACCTGAAATAGAAAAAAGTAAAGTACTTAATTAAGTTTGAGAAAAAACTAGATTGAATGATTCTAGGTTTTGTTGGGTTTCATCAAACTCTTAACACGGTCGTAAGTTATTTGTATGTGTGTGTGTATGTGTGTGCATTATTTTTTCTTCTTATAATAAACAGGGGAGCAAAAGTTAAAAACCAAGTCAGTTAGTTGAATGGAACATAAACTTTGGAAAATGGGGGTGGGGGAAGAATGACAGAAAAGATAAGGATGAGGAAGAAAGGGGAAAGGAAGAGAGAGAGAGAGAGAGAGAGAGAGAGAGAGAGAGAGAGAGAGAGAGAGAGAGAGAGAGAGAGGTAGCAGAGAGAGTGGAAATGAAGGAGTCTGACTTGACAGTTGTAGAGATAAGGCCAGGTGCACACCAACAGGAGCCTTGCTGGAGACTTGAAAAGAGTTGGGGTTTTTTTTTGTGGAGGTAGTGAAAGTTTGGATCAGTAGAAGGATGACCAGGCGATAACGGTTGCTAGGTTACATAGCAAGGCTGTAGGGGGGGAGGTGGAAGGTGGGCTAACCTTGTCCTGAGATAAGATGACGAATCGGATGACGTAATGATGGAGCTGCAGATATGAAATGCCTGGTGACGAGAGAATGGTTCACTCATTAGCTAGATATCCACTGCTCAGCCCGTTGGGCACGAGGCCAAATGTGGCCTAGAACAATAATGAAAGTTTCTGTGAAGTAAAGTTTTTAAACATGATTTTGAATAAGTAAAAAAACAACAACACTTAAAAGTAAATTGTTCACTCAAATCATAAATCAAAAATTTAGTCTGAGACTTGGACTAACAGTTTTAGATCGTGATGGAAAACATTACAGAGGATAATTTAATCTATTATCAGTATTGACACTGGTGGCATTGATAGAAATATATATCAGATATAAAAAACAACGTAAGGCATTATTATTGGCATTATTAGTTATTATAAGAATAGGAAGGTTTGTTATCATAGTCGGCTATGAGCCTGATATGCAGTGTAAATAAGGAGGGGAAGAAATTAACAATAATTAGGGAATTAATAAAAAAAAAATAGTTTTGTTTTAGATATTTTGTGAAGATGTTTTTATCATATAATTTACAATTATGTAAATAATTTAGGCCTACAGACAGCCCAATTTATATGAGATACGCTAATTACCTAATTAAGAAAAACAGTTTGTTTGTTATGTGTCATATGCAATCAATGTTGTTGTTGATGTATTCTTTAACTGAACGAAGTCAGCCGATATTGACATGGCTACGATAAACAGCTTGAATCATTGTAAAGATTTGAATCGTATAATGGTTCAGCCAACGTTCTAGCGAACACAATAAATTATTTGTTTAAAAAAATTCAGCCACAAATATTTCTTTTATTTTTAGTATCTTTGCCCTTTTGATTAATTGGCTACTAACGCAGTACTGAAATTTCTAGTTATGAAAATAACCCCAGTGAAAATTAGTTTTATTCTGCACAATCTGTATTGCCCTGGCTCTACATTCGTCATTGTCCAATAGTTGTCTTGATTTTGTAAGCTTCGCGAATAGCAGTTCGGACACAGTGAATGAAAAAAAAAAGTTTCCCATTATCGGTTGCTCGTTCGATTTACGTGAAGGGCAGTAAATCCGTTCGGACAATCATTTGCCCCCCCCCCCCCCCCCCCCCCCTTAGGCAATTTTTAAATTTTCTTTTCGGTTGTGCTTCCATCTTTATTTACAGACAGAGCCATTAGCCTTAACGTTTTGTTTACAACTGTCAATATTTTACACAAATTATTATTATTATGATGATAATTTTTCACATAAAATTACGCATTGGGGAATTACGAAAACAAGACCTGGTTAAAATAATATTTAATCTCACACAGCGGATTTTTTTTTAAATCTCGAAAAAAAAAATTTCCCCCGATATCTGATTACTATCTTTATCTCTACCTTAGCGCTTCCTCTCTCTTGTCTTTTTTTCTTACTCTTCTTCCTCTTTGTAATCTTCCCTCCTTTTTCTCTTAGACCTTCACATTTTCTCTCTCTCTCTCTCATTCTATATATATATATATATATATATATATATATATATATATATATATATATATATGCCTATATATATAATCTATACACAGTACTTTATAAGAATGACATAAATCTAAACGTATTCTCCCCCTTGCCTCTCTAATTACGCAAGTTGTCGTTCTTTGATTTGATTTCTCCCCCCTATCTATTCATTTACTTCTTTAGCCAACTACATTCCTTAGGCTGGTATATTTTTTTTCTATTGAGTTCCCACAAGTTGCCATCATAACACAAGTCCCCATGAACTTCTTGGTCAATCGGCTAGCAGTTGATGGATCAGCCAAGATAGCCGGGCCAGCCATGTCATCAATTTACCCAACGTTTGCCCATCAATTTCCTTAGCCTTTCCTGGTTTTCTCGGCTCCAGACTCAGGTTACTGTGGACCTTATCTACGACCTACCGTCTCTCCTTCCGAAAGTACCAATAAGGACAAGCAGCTTAAAGCCATCGTCTATGGTGTGGAGAGTTTTTAGCGGTAGGAGTTTTTAGGGGTGGGGCGGTGGTTGGGGAGGGGGCGACTGAAGGGCGATAATCAATGACTTTTTATTATCAAAATACATTTGTGAAGTGACATAACTTCTCTTGTCCCTCTGTTACTGTCTCTTATTTAATTATCCTTTTGATTCAGATTTTTTTCCTTTAATATAGCTAAAATAATAGGGAAAAACTTCCAATCGTTTGAATACCATATTATATCACCAGAGTGAATCAATAACTGAATTAAGTGAATTGCAATAACGCACAGGCATTAGTTGAAGTACAGCAGTAAAACAATATAAAACAAAACACACCAGTGGAACACTATATAACAATACACACCAGTTGAACACCATATAACAATACACACCAGTTCAACACCATATAACAATACACACCAGTTCAACACCATATAACAATACACACCAGTTCAACACCATATAACGAAACACACCAGTGGAACACCATATAACAATACACACCAGTGGAACACCATATAACAATACACACCAGTGGAACACCATATAACAAAACACATTTAGAACACCATATAACAGAACACACCAGTAGAACACCATATAACAAAACACACCAGTGGAACACCATATAATAAAACACACCAGTTGAACATCATATAACAAAACACATTTAGAACACCATATAACAGAACACACCAGTAGAACACCATATAACAATACACACCAGTTGAACACCATATAATAAAACACACCAGTTGAACATCATATAACAAAACACATTTAGAACACCATATAACAGAACACACCAGTAGAACACCATATAACAGAACACACCAGTAGAACACCATATAATAAAACACACCAGTTGAACACCATTTAACAAAACACACCAGTTGAACACAAAATACACGAATACAAGACGAAACACATCCCATCAACACACTTACACCAACAAAACACCCAAACCACAGTTCCCTGGTCTGCCAAGATGGCAGACGCACGACCAGATAAGGCGTTATGAATTTTGTCAAACGGAAATGAACATCTCCACGGTCGTAGGTTTTTTTCTTTTTTTTCTTCTTTTACTGGCCAGTAAAATGGAGTCTCGATGGAGTCACGAGCCAGTTCTGTTTGTCTAGTGTTAGTACGCCTGCGGATCCGAGAGCTGGGTCAGTACCCAACATGGCGGCAATACCTAACATGGCAACCGTACCCAACATGGTCGCCGTACCAAACACTGCGACTGTACTCAAATTGTTCACTGTACCACCACACGTTGCGGCTGTACCCAATAATAAATATGGTGGTTGTGCTCAAGATGACGACTGTACTGCCTTCTCAGGCTTTTATTTGTAGCAGGAATTAAAAAAAAAAGAGTACAGAAGACACGTGACTTGACATGACCTCAACGAAAACACTGACGTCACGCTCAGTTTGGAATCTTTCTTAAGACTTATGACTTTGTAACTTTTGATAGTCAATGGTTCTATCGTCTTACTTGTATTGTTAATCCGTTCCATCAGGAGACAATCATGTAAGCTGAGAGCGCATTTAATATACAACTCAGGGCTGTGGAGTCGGAGTCGGAGTCGAGGAGTCGGAGTCGGAGGAAATTTGGGTACCTGGAGTCGGAGTCGGAGTCGGCAAAAAATGCACCGACTCCGACTCCTACTAAATTTAGATTGGAAAAAGACAGGGCTTCATTTATTTTAAACAACCGATCAATAGGCCTACATACATTTGTGATGAGAAAGTAAAGTATCTGTTTCTTCCTCTAAGTCCCCATCCCTCAAGATCCTATCCCTATTGTCATACTATAGCGGGTCGACACACAAAAAAAGTCTTTTGAACTAATTTGAAATGCGTCATTAGACTGGGCGTCATATAGTCTGCACGGCGCTGGTATTGATGACGCTATACAAGTGCCCAAATTACTAATTACCATTAACATTGTTTGTAATGATTTCAAATGCTAGGACATGGGACGCGCGG
Organism: Anisus vortex; assembly: GCA_949126835.1. Classification (NCBI taxonomy): domain Eukaryota; kingdom Metazoa; phylum Mollusca; class Gastropoda; family Planorbidae; genus Anisus; species Anisus vortex. The sequence goes on along the minus strand of OX421492.1, from coordinate 22,279,900 downwards.
TTTTCTCTGAATGCTAAACACTGCCTTAGTAGGCTATAGGCCTAGGCCATAGGTCCTAAATAAAACGCATCTTAAGCTACTAGTGTACAAGCATACCTTTATAAGAGGCCTAGAGAGGCTTTTACATATTTACGATTCTTTCCATAATGTAATTTGCGTTCAATAGGCCTACAAAAAAAATGTCGTCTTTTCGACTTATAAATGCGTTACGCACACAACGCACAATTAGGAGCGGCAATCAGTGGCGTATTTAGGCATGTTCCACATGTGCCATTGGAACAGGGCCCCCACACAAAAGGGGCCCCCACACATCCCAAAAAGAAATGTTTTAGTGACATCCCCATATTTCGTTGAAAATGTAAAATAAAATTCATTTATTCCCATACAATTTAAAGCGCTACAGTTCAACCAAGCTACGTGCATCATAAAATGTATGATTGTACAGACTGTAATATGAATTAACGGCCCTTTTCTGAGGTAGGCCCTATGTGGAAGGCAGACCACGAGGGGCCCCACATAAATTTGGGAACAGGGCCCCCACATAAATTTAGGAACACGGCCCCCACAATTTTAAATACGGCCCTGGTGGCAATATTTATACTTTTCATAGTGTTGTGTTCTGCTTAGGGATGTTAAACGAAAACCGGAATACCGGATTCCGGTTTTGAAACCGAAAACCGGTTTTGGTTTTCAAAACACCGCGTCTGTGCTTTATTATTAACGGCACTATTAAATACATATTCTTTCGATTCTCTTTCAACACATTTTTTACAAGTTATCATAAATATATGCCTCTTCAAATGCTTCTTAATATTATGGTCAACGATAATCGGTAATTTGATTATCACTATTGAAAAATTGAAAGCTATTACCGGTTTTAATCAATTAGCCCAGATTTTTTTAGTTCTACAGAATTTTATTGTAAAGAGTACAAAATCATATTGTATTCATACAAATCAACCCCCTGAATGCCCTGCAAACACTAATTAATTAAGTTTGAAGTATTTTTCAAATATACCTACAAAACTACGCACATTTGGCTGTTCCGGCATGTGACTTGTGACATTGCGCGGGTGGGGGGAGGGGGAAACCGAAATCCGATTTTCAACCGGTTTTGTAGAACCGATAACCGGTTTTAACATCCCTAGTTCTGCTGTTAGGGGGCCCGTGAATATTTAAAATTAAATACAGTAAATCCCAGCCAGTAGTCCTGTAGTAATGACATGTAGATGTATGTTGCCTTTCTTTCCTTCAAGGAATGTACAAAATACATTCGCATATTAATACAGAGGAGTCGGAGTCGGGGAGTCGGAGTCGGAGTCGGAGTCGGAAGTAAAAGAAAATGAGGAGTCGGAGTCGGAGTCGGAACATTTATCTACCGACTCCGCAGCCCTGATACAACTAAGAACACGGATGTAGGGCTAATCTCAAGGCTAAGAAATATATAGCTAATTGATGATTTAAAAACTTTACAAACATAGGACAAATCAAATAAATGAAGCATTAACCGACCTAACATATTAAGTAGGACAGTAGGGCTCTAAAGCAGGGGCCTCAAATGAGGATGAAGGCAGGTGCCTTTTTAACACTTAAGAGATGTGTCAAGGGCCGCACCCCCCCCCCCCCCCCCACCCCCCAACAACCCGACCCTTGTAAATCGGCTCCGTGACTATAAACAGTATTGTGAAAATAAAAAAAACATGGATTAGAAATAATTTCTTTACTCACAAATTTCGTATTGAAACTGCTATCATGATTTTTTTTTTACACCCGGGCCACTATGAAGTCGATCAGACAGTGTTTGGGGTGGAGAGTGAGACTCAAAGTATAAAGATTGCATCTATTAATAAATTACAATTCAGATAGTTTATTTGTGATACTGGCGGCCTGGTAAAATGCCCTGTGGAGCTGGATGTGTCCCGCTGGTCTAAAACATGTTTAAATAATGATTTTAAATAATATTATATATTTTTCTTAGTGGAACAAGATGTCTGTGACGTAAATTTCTTTACGAAACTTGTTTATTGAAATGTTTTTTAAACAAGAAGAAAAACTGTGTTTACGCTACTGACCTTTAAAAAACAATGCATAGAGCCCCACTCAATGAATTAATGAGTGCTGAGTGAGGTAGCGGAAATTAGCTAGCCGACATTTTACGGCTCCTACACTGATCAATATAAGCGAGTTATACAATTAACAAGAAAACCATAAAAACGAAGTTTTTATTATACTCCCTTTATTTGCAAACTAAGTTTACCATCATGTAATTAAATAATTGATTGACTACTGCAAATGAAACGTACAGAAAAAATATCTGTGTCGCAAATCTCAAAAAATATCTCCTTACTCCGTATGAATTGTTCTAAAAATAATCTTAGCGCATAATTTTTTTTTCTAGGTTTGCGCCGAAAAACTATAAAAAGTTGCACAGGTATTTTTAAAGTGAAACCAAATTTTTTCTTATACTTTCCTTTTAAGAAATAATATTGTCATAAGTGTAGTATTATTAAGTTGTTTTAACAGAAAATTTGATAGGATGTATTGTTAGGCGCCACAAGTCTGCTGTCCAAATTTCAGCTCGATCGGACTAAGGGAACTGGTCGAAAAATCGAAGCCAATTTTTGCACCATTGCAGACAGACAGACAGAAGATGCAACTTAAAATAAAGGGAGTAAAAACAAGAAAACCGTAAAAACGAAGTTTTTATTATACTCCCTTTATTTGCAAACTAAGTTTACCATCATGTAATTAAATAATTGATTGACTACTGCAATTGAAACGTACAGAAAAAATATCTGTGTCGCAAATCTCAAAAATATCTCCATACTCAGTATGAATTGTTCTAAAAATAATCGTAGCGCATAATTTTTTTTTTTCTAGCTTTGCGCCGAAAAAGTATAAAAAGTTTCACAGGCATTTTTAACGCGAAATCAAAATATTTCTTATACATTCCTTTTAAGAAATGAATATTGTCATAAGTGTAGTATTATTAAGTTGTTTTAACTGAAAATTTGATAGGATGTATTGTTAGGCGCCACAAATTTGCTGTCCAAATTTCAGCTCGATCGGACCACGGGAAGTGGTCGAAAAATCGAAGCAAAGTTTTGCACCACGCACGATTGACGGACGATTGCAGACATTGCAACTTAATATAAAGGGAGTAATAATAATTTTTTTTTTCTACACTTGCGCCGAAAAACTATAAAAAGTTGCACAGACATATCTCTTATACTTTCCTTTTAAGAAATGAATATTGTCATAAGTCGCAAATCTCAAAAATATCTCCATACTCAGTATGAATTGTTCTAAAAATAATCTTAGCGCATAATTTTTTTTTTCTAGCTTTGCGCCGAAAAAGTATAAAAAGTTACACAGGCATTTTTAACGCGAAATCAAAATATTTCTTATACATTCCTTTTAAGAAATGAATATTGTCATAAGTGTAGTATTATTAAGTTGTTTTAACTGAAAATTTGATAGGATGTATTGTTAGGCGCCTTAAATCTGCTGTCCAAATTTCAGCTCGATCGGACCACGGAAAGTGGTCGAAAAATCGAAGCCAATTTTTGCACCACGCACGATTGACGGACGATTGCAGACATTGCAACTTAAAATAAAGGGAGTAAAAAAAGGAATGGACATCAATTGATTAAAATACAATTATTATACGTCAAAAAGGCTAAATAATTAGCAGATTTAGCTCACGTTGCAGCCTCTTGAGCTCCACAATTGTAGAAAAGTCGTTTGTAAAATGCCAGAAATTTTTCTGAATAAAGGTTTGTCTTGGTTTTATTCCAGTTTTGTTATTTATTTAGATTTGTGTCTTTAATTTAATTTTAAATTTTATAGCTTAAGTATATAAGATAAGATAAGATTGCTTTATTGATCCAAATGAATGGAAAATTGACTTGATTACATAAATTCCGTTTTTCAGCATACCTAAAACAATATTAAAGAACCATTTGTACTCAAACACAATAGACATTCACGCACACTATCATACCATTTATCATACAAGAAAAAAAGTAGGCCTATTATTTAGGAGTCAGCTATTGAGCCATCGTATTTCCTGGCTGAAAGGTGATTCTTTTGAAAGAGTCTTACTGACAGTGGAACAAAAGAGTTCTTAAATCTCTCTGTTCTTGCCCTTATGGAAAGAAGCCGACCACTTCGACTAGATATTATGTAGCTATCATGAAGCGGGTGTGCATGATCTTGGAGCATTTTATCAATCATAGACAGGCACCTTGAACTGAAAATATCCGCAAGAGATGGTAATTCTGTCTGTGTAGTACGAGAGGCTTTGTTTATTAGGCGGTCTATCCGATGTTTGTTCAATGTGGTGGTATTACCATACCAGCAGGTGATTGCAAAGGTTATGATGCTACCAACAGTCGCCGAGTAAAATAGATTCATAATGGTTTTCTCTATGTGAAATATTTTTAGTTTATTAAGACAGAAAAGTCGTTGGTGCATTTTCTTACAAAGGATTTGGCAGTGGTCAGACCAAGTCAGTTTGTCAGTAATTGTGACGCCAAGATATTTATATTGCGAGACTTGATCTATTATTTGGTTGTTTATGTGCAAATCAGTCAGCTTGCGTTTCTCCTTCCGGAAGTCTACAATCATTTCTTTCGTTTTTGTGATGTTCAATATCACCTATTAGGAAGTGATAGTCACTTAAAATAATTGTACAGGGCATATAAGTTTTATATATCAGTGATGGGACTTAAATATGGCTGTCGCTTGGAACCAAGCATTTGTTTCCGTGCTAAACCATTATTTTTTTATAAATCATTGGTTTACGCCGTCAGGTTGCCATAGCAACAGGAAGGACAACTCATAAAAGTCCATATTTTATTGCTCACTTCTATAAGTCGTTTAAACTCTTGGGCCATTTGTTGTTCTTTAACATTAGTAGTAGACAATTGCCCTTACGTAGTTGCCCTTACGTAGTTGCCCTTACGTAGTTGCCCTTACGTAGTTGCCCTTACGTAGTTGCCCTTACGTAGTTGCCCTTACGTAGTTGCCCTTACGTAGTTGCCCTTACGTAGTTGCCCTTACGTAGTTGCCCTTACGTAGTTGCCCTTACGTAGTTGCCCTTACGTAGTTGCCCTTACGTAGTTGCCCTTACGTAGTTGCCCTTACGTAGTTGCCCTTACGTAGTTGCCCTTACGTAGTTGCCCTTACGTAGTTGCCCTTACGTAGTTGCCCTTACGTAGTTGCCCTTACGTAGTTGTATCATTGTCTATCTGTATCTTAACTTATATATTACAGACGCTCCTATTTTACAGATTATTGCGTCCTAAGCTAAACCGTATTCTGAGTCAAGTCTTGCATTTTTATTAGTGTTTTAAATTATGTTAAGTTACTAGTTTGGGCAACCCATTCCATGCACAGATGCCACTCCGGAAGTAAAAGTACTTATACGCATTTGTTCTCGCATAAGGGATAAGAAAAGTATTTTTGTCCGTATTTTTATCTGAGCATTGCAACATATATTGTTATTGTGTTGTACTTCTAAGATATAATCGAATGCCTTAATGATACTTTATTATTTGCCCTCCTGTCCTCTAGTGCTTCTAGGTTGAGTGATTTAACTATTGGTTTTACTCTTGTCAGTTTTGAATATTTGCTATATCTTTGTGCCCTTCTGTCTTTCTCCGTTCTTGACATGTCTTTTTCTTTATCTTTTTTTTTCTTTTCCTTTATCATTCTTTCTTTCTTTCTCCCTTTTTTTCTCACTCCCTTTTTCTAAATAAAGTTATAAGAAGACACCAATATCTAGACTATATGCGACTACTGATTAAACAAAAAATCCACAAATAATTATAATTGTCTCGCCTGGTAAGGTCATGAGTACACGATAAACCCACATTTTAAAATTGACGATTGATACGCCTTTTCATGGATGACGTCACGTGCAAGTAGACTGTACTGAAGTTTGACAGTTTTAAAATATATCGATTCATTGAACCCCCCCCCCCCCTTGACCTTCTCGCCTGTGGGAAGATTACCAACAGTCTTGGAGTTTCTTTACTAAATTTAATATCGGTGTGAATCTAGGATTGTAAGATCCTGTCTGTCTAAATGTATGACTGAGTCTCTCTGAGTGTATAAACAGACTATAATGTATCTTACTATATACATTTTGGGTTTAGGCTTTCGGTGAGCGTAATGCCAGTACGTATATAGCTATAAAAATATAGAATTGTTTCAATAGAAAATATAGTTGTAGAACATATCCTTATTATATAGTAGAAAATATAGTACTGTTAGACATAAAACCTGGAAACTGAGCAAACTGAGCTTGCTAAAATGTTAATAGCACGGGCAGAACCCCTCTGCAATAGACAACCATTTCCCCTGACCTGTTTGTAAAAATATAACTATAATATCTAAAGAAAATATCTTGCCAGTAGAAAAAGATATTTGTTACAACTGATAGTTGTGTTACTGTGCAAAAGAAACTGAGAAAAGAATACATTTTAATATGGGCGTATTTTCAGCAGGATGTTGAGATTGAATTGTAAACTTTTTATGTTGTAAATGATATTGATTTTGTCGTTAAAAAAAGGTGTTTGTGTACGGGTAGAGACACAGATAAAATACACTTCTAAACAACAACACAGAAGACTTAAATCGATTTATCACATCAGTCTGTAACATAAGATAAGAAAATTTAAGGCTAGACTCAAACAACAATAAGCGTACAACGCAGTAATCTTTTGTATAGAAGGAGCATCTGTAACTATGTAGCCTACACTAGGGTATGTAAATAGTATGAGGGTGTAGAGTGTAGAGAGACCTAAAATACACATCGTGGCAAATGTAAATATAATATATTCAAATAATATCCCAGTGGGCACACAACGTGGAAACCACGAAAAACGTGGAAACAACGAAAAAACGTGGAAACCACGAGAAACATAGAAACCACGAAAAAACGTAGAAACCACGAAAAAACGTAGAAACCACGAAAAAAGTGGAAACCACAAAAAACGTGGAAACCACGAAAAAACGTGGAAGCGACGAAAAAACGTAGAAACAGCGAAAAAACGTAGAAACAGCGAAAAAACGTAGAAACAACGAAAAAAACGAAGAAACAACGAAAAAACGTGAAAACCACGAAAAAACGTGGAAATAACGAAAAAACTTGGAAATCACGACAAAAATTGTAAAAAAACGAAAAAACGTAGAAACCACGAAAAAACGTAGAAACCATGAAAAAACGTGAAAACCACAAAAATACGTGGAAACCACAAAAATACGTGGAAACAACGCTTTTTTCCCCATCGGTACGAAGTGGTGTGCTCGATGGGATCATCATTGATTTAATTACGACTTCTTTAAGCGAGGTCATGATCTGGGCTCATCCTTATGTACCTGTAACTTTGTAGATCATTTCGTTTCTGACAATATTGTACACAGTCAATGAAGCGGACACTGTTAAGGTAGATAAACGATCTATCGGCAACTTTGACAATCTATATGGTCCTGCACAAAACCCTATCGACAGCTTTGAACAGATTGCTCAAGGGGTAGGCTCAGCTACAGATATTTTTTTTTAAAATTGTTGGCTGAAGGACATTGCCAGAAAGATACACATACACACACAGACAATTAGAACATCAACCAATAGTTGAAGACCAACATTGCATAATAATCTCTCTAGAATGAATCTGCAGACATCTGAGCGTCAAGAAAGTGATTAGAAGTCGAAGAGACACCCGTAAGTTCTCTAAATGAAGCTTAATGCTTTGAACATATTTCAGCTCACAATTTCAAAAGTCAAAACTTAAGTAAGGAAAAAGATGAATGTCAATGCAGCATGTAATCCATGTCTGATTTAAGAAAAAAAAAGATTCACTCAAATTTTATTTGCGTTATGTTAAATAGTCTAATCAGAATACACACTCATTGGAGAATCTGGAATTTGAAGACTGACGCCCAAAATCTGTATGGTGTTAAGTCAAATGAACTGAAAACTAATCTTTATAAAAAGTAGATTCAACTGCGACCTAATACCTTTATATACAAGTAAAGGAGGAAATAGGCATTTAAAAAAATATTTGCCGTAGTGTCCCAATTCATTATAAAACTAGTAATTGCCACACTGTCACAAATGATTTTAAAACAAGTAGCCACATTGCCACACATCATTTTAAAACAAGTAGCCACACTGTCACAAATCGTTATAAAAACGTGTTACCACATTGTCACAAATCACTTACATAAATAGAATTACTTTTCCATCCCCCCTCCCCCTGTTCAATCCCCACAGGAATCGATTATTCTCTTTTTATTCCCGTGAGCCCACCTTCGGCTGTTCTTGATTAGTCAACATATTCGATATTGTGTCTCCTAATCAAACATACGATACTGACTAGTGAGTATTTAACATGGCGATGGATAAAAAAGGACGTCCCAGAGATTTCAATCTAATTCCTTGGCTCTGTGTTGACGTTCTCTTGGCTAGAATTAGACGATAATGTGCCGACTCTTGCCTGCTGTGGCGGTTCTCTTGCCTGCTGTGGCGGTTCTCTTGCCTGCTGTGGCGGTTCTCTTGCCTGCTGTGGCGGTTCTCTTGTCTGCTGTGGCGGTTCTCTTGCCTGCTGTGGCGGTTCTCTTGCCTGCTGTGGCGGTTCTCTTGCCTGCTGTGGCGGTTCTCTTGCCTGCTGTGGCGGTTCTTCAGTTATTTATTTTTACCCCCTCCCCGTCCCTCCCCTTGTTTCACCAATTCACACAAATACCTACCGCGCTATAACAATGGCATGACGACGTGGAATACAAATTTTATAGGCATGCAGCATCAAATACAAATGTCGACGACTCTTCTTAGTAATATTGAAAATATATTGAAATCTACTGGCTTATAGCTGGTCATTACTATAAGTCTTGTTACCTACACCAGGGGTCGGCAACCTTTTGCTAACCTTGTGCCAAACTAGGATTGCTAAATCATTCAGCGTGCCAACAGCCTGAAAGTCAACCTGCTCTATTATATTTTTTTAAAGTTATTTTTATATGACAATTAATTTAACTCCGTAGCAAGACCAAGGCCACAAGAAAAGGGGATAATGTACAGAGAAAATCGTTAAAACGTCTTATATTTAATACAAAATAAACGTGTTTGTGATTATCATCCTTTTTTTTCTTTTGCAGTTACATCAAATACAATATTTTATTTCTAAACTTTCACATTCAATAGTAATTAATGTCTAAACATTATCATTTGATAGTGAATATGAGTATCTAACACGTGCAATTAATTATTATATTTTGATCTCAGTTGAACTGGGAATTTCTTTAAACTTTAATGTGTTTAAGACCCAAATATTTGAATAGAAATTATCCTTAAGAGAAATAAGTACGTTGTAGTCATACAAACTGAGCAGTTAATGTAATGTTTGAAAATATACATATAAATTCTTCGGTCAAATAATATTTATATAATTTTGAAATATTTTTTACAGTTTGACCATTATTTCAAAGTTATAAAGTGTAAGCCTTTTATTGTTTTATAAAAGATAACAAGAAACACATTCAAAATATTAGCGCAAATAAAACTGGTCACTTATATCTTTTTATTTAAAAAAACGTGTCCACATTTGATTCATTAGTGATGCCGAACAATTTATGTTTTGTAATATAAAAAATATTATGGACTAATTATTATTTCTTTATATAAATCCAACATTATGATATTTATTACAAGATTTAATTATTAGAGGATAAAAATAATTTACGTCAAACAATTGTAAAAAAAACATTTCCTGCATTAATTGTTTGTCCATTTAAGGAGTTTATATTTTAAATATTCATAATTACAGAAATTGCATAATCTTATATTTATTAAATTAATCATACACATAAATGTGTTTTATAATTGCTTATATTTATGTTTCATTAAAGAAGATGAGCACAAAAACTATTTTAAATGTAATTTGTAATTTATTATGTGTCTGTATCAATTAATGAGCGCCTTGTCTTGAATGCTAGTCGCTAATTGTATAATGTCCGATACAAACTTAGTTCTGAGTGGTCAAAAGTAAGTGACCTCTTTGTATGCTTAAAACAGTTTTCATGTGCGATAAAAACTGTTGTTGTAAATGTGTAATTTGAACCAAAAGCTGAAAATAAAAGAGCGAATGCCTAGCAGTTGAGAACATCAGACGACTTTCCTAAGCAGCTTCCGTCCAGATTTTTTCCGCAAATGGTCATATTTGGATGCTCATTTTTTTTAATATTTCAAATTCAACTTGCTGCATTTTAAAATCGCCAATATCCCTCCACTTAAAAAAAAAGATATGCATCTAAGAAAGTTGTAGTAATATCAAACCAGTTAGGCTTGATGTGGTATGATAAAATGAGTCCTTCAATTTAAAAGTCTTGCTTTTGATTAGAAATTCCGCCTTGAGTGCTTCGATGCACTTCTGAAAAAGCCCAAATATATATCTTAATATATGTCTTAATATAGGGTTACATGTAGTTAAATGTTTTGAAATTTAACTGCAAGATATGTCCAGTTTCAATGCATATACATTCCAGTGGTCCTTGTAAATGCAAGTTCAACTCACTTAAATGTGTCGCTGTGTCATTCAGAAACATCAGCTTCGACAGTCAGTTTTCCTCATTCAGAACCGGAATTTTTTATTTTTTTATCAATTAAAAAAACTCTTGAAGGTCTTTCGCATACCATTGTTAATCGGTCTGCGTGCCAAGTTTGACACGCGGGCCTTAGAATGCCGACCCCTGACCTAGACAACATATTTTTCCAACACACCTATTCCGATGTTGTTTTCTTATTTCCGAGTTATTTTACTCAATATTTCATCCCCACCAAAGTGGCTGTTATTTCTGGGATTTCTATTCCACTAGCTTATTGTCTTATTGTTAGGATTTATCTTATCTGTCTTATCAGTCGGTGGAATCTGGATCACTCTATCAACCTGATGGTTAGTGCACAGAGCTCGCTGTTGGCCAGCCCTGACCTTGCAGCCAATGATGACCCTGCTGGAGTGGAGAACTAGTGAGAAATATTTTCCCTGACGGCATGGTTCTAGAGTTATACTCACCGCCACACAGTGTTCAGGACTGAGCTTATGCAGTATGCTATATTACAAGTCAACAAATGTGTTTATGACAGATCATTCAGAAAAAGTAAACGTTAATAGCTTTATTTAAAATCAGGAAATCTCAGACGAACAGAAGTACAATATAAATCTGTATATTCTTATTTGTATATTACTGATGCTCCGCCTATAAAGAGGGTTATTGCGTCCTACACTCATCCATTGTTTGAGTCTAGTCTTGAATTTAATTTGTTTTTTAAATGATGTTAAGTTACTGGTTTTCTTGGTTCCATGCCCGGATTCCCCTGGGGAAGAAAGAATACTAATATACATTTGTTCTCCCTTAAAGGATAAGAAAAGTGTTTAGTCCTTATGTTTATCTGAGCATTGTAGCAAATTGTGTTATATTTCTAAGTTAGAATTTAATGCTTTATGTATTATTAAATACTTTACTCTTTGCACCTTCTGTGCTCTAGTGTTTCTAGGTTTAGTGATTTGACTATTGGCGCTGCTATTGTCAGTTGTGGATATTTGCTAGTATTGAGCCTTGCAGCTCATTTCTGAATTTGTTCGAATGATGTCTTATACAGAAGTTGCATATTGTTATATAGGTCTAACTAGTGAGATTTTGTAGTAGGATATTGCTTGATATATTGTAATAATAAAATCTAATTAGATCGAGTTATATAAAATAGGAAAAAATATATTATTATTAGATTTAAAACACAGCCTTCAATCAATATTGATGAACTTTAAACATTGTTATGTACAAAACCATCCAAAAACAATATCACGAGGGGGAGATAATTAACAATTTAAAACATTGAAACAACAAAGCTTAGTTTTGATTTTACCAAATAATAACAAATAACAGCCTCAATAAGTGAAGGTAGAATATTCTTATTCGAGCCTTAATAAGCGAAGGCTAAATCTTCTAGTTAAGTTCTGCATTCGATTATTACAAATGTAATCAGAGACAATTTTTCCACTCAATTTTTTTTTTGTAAAAGGGGGACAATACAGGGAAATAACTCTGACATTCATCAAATTTCTGCGTCTCATGTTTTTTGGAGTTTTTTTTTTCATCTTCTTGCTTAAAGACATATTGTGTTCCCGTGTTGCGTAATAACCAAATTAAGGGCCGGTTTCAATACTAGTGAATCAGGCTCAATCTCTAAAACGTCGAAATTGAAATATAAACTGTAGAAATCGAAACAAAAACGGTAGAAAAAAAGTAACATAAAGTGTAAATATTGAAATATAAATTGAAGAAATTGAAATGTAAAGTGTAGAAATTGAAATATAAAGTGTCGAAATTGAAATGTAAAGTGTAGAAATTAAAATATACCCCCTAAAGTGTAGAAATTGAAATGTAAAGTGTAGAAATTGAAATGTAAAGTGTAGAAATTGAAATGTAAAGTGTAGAAATTGAAATATAAAGTGTAGAAAATGAAATGTAAAGTGTAGAAATTGAAATATAAAGTGTAGAAATTTAAATGTAAAGTGTAGAAATTGAAATGTAAAGTGTAGAAATTGAAATATACCCCCTAAAGTGTAGAAATTTAAATGTAAAGTGTAGAAATTGAAATATAAAGTGTAGAAATTTAAATGTAAAGTGTAGAAATTGAAATGTAAAGTGTAGAAATTGAAATGTAAAGTGTAGAAATTGAAATATACCCCCTAAAGTGTAGAAATTGAAATATACCCCCTAAAGTGTAGAAATTGAAATGTAAAGTGTAGAAATTGAAATGTAAAGTGTAGAAATTGAAATATAAAGTGTAGAAATTGAAATGTAAAGTGTAGAAATTGAAATATAAAGTTTAGAAATTGAAATGTAAAGTGTAGAAATTGAAATGTAAAGTGTAGAAATTAAAATATACCCCCTAAAGTGTAGAAATTGAAATATACCCCCTAAAGTGTAGAAATTGAAATATACCCCCTAAAGTGTAGAAATTGAAATGTAAAGTGTAGAAATTGAAATGTAAAGTGCAGAAATTGAAATATACCCCCTAAAGTGTAGAAATTGAAATATACCCCCTAAAGTGTAGAAATTGAAATATACCCCCTAAAGTGTAGAAATTGAAATGTAAAGTGTAGAAATTGAAATGTAAAGTGTAGAAATTGAAATATACCCCCTAAAGTGTAGAAATTGAAATATACCCCCTAAAGTGTAGAAATTGAAATATACCCCCTAAAGTGTAGAAATTGAAATATACCCCCTAAAGTGTAGAAATTGAAATGTAAAGTGTAGAAATTGAAATGTAAAGTGTAGAAATTGAAATGTAAAGTGTAGAAATTGAAATGTAAAGTGTAGAAATTGAAATGTAAAGTGTAGAAATTGAAATATACCCCCTAAAGTGTAGAAATTGAAATATACCCCCTAAAGTGTAGAAATTGAAATATACCCCCTAAAGTGTAGAAATTGAAATATACCCCCTAAAGTGTAGAAATTGAAATGTAAAGTGTAGAAATTGAAATGTAAAGTGTAGAAATTGAAATGTAAAGTGTAGAAATTGAAATGTAAAGTGTAGAAATTGAAATGTGAAGTGTTGAAATTGAAATGTAAAGTGTAGAAATTGAAATATACCCCCTAAAGTGTAGAAATTGAAATTTAAAGTGCAGAAATCGAAATATACCCCCTAAAGTGTAGAAATTGAAATGTAAAGTGTAGAAATTGAAATGTAAAGTGTAGATATTGAAATGTAAAGTGTAGAAATTGAAATGTAAAGTGAAAAAAATGAAATATAAAGTGTAGAAATTGAAATATAAAGTGTAGAAATTGAAATACACAGTGAAGAAATTGAAATATTAAGTACATATATTTAAGTATAAAATAAATAATTTGTTATGTGTCTTATTTGAGTTTTTTTTTATATCAGAAGAGAAAAATATGATTAAAAATAATAAATAGAAATTCTGTTTAGGTTGAGAATTTACATTTACAACTTTACGTTAAAGACCAAGTGAAGAGCTTTTTATCAAAATTGAGTTAACATTTGATTTTGATAGTAAATAGTGTATTCAGTATCTGAATGTTAAAAAAAAACATTTATACAAAATATCAAAGATACATTTTAAGTAATTAGTTCAATATTTGCACTTAAATGTGTGTGTTTTTCGGATGATTACTCCAAATCTCGTAGCCATTTGAGATGTTTTTATTTCCGGCAATATAGGAAAGTGACGTAACATAAAGGATTCCGACTAGGAAAAATGAATATTGTCACGTGTTTTTGAATCTATTGCCACATGTTTTGAATCTTTTCCCGGTTCTTATTTTTAACAAAATGGTTAAATATAGATTTATAGCGTCTACTTTTATTTATTTATTTCCCTTGTGATACGTCACTGCCGTATGAGGCTATTCCAAATCTCGTTCCTTTGAGAAAAACCTCTTCACTTGGTCTTTAATTATTTCCCTCTACGTTATAATTTTATTTGCAGATATTTACATTGAGTACAGTTCACCACTAGGGCCTGTAGTGAAAATGATTTAACTTTAAAAATAATTATACTGCAGAATCAATTAGATTTCACCGATCTCATACTGACTTATATACATTTAAACACACATGTATATGACAAGGGATACATTTTGTAAGCACTGGATTTTTTAAAATTTGTTTTTGGGTGAAGTTTTAAAAATATAAAAAATCCAAAGTTTGACATCGTGTATGGTCATGAAAAGAAGAAACACACTCGCTGGTTTAGTGTTTAGACTGATGCTATAATGTATTTTTTTATTATTTTAACTTGACAATTCCAAAGAGAAATCTACATTTTAAAATCAAGTCAACGGGGAGCGTGGAACTTGATAGACAAAAGTAAAACTGTAGATCTGAACAAATAGAATAAAGAACGAAACACTCAGTGTAATTGAAAAATGTGGCCGTGAAATAGTTTCCCTGAGAGAGAGAGAGAGAGAGAGAGAGAGAGAGAGAGAGAGAGAGAGAGAGAGAGAGAGAGAGAGAGAGAGAGAGAGAGAGAGAGAATAGAAAAGAGATACAGCTGAATTGATTGCATCTTTATTTAATATACAAATTGTAAGATCTCAATATTGATTTTATAATAGAGAAGAATTATGGGAATGATTTCACAATCCAACCCGCCCCCCCCCCCCAAAACAAAAAAAAATTCATACAATATATATCTGAATTTGATCAAGATAATATAAACTGATAAGATTGTTGATAATTTGTATTCAAGTTTTCATTTGTAAATGTATTTCAATACAATTCTATCTCATTTTAAACAATATCATTTTAGATTCTGATATTTCCAAAGGCTGCCATTGACCACTATTATCGAACATATACCCAATATATACCCAACATTATCCAACGATTACCCAACATTTACCCAACATTACCCAATATTTACCCAACATTATCTAACTGTAACAATAAACTTAACAGTAAATGTTCAGAAAAGATTTAGAAAAATCTTGACAAAACTTTAAACAATTTTTATTGTTCGTTGGCGGTATGGAAGCAAGTTTATATTATACTTTTTGTCCATAGAAATTACTATAACTATTTTTGCAAGAGATAAACCGCTTTTAGTGCTGGCCACTGAATTTAGTCCTTTTGTTATCTATATATATAAAAAGACAGTGTTAAGCCCCGCGAGGATCCCCATTGGTCAATTTGAAAACACGTGTGTCACTGACCTATCTAGGCCTAGCCCAATATACCGTCTAATAATTTTTCACATCGGACATGTGTCTTCGATAGTAAACGTAGTGGACTGCTATACGGGCGACCAGGGTTCGATTCTCCAGTTAGACTATTCTTTTTTTTTCGACAATTAATTTTTCAAACTTTTAAAAACAAAAGACATTGTAAATCTATAGGCAATATAGATTTTGTTAAATAAAAATATTTGACTATTTTTTTTACCCTATTACAATATTTATTTACTTTCCTAAAAGTATTCAGTAAGTGTAGTTTATAAATTTGTTATCTGCACCCCAGACAGTCCTTTTTTTTTCACCCGGGCAACGCCGGGCAATGTAGCTTGTAGTATTATATTTTGTTTCATTACACATTGTGTATTGATTCAGTGGAGTTAATTATCGACTTTATTAAAGAAAATGTTGAATCTTTTGTTTTTTTGTTATTATTTTGCTGTTATCGCAAATAGTTGGAAGAAGAAAAAATACTGTGTTAGTATGACACTGTAACAAATGACATCATACGCAGGTTATCGTCCTGGATTTGGCTAGAAATACTCATGGCGTCAGAACAAGAATTGTGTCTCAGGAAATAACACAGACTGAGATAAATGTGTAAAGAGGGACGGCGGGGTATCACTGAGGATCTGTTCCAGGATACTATCGCTATATCAGCACGACATTAAAGAAAGT